>OX336377.1:52012597-53212597 GCA_946902895.1 Fragum fragum
CGTGAAGCTTCAGCTGCGATTCTCTCGAAGATGTCATTCACAAAACTGTTCATGATAGACATGGCTTTGCTGGAGATTCCAGTATCTGGGTGCACTTGCTTCAAAACTTTGTAGATATAGATAGCGTAGGATTCCTTCCTCCTCCTCTTCCTTTTCTTGTCACCAGACCTTTGTGCTTTGGTCTTGGACACGGCCTTCTTGGCTCCTTTGCTTCCTACTTTGGGTGGCATGTTTGATCGTTTCAATCAGAATGTGAGGCGAAATCTGGATCCGGACGCTTTTATATCAGAAAAAGGGGATTGACCTACTTTCAGTCATAATTAAGCAGAGCGCGGACCTTCACGGAAGCACCCCCCCCCCCCTTACCACAACGGCTTGCGTATAGAGATAATTACACTAGGTAGCAGTTTAAAAATTCGACTTTTACTATAATAAAAGTCGTAAATTCCTTTAATTACTACCTTTAAGCAGCCAAAAAGGTCTCTTAGTCGAAAATGATTCCAGCTTATATATTTAACGATTTATTGTATGAATTAGGATTCGTAAAAAAATGACCCGGGGAAGAATCGGCCAACGCATGGGAAACATAAATCTTATTATTATTATTATCATACTTATTCCAGCGTGTTTTGATTGTATATTACTTTTTTTGTTTATTCAAAATGGGATTTGATCTGTGACTAAACAGGCGAGTCTACATGGTTTGTGTGTTGATATCAGGGTGTGTATGCTGGGGTGCTATTCGTTTTTCAGGTTAGACTGATTAAGACAATTTAAGACGGCAAGGATAACTGTCTTGGAATTTGTGGCCCTTAGAAGGGCCGTTTTTTGCACCGTCGTGTGCATTTAGGGGATGAGCTTAACCACCAAATCCGTACAGGGTTCTTCCTTGTCTCTTCAAGGCGTAGACGACGTCCATAGCGGTGACAGTCTTCCTCTTGGCGTGCTCGGTGTATGTGACGGCATCTCGGATGACGTTTTCCAAGAAAACCTTCAACACACCTCTGGTTTCCTCGTAGATGAGACCAGAGATTCTCTTCACTCCACCTCGTCTAGCAAGACGACGGATGGCTGGCTTGGTGATACCCTGGATGTTATCACGTAAAACTTTTCTGTGACGCTTAGCGCCCCCCTTTCCGAGTCCTTTACCTCCTTTACCACGTCCAGACATTGTTTTGGTACAGTCTTAGTGAAACTGAATGTCCTTACGAGTATTTTCCTGGGTTTATATAGTTAATTCTGATGACCTACTGACCCACTGACCCGATTCTAAATGATCAACTGAAAAGTAGGTCAGTAGGTCAGTAGGTTAGTAGGTCATATCCAATGCAGAGACAAAGACAAAAATCAAAAAAGAAATCGGCGTTAGAGCCATTTTCAACATTTCCTGGATGCGGGGCCGAGCCTAATACGAACTACTCAAATAGTTTTCGTTGCAGAATATTTTTTTCCTCGTACGTCCATATAAATTCCTTTATGAAACGTCCATTCGGACGGTTAGTATGCAGGTCCAAAGTATAGCTCTCGGCCAATTTTTCCAAAAACCTGTTTGTAACTTTTATGCCCTTTTTCGTACTATCGAGCTTGGATTTTCATTTCAATTTTTTCTAAGAATCGAGGAGAGGTACGAAAGTTGTTGTACGGTAAGTATGGTTTGGATGTCTACATGTTTGTGGAATATTTGGGAGCAAGACAATTGTGAGCAAAAGGGGTCCTTCGCGTAATTTTGTGGCCCTGAGAAGGGCCGTTGTTTGTGTCCTACCAAAGGAAACTGCTTAGGCACGCTCACCTCGGATACGACGGGCAAGCTGGATGTCCTTGGGCATGATGGTGACACGCTTGGCGTGGATAGCGCACAAGTTGGTGTCTTCAAAGAGTCCGACCAAGTAGGCTTCGCTGGCTTCCTGAAGGGCCATGACGGCGGAGCTCTGGAATCGGAGATCAGTCTTGAAGTCCTGTGCGATTTCACGTACAAGTCGCTGGAAGGGCAGCTTTCTGATCAGGAGCTCTGTGCTCTTCTGGTATCGTCTGATCTCACGAAGAGCTACAGTTCCGGGCCTGTATCTGTGTGGTTTCTTGACTCCACCGGTGGCTGGGGCGCTCTTACGGGCGGCCTTTGTTGCCAACTGCTTTCTTGGAGCCTTTCCTCCTGTAGATTTTCTAGCGGTCTGCTTTGTTCGTGCCATCTTCTCGAAGTGTTCGATTGGATTGTGATCACGAAGATCGACCGACACTTCTACTTATACAGAGGACAGAAAGTGGATTGAATTCTGACCAATCACAGGCACCCGCTCAATAAAGGCGCACTACTATACTGACCAATCACAGAGCTCGTACTTCCCAGAGTTCGGCAGTGCTTTTTTCGATCCCATCATTTCAACCTGCATCGATTTTCTCAGCCTACCGATTAAGTAGTTAAAACTGGCGTTCAAAAACCCGATCAATTGAAGTTTCAAAAGCGGGCCATATTACGCACCAACAAGGATATGATGAAATGGGAACTCACTTCGAAAAGAAGGAAAGATCACACTTGGCCAAAAATTGTTTTCTTAGCATACACCCTAAAATTGTATTCCAACACAAAGCGCCAAGTAAACTCAACACGTCGCAACAAAATTCATCGAGATCGGACCCACCGGGCGCGAGCAATCGCTAACAGGAAAACCGCGAGCTTGAAGCCAAAAAGGGATTGAAATTCGACCAATCAGAGAGCCGCTTTTATAGACTTGTTAGGCAGTGAATTTTGCGGACTTAGGCGATTTTACACGGATTTCGCGTTTCACGTGAGCTCTCGCGGTATTGGTTTTGTGACGATTCCGAGCTAATATGCACTCGGTTGGGCATGGAAGTTTAAGCAAAAACCTTTCCGTGGCGAATGTAATATGGCCTTGAGCTTGAAATTTATTTTTCTTATGGGCATACAAAGTAAGGGTTCACAAATATTTGCCGCTTGAAAAAGGGACATGATAGTGGCGTGTTGGTATATGATACCAGAGTTGCACGTTTGAGACCCAGATTTTGTTAAGAAATTGCGCTCAGGTAAACTTTTCTTGTAATTTTGATGGTCCTGAAAAGGACCTTTTGGGTAGTCTATGAAGACTTGATTTACTTCTTGGCGGCAGCTTTCTTGGCAGCAGGCTTCTTCTTGGGAGTAGCTTTCTTGGCTGCTGGCTTCTTCTTTGGTGTAGCCTTCTTTGCTGCTGCGGGCTTCTTTGCTGCAGGTTTCTTGGCGGCAGCCTTCTTCTTGGGTGTGGCCTTCTTAGCAGGCTTTGCCTTCTTTTCGCCGGTGGCTTTCTTGGCTGCGGGTTTCTTGGCAGGCTTTTTCTTGGCGGCGGCCTTTGGCTTCTTGGCCTTGGCTGGCTTCTTTGCTGCTTTCTTTACCTCGCCGAGTCTGAAGGAACCAGAGGCGCCGGTGCCTTTGGACTGTTTCAGGGACCCATTCTTAACGCCCGCCCTCAGTGCCATTTTCAGGTGGTTGTTTGCGGCGGTGCTGTCTTTGCCAATGTTGAAATTGGCCACGATGTACTTCAGGATTGCCTGTCTTGAAGAACCTCCCCTCTCTTTTAGTGAAGTGATGGCCTTGTTGATCATTTCGCTGTACTTTGGGTGTGTGGAAGCCTTCTTTGGCTTGCTGGCGGCCTTCTTCGCCTTTGGGGTGGCGGTAGCTGGAGCGGTGTCAGTCATCTTGTCGATAGGGCTATTCGCAGTGGAATGAAGAATGAAACAGCGAGAGCCCGGACTTGATATATATATCGAACAAAAAGGATAGTAGAGCGCGGACCCGGACGGAAGCACCCCCCTCTCTTAAGTCCCCGCATCCAATCTACCGCACTGGTGTGTTTCTACAGCTACAGAAAAACGTTAAAAAAGGCGTTTAACATCTCACGGCCAAAACCCTGGCAGTGTTTCTTTCGTTCTTTGGGTATGCCGGCAGACATTATTTCAAAAAAGAGTCCTGCCATCTGACAAAAACGGCAAATTATACCTCTTTATAAGTACTACATACTGTTGAAACACGATGGTAGAATACCCTTACCTACGGTTATGTGTGCAGAAAACAACACATTTTACCGTGGGGGTCTGTGGACTAATTTCATTTGAATCATTGATTCTCAATTTAGGTTCAATCCTTTGAAAAAAGACAAACTTGCTGAAACAGGAGAGCAATTCTTGACATGTGGTGGCCCTTAAAAGGGCCGTTTATGAGTAAGCAAAAACTCACAATGCTTACTTGGAAGCCTGTTTTGAGGTCTTCTTGGGGAGGAGAACAGCCTGGATGTTAGGGAGGACACCACCCTGGGCGATGGTTACTCCTGACAAAAGCTTGTTCAATTCCTCGTCGTTTCTGATGGCCAACTGTAAGTGACGTGGGATGATTCTGCTTTTCTTGTTGTCACGGGCAGCGTTTCCGGCCAACTCAAGTACTTCAGCAGCCAAGTATTCCAATACGGCAGCAAGGTAAACTGGTGCACCAGCTCCAACTCGCTCGGCATAGTTTCCCTTTCGCAAAAGTCGGTGAATTCTTCCTACTGGGAACTGTAATCCAGCCCTTGTGGATCGGCTCTTTGCCTTTCCCTTAACTTTTCCTCCCTTTCCACGTCCAGACATGACTAAAGATTACGTTCGGTATCTCGTGAGTTTGAGAAAATGAATGTAGCCATACTAGGTCGACCTTCGATTATATACCCAATAGAAGGGGATTGACCTACTTTCGACTCAGAATTAAGCTCGACCAATGAAAACGTCGGATATAAAATATTTGCCTTTCCAACAGCCAATCACAGCACCCGTACTGGAAAGGTTTTCGGTAGCGTATTTTTCGAGAATTGTAACAAAGAAGGTTTCGTTTGAGAGAATTCATCAGTATGGACGTACTTAACAAAATCTCGCGGATTTGCTATGACGGGTCTTTCGGTCGATTTTTTCGTTGCACTTTGTGTAATAGTCAAAATCTATGGCATATGGATTGAATATCTACATTTGTATAGTCACGGGCTGTAGTTGAAATGTTTTGAAATTAATGAAACCTGATTTAATATTTGATTTAGTTTGTAAGGTTGACTAATTTTGGGGGAAAATGGAAGCTCTTTCGTGTAGATTGGTGGCCCTGAGAAGGGCCGTTTTAATCAGTAGGGAATTTCCCGTACAGATTTACTTGCTGCTTGTGTACTTGGTTACAGCCTTGGTGCCTTCGCTGACAGCGTGCTTAGCCAATTCACCTGGGAGAAGCAGTCTGACGGCGGTCTGAACCTCTCTGCTGGTGATGGTGGATCGCTTGTTGTAGTGAGCAAGGCGTGAAGCTTCAGCTGCGATTCTCTCGAAGATGTCATTCACAAAACTGTTCATGATAGACATGGCTTTGCTGGAGATTCCAGTATCTGGGTGCACTTGCTTCAAAACTTTGTAGATATAGATAGCGTAGGATTCCTTCCTCCTCCTCTTCCTTTTCTTGTCACCAGACCTTTGTGCTTTGGTCTTGGACACGGCCTTCTTGGCTCCTTTGCTTCCTACTTTGGGTGGCATGTTTGATCGTTTCAATCAGAATGTGAGGCGAAATCTGGATCCGGACGCTTTTATATCAGAAAAAGGGGATTGACCTACTTTCAGTCATAATTAAGCAGAGCGCGGACCTTCACGGAAGCACCCCCCCCCCCTTACCACAACGGCTTGCGTATAGAGATAATTACACTAGGTAGCAGTTTAAAAATTCGACTTTTACTATAATAAAAGTCGTAAATTCCTTTAATTACTACCTTTAAGCAGCCAAAAAGGTCTCTTAGTCGAAAATGATTCCAGCTTATATATTTAACGATTTATTGTATGAATTAGGATTCGTAAAAAAATGACCCGGGGAAGAATCGGCCAACGCATGGGAAACATAAATCTTATTATTATTATTATCATACTTATTCCAGCGTGTTTTGATTGTATATTACTTTTTTTGTTTATTCAAAATGGGATTTGATCTGTGACTAAACAGGCGAGTCTACATGGTTTGTGTGTTGATATCAGGGTGTGTATGCTGGGGTGCTATTCGTTTTTCAGGTTAGACTGATTAAGACAATTTAAGACGGCAAGGATAACTGTCTTGGAATTTGTGGCCCTTAGAAGGGCCGTTTTTTGCACCGTCGTGTGCATTTAGGGGATGAGCTTAACCACCAAATCCGTACAGGGTTCTTCCTTGTCTCTTCAAGGCGTAGACGACGTCCATAGCGGTGACAGTCTTCCTCTTGGCGTGCTCGGTGTATGTGACGGCATCTCGGATGACGTTTTCCAAGAAAACCTTCAACACACCTCTGGTTTCCTCGTAGATGAGACCAGAGATTCTCTTCACTCCACCTCGTCTAGCAAGACGACGGATGGCTGGCTTGGTGATACCCTGGATGTTATCACGTAAAACTTTTCTGTGACGCTTAGCGCCCCCCTTTCCGAGTCCTTTACCTCCTTTACCACGTCCAGACATTGTTTTGGTACAGTCTTAGTGAAACTGAATGTCCTTACGAGTATTTTCCTGGGTTTATATAGTTAATTCTGATGACCTACTGACCCACTGACCCGATTCTAAATGATCAACTGAAAAGTAGGTCAGTAGGTCAGTAGGTTAGTAGGTCATATCCAATGCAGAGACAAAGACAAAAATCAAAAAAGAAATCGGCGTTAGAGCCATTTTCAACATTTCCTGGATGCGGGGCCGAGCCTAATACGAACTACTCAAATAGTTTTCGTTGCAGAATATTTTTTTCCTCGTACGTCCATATAAATTCCTTTATGAAACGTCCATTCGGACGGTTAGTATGCAGGTCCAAAGTATAGCTCTCGGCCAATTTTTCCAAAAACCTGTTTGTAACTTTTATGCCCTTTTTCGTACTATCGAGCTTGGATTTTCATTTCAATTTTTTCTAAGAATCGAGGAGAGGTACGAAAGTTGTTGTACGGTAAGTATGGTTTGGATGTCTACATGTTTGTGGAATATTTGGGAGCAAGACAATTGTGAGCAAAAGGGGTCCTTCGCGTAATTTTGTGGCCCTGAGAAGGGCCGTTGTTTGTGTCCTACCAAAGGAAACTGCTTAGGCACGCTCACCTCGGATACGACGGGCAAGCTGGATGTCCTTGGGCATGATGGTGACACGCTTGGCGTGGATAGCGCACAAGTTGGTGTCTTCAAAGAGTCCGACCAAGTAGGCTTCGCTGGCTTCCTGAAGGGCCATGACGGCGGAGCTCTGGAATCGGAGATCAGTCTTGAAGTCCTGTGCGATTTCACGTACAAGTCGCTGGAAGGGCAGCTTTCTGATCAGGAGCTCTGTGCTCTTCTGGTATCGTCTGATCTCACGAAGAGCTACAGTTCCGGGCCTGTATCTGTGTGGTTTCTTGACTCCACCGGTGGCTGGGGCGCTCTTACGGGCGGCCTTTGTTGCCAACTGCTTTCTTGGAGCCTTTCCTCCTGTAGATTTTCTAGCGGTCTGCTTTGTTCGTGCCATCTTCTCGAAGTGTTCGATTGGATTGTGATCACGAAGATCGACCGACACTTCTACTTATACAGAGGACAGAAAGTGGATTGAATTCTGACCAATCACAGGCACCCGCTCAATAAAGGCGCACTACTATACTGACCAATCACAGAGCTCGTACTTCCCAGAGTTCGGCAGTGCTTTTTTCGATCCCATCATTTCAACCTGCATCGATTTTCTCAGCCTACCGATTAAGTAGTTAAAACTGGCGTTCAAAAACCCGATCAATTGAAGTTTCAAAAGCGGGCCATATTACGCACCAACAAGGATATGATGAAATGGGAACTCACTTCGAAAAGAAGGAAAGATCACACTTGGCCAAAAATTGTTTTCTTAGCATACACCCTAAAATTGTATTCCAACACAAAGCGCCAAGTAAACTCAACACGTCGCAACAAAATTCATCGAGATCGGACCCACCGGGCGCGAGCAATCGCTAACAGGAAAACCGCGAGCTTGAAGCCAAAAAGGGATTGAAATTCGACCAATCAGAGAGCCGCTTTTATAGACTTGTTAGGCAGTGAATTTTGCGGACTTAGGCGATTTTACACGGATTTCGCGTTTCACGTGAGCTCTCGCGGTATTGGTTTTGTGACGATTCCGAGCTAATATGCACTCGGTTGGGCATGGAAGTTTAAGCAAAAACCTTTCCGTGGCGAATGTAATATGGCCTTGAGCTTGAAATTTATTTTTCTTATGGGCATACAAAGTAAGGGTTCACAAATATTTGCCGCTTGAAAAAGGGACATGATAGTGGCGTGTTGGTATATGATACCAGAGTTGCACGTTTGAGACCCAGATTTTGTTAAGAAATTGCGCTCAGGTAAACTTTTCTTGTAATTTTGATGGTCCTGAAAAGGACCTTTTGGGTAGTCTATGAAGACTTGATTTACTTCTTGGCGGCAGCTTTCTTGGCAGCAGGCTTCTTCTTGGGAGTAGCTTTCTTGGCTGCTGGCTTCTTCTTTGGTGTAGCCTTCTTTGCTGCTGCGGGCTTCTTTGCTGCAGGTTTCTTGGCGGCAGCCTTCTTCTTGGGTGTGGCCTTCTTAGCAGGCTTTGCCTTCTTTTCGCCGGTGGCTTTCTTGGCTGCGGGTTTCTTGGCAGGCTTTTTCTTGGCGGCGGCCTTTGGCTTCTTGGCCTTGGCTGGCTTCTTTGCTGCTTTCTTTACCTCGCCGAGTCTGAAGGAACCAGAGGCGCCGGTGCCTTTGGACTGTTTCAGGGACCCATTCTTAACGCCCGCCCTCAGTGCCATTTTCAGGTGGTTGTTTGCGGCGGTGCTGTCTTTGCCAATGTTGAAATTGGCCACGATGTACTTCAGGATTGCCTGTCTTGAAGAACCTCCCCTCTCTTTTAGTGAAGTGATGGCCTTGTTGATCATTTCGCTGTACTTTGGGTGTGTGGAAGCCTTCTTTGGCTTGCTGGCGGCCTTCTTCGCCTTTGGGGTGGCGGTAGCTGGAGCGGTGTCAGTCATCTTGTCGATAGGGCTATTCGCAGTGGAATGAAGAATGAAACAGCGAGAGCCCGGACTTGATATATATATCGAACAAAAAGGATAGTAGAGCGCGGACCCGGACGGAAGCACCCCCCTCTCTTAAGTCCCCGCATCCAATCTACCGCACTGGTGTGTTTCTACAGCTACAGAAAAACGTTAAAAAAGGCGTTTAACATCTCACGGCCAAAACCCTGGCAGTGTTTCTTTCGTTCTTTGGGTATGCCGGCAGACATTATTTCAAAAAAGAGTCCTGCCATCTGACAAAAACGGCAAATTATACCTCTTTATAAGTACTACATACTGTTGAAACACGATGGTAGAATACCCTTACCTACGGTTATGTGTGCAGAAAACAACACATTTTACCGTGGGGGTCTGTGGACTAATTTCATTTGAATCATTGATTCTCAATTTAGGTTCAATCCTTTGAAAAAAGACAAACTTGCTGAAACAGGAGAGCAATTCTTGACATGTGGTGGCCCTTAAAAGGGCCGTTTATGAGTAAGCAAAAACTCACAATGCTTACTTGGAAGCCTGTTTTGAGGTCTTCTTGGGGAGGAGAACAGCCTGGATGTTAGGGAGGACACCACCCTGGGCGATGGTTACTCCTGACAAAAGCTTGTTCAATTCCTCGTCGTTTCTGATGGCCAACTGTAAGTGACGTGGGATGATTCTGCTTTTCTTGTTGTCACGGGCAGCGTTTCCGGCCAACTCAAGTACTTCAGCAGCCAAGTATTCCAATACGGCAGCAAGGTAAACTGGTGCACCAGCTCCAACTCGCTCGGCATAGTTTCCCTTTCGCAAAAGTCGGTGAATTCTTCCTACTGGGAACTGTAATCCAGCCCTTGTGGATCGGCTCTTTGCCTTTCCCTTAACTTTTCCTCCCTTTCCACGTCCAGACATGACTAAAGATTACGTTCGGTATCTCGTGAGTTTGAGAAAATGAATGTAGCCATACTAGGTCGACCTTCGATTATATACCCAATAGAAGGGGATTGACCTACTTTCGACTCAGAATTAAGCTCGACCAATGAAAACGTCGGATATAAAATATTTGCCTTTCCAACAGCCAATCACAGCACCCGTACTGGAAAGGTTTTCGGTAGCGTATTTTTCGAGAATTGTAACAAAGAAGGTTTCGTTTGAGAGAATTCATCAGTATGGACGTACTTAACAAAATCTCGCGGATTTGCTATGACGGGTCTTTCGGTCGATTTTTTCGTTGCACTTTGTGTAATAGTCAAAATCTATGGCATATGGATTGAATATCTACATTTGTATAGTCACGGGCTGTAGTTGAAATGTTTTGAAATTAATGAAACCTGATTTAATATTTGATTTAGTTTGTAAGGTTGACTAATTTTGGGGGAAAATGGAAGCTCTTTCGTGTAGATTGGTGGCCCTGAGAAGGGCCGTTTTAATCAGTAGGGAATTTCCCGTACAGATTTACTTGCTGCTTGTGTACTTGGTTACAGCCTTGGTGCCTTCGCTGACAGCGTGCTTAGCCAATTCACCTGGGAGAAGCAGTCTGACGGCGGTCTGAACCTCTCTGCTGGTGATGGTGGATCGCTTGTTGTAGTGAGCAAGGCGTGAAGCTTCAGCTGCGATTCTCTCGAAGATGTCATTCACAAAACTGTTCATGATAGACATGGCTTTGCTGGAGATTCCAGTATCTGGGTGCACTTGCTTCAAAACTTTGTAGATATAGATAGCGTAGGATTCCTTCCTCCTCCTCTTCCTTTTCTTGTCACCAGACCTTTGTGCTTTGGTCTTGGACACGGCCTTCTTGGCTCCTTTGCTTCCTACTTTGGGTGGCATGTTTGATCGTTTCAATCAGAATGTGAGGCGAAATCTGGATCCGGACGCTTTTATATCAGAAAAAGGGGATTGACCTACTTTCAGTCATAATTAAGCAGAGCGCGGACCTTCACGGAAGCACCCCCCCCCCCCCTTACCACAACGGCTTGCGTATAGAGATAATTACACTAGGTAGCAGTTTAAAAATTCGACTTTTACTATAATAAAAGTCGTAAATACCTCTAATTTCTACTTTTAGGCAGCCAAAAAAGTCTCTTTGTCGGAAATGACTGAAGTTAATATATTTAACGATTTTTTGTATGAAATGGGATTTGTAAAATATGACCCAGGAAAAGGTTCGTCCTACGAATGTGAATCAGAAATCTTATTATCCTTATTCCAGCATGTTTTTGATTGTGTATTACGATTTTGGACGATCAAGGATATTGATCTTTGACTAAACAGGTCGTGTCTATATGGTCAGATTGTGTGTATGTGTGTGTTGATTTGAGGGTTTGTATGGTTGAGTGGTATGAGTCTTTCATATTATACTGATTAAGACAATTTTAAGACGGCAAGGATAACTGTCTTGGAATTTGTGGCCCTTAGAAGGGCCGTTTTTTTTGCACCGTCGTGTGCGTTTAGGGAGGTGAGCTTAACCACCGAATCCGTACAGGGTTCTTCCTTGTCTTTTCAAGGCGTAGACGACGTCCATGGCGGTGACAGTCTTCCTCTTGGCATGCTCGGTGTAAGTGACGGCATCCCGGATGACGTTTTCCAAGAAAACCTTCAACACACCTCTGGTTTCCTCGTAGATGAGACCAGAAATTCTCTTCACTCCACCTCGTCTGGCAAGACGACGGATGGCTGGCTTGGTGATACCCTGGATGTTATCACGTAAAACCTTCCTGTGACGCTTAGCGCCCCCCTTTCCGAGTCCTTTACCACCTTTTCCACGTCCAGACATTGTTTTGGTACAGTCTTAATGAAACTGAATGTCCATTCGCTAATTTTCCTGGGTTTATATAGTTATTTCTGATGACCTACTGACCTACTGACCCAATTTTAAAAATACAACTTGAAAAGTAGGTTAGTAGGTTAGTAGGTCATATCTCATATGGAGACAAAGACATAACTAAAAAAAAACGGCGTTAGAGCCATTTTCAACAATTTCTGGGTGAGATGCCTGGCCTGATACGAACTGATTGTTAAGTTCTTGCTACAGAGATTTTTTTTCCTTATACGTCCATACAAATACATTCATGATAAGTCCTATTGCACGTTTAGTACGGAGGTTCAAAGTATGACTCTCGGCCAATTTATCAAAATCCTATTTGTTACTTTTAGTACCTATTCTCGTCCTTGAAATAAACAAATTCTAACTTTGTTTTAATTTCATGTTTTTTAAGGAATGGGGAGAGTTACAGAAGCCGTTGTACGGTAAGTATGGTATGGATTATTGCATGACTGGGACCTTTTGGAGCAAGACAATTGTGATCAGGGAGTCCTTCGCGTAATTTTGTGGCCCTGAGAAGGGCCGTTGTTTGGGTGTCCTACGAAAGGAAACTGCTTAGGCACGTTCACCTCGGATACGACGGGCAAGCTGGATGTCCTTGGGCATGATGGTGACACGCTTGGCGTGGATAGCGCACAAATTGGTGTCTTCAAAGAGTCCGACCAAGTAAGCTTCGCTGGCTTCCTGAAGGGCCATGACGGCGGAGCTCTGGAATCGGAGATCAGTCTTGAAGTCCTGTGCGATTTCACGTACAAGTCGCTGGAATGGCAGCTTTCTGATCAGGAGCTCTGTGCTCTTCTGGTAACGTCTGATCTCACGAAGAGCTACAGTTCCGGGCCTGTATCTGTGTGGTTTCTTGACTCCACCGGTGGCCGGGGCGCTCTTACGGGCGGCTTTGGTTGCCAGCTGCTTTCTCGGAGCCTTTCCTCCTGTAGATTTTCTAGCGGTCTGCTTTGTTCGTGCCATCTTCTCGAAGTGTTCGATTGGATTGTGATCACGAGGGTAGACCGACACTTCTACTTATACAGAGGACAGAAAGTGGATTGAAATCTGACCAATCACAGGCATCCGCTCAATAATGGCGCACTGCTGTTCTGGCCAATCACAGAGCTCGTACTTCCGAGAGTTCGGCAGTGCTTTTTTCGATCCCACCATTTCAACTGGTATCGAAAATCTCTGCCTACCGACTCAGGTGTTCAAACTGGCGTTCGAAACCTGGGCCATCGAAGTTTCAAAATCGGGCCACATTACACACCAACAAGGATACTTGGAAATGGGCGATCGATCCGAAAATAAGGAAAGATCTAACTTTCCCAAAATTTGATTTCTAGACCTACACCCTAAATATGTAATCCAACACGAAGCGCCATGCAAACTCTAGACGTTGCTAAAAATTTCATGGAGATCGGACCCAGCGGGCCCGAGCAATGGCTTATAGGAAAACCGCGAGCTTGAAGCAAAAAACGGATTGAAATTCGACCAATCAGAGAGCCGCTTTTATAGCCATGTTAGGCAATGCATTTTGTGGACTTAGGCGATTTTCCCCGGATTTCGCGTTTCACGTGAGCTCTTACGGTATGCGTTTAGGGAGGATTCCGAGCTAATGTGCAGTCGCTCGCGCCTGGAACTTTATGCAAAACCTTTCCATGTCGTATGAAATAGGAAATAGGGCCATGATATCGAAAATTATTCTTTTAATGGCCATACAAAGAAGGTCCTCGCAACAAATGCCGCACAAAAAAGGGCCATGATAGTGACGGGTTTTTGTTTGATATCGCAGTTGCTCGTTTGAGACCCAGATTTTGTGACGAAATTTTGCTCAGGTGAACTTTTCCTGAAATTTTGATGGTCCTGAAAAGGACCTTTTGGGTAGTCTTTGCGTAAGCAATTTAAGACTTGATTTACTTCTTGGCGGCAGCTTTCTTGGCAGCAGGCTTTTTCTTGGGAGTAGCCTTCTTTGCTGCTGGCTTCTTCTTTGGTGTAGCCTTCTTGGCGGCAGCGGGCTTCTTTGCCGCAGGTTTCTTGGCAGCGACCTTCTTCTTTGGTGTGGCCTTCTTAGCCGGCTTTGCCTTTTTTTCTCCGGTGGCTTTCTTGGCTGCGGGTTTCTTGGCAGGCTTTTTCTTTGCTGCGGCCTTGGGCTTCTTTGCCTTGGCTGGCTTCTTTGCTGCTTTCTTTACCTCGCCGAGTCTGAAGGAACCAGAGGCGCCGGTGCCTTTGGACTGTTTCAGTGACCCATTCTTAACGCCCGCCCTCAGAGCCATTTTCAGGTGGTTGTTTGCGGCAGTACTGTCTTTGCCGATGCTGAAGTTGGCCACGATGTACTTCAGGATTGCCTGTCTTGAAGAACCTCCCCTCTCTTTAAGTGAGGTGATGGCCTTGTTAATCATTTCGCTGTACTTTGGGTGTGTGGAAGCCTTCTTTGGCTTGCTGGCGGCCTTCTTCGCCTTTGGGGTGGCGGTAGCTGGTGCGGTGTCAGTCATCTTGTCGATAGAGCTATTCGCAGTGGAATGAAGAATGAGACAGCGAGAGCCCGGACTTAATATATATATCGAATAAAAAGGATAGTAGAGCGCGGACCCGGACGGAAGCACCCCCTCTCCAAGTCCCGCATCCAATCTACCGAACTGGTGTGTTTCTGCAGCGGTAGAAAAACGTTAAAAAATAACTTTTAACACCTCGCGACCTAAACCCTTGCAAGTTTCTTTCATTCCTTGGTTATGCCAACAGACATTATTTCAAAAAGGGTCCTGCCTTCCGACAAAAACGGAAAATTATATCGACTTTTAAGTACCACATCCCGTTGAAACACGCCTTACCTGCTGTTGAAACACGTCTTACCTGCTGTTATGTGTGCAGAAAACGACATATTTTAGTGTATGGGTCTGGGGACTAATTTCATTTGAAATATTAATTCTCAATTTAAGTTCAAACCTTTGAACAAAGACAAACTTGCAGAAACGGGAGAGCAATTCTTGACATGTGGTGGCCCTTAAAAGGGCCGTTTATGAGTAAGCAAAGACTCGCAATGCTTACTTGGAAGCCTGTTTTGAGGTCTTCTTGGGGAGGAGAACAGCCTGGATGTTTGGGAGGACACCACCCTGGGCGATGGTAACTCCTGACAAAAGCTTGTTCAATTCCTCGTCGTTTCTAATGGCCAACTGTAAGTGACGTGGGATGATTCTGCTTTTCTTGTTGTCACGGGCAGCGTTTCCAGCCAACTCAAGTACTTCAGCAGCCAAATATTCCAATACGGCAGCAAGGTAAACTGGTGCACCAGCTCCAACTCGCTCGGCATAGTTTCCCTTTCGCAAAAGTCGGTGAATTCTTCCAACTGGGAACTGTAATCCAGCCCTGGTGGATCGGCTCTTTGCCTTTCCCTTAACTTTTCCTCCCTTTCCACGTCCAGACATGATTAAAGATTACGTTCAGTGTCTCTTGAGTTTGAGAAAATGAATGTAGTCAGCCCAAGTCGACCTTCGATTATATACCCAATAGAAGGGGATTGACCTACTTTCCACTCAGAATTAAGCTCGACCAATGAAATCGTCGGATACTAAATATTTGCCTTTCCAACAGCCAATCACAGCACCCGTACTGGAAAGGGTTTCGGTAGCGTATTTTTCGACTATTTTAACAAAGAAGAGTTCGTTTGGGAGAATTCTTTAGTTGGGACACTTAAAACAAAATAAAACGCATATTTGCTATCTTGGTTCTTTCGTCGAACTTTTCGATGAATAATGTGAATATACTAGTCAAAATGTATGGCATATTGAAATCTACATTTGTATATTTACAGGCTGTGGTGACATTGTTTTGAATTGTAATGAAACCTTGATTAAGATTTCATTTAATGGGTTAGGTCGACTAATTTTGGGGGAAAATGGAAGCTCTTTCGTGTAGATTGGTGGCCCTGAGAAGGGCCGTTTTAATCAGTAGGGAATTTCCCGTACAGATTTACTTGCTGCTGGTGTACTTGGTGACAGCCTTGGTTCCTTCGCTGACTGCGTGCTTAGCCAATTCACCTGGGAGAAGCAGTCTGACGGCGGTCTGAACCTCTCGGCTGGTGATGGTGGATCGCTTGTTGTAATGAGCAAGGCGTGAAGCTTCAGCTGCGATTCTCTCGAAGATGTCATTCACGAAGCTGTTCATGATAGACATGGCTTTGCTGGAGATTCCAGTATCTGGGTGCACTTGCTTCAAAACTTTGTAGATGTAGATAGCGTAGGATTCCTTCCTCCTCCTCTTCCTTTTCTTGTCACCAGACCTTTGAGCTTTGGTCTTGGACACGGCCTTCTTGGCTCCTTTGCTTCCTACTTTGGGTGGCATGTTTGATCGATTCAATCAGAATGTGAGGCAAAACATGAATCCGTACGCTTATATATCAGAAAAAGGGGATTGACCTACTTTAAGTCATAATTAAGCAGAGCGCGGACCTTCACGGAAGCACCCCCCCCCCTCTTTTACCATAACGGCTTGCGAATTGAGAAAATTACACTAGGTAGCAGTTTAGAAATTCGACTTTTACTATAATAAAAGTCGTAAATACCTCTAATTTCTACTTTTAGGCAGCCAAAAAAGTCTCTTTGTCGGAAATGACTGAAGTTAATATATTTAACGATTTTTTGTATGAAATGGGATTTGTAAAATATGACCCAGGAAAAGGTTCGTCCTACGAATGTGAATCAGAAATCTTATTATCCTTATTCCAGCATGTTTTTGATTGTGTATTACGATTTTGGACGATCAAGGATATTGATCTTTGACTAAACAGGTCGTGTCTATATGGTCAGATTGTGTGTATGTGTGTGTTGATTTGAGGGTTTGTATGGTTGAGTGGTATGAGTCTTTCATATTATACTGATTAAGACAATTTTAAGACGGCAAGGATAACTGTCTTGGAATTTGTGGCCCTTAGAAGGGCCGTTTTTTTTGCACCGTCGTGTGCGTTTAGGGAGGTGAGCTTAACCACCGAATCCGTACAGGGTTCTTCCTTGTCTTTTCAAGGCGTAGACGACGTCCATGGCGGTGACAGTCTTCCTCTTGGCATGCTCGGTGTAAGTGACGGCATCCCGGATGACGTTTTCCAAGAAAACCTTCAACACACCTCTGGTTTCCTCGTAGATGAGACCAGAAATTCTCTTCACTCCACCTCGTCTGGCAAGACGACGGATGGCTGGCTTGGTGATACCCTGGATGTTATCACGTAAAACCTTCCTGTGACGCTTAGCGCCCCCCTTTCCGAGTCCTTTACCACCTTTTCCACGTCCAGACATTGTTTTGGTACAGTCTTAATGAAACTGAATGTCCATTCGCTAATTTTCCTGGGTTTATATAGTTATTTCTGATGACCTACTGACCTACTGACCCAATTTTAAAAATACAACTTGAAAAGTAGGTTAGTAGGTTAGTAGGTCATATCTCATATGGAGACAAAGACATAACTAAAAAAAAACGGCGTTAGAGCCATTTTCAACAATTTCTGGGTGAGATGCCTGGCCTGATACGAACTGATTGTTAAGTTCTTGCTACAGAGATTTTTTTTCCTTATACGTCCATACAAATACATTCATGATAAGTCCTATTGCACGTTTAGTACGGAGGTTCAAAGTATGACTCTCGGCCAATTTATCAAAATCCTATTTGTTACTTTTAGTACCTATTCTCGTCCTTGAAATAAACAAATTCTAACTTTGTTTTAATTTCATGTTTTTTAAGGAATGGGGAGAGTTACAGAAGCCGTTGTACGGTAAGTATGGTATGGATTATTGCATGACTGGGACCTTTTGGAGCAAGACAATTGTGATCAGGGAGTCCTTCGCGTAATTTTGTGGCCCTGAGAAGGGCCGTTGTTTGGGTGTCCTACGAAAGGAAACTGCTTAGGCACGTTCACCTCGGATACGACGGGCAAGCTGGATGTCCTTGGGCATGATGGTGACACGCTTGGCGTGGATAGCGCACAAATTGGTGTCTTCAAAGAGTCCGACCAAGTAAGCTTCGCTGGCTTCCTGAAGGGCCATGACGGCGGAGCTCTGGAATCGGAGATCAGTCTTGAAGTCCTGTGCGATTTCACGTACAAGTCGCTGGAATGGCAGCTTTCTGATCAGGAGCTCTGTGCTCTTCTGGTAACGTCTGATCTCACGAAGAGCTACAGTTCCGGGCCTGTATCTGTGTGGTTTCTTGACTCCACCGGTGGCCGGGGCGCTCTTACGGGCGGCTTTGGTTGCCAGCTGCTTTCTCGGAGCCTTTCCTCCTGTAGATTTTCTAGCGGTCTGCTTTGTTCGTGCCATCTTCTCGAAGTGTTCGATTGGATTGTGATCACGAGGGTAGACCGACACTTCTACTTATACAGAGGACAGAAAGTGGATTGAAATCTGACCAATCACAGGCATCCGCTCAATAATGGCGCACTGCTGTTCTGGCCAATCACAGAGCTCGTACTTCCGAGAGTTCGGCAGTGCTTTTTTCGATCCCACCATTTCAACTGGTATCGAAAATCTCTGCCTACCGACTCAGGTGTTCAAACTGGCGTTCGAAACCTGGGCCATCGAAGTTTCAAAATCGGGCCACATTACACACCAACAAGGATACTTGGAAATGGGCGATCGATCCGAAAATAAGGAAAGATCTAACTTTCCCAAAATTTGATTTCTAGACCTACACCCTAAATATGTAATCCAACACGAAGCGCCATGCAAACTCTAGACGTTGCTAAAAATTTCATGGAGATCGGACCCAGCGGGCCCGAGCAATGGCTTATAGGAAAACCGCGAGCTTGAAGCAAAAAACGGATTGAAATTCGACCAATCAGAGAGCCGCTTTTATAGCCATGTTAGGCAATGCATTTTGTGGACTTAGGCGATTTTCCCCGGATTTCGCGTTTCACGTGAGCTCTTACGGTATGCGTTTAGGGAGGATTCCGAGCTAATGTGCAGTCGCTCGCGCCTGGAACTTTATGCAAAACCTTTCCATGTCGTATGAAATAGGAAATAGGGCCATGATATCGAAAATTATTCTTTTAATGGCCATACAAAGAAGGTCCTCGCAACAAATGCCGCACAAAAAAGGGCCATGATAGTGACGGGTTTTTGTTTGATATCGCAGTTGCTCGTTTGAGACCCAGATTTTGTGACGAAATTTTGCTCAGGTGAACTTTTCCTGAAATTTTGATGGTCCTGAAAAGGACCTTTTGGGTAGTCTTTGCGTAAGCAATTTAAGACTTGATTTACTTCTTGGCGGCAGCTTTCTTGGCAGCAGGCTTTTTCTTGGGAGTAGCCTTCTTTGCTGCTGGCTTCTTCTTTGGTGTAGCCTTCTTGGCGGCAGCGGGCTTCTTTGCCGCAGGTTTCTTGGCAGCGACCTTCTTCTTTGGTGTGGCCTTCTTAGCCGGCTTTGCCTTTTTTTCTCCGGTGGCTTTCTTGGCTGCGGGTTTCTTGGCAGGCTTTTTCTTTGCTGCGGCCTTGGGCTTCTTTGCCTTGGCTGGCTTCTTTGCTGCTTTCTTTACCTCGCCGAGTCTGAAGGAACCAGAGGCGCCGGTGCCTTTGGACTGTTTCAGTGACCCATTCTTAACGCCCGCCCTCAGAGCCATTTTCAGGTGGTTGTTTGCGGCAGTACTGTCTTTGCCGATGCTGAAGTTGGCCACGATGTACTTCAGGATTGCCTGTCTTGAAGAACCTCCCCTCTCTTTAAGTGAGGTGATGGCCTTGTTAATCATTTCGCTGTACTTTGGGTGTGTGGAAGCCTTCTTTGGCTTGCTGGCGGCCTTCTTCGCCTTTGGGGTGGCGGTAGCTGGTGCGGTGTCAGTCATCTTGTCGATAGAGCTATTCGCAGTGGAATGAAGAATGAGACAGCGAGAGCCCGGACTTAATATATATATCGAATAAAAAGGATAGTAGAGCGCGGACCCGGACGGAAGCACCCCCTCTCCAAGTCCCGCATCCAATCTACCGAACTGGTGTGTTTCTGCAGCGGTAGAAAAACGTTAAAAAATAACTTTTAACACCTCGCGACCTAAACCCTTGCAAGTTTCTTTCATTCCTTGGTTATGCCAACAGACATTATTTCAAAAAGGGTCCTGCCTTCCGACAAAAACGGAAAATTATATCGACTTTTAAGTACCACATCCCGTTGAAACACGCCTTACCTGCTGTTGAAACACGTCTTACCTGCTGTTATGTGTGCAGAAAACGACATATTTTAGTGTATGGGTCTGGGGACTAATTTCATTTGAAATATTAATTCTCAATTTAAGTTCAAACCTTTGAACAAAGACAAACTTGCAGAAACGGGAGAGCAATTCTTGACATGTGGTGGCCCTTAAAAGGGCCGTTTATGAGTAAGCAAAGACTCGCAATGCTTACTTGGAAGCCTGTTTTGAGGTCTTCTTGGGGAGGAGAACAGCCTGGATGTTTGGGAGGACACCACCCTGGGCGATGGTAACTCCTGACAAAAGCTTGTTCAATTCCTCGTCGTTTCTAATGGCCAACTGTAAGTGACGTGGGATGATTCTGCTTTTCTTGTTGTCACGGGCAGCGTTTCCAGCCAACTCAAGTACTTCAGCAGCCAAATATTCCAATACGGCAGCAAGGTAAACTGGTGCACCAGCTCCAACTCGCTCGGCATAGTTTCCCTTTCGCAAAAGTCGGTGAATTCTTCCAACTGGGAACTGTAATCCAGCCCTGGTGGATCGGCTCTTTGCCTTTCCCTTAACTTTTCCTCCCTTTCCACGTCCAGACATGATTAAAGATTACGTTCAGTGTCTCTTGAGTTTGAGAAAATGAATGTAGTCAGCCCAAGTCGACCTTCGATTATATACCCAATAGAAGGGGATTGACCTACTTTCCACTCAGAATTAAGCTCGACCAATGAAATCGTCGGATACTAAATATTTGCCTTTCCAACAGCCAATCACAGCACCCGTACTGGAAAGGGTTTCGGTAGCGTATTTTTCGACTATTTTAACAAAGAAGAGTTCGTTTGGGAGAATTCTTTAGTTGGGACACTTAAAACAAAATAAAACGCATATTTGCTATCTTGGTTCTTTCGTCGAACTTTTCGATGAATAATGTGAATATACTAGTCAAAATGTATGGCATATTGAAATCTACATTTGTATATTTACAGGCTGTGGTGACATTGTTTTGAATTGTAATGAAACCTTGATTAAGATTTCATTTAATGGGTTAGGTCGACTAATTTTGGGGGAAAATGGAAGCTCTTTCGTGTAGATTGGTGGCCCTGAGAAGGGCCGTTTTAATCAGTAGGGAATTTCCCGTACAGATTTACTTGCTGCTGGTGTACTTGGTGACAGCCTTGGTTCCTTCGCTGACTGCGTGCTTAGCCAATTCACCTGGGAGAAGCAGTCTGACGGCGGTCTGAACCTCTCGGCTGGTGATGGTGGATCGCTTGTTGTAATGAGCAAGGCGTGAAGCTTCAGCTGCGATTCTCTCGAAGATGTCATTCACGAAGCTGTTCATGATAGACATGGCTTTGCTGGAGATTCCAGTATCTGGGTGCACTTGCTTCAAAACTTTGTAGATGTAGATAGCGTAGGATTCCTTCCTCCTCCTCTTCCTTTTCTTGTCACCAGACCTTTGAGCTTTGGTCTTGGACACGGCCTTCTTGGCTCCTTTGCTTCCTACTTTGGGTGGCATGTTTGATCGATTCAATCAGAATGTGAGGCAAAATTTGTATTTGTTGATCCCCCTCCCACCCGATGGCCTC
The DNA here is from genome assembly GCA_946902895.1 of Fragum fragum. Lineage (NCBI taxonomy): Eukaryota > Metazoa > Mollusca > Bivalvia > Cardiida > Cardiidae > Fragum > Fragum fragum. Next base: position 52,034,124 of record OX336377.1, read on the forward strand.
CCCGGCTATCCCCCCGGGTCTGATTCCGGGGCCTTCACCGGGGTGCTGGGCTGGGGGGAGGGGGTTATTTACCCTCGCCTTCGACTCTCGTCATATGGCGAGCAGCTATCGTTGTATTGCAAAAGATTACTTAACTTACTATAGTTATGCTAAGATGTTTGCACTCTGCGGTTTAAAAAGGATATGGCTAAAAGTAAGAAATAATAAAAGTAGAAAGAAGAGGGGAGGAAGATAAAAAGGCACCAGCCCAGGACCACCGTGTAAAAATATATACATACATTATTTACAAATATCCCGCAGAGTGCCCTAAAATTGCAGTTCACGGTTGAAACCTAGGTTGGACTAATGTTATTATAACGTAGATGATCTTTAATTACTTGTTATTAACTAAGACTTATTAGATATATTACTTTGGTGCTTTAGTTGCTACTTGTTTGATTCGAATAGATTCAATATATATATACAATAATATAAATAATGATTGCGTTCGTGTGCAGCTACCCCAAATGGCTAAAAAATGCTATCAGAGACTAAAGTGGATTGATCCACTCCCGCAAACAATCAAGTCCGGTCAATGGGAGATTCTAAATGTAAGAAGAGCTCTGATTGGTTCGCCTTCCTTAATTATTGCGAAAGTAGGTCAATCCACTTTACTATATTTCAAGCTCAACAAAGAAAGTTTATCGATATCGGGTTTAAAGTGGATTGACCTACTCTCGCCAACAATTAAGTTCAGCCAATGGGAGCTCAAGAAGGAGTACTCGATTGTGATTGGCTGGCTTTCCTTAATTATTGCGAAAGTAGGTCAATCCACCCTGTTATGTTTCTAACTCGGTGTTGGTTTGCTCTAATACTTGCGTAACTACAGTCTTCACAGCCCCCGCCACGGGTGAACCAGAGACCGTGTAATGGTCCCTGACCCACTCCCGGCGCGGGCTATATGAAGACAATTTATATGTTGAGAGAAGTATAGTGTCTATGTTTTACAATAAAATATTTAAAGGAGGGTACCGTAACTAGTTTATTAAAAATGAATTCGTACTTCACAGCCCCCGCCGCGGGTGAACCAGAGATCGCCTCGCGGTCCCTGACACACTCCCGGCACGGGCTAACTGAAGCCATACTCCGATCCTTGAGTAAACAATGCTCTCAAATCGTTGCAACAGCAGGAAAGCTCTGTGATCCACCAGGACCGGGAGGAAGCAAATCGTTCCTGCCCGACCCCACTAGGCCCCAGAGCAATCCTGACCATCATGTTATAACCAAACAATGGTTGGTTAAATAATCAACGTTTAGGGGATGGTCCGCGCCATTGATATGCAGGAGGGGGAGAAAGAAATAAGAAAATAGTGTAGTAAACGATACTGGATGGACATGTACATCATTTGGGTTAACCCGCGAAATCTGAAATCGAGAGTCCGTCCTGCCCGATGCACAGGGTGTAAGGCCCGGATCACGAGGGAGGAGGCTAACTCAACGCCCTGGATCAGAGAATACTCCGATACACCCAATGCACCGGGTCCTCGAAAGGTAAAATACTATAAAATAGTGAGAGACGCCCGGTCCCGCAACCCGGCGCACCCGACCCCGAAAGCGGAGCAGCCCGCAAGACCGCCCGACATGCACCATCTTTTTAAGCATAAAGCTATCTAAGACAGAGCCGCCGAGCCCCCCCGCGGGCAACCACAGTCGGAGACACGCCGACAACAGACAACAAGGGCTGAGCCCGCCAACCGCGGGACCCAACGCCTCTCGGGCCTGCTGTGTCGGCCCCCAGGACGACATCGCGGACGGCCTGCTACCACACATTTCTCTCATATCGTTCTACCATGTCCGTCGGATGCCTGTTCTCTCCCTGGGGGCCAGCACTTGCATCACACAGCAAGCCAACATATTAAGAGTTTGGTAAAAATAAACAGACTAAACACTGAGGGTTGTAAAGAAATCCAAAAGGACTTAATTAAAAAAAGGAGTAAGAAAACGATTATCATCCACAGTCAGACTGTGAACGAACTGGCGGACTCTCAATTCCCGACCCGCGAGCGATAGGGAGAGGGTTAAATTAGTCAAAATAGACAAAATTTAAGACTGCGCGACTATTGATGACACTTCCGGAAGTTTAGCCCTTTACCCAAGTAATTCCTACTTTAAGTAGGTCAATTAGCTATGTCGTTACGACATCCCTTTTCGCGTTTTGTTAAATATTGTAAAATATAGCTAAAAAGATGCTCGAAAAGGGAAGATCGTACAAAATTACAGGTTTGGAGCATGGTAATTTATTAATAATAGTAGTTTAGTAAGATAGGGCTTGGATAAAGAAAACAAAACTAAAGACTGTTGAAACCGGAAGTTGACCATTTGACAGTTCTTATTTATCATTCCTACTTTCACTTTGGAAATCGTCGAATTTTATTAAAAAGGGCCAATAAAAGTAAACAATCAATGAATACGATTGATGCACATGTCCCACCAGATCGCCCCCGACCGTTTTTATAGTACTGAGCTGCGCGATTTTAAATATAAGAATACTGCCGTCCTGGGCCAAAATGTAAACAAACAATCTCTGGTCTTCTCCTTACCAAAGATGTTTTGGTCAAATAAGAAAGTTAGTGGGTTTTAAACTTAACCCGACATGGTTATATAAAAAGTAACCTGTGTTATTTAGTTTTAATAATAAATTGTCCCTTATTAAACAATACAAATAGGGGAAAAGAGGAGAAATAGGTTCTCCTTACCCATGATGTTTGGACAAGAATGGAGAATGACAAGGATTTTCACAGTGCAGCAACAAAATGCATCTATAGGCTTATTCTGACTGTGTTTAGGAATAGATTTATGAACATTTGGGCAAATTTAAACTAAATAACTGGAAAAAGTGAACAAGATTATTGAAGTTGATAGAATACAGACAAATCATTTTTGTCATAACAAAATTTATTTTGTTTTGATATAAATAAGGAGAAAAATAATCCCCATATATATCTTCTTTTATATATTGTAGGGTAGATGGCCAGCACTACTACTGGATTATAATAATAAAAGTGGAGATGAAGTCTGACCCAGGGGGGATCACCAGAAATTTGCTGGTACCAGCCATCCAGACTGCACAGATCTATGACTTGACTACCAGCGTCTGGATGTCAATGATCCGCACAGCCCAGTAAGAAAGAGGAAGGACATTGACTCAATGGTGGCATTCCCATACAGCCCTGGACAGAGTGTGGCCCAAGATCAGCAGTTTATATTTGGAAAAAAACTAATGATGAGGAAGATAACTGAACTTTATCTAGATTTTGTCTGTCATTTGACAGTCCATGAGATAGGTGGCTAGTGCAGGAAAAATGGACTTTTGAAGAGCCACTGATGGGAATAATAAGTTTTTCAGGCTAAAAACAAGTTTATTTTCTGTAAACACAGATTTTAGCTTTGACCGTGCAGCCCCATGGATACCACAGTGCAGAAGAAAATGCTCTGTGGAGTTGCGCTCAGCACACACTGGGCAATCCGGAGGGATGCCCAGTATATACTGACCGCTGCTCCCCGGCAACAGATTATAGCCTAGTCTCAGACGAGTCACACACTTATCCAGCCCAATTTGGGCTGAGTAATTGTGTGGCGGTCTGAGACCTATCTTATAGTCAGACTGTGGCTGACCCTGTAAGAGGCCAGCCACCCTATTGGACCATTTGACCTTGACTTTTTCCCTTATGATTGCATATATTTCTGTCGCCGCCAGGGGCAGATTGTCCCGCACAGAGCCCATCAGAGCCCGCTTCGCCACGCCATCAGCCAACTCATTACCCAGAATGCCGACATGTGCTGGACACCACACCAATGTTACCGTTGAGCCATTTTGGAGGCACTGATCTAAAGAAGACATGATATTTTGGAGCAGATCAGGCCTGGAGTTGCTACTTTTAGACTTTAAAGATTGTAGAGCCGAAAGTGAATCCGATAATATAGCAACTCTGTGTGGTTTATTGACCAGTGTCCAGTTTAGTGCATATTGAATTGCTGTCAGTTCTGCAGAATATATTGATAACCTGTTGCTGAGTCTTTTTGATGTTTTGACCTTAAGGGCTGGTATAACCATTGCTGCAGAAACTGCATGATTTTCATCCTTACTTCCATCTGTATAAATTTGAAGATGCTCAGCATAGTTCTTATTGATATGATCCTGGGTTTTAGCCAAAATTTGGGGTTCAGGATCACTTTTACTCAAATGAGAACTTAGGATTATGTCGACAATTGGGTTAGAGAGTACCCATGGCGAGTCAAAACGCGATCTGAGGTCCGCCACACTGCAACTGTCGAGAAGGTACTCCTCCTTTAGTTCCTGAAATTTGGCCCCAATGGGTAAAGTGGGGTTTTTGAAACAGGATTTTGCAAAGTAACCCTTCCCGACAATTTCATTCACCGGGTTGCACGGCCTACTAGCTACGCGAGCCCAGTACTTTAAGGTTTGTTCTTCCCTTCGCAGTTCCAAAGGCATTATCCCTGCTTCTAATTCCAACAAATGAAGGGGGGTTCCTTTTAGAGCCCTGAGGGCCAGTGATAGAGCCTTACTTTGGATCCTATCTAGAATTTTTAAGTTTGTTTTCGCGGCGCAAGCATAGACTATAGCACCATAGTCTATCTTTGGACGTATTAAGGCCTTATATAGAAGTAAGAGGGATTCCTTATTACTGCCAAAATCTGTTCCTCTCAACATTCTCATCAAATTAAGGTCCTTTTGGCATCTTTCAGCAATTTGCTTAATGTGAGGTAGTAATGTGAATTTCCTATCTAAAAGCATTCCCAAAAAAGTTACCACCTCTTGAAAAATAATTTGAGTGCCACCCAAAGATACGTCCACCTGGCGTAGATTACCGTTTCCAAAGATAATACCTACAGTTTTAGTTTTTGAAATTTTAAAGCCCCACTCATTAGCCCAGTGCCATATTAGGTCCAGCCCTTTCTGTGCCTTTTTCTGAAGGGTTTGACCACTGGACCCTTTTAGCCAGCCACCAGAGTCATCTGCAAATTGACTGACCACCATCCCTGTCCCCTCTAATGCATCAGGGAGGTCATTAACCAATAGAGAAAATAAAAGAGGGGATAATATGGCACCTTGGGGGGTACCTCTCGAAAGCTGTTCGGCTTCCGAGAGAGTATCCCCCACCTTGACTTGTATTTTTCTATCCTTAAGAAAGGCTCGTATATAGCGGAAACATCGCCCTGTGATCCCGTGTTTTTTAAGCTTATATAGAATACCCGAGTGCCAAGCAAGGTCAAAAGCGGCCTCAAGGTCAAGAAATATGGCTAGAACATGGCGTTTTCGATGCTTTGCATCGAGAACGTCGTGTTGTAGCCTAATAAGTTGGTCTATAGTGCACCTGCCCTTCCTAAAGCCAGATTGGAAGGGATTTAATACTTTTTTTGATTCCAAATAGCATTCTAAACGGGCCTTCACCATCCCCTCCAGTAATTTACCTGGGTGGGATGTGAGGCTAATGGGTCTGTAAGATTTTGGATCATTTTTGTCTTTTCCTTTCTTATGAAGTGGGATCACACAAGCTATTTTCCATTCCTCAGGGTAATTTCCATCTTTCCAAATTTTATTAAAGAAATGTAACCATAATTTTAAGGTGTTGTTATTCATATTTTTGAACATCATATAAGAAAGTTGATCTAGTCCCTCAGCAGAATTCTTCCTAGTTAAGATGCAATCCTTTAGTTCTTGAAGTGTAAAGTCATAATTCAATGGGGTTTCTTCATCTTCAAAAGAGGGAGAGTTTAGTAACTCAAAATGGTCAGTTTCAAACTGTTTTTGATGGGCCAAGACTGTTGGGTCTAGATTGTCTTCACTTGAAACCTTAGCATAGTGCTTAACCAGGATATTTGCCTTATCCTGAGGGGTAAATCCAGATTGTCCATTTTGGGTTAATATTGGAATGGGTGCATATGAAATTCCTTGAATTCTGTGTATTTTTTGCCAAAATTCCTTGCTATTTTTGGGGTTTACAAGACAGGAGTCACAGAATTCTTTCCAATTTTCAGTTTTTTTATCTAAAATAACTTTTTTGGCAAATTTACATTTTTCCCTAAAATTGACCAGATTGACTTCACAGGGATTCTTTTTTAAGTTTTTAAGAGCCAGTTTTCTCCCTTTGACTGCATCCTCACATTCTGAACCCCACCAAGGGACTCCTATCTTTTGGTTTGATTTTTTCTTAGAGACAGGGATAGATGCTTTAGCAGCCATTAGAAATTTTTCTGAGATGTTTTTATTATAGATATTTATGTCATGGTTATAGACCTCTGTCAGGGTTATCTCCTCACACATTTTTTTAAATTCTTCCCAATCTGCCCTATCATAAATGAATTTTGCGTTACTTTCATGGTTTGTATTTTTACAGGAATTTGAATTTTGAATCGTAATTAAGATTGGGAAGTGGTCTGAACCCCAGTTGTCCTGAATAACTTGCCAAAGACATTTTGTAGCCAATTTTGGACTTGTGGCGGTTAGATCAATGCATGTGAAAATGCCTCTAGCCGGATCTAACCTGGTGGGACAGCCATCGTTCAGCAGTACAATATTATTTTTTTCAACCCACTCAATTACTGCTTCCCCATGGCTGTCTGACCGTTTGTCGCCCCATATGGGATGGTGTGCATTAAAGTCACCAGTTACCACATAGTCTTTTAGTTTGCTTAAATTTAGTATTGAATCTGTAATGTAATTTAGGGACTCAAGGTCACACCCCCTTGAGTATATGTTAGCCAAAGTGAAAGGAGATAGGTCATTATATACTTCAAAAATTTGGGTCTCAATTTTTACCCCCCCATTTTGGTCCCTGGCATGGTCTATATTCAGTTTTTTGTAATTGATATTGTTTTTAAAATATGTAGAAAGTCCACCATAATATTTATTCTCAATTGACTTGAAGGTCACATATTCATGTGCATATCCAGGAATATTTTTGATGGTTGATGGAGAGAATTTTGATTCCTGGATACAAATGATATCTATATGATTTTTTTCCAAAAAGTGTTTAATTTCAGATATGGTGTGGGCTGATAGCCCACATGCATTTAGATTCAAAATATTAAAGTAAGGATTGAAAATGATTATTTAAATGGCTGCCTGATGGAACTGCGAGAGGGCTGCGAGGACCCTAGACTGTGTCGCCTGACCCCTCCCAGCTTGCTGGGAGAAGGCAAACGCTTCAGGGATGTGGGCCTCACAGTCTTACACGGTCTAGGTAAACTACTATGTGTTTTAAAAGCGGGTTTTCTCTTTGGGGTAGCCCCCTGTACCGGCGTGCTTTTGTCCGGGGTGTCCTTCTTATTGAGAGATAGACCAAAAATGGAGTCAGTGTAAGACTTTAAGATGACCAATCTTAGATCTCCATCTGTATGCTTGTTATTTTTTGAAAGATACTGCTGTAAATTCCTTATCAAAACATTTATATTCAATGGAAGAGTGTCTTCCAATGTTTTTGATAAGGTCTGTACAGCAGTCGAGACCGTTTCAGTTTTCTTTGGGGATTGAAAATTGAGGACATCCCGGACAGGAACTGATTGGGTGGACTCCTCCCCCTGATCCTCCAATTTGGAGACATCAGTGAAAGAGGAGCTATCACCCTTACTGTTAGGAGTGCTGCTCCTGGCCCCCTTACCCTCTAATAATGGGATTGGGCTTGTATTCTGTGAAATGCTACCCAAAACATTATTTCCGGCTCCTCCACTTAGGTTGGTGGAGCCGGAAATAGTCAGGAAGGAACCATTATTGGAGTTGTTTGTTTGGGGCTGGGGAGACCTTGACTGATTTTCCTTCCCGTCTGTTTTGGGTTGCGTGACCTTGACCTCTGGCACAAGAATAGTGTGATGGACAGGAATAGTTTTGTTGTCCAGACTTGTATAAGTTAATGTTCGGGCCGTGCCTTCTTTATTATGTATGAATCTAAAAGGGCGTCTAATTTCCTCTAGGGACAAGTCTGGATTTAATAACCTATTTGGGCTGGATGGAGGCGAATTTTTAGGCGAATTTTTAGGGGATACTACTTTTTTGGGGAGGGAATTCACTTTTTGATCTGCACATTTAGTTTTGGGTATATTCGCCTCTTTAGTCTTGGGTGGGGAAATCGAGATGCGTGATGTAGCAACAATACTTGGGGGGCCCGGAGTAGCACTCTCTTTGGTCTCAGCACATGCTTTGACCGCACTCGCCCAGGAGCACCCCTTGTCATCCCGGTATTTTTGTATCCTGGATGCCAATTGATACTCTGGGCAAGTGATGGATCTGGGGGAGTGCCTCCCACCACAGTTAGCGCACTCCCTGTGGCTGGAAGAACACTCCCTCGTGTTATGCAGACCGGCACAGCGGGCGCAGCGATCTTGATTTGGGCACCTGCGGGAGGTGTGTCCGAACTGCTGGCATCTGTAGCACCTTAGGGGAGGTCGGAAGTATGGTGCTACAGGTAGATGGACGACGGAGCCGGCAATACCCACCTCCTCCGGGAGGGTAGCCCCAAAGAAGGTGAGCACCACCGCCCCCGTCGCCCTATCCTCTCTATGAAATATCCTGGAGGCCCTCATAATCGGAATTGTTCTATCGTTAATTTTAGCCTCCAGGTTTTGGACCAGTTCTTCAGTGTCCATTTCTGTTGGGATGTTTCGTATGACCCCCTCAGTCGTGGATATGTCGTCTGGCGTATAGACGAAACAATTCATCCCACAAATGACCAAGGGGGCCATACCCAAAAGCTTTGCCAACATCTCAGCGGACACAACCTCCAGCAGGAGCCCGCCGTCTTTCAAGGGCACGACTTTCTGGACCATCCCCTTGAGTGATGATGTGAGGCCCCTCGAGAGAGCCAGGGGCGAGATTAGCTTAAAACCCCGCCGCCCGGCCTCCCCAATGGGCCTCACAAAAGCTCTATGTTTCCAAGTATTCTTAGACAATAGATGTGATTGTCCCGGATTTATAGGTACGCCATGTTGTACCAGATTAACTCCAGCCATAGATATGAATAAATAGGCATATACGAATAGACGGTAAGCTAGTTGCAACTGCTTAATACAGGGTAGCTACACACGATCGCAACCGATACAATAGAAAAGATGAATAATACTTGAAAAATTTTAGTGTTGGATCGCCGCACAAGTGCTTGATCTTCAACACGTATAAAAAAAATTTATATTAAACCTTATCCGGCTAGAATGAACAACACAAAACACAAAACAATTATTTCTGTCACACCCGGAATGACTTTCAACACTCCGATCCACCTTTTTGTATTTTCGGAAAGATCGGAGGTAGGGTGGAGCAGAATAATTTTAGGACCAATTAAATAAACATGTAAAACAGTATAAACAAGTAAGATAAATAAATATTGCATACAGGTGACTTAATATATGGTACATGTAAACAATGTGGGTGGGGTACTTGGGGTCACCTGTAATGGCCTCTAGATACAATTAAGACAACTATTATAGGGATCGGTTACTACCGTGAACTACAATACAAACTTATAGAGTGAAAAATACAACGATAGCTGATCACCAATACGACTGAGAGCCGGAAATATAAAAAAAAATTTGTCGTTTGTTTATGATAGCGACCATCAAAGATGGCGATCAAAGTACCTCTGGTGGTGGTGAGGCAAAACATGAATCCGTACGCTTATATATCAGAAAAAGGGGATTGACCTACTTTAAGTCATAATTAAGCAGAGCGCGGACCTTCACGGAAGCACCCCCCCCCCTCTTTTACCATAACGGCTTGCGAATTGAGAAAATTACACTAGGTAGCAGTTTAGAAATTCGACTTTTACTATAATAAAAGTCGTAAATACCTCTAATTTCTACTTTTAGGCAGCCAAAAAAGTCTCTTTGTCGGAAATGACTGAAGTTAATATATTTAACGATTTTTTGTATGAAATGGGATTTGTAAAATATGACCCAGGAAAAGGTTCGTCCTACGAATGTGAATCAGAAATCTTATTATCCTTATTCCAGCATGTTTTTGATTGTGTATTACGATTTTGGACGATCAAGGATATTGATCTTTGACTAAACAGGTCGTGTCTATATGGTCAGATTGTGTGTATGTGTGTGTTGATTTGAGGGTTTGTATGGTTGAGTGGTATGAGTCTTTCATATTATACTGATTAAGACAATTTTAAGACGGCAAGGATAACTGTCTTGGAATTTGTGGCCCTTAGAAGGGCCGTTTTTTTTGCACCGTCGTGTGCGTTTAGGGAGGTGAGCTTAACCACCGAATCCGTACAGGGTTCTTCCTTGTCTTTTCAAGGCGTAGACGACGTCCATGGCGGTGACAGTCTTCCTCTTGGCATGCTCGGTGTAAGTGACGGCATCCCGGATGACGTTTTCCAAGAAAACCTTCAACACACCTCTGGTTTCCTCGTAGATGAGACCAGAAATTCTCTTCACTCCACCTCGTCTGGCAAGACGACGGATGGCTGGCTTGGTGATACCCTGGATGTTATCACGTAAAACCTTCCTGTGACGCTTAGCGCCCCCCTTTCCGAGTCCTTTACCACCTTTTCCACGTCCAGACATTGTTTTGGTACAGTCTTAATGAAACTGAATGTCCATTCGCTAATTTTCCTGGGTTTATATAGTTATTTCTGATGACCTACTGACCTACTGACCCAATTTTAAAAATACAACTTGAAAAGTAGGTTAGTAGGTTAGTAGGTCATATCTCATATGGAGACAAAGACATAACTAAAAAAAAACGGCGTTAGAGCCATTTTCAACAATTTCTGGGTGAGATGCCTGGCCTGATACGAACTGATTGTTAAGTTCTTGCTACAGAGATTTTTTTTCCTTATACGTCCATACAAATACATTCATGATAAGTCCTATTGCACGTTTAGTACGGAGGTTCAAAGTATGACTCTCGGCCAATTTATCAAAATCCTATTTGTTACTTTTAGTACCTATTCTCGTCCTTGAAATAAACAAATTCTAACTTTGTTTTAATTTCATGTTTTTTAAGGAATGGGGAGAGTTACAGAAGCCGTTGTACGGTAAGTATGGTATGGATTATTGCATGACTGGGACCTTTTGGAGCAAGACAATTGTGATCAGGGAGTCCTTCGCGTAATTTTGTGGCCCTGAGAAGGGCCGTTGTTTGGGTGTCCTACGAAAGGAAACTGCTTAGGCACGTTCACCTCGGATACGACGGGCAAGCTGGATGTCCTTGGGCATGATGGTGACACGCTTGGCGTGGATAGCGCACAAATTGGTGTCTTCAAAGAGTCCGACCAAGTAAGCTTCGCTGGCTTCCTGAAGGGCCATGACGGCGGAGCTCTGGAATCGGAGATCAGTCTTGAAGTCCTGTGCGATTTCACGTACAAGTCGCTGGAATGGCAGCTTTCTGATCAGGAGCTCTGTGCTCTTCTGGTAACGTCTGATCTCACGAAGAGCTACAGTTCCGGGCCTGTATCTGTGTGGTTTCTTGACTCCACCGGTGGCCGGGGCGCTCTTACGGGCGGCTTTGGTTGCCAGCTGCTTTCTCGGAGCCTTTCCTCCTGTAGATTTTCTAGCGGTCTGCTTTGTTCGTGCCATCTTCTCGAAGTGTTCGATTGGATTGTGATCACGAGGGTAGACCGACACTTCTACTTATACAGAGGACAGAAAGTGGATTGAAATCTGACCAATCACAGGCATCCGCTCAATAATGGCGCACTGCTGTTCTGGCCAATCACAGAGCTCGTACTTCCGAGAGTTCGGCAGTGCTTTTTTCGATCCCACCATTTCAACTGGTATCGAAAATCTCTGCCTACCGACTCAGGTGTTCAAACTGGCGTTCGAAACCTGGGCCATCGAAGTTTCAAAATCGGGCCACATTACACACCAACAAGGATACTTGGAAATGGGCGATCGATCCGAAAATAAGGAAAGATCTAACTTTCCCAAAATTTGATTTCTAGACCTACACCCTAAATATGTAATCCAACACGAAGCGCCATGCAAACTCTAGACGTTGCTAAAAATTTCATGGAGATCGGACCCAGCGGGCCCGAGCAATGGCTTATAGGAAAACCGCGAGCTTGAAGCAAAAAACGGATTGAAATTCGACCAATCAGAGAGCCGCTTTTATAGCCATGTTAGGCAATGCATTTTGTGGACTTAGGCGATTTTCCCCGGATTTCGCGTTTCACGTGAGCTCTTACGGTATGCGTTTAGGGAGGATTCCGAGCTAATGTGCAGTCGCTCGCGCCTGGAACTTTATGCAAAACCTTTCCATGTCGTATGAAATAGGAAATAGGGCCATGATATCGAAAATTATTCTTTTAATGGCCATACAAAGAAGGTCCTCGCAACAAATGCCGCACAAAAAAGGGCCATGATAGTGACGGGTTTTTGTTTGATATCGCAGTTGCTCGTTTGAGACCCAGATTTTGTGACGAAATTTTGCTCAGGTGAACTTTTCCTGAAATTTTGATGGTCCTGAAAAGGACCTTTTGGGTAGTCTTTGCGTAAGCAATTTAAGACTTGATTTACTTCTTGGCGGCAGCTTTCTTGGCAGCAGGCTTTTTCTTGGGAGTAGCCTTCTTTGCTGCTGGCTTCTTCTTTGGTGTAGCCTTCTTGGCGGCAGCGGGCTTCTTTGCCGCAGGTTTCTTGGCAGCGACCTTCTTCTTTGGTGTGGCCTTCTTAGCCGGCTTTGCCTTTTTTTCTCCGGTGGCTTTCTTGGCTGCGGGTTTCTTGGCAGGCTTTTTCTTTGCTGCGGCCTTGGGCTTCTTTGCCTTGGCTGGCTTCTTTGCTGCTTTCTTTACCTCGCCGAGTCTGAAGGAACCAGAGGCGCCGGTGCCTTTGGACTGTTTCAGTGACCCATTCTTAACGCCCGCCCTCAGAGCCATTTTCAGGTGGTTGTTTGCGGCAGTACTGTCTTTGCCGATGCTGAAGTTGGCCACGATGTACTTCAGGATTGCCTGTCTTGAAGAACCTCCCCTCTCTTTAAGTGAGGTGATGGCCTTGTTAATCATTTCGCTGTACTTTGGGTGTGTGGAAGCCTTCTTTGGCTTGCTGGCGGCCTTCTTCGCCTTTGGGGTGGCGGTAGCTGGTGCGGTGTCAGTCATCTTGTCGATAGAGCTATTCGCAGTGGAATGAAGAATGAGACAGCGAGAGCCCGGACTTAATATATATATCGAATAAAAAGGATAGTAGAGCGCGGACCCGGACGGAAGCACCCCCTCTCCAAGTCCCGCATCCAATCTACCGAACTGGTGTGTTTCTGCAGCGGTAGAAAAACGTTAAAAAATAACTTTTAACACCTCGCGACCTAAACCCTTGCAAGTTTCTTTCATTCCTTGGTTATGCCAACAGACATTATTTCAAAAAGGGTCCTGCCTTCCGACAAAAACGGAAAATTATATCGACTTTTAAGTACCACATCCCGTTGAAACACGCCTTACCTGCTGTTGAAACACGTCTTACCTGCTGTTATGTGTGCAGAAAACGACATATTTTAGTGTATGGGTCTGGGGACTAATTTCATTTGAAATATTAATTCTCAATTTAAGTTCAAACCTTTGAACAAAGACAAACTTGCAGAAACGGGAGAGCAATTCTTGACATGTGGTGGCCCTTAAAAGGGCCGTTTATGAGTAAGCAAAGACTCGCAATGCTTACTTGGAAGCCTGTTTTGAGGTCTTCTTGGGGAGGAGAACAGCCTGGATGTTTGGGAGGACACCACCCTGGGCGATGGTAACTCCTGACAAAAGCTTGTTCAATTCCTCGTCGTTTCTAATGGCCAACTGTAAGTGACGTGGGATGATTCTGCTTTTCTTGTTGTCACGGGCAGCGTTTCCAGCCAACTCAAGTACTTCAGCAGCCAAATATTCCAATACGGCAGCAAGGTAAACTGGTGCACCAGCTCCAACTCGCTCGGCATAGTTTCCCTTTCGCAAAAGTCGGTGAATTCTTCCAACTGGGAACTGTAATCCAGCCCTGGTGGATCGGCTCTTTGCCTTTCCCTTAACTTTTCCTCCCTTTCCACGTCCAGACATGATTAAAGATTACGTTCAGTGTCTCTTGAGTTTGAGAAAATGAATGTAGTCAGCCCAAGTCGACCTTCGATTATATACCCAATAGAAGGGGATTGACCTACTTTCCACTCAGAATTAAGCTCGACCAATGAAATCGTCGGATACTAAATATTTGCCTTTCCAACAGCCAATCACAGCACCCGTACTGGAAAGGGTTTCGGTAGCGTATTTTTCGACTATTTTAACAAAGAAGAGTTCGTTTGGGAGAATTCTTTAGTTGGGACACTTAAAACAAAATAAAACGCATATTTGCTATCTTGGTTCTTTCGTCGAACTTTTCGATGAATAATGTGAATATACTAGTCAAAATGTATGGCATATTGAAATCTACATTTGTATATTTACAGGCTGTGGTGACATTGTTTTGAATTGTAATGAAACCTTGATTAAGATTTCATTTAATGGGTTAGGTCGACTAATTTTGGGGGAAAATGGAAGCTCTTTCGTGTAGATTGGTGGCCCTGAGAAGGGCCGTTTTAATCAGTAGGGAATTTCCCGTACAGATTTACTTGCTGCTGGTGTACTTGGTGACAGCCTTGGTTCCTTCGCTGACTGCGTGCTTAGCCAATTCACCTGGGAGAAGCAGTCTGACGGCGGTCTGAACCTCTCGGCTGGTGATGGTGGATCGCTTGTTGTAATGAGCAAGGCGTGAAGCTTCAGCTGCGATTCTCTCGAAGATGTCATTCACGAAGCTGTTCATGATAGACATGGCTTTGCTGGAGATTCCAGTATCTGGGTGCACTTGCTTCAAAACTTTGTAGATGTAGATAGCGTAGGATTCCTTCCTCCTCCTCTTCCTTTTCTTGTCACCAGACCTTTGAGCTTTGGTCTTGGACACGGCCTTCTTGGCTCCTTTGCTTCCTACTTTGGGTGGCATGTTTGATCGATTCAATCAGAATGTGAGGCAAAACATGAATCCGTACGCTTATATATCAGAAAAAGGGGATTGACCTACTTTAAGTCATAATTAAGCAGAGCGCGGACCTTCACGGAAGCACCCCCCCCCCTCTTTTACCATAACGGCTTGCGAATTGAGAAAATTACACTAGGTAGCAGTTTAGAAATTCGACTTTTACTATAATAAAAGTCGTAAATACCTCTAATTTCTACTTTTAGGCAGCCAAAAAAGTCTCTTTGTCGGAAATGACTGAAGTTAATATATTTAACGATTTTTTGTATGAAATGGGATTTGTAAAATATGACCCAGGAAAAGGTTCGTCCTACGAATGTGAATCAGAAATCTTATTATCCTTATTCCAGCATGTTTTTGATTGTGTATTACGATTTTGGACGATCAAGGATATTGATCTTTGACTAAACAGGTCGTGTCTATATGGTCAGATTGTGTGTATGTGTGTGTTGATTTGAGGGTTTGTATGGTTGAGTGGTATGAGTCTTTCATATTATACTGATTAAGACAATTTTAAGACGGCAAGGATAACTGTCTTGGAATTTGTGGCCCTTAGAAGGGCCGTTTTTTTTGCACCGTCGTGTGCGTTTAGGGAGGTGAGCTTAACCACCGAATCCGTACAGGGTTCTTCCTTGTCTTTTCAAGGCGTAGACGACGTCCATGGCGGTGACAGTCTTCCTCTTGGCATGCTCGGTGTAAGTGACGGCATCCCGGATGACGTTTTCCAAGAAAACCTTCAACACACCTCTGGTTTCCTCGTAGATGAGACCAGAAATTCTCTTCACTCCACCTCGTCTGGCAAGACGACGGATGGCTGGCTTGGTGATACCCTGGATGTTATCACGTAAAACCTTCCTGTGACGCTTAGCGCCCCCCTTTCCGAGTCCTTTACCACCTTTTCCACGTCCAGACATTGTTTTGGTACAGTCTTAATGAAACTGAATGTCCATTCGCTAATTTTCCTGGGTTTATATAGTTATTTCTGATGACCTACTGACCTACTGACCCAATTTTAAAAATACAACTTGAAAAGTAGGTTAGTAGGTTAGTAGGTCATATCTCATATGGAGACAAAGACATAACTAAAAAAAAACGGCGTTAGAGCCATTTTCAACAATTTCTGGGTGAGATGCCTGGCCTGATACGAACTGATTGTTAAGTTCTTGCTACAGAGATTTTTTTTCCTTATACGTCCATACAAATACATTCATGATAAGTCCTATTGCACGTTTAGTACGGAGGTTCAAAGTATGACTCTCGGCCAATTTATCAAAATCCTATTTGTTACTTTTAGTACCTATTCTCGTCCTTGAAATAAACAAATTCTAACTTTGTTTTAATTTCATGTTTTTTAAGGAATGGGGAGAGTTACAGAAGCCGTTGTACGGTAAGTATGGTATGGATTATTGCATGACTGGGACCTTTTGGAGCAAGACAATTGTGATCAGGGAGTCCTTCGCGTAATTTTGTGGCCCTGAGAAGGGCCGTTGTTTGGGTGTCCTACGAAAGGAAACTGCTTAGGCACGTTCACCTCGGATACGACGGGCAAGCTGGATGTCCTTGGGCATGATGGTGACACGCTTGGCGTGGATAGCGCACAAATTGGTGTCTTCAAAGAGTCCGACCAAGTAAGCTTCGCTGGCTTCCTGAAGGGCCATGACGGCGGAGCTCTGGAATCGGAGATCAGTCTTGAAGTCCTGTGCGATTTCACGTACAAGTCGCTGGAATGGCAGCTTTCTGATCAGGAGCTCTGTGCTCTTCTGGTAACGTCTGATCTCACGAAGAGCTACAGTTCCGGGCCTGTATCTGTGTGGTTTCTTGACTCCACCGGTGGCCGGGGCGCTCTTACGGGCGGCTTTGGTTGCCAGCTGCTTTCTCGGAGCCTTTCCTCCTGTAGATTTTCTAGCGGTCTGCTTTGTTCGTGCCATCTTCTCGAAGTGTTCGATTGGATTGTGATCACGAGGGTAGACCGACACTTCTACTTATACAGAGGACAGAAAGTGGATTGAAATCTGACCAATCACAGGCATCCGCTCAATAATGGCGCACTGCTGTTCTGGCCAATCACAGAGCTCGTACTTCCGAGAGTTCGGCAGTGCTTTTTTCGATCCCACCATTTCAACTGGTATCGAAAATCTCTGCCTACCGACTCAGGTGTTCAAACTGGCGTTCGAAACCTGGGCCATCGAAGTTTCAAAATCGGGCCACATTACACACCAACAAGGATACTTGGAAATGGGCGATCGATCCGAAAA
Source organism: Fragum fragum (assembly GCA_946902895.1). Lineage (NCBI taxonomy): Eukaryota > Metazoa > Mollusca > Bivalvia > Cardiida > Cardiidae > Fragum > Fragum fragum. The sequence continues at coordinate 52,051,352 of OX336377.1, forward strand.
TAAGGAAAGATCTAACTTTCCCAAAATTTGATTTCTAGACCTACACCCTAAATATGTAATCCAACACGAAGCGCCATGCAAACTCTAGACGTTGCTAAAAATTTCATGGAGATCGGACCCAGCGGGCCCGAGCAATGGCTTATAGGAAAACCGCGAGCTTGAAGCAAAAAACGGATTGAAATTCGACCAATCAGAGAGCCGCTTTTATAGCCATGTTAGGCAATGCATTTTGTGGACTTAGGCGATTTTCCCCGGATTTCGCGTTTCACGTGAGCTCTTACGGTATGCGTTTAGGGAGGATTCCGAGCTAATGTGCAGTCGCTCGCGCCTGGAACTTTATGCAAAACCTTTCCATGTCGTATGAAATAGGAAATAGGGCCATGATATCGAAAATTATTCTTTTAATGGCCATACAAAGAAGGTCCTCGCAACAAATGCCGCACAAAAAAGGGCCATGATAGTGACGGGTTTTTGTTTGATATCGCAGTTGCTCGTTTGAGACCCAGATTTTGTGACGAAATTTTGCTCAGGTGAACTTTTCCTGAAATTTTGATGGTCCTGAAAAGGACCTTTTGGGTAGTCTTTGCGTAAGCAATTTAAGACTTGATTTACTTCTTGGCGGCAGCTTTCTTGGCAGCAGGCTTTTTCTTGGGAGTAGCCTTCTTTGCTGCTGGCTTCTTCTTTGGTGTAGCCTTCTTGGCGGCAGCGGGCTTCTTTGCCGCAGGTTTCTTGGCAGCGACCTTCTTCTTTGGTGTGGCCTTCTTAGCCGGCTTTGCCTTTTTTTCTCCGGTGGCTTTCTTGGCTGCGGGTTTCTTGGCAGGCTTTTTCTTTGCTGCGGCCTTGGGCTTCTTTGCCTTGGCTGGCTTCTTTGCTGCTTTCTTTACCTCGCCGAGTCTGAAGGAACCAGAGGCGCCGGTGCCTTTGGACTGTTTCAGTGACCCATTCTTAACGCCCGCCCTCAGAGCCATTTTCAGGTGGTTGTTTGCGGCAGTACTGTCTTTGCCGATGCTGAAGTTGGCCACGATGTACTTCAGGATTGCCTGTCTTGAAGAACCTCCCCTCTCTTTAAGTGAGGTGATGGCCTTGTTAATCATTTCGCTGTACTTTGGGTGTGTGGAAGCCTTCTTTGGCTTGCTGGCGGCCTTCTTCGCCTTTGGGGTGGCGGTAGCTGGTGCGGTGTCAGTCATCTTGTCGATAGAGCTATTCGCAGTGGAATGAAGAATGAGACAGCGAGAGCCCGGACTTAATATATATATCGAATAAAAAGGATAGTAGAGCGCGGACCCGGACGGAAGCACCCCCTCTCCAAGTCCCGCATCCAATCTACCGAACTGGTGTGTTTCTGCAGCGGTAGAAAAACGTTAAAAAATAACTTTTAACACCTCGCGACCTAAACCCTTGCAAGTTTCTTTCATTCCTTGGTTATGCCAACAGACATTATTTCAAAAAGGGTCCTGCCTTCCGACAAAAACGGAAAATTATATCGACTTTTAAGTACCACATCCCGTTGAAACACGCCTTACCTGCTGTTGAAACACGTCTTACCTGCTGTTATGTGTGCAGAAAACGACATATTTTAGTGTATGGGTCTGGGGACTAATTTCATTTGAAATATTAATTCTCAATTTAAGTTCAAACCTTTGAACAAAGACAAACTTGCAGAAACGGGAGAGCAATTCTTGACATGTGGTGGCCCTTAAAAGGGCCGTTTATGAGTAAGCAAAGACTCGCAATGCTTACTTGGAAGCCTGTTTTGAGGTCTTCTTGGGGAGGAGAACAGCCTGGATGTTTGGGAGGACACCACCCTGGGCGATGGTAACTCCTGACAAAAGCTTGTTCAATTCCTCGTCGTTTCTAATGGCCAACTGTAAGTGACGTGGGATGATTCTGCTTTTCTTGTTGTCACGGGCAGCGTTTCCAGCCAACTCAAGTACTTCAGCAGCCAAATATTCCAATACGGCAGCAAGGTAAACTGGTGCACCAGCTCCAACTCGCTCGGCATAGTTTCCCTTTCGCAAAAGTCGGTGAATTCTTCCAACTGGGAACTGTAATCCAGCCCTGGTGGATCGGCTCTTTGCCTTTCCCTTAACTTTTCCTCCCTTTCCACGTCCAGACATGATTAAAGATTACGTTCAGTGTCTCTTGAGTTTGAGAAAATGAATGTAGTCAGCCCAAGTCGACCTTCGATTATATACCCAATAGAAGGGGATTGACCTACTTTCCACTCAGAATTAAGCTCGACCAATGAAATCGTCGGATACTAAATATTTGCCTTTCCAACAGCCAATCACAGCACCCGTACTGGAAAGGGTTTCGGTAGCGTATTTTTCGACTATTTTAACAAAGAAGAGTTCGTTTGGGAGAATTCTTTAGTTGGGACACTTAAAACAAAATAAAACGCATATTTGCTATCTTGGTTCTTTCGTCGAACTTTTCGATGAATAATGTGAATATACTAGTCAAAATGTATGGCATATTGAAATCTACATTTGTATATTTACAGGCTGTGGTGACATTGTTTTGAATTGTAATGAAACCTTGATTAAGATTTCATTTAATGGGTTAGGTCGACTAATTTTGGGGGAAAATGGAAGCTCTTTCGTGTAGATTGGTGGCCCTGAGAAGGGCCGTTTTAATCAGTAGGGAATTTCCCGTACAGATTTACTTGCTGCTGGTGTACTTGGTGACAGCCTTGGTTCCTTCGCTGACTGCGTGCTTAGCCAATTCACCTGGGAGAAGCAGTCTGACGGCGGTCTGAACCTCTCGGCTGGTGATGGTGGATCGCTTGTTGTAATGAGCAAGGCGTGAAGCTTCAGCTGCGATTCTCTCGAAGATGTCATTCACGAAGCTGTTCATGATAGACATGGCTTTGCTGGAGATTCCAGTATCTGGGTGCACTTGCTTCAAAACTTTGTAGATGTAGATAGCGTAGGATTCCTTCCTCCTCCTCTTCCTTTTCTTGTCACCAGACCTTTGAGCTTTGGTCTTGGACACGGCCTTCTTGGCTCCTTTGCTTCCTACTTTGGGTGGCATGTTTGATCGATTCAATCAGAATGTGAGGCAAAATTTGTATTTGTTGATCCCCCTCCCACCCGATGGCCTCCCCGGCTATCCCCCCGGGTCTGATTCCGGGGCCTTCACCGGGGTGCTGGGCTGGGGGGAGGGGGTTATTTACCCTCGCCTTCGACTCTCGTCATATGGCGAGCAGCTATCGTTGTATTGCAAAAGATTACTTAACTTACTATAGTTATGCTAAGATGTTTGCACTCTGCGGTTTAAAAAGGATATGGCTAAAAGTAAGAAATAATAAAAGTAGAAAGAAGAGGGGAGGAAGATAAAAAGGCACCAGCCCAGGACCACCGTGTAAAAATATATACATACATTATTTACAAATATCCCGCAGAGTGCCCTAAAATTGCAGTTCACGGTTGAAACCTAGGTTGGACTAATGTTATTATAACGTAGATGATCTTTAATTACTTGTTATTAACTAAGACTTAGTAGATATATTACTTTGGTGCTTTAGTTGATACTTGTTTGATTCGAATAGATTCAATATATATATACAATAATATAAATAATGATTGCGTTCGTGTGCAGCTACCCCAAATGGCTAAAAAATGCTATCAGAGACTAAGGTGGATTGATCCACTCCCGCAAACAATCAAGTCCGGTCAATGGGAGATTCTAAATGTAAGAAGAGCTCTGATTGGTTCGCCTTCCTTAATTATTGCGAAAGTAGGTCAATCCACTTTACTATATTTTAAGCTCCACAAAGAAAGTTTATCGATATCGGGTTTAAAGTGGATTGACCTACTCTCGCCAACAATTAAGTTCAGCCAATGGGAGCTCAAGAAGGAGTACTCGATTGTGATTGGCTGGCTTTCCTTAATTATTGCGAAAGTAGGTCAATCCACTTTGTTATGTTTCTAATAACTTGCGTAACTACAGTCTTCACAGCCCCCGCCACGGGTGAACCAGAGACCGTATAATGGTCCCTGACCCACTCCCGGCGCGGGCCATATGAAGACAATTTATATGTTGAACGAAATATAGTGTCTATATTTTACAATAAAATATTTAACTAGTTTATAAAAAATGAATTCGTACTTCACAGCCCCCGCCGCGGGTGAACCAGAGATCGCCTCGCGGTCCCTGACACACTCCCGGCACGGGCTAACTGAAGCCATACTCCGATCCTTGAGCAAACAATGCTCTCGAATCGTTGTGACTGCAGGAAAGCTCCGTGATCCACCAGGACCGGGAGGAAACAAGATCGTTCCTGCCCGACCCCACTAGGCCCCAGAGCAATCCTGGCCATCATGTTATAACCAATCAATGATTGGTGAATAATCAGCGTTTGGGGGATGGTCCGCGCCCGTGATATGCAGGAGGGGGGAGAAAGAAATAAGAAAATATTGTAGTAAACGATACTGGATGGACATGTATATCATTTGGGTTAACCCGCGAAATCTGAAATCGAGAGTCCGTCCTGCCCGATGCACAGGGTGTAAGGCCCGGATCACGAGGGAGGAGGCTAACTCAACGCCCTGGATCCGAGAATACTCCGATACACCCAATGCACCGGGTCCTCGAAAGGTAAAATACTATAAAATAGTGAGAGACGCCCGGTCCCGCAACCCGGCGCACCCGACCCCGAAAGCGGAGCAGCCCGCAAGACCGCCCGACACGCACCATCCTTTTAAGCATAAAGCTATCTAAGACAGAGCCGCCGAGCCCCCCCCGCGGGCAACCACAGTCGGAGACACGCCGGCAACAGACAACAAGGGCTGAGCCCGCCAGCCGCGGGACCCAACGCCTCTCGGGCCCGCTGTGTCGGCCCCCAGGACGACATCGCGGACGGCCTACTACCACACATTTCTCTCATAACATTCTACCATGTCCGTCGGATGCCTGTTCTCTCCCTGGGGGCCAGCACTTGCATCACACAGCAAGCCAACATATTAAGAGTTTGGTATAAAATAAACAGACTAAACACTGAGGGTTGTAAAGAAATCCAAAAGGACTTGATTAAAAAAAGAAGTAAGAAAACGATTATCATCCACAGTCAGACTGTGAATGAACTGGCGGACTCTCAATTCCCGACCCGCGGGCAATAGGGAGAGGGTTAAATTAGTCAAGATAGACAAAATTTGTGACTGCGCGACTATTGATGACACTTCCGGAAGTTTAGCCCTTTACCCAAGTAATTCCTACTTTAAGTAGGTCAACTAGCTATGTCGTTACGACATCCCTTTTCGCGTTATGTTAAATATTATAAAATATAGCTAAAAAGATGCTAGAAGAGGGAAGATCGTACAAAATTACAGGTTTGGAGCATGGTAATTTATTAATAATAGTATTTTGGTAAGATAGGGCTTGGATAAAGAAAACAAAACTAAAGACTGTTGAAACCGGAAGTTGACCATTTGACAGTTCTTATTTATCATTCCTACTTTCACTTTGGAAATCGTCGATTTTTATTAAAAAGGGCCAATAAAAGTAAACAATCAATGATTACGATTGATGCACATGTCCATCCAGATCGCCCCCGACCGTTTTTATAGTACTGAGCTGCGCGATTTTAAATATAAAAATACTGCTGACCTGGGCCAAAATGTAAACAAACAATCTCTGGTCTTCTCCTTACCAAAGATGTTTTGGTCAAATAAGAAAGGTAGTGGGTTTTAAACTTAACCCGACATGGTTATATAAAAAGTAACCTGTGTTATTTAGTTTTAATAATAAATTGTTCCCTATTAAGCAATATAAATAGGGGAAAAAAGGAGAAATAGATTCTCCTTACCCATGATGTTTGGACAAGAATGTAAAATGACAAGGATTTTCACAGTACAGCAACAAAATGCATCTATAGGCTTATTCTGACTGTGTTTAGGAATAGATTTATGAACATTTGGGTAAATTTAAACTAAATAACTAGAAAAAGTGAGCAAGATTAGTGAAGTTGATAGAGTATTGACAAATCAATTTTGTCACAACAAAATTTATTTTGTTCTGTAGTGAAAAAGGAGAAAAATAATCCCCATATATACCTTAATTTTATGTATTGTAGGGTAGATGGCCAGCATTACTACCGGATTATAGTAGAGAAAGTGGAGAAGGAGTCTGACCCAGGGGGGATCACCAGAAATTTGCTGGTACCAGCCATCCAGACTGCACAGATCTATGACTTGACTACCAGCGCCTGGATGTCAATGATCTGTACAGCCCAGAAGAAGAAAAAAGAAGGGCAATGACCCCATAGGGCAATCCCATACAGCCCTGGACAGAATGTGGCCCAAGATCAGCAGTTTATGTTTGGAAAAAAACTAATGATGAAGTAGAAAACTGAACTTTATCTAAATTTTGTCTGTCATTTGACAGTCCATCAGATAGGTGGCTAGTGCAGAAAAAATTGACTTTTGAAGTGCCACTGATGGGAATAATAGGTTTTTCAGAGTAAAAACAAGTTTATTTTCTGTAAACACAGATTTTAGCTTTGACCGTGCAGCCCCATGGATACCACAGTGCAGAAGAAAATGCTCTGTGGAGTTGCGCTCAGCACACACTGGGCAGTCCGGAGGGATGCCCAGTATATACTGACCGCTGCTCCCCGGCAACAGATTATATCCTAGTCTCAGTCGAGTCACACACTTATCCAGCCCAATTTGGGCTGAGTAATTGTGTGGCGGTCTGAGACCTATCTTGTAGTCAGACTGTGGCTGACCCTGTAAGAGGCCAGCCACCCTATTGGACCATTTGACCTTGACTTTTTCCCTTATGATTGCATATATTTCTGTCGCCGCCAGGGGCAGATTGTCCCGCACAGAGCCCATCAGAGCCCGCTTCGCCACGCCATCAGCCAACTCATTACCCAGAATGCCGACATGTGCTGGACACCACACCAATGTTACCGTTGAGCCATTTTGGAAGCACTGATCTAAAGAAGACATGATATTTTGGAGCAGATCAGGCCTGGAGTTGCTACTTTTAGACTTTAAAGATTGTAGAGCCGAAAGTGAATCTGATAATATAGCAACTCTGTGTGGTTTATTGACCAGTGTCCAGTTTAGTGCATATTGAATTGCTGTCAGTTCTGCAGAATATATTGATAACCTGTTGCTGAGTCTTTTTGATGTTTTGACCTTAAGGGCTGGTATAACCATTGCTGCAGAAACTGCATGATTTTCATCCTTACTTCCATCTGTATAAATTTGAAGATGCTCAGCATAGTTCTTATTGATATGATCCTGAGTTTTAACCAAAATTTGGGGTTCAGGATCACTTTTACTCAATTGAGAACTTAAGATTATGTCGACAATTGGGTTAGAGAGTACCCATGGCGAGTCAAAACGCGATCTGAGGTCCGCTACACTGCAACCGTCGAGAAGGTACTCCTCCTTGAGTTCCTGAAATTTGGCCCCAATGGGTAAAGTGGGGTTTTTGAAACAGGATTTTGCAAAGTAACCCTTCCCGACAATTTCATTCACTGGGTTGCACGGCCTACTAGCTACGCGAGCCCAGTACTTTAAGGTTTGTTCTTCCCTTCGCAGTTCCAAAGGCATTATCCCTGCTTCTAATTCCAACAAATGAAGGGGGGTTCCTTTTAGAGCCCTGAGGGCCAGTGATAGAGCCTTACTTTGGATCCTATCTAGAATTTTTAAGTTTGTTTTCGCGGCGCAAGCATAGACTATAGCACCATAGTCTATCTTTGGACGTATTAAGGCCTTATATAGAAGTAAGAGGGATTCCTTATTACTACCAAAATCTGTCCCTCTCAACATTCTCATCAAATTGAGGTCCTTTTGGCATCTTTCAGCAATTTGCTTAATGTGAGGTAGTAATGTGAATTTCCTATCTAAAAGCATTCCCAAAAAAGTTACCACCTCTTGAAAAATAATTTGAGTGCCACCCAAAGATACGTCCACCTGGCGTAGATTACCGTTTCCAAAGATAATACCTACAGTTTTAGTTTTTGAAATTTTAAAGCCCCACTCATTAGCCCAGTGCCATATTAGGTCCAGCCCTTTCTGTGCCTTTTTCTGAAGGGTTTGACCACTGGACCCTTTTAGCCAGCCACCAGAGTCATCTGCAAATTGACTGACCACCATCCCTGTCCCCTCTAATGCATCAGGGAGGTCATTAACCAAAAGAGAAAATAAAAGAGGGGATAATATGGCACCTTGGGGGGTACCTCTCGAAAGCTGTTCGGCTTCCGAGAGAGTATCCCCCACCTTGACTTGTATTTTTCTATCCTTAAGAAAGGCTCGTATATAGCGGAAACATCGCCCTGTGATCCCGTGATTTTTAAGCTTATATAGAATACCCGAGTGCCAAGCAAGGTCAAAAGCGGCCTCAAGGTCAAGAAATATGGCTAGAACATGGCGTTTTCGATGCTTTGCATCGAGAACGTCGTGTTGTAGCCTAATAAGTTGGTCTATAGTGCACCTGCCCTTCCTAAAGCCAGATTGGAAGGGATTTAATACTTTTTTTGATTCCAAATAGCATTCTAAACGGGCCTTCACCATCCCCTCCAGTAATTTACCTGGGTGGGATGTGAGGCTAATGGGTCTATAAGATTTTGGATCATTTTTGTCTTTTCCTTTCTTATGAAGTGGGATCACACAAGCTATTTTCCATTCCTCAGGGTAATGTCCATCTTTCCAAATTTTATTAAAGAAATGTAACCATATTTTTAGGGTGTTATCCGTCATGTTTTTGAACATCATATAAGAAAGTTGGTCTAGTCCCTCAGCAGAATTCTTCCTAGTTAAGATGCAATCCTTTAGTTCTTGAAGTGTAAAGTCATAATTCAATGGGGTTTCTTCATCTTCAAAAGAGGGAGAATTTAGTAACTCAAAATGGTCAGTTTCAAACTGTTTTTGATGGGCCAAGACTGTTGGGTCTAGATTGTCTTCACTTGAAACCTTAGCATAGTGCTTAACCAGGATATTTGCCTTATCCTGAGGGGTAAATCCAGATTGTCCATTTTGGGTTAATATTGGTATGGGTGCATATGAAATTCCTTGAATTCTGTGTATTTTTTGCCAAAATTCCTTGCTATTTTTGGGGTTTACAAGACAGGAATCACAGAATTCTTTCCAATTTTGAGTTTTTTTATCTAAAATGACTTTTTTGGCAAATTTACATTTTTCCCTAAAATTGACCAGGTTGACTTCACAGGGATTCTTTTTTAAGTTTTGAAGAGCCAGTTTTCTCCCTTTGACTGCATCCTCACATTCTGAATTCCACCAAGGGACTCCTATCTTTTGGTTTGTTTTTTTCTTAGAGACAGGGATAGATGCTTTAGCAGCCATTAGAAATTTTTCTGAGATGTTTTTATTATAGATATTTATGTCATGGTTATAGACCTCTGTCAGGGTTATCTCCTCACACATTTTTTTAAATTCTTCCCAATCTGCCCTATCATAAATGAATTTTGCATTACTTTCATGGTTTGTATTTTTACAGGAATTTGAATTTTGAATCGTAATTAAGATTGGGAAGTGGTCTGAACCCCAGTTGTCCTGAATAACTTGCCAAAGACATTTTGTAGCCAATTTTGGACTTGTGGCGGTTAGATCAATGCATGTGAAAATGCCTCTAGCAGGATCTAACCTGGTGGGACAGCCATCGTTCAGCAGTACAATATTATTTTTTTCAACCCACTCAATTACTGCTTCCCCATGGCTGTCTGACCGTTTGTCGCCCCATATGGGATGGTGTGCATTAAAGTCACCAGTTACCACATAGTCTTTTAGTTTGCTTAAATTTAGTATTGAATCTGTAATGTAATTTAGGGACTCAAGGTCACACCCCCTTGAGTATATGTTAGCCAAAGTGAAAGGAGATAGGTCATTATAAACTTCAAAAATTTGGGTCTCAATTTTTACCCCCCCATTTTGGTCCCTGGCATGGTCTATATTCAGTTTTTTGTAATTGATATTGTTTTTAAAATATGTAGAAAGTCCACCATAATATTTATTCTCAATTGACTTGAAGGTCACATATTCATGTGCATATCCAGGAATATTTTTGATGGTTGATGGAGAGAATTTTGATTCCTGGATACAAATGATATCTATATGATTTTTTTCCAAAAAGTGTTTAATTTCAGATATGGTGTGGGCTGATAGCCCACATGCATTTAGATTCAAAATATTAAAGTAAGGATTGAAAATGATTATTTAAATGGCTGCCTGATGGAACTGCGAGAGGGCTGCGAGGACCCTAGACTGTGTCGCCTGACCCCTCCCAGCTTGCTGGGAGAAGGCAAACGCTTCAGGGATGTGGGCCTCACAGTCTTACACGGTCTAGGTAAACTACTATGTGTTTTAAAAGCGGGTTTTCTCTTTGGGGTAGCCCCCTGTACCGGCGTGCTTTTGTCCGGGGTGTCCTTCTTATTGAGAGATAGACCAAAAATGGAGTCGGTGTAAGACTTTAAGATGACCAATCTTAGATCTCCATCTGTATGCTTGTTATTTTTTGAAAGATACTGCTGTAAATTCCTTATCAAAACATTTATATTCAATGGAAGAGTGTCTTCCAATGTTTTTGATAAGGTCTGTACAGCAGTCGAGACTGTTTCAGTTTTCTTTGGGGATTGGAAATTGAGGACATCCCGGACAGGAACTGTTTGGGTGGACTCCTCCCCCTGATCCTCCAATTTGGAGACATCCGTGAAAGAGGAGCTATCACCCTTACTGTTAGGAGTGCTGCTCCTGGCCCCCTTACCCTCTAATAATGGGATTGGGCTTGTGTTCTGAGATATGCTACCCAAAACATTATTTCCGGCTCCTCCACTTAGGTTGGTGGAGCCGGAAATAGTCAGGAAGGAACCATTATTGGAGTTGTTTGTTTGGGGATGGGGAGACCTTGACTGATTTTCCTTCCCGTTTGTTTTGGGTTGCGTGACCTTGACCTCTGGCACAAGAATAGTGTGATGGACAGGGATAGTTTTATTGTCCAGACTTGTATAGGTTAGTGTTCTGGCCGTGCCTTCTTTATTATGTATAAATCTAAAAGGGCGCCTAATTTCCTCTAGGGACAAGTCTGGATTTAATAACCTATTTGGGCTGGATGGAGGCGAATTTTTAGGCGAATTTTTAGGGGATACTTCTTTTTTGGGGAGGGAATTCACTTTTGGATCTGCACATTTCTTTTTGGGTATATTCGCCTCTATAGTCTTTGGTGGGGAAATCGAGATGCGTGATGTAGCAACAATACTTGGGGGGCCCGGAGTAGCACTCTCTTTGGTCTCAGCACATGCTTTGACCGCACTCGCCCAGGAGCACCCCTTGTCGTCCCGGTATTTTTGTATCCTGGACGCCAATTGATACTCTGGGCAAGTGATAGATCTGGGGGAGTGCTTCCCACCACAGTTAGCGCACTCCCTGTGGCTGGAAGAACACTCCCTCGTGTTATGCAGACCGGCACAGCGGGCGCAGCGATCTTGATTTGGGCACCTGCGGGAGGTGTGTCCGAACTGTTGGCATTTGTAGCACCTTAGAGGAGGTCGAAAATATGGTGCTACAGGTAGATGGACGACGGAGCCGGCGATACCCACCTCCTCCGGGAGGGTAGCCCCAAAGAAGGTGAGCACCACCGCCCCCGTCGCCCTGTCTTCTCTATGAAATATCCTGGAGGCCCTCATGATAGGAATTATTTTATCGTTAATTTTGGCCTCCAGGTTTTGGACCAGTTCTTCCGTATCCATTTCTGTTGGGATGTTACGTATGACCCCCTCAGTCGTGGCTATGTCATCTGGTGTGTAGACGAAACAATTCATCCCACAAATGACCAAGGGGGCCATACTCAAAAGCTTTGCTAACATCTCAGCGGACACAACCTCCAGCAGGAGCCCGCCGTCTTTCAAGGGCACGACCTTCTGAACCATCCCCTTAAGTGATGATGTGAGGCCCCTTGAGAGAGCCAGGGGCGAGACTTGCTTAAAACCCCGCCGCCCGGCCTCCCCAATGGGCCTCACAAAAGCTCTATGTTTCCAGGTATTTTTGGACAACAGGTGAGATTGGCTTGGGTTTATAGGAACACCATGCTGCGCAAGATTTATTCCGGCCATAAATGTATAAATTCACTTTCATACAATGTATGAATAGACGGTCACTAGTTTCAACGGATTAGAATAGGGTAGCTACACACGGACGCAAAGGTTATAATAGAAAAAATGAATATTTCTTGAAAAGTTTTAGTGTTGGATCGCCGCACAAGTGCTTGATCTTCAACACGTAAAAAAAATTAATACTAAACCTAATCCGGCTAAATTAAAGAACAACAACACAAAGCAATTATTTCTGTCACACCCGGAATGACTTTCAACACTCCGATCCACCTTTTTGTATTTTCGGAGAGATCGGAGGTAGGGTGGAGCAGAATAATTTAGGGCCAATTAAATAAACATGTAAAATAGTATAAACAAGTGATATAAATAAATATTGCATACAGGTGACTTGATAAATGGTACATGTAAACAATGTGGGTGGGGTAATTGCGGTCACCTGTAATGGCCTCTAAATACAATTATGACAACTATTATAGGGATCGGTTACCGCCGTGAACTACAATACAAACTTATAGAGTAAAAAATACAACGATAGCTGATCACCAATACGACTGAGAGCCGGAAATATAGAAAAAATTTGTCGTTTGTTTATGATAGCGACCATCAAAGATGGCGATCAAAGTACCTCTGGTGAGGCAAAATTTGTATTTGTTGATCCCCCTCCCACCCGATGGCCTCCCCGGCTATCCCCCCGGGTCTGATTCCGGGGCCTTCACCGGGGTGCTGGGCTGGGGGGAGGGGGTTATTTACCCTCGCCTTCGACTCTCGTCATATGGCGAGCAGCTATCGTTGTATTGCAAAAGATTACTTAACTTACTATAGTTATGCTAAGATGTTTGCACTCTGCGGTTTAAAAAGGATATGGCTAAAAGTAAGAAATAATAAAAGTAGAAAGAAGAGGGGAGGAAGATAAAAAGGCACCAGCCCAGGACCACCGTGTAAAAATATATACATACATTATTTACAAATATCCCGCAGAGTGCCCTAAAATTGCAGTTCACGGTTGAAACCTAGGTTGGACTAATGTTATTATAACGTAGATGATCTTTAATTACTTGTTATTAACTAAGACTTAGTAGATATATTACTTTGGTGCTTTAGTTGATACTTGTTTGATTCGAATAGATTCAATATATATATACAATAATATAAATAATGATTGCGTTCGTGTGCAGCTACCCCAAATGGCTAAAAAATGCTATCAGAGACTAAGGTGGATTGATCCACTCCCGCAAACAATCAAGTCCGGTCAATGGGAGATTCTAAATGTAAGAAGAGCTCTGATTGGTTCGCCTTCCTTAATTATTGCGAAAGTAGGTCAATCCACTTTACTATATTTTAAGCTCCACAAAGAAAGTTTATCGATATCGGGTTTAAAGTGGATTGACCTACTCTCGCCAACAATTAAGTTCAGCCAATGGGAGCTCAAGAAGGAGTACTCGATTGTGATTGGCTGGCTTTCCTTAATTATTGCGAAAGTAGGTCAATCCACTTTGTTATGTTTCTAATAACTTGCGTAACTACAGTCTTCACAGCCCCCGCCACGGGTGAACCAGAGACCGTATAATGGTCCCTGACCCACTCCCGGCGCGGGCCATATGAAGACAATTTATATGTTGAACGAAATATAGTGTCTATATTTTACAATAAAATATTTAACTAGTTTATAAAAAATGAATTCGTACTTCACAGCCCCCGCCGCGGGTGAACCAGAGATCGCCTCGCGGTCCCTGACACACTCCCGGCACGGGCTAACTGAAGCCATACTCCGATCCTTGAGCAAACAATGCTCTCGAATCGTTGTGACTGCAGGAAAGCTCCGTGATCCACCAGGACCGGGAGGAAACAAGATCGTTCCTGCCCGACCCCACTAGGCCCCAGAGCAATCCTGGCCATCATGTTATAACCAATCAATGATTGGTGAATAATCAGCGTTTGGGGGATGGTCCGCGCCCGTGATATGCAGGAGGGGGGAGAAAGAAATAAGAAAATATTGTAGTAAACGATACTGGATGGACATGTATATCATTTGGGTTAACCCGCGAAATCTGAAATCGAGAGTCCGTCCTGCCCGATGCACAGGGTGTAAGGCCCGGATCACGAGGGAGGAGGCTAACTCAACGCCCTGGATCCGAGAATACTCCGATACACCCAATGCACCGGGTCCTCGAAAGGTAAAATACTATAAAATAGTGAGAGACGCCCGGTCCCGCAACCCGGCGCACCCGACCCCGAAAGCGGAGCAGCCCGCAAGACCGCCCGACACGCACCATCCTTTTAAGCATAAAGCTATCTAAGACAGAGCCGCCGAGCCCCCCCCGCGGGCAACCACAGTCGGAGACACGCCGGCAACAGACAACAAGGGCTGAGCCCGCCAGCCGCGGGACCCAACGCCTCTCGGGCCCGCTGTGTCGGCCCCCAGGACGACATCGCGGACGGCCTACTACCACACATTTCTCTCATAACATTCTACCATGTCCGTCGGATGCCTGTTCTCTCCCTGGGGGCCAGCACTTGCATCACACAGCAAGCCAACATATTAAGAGTTTGGTATAAAATAAACAGACTAAACACTGAGGGTTGTAAAGAAATCCAAAAGGACTTGATTAAAAAAAGAAGTAAGAAAACGATTATCATCCACAGTCAGACTGTGAATGAACTGGCGGACTCTCAATTCCCGACCCGCGGGCAATAGGGAGAGGGTTAAATTAGTCAAGATAGACAAAATTTGTGACTGCGCGACTATTGATGACACTTCCGGAAGTTTAGCCCTTTACCCAAGTAATTCCTACTTTAAGTAGGTCAACTAGCTATGTCGTTACGACATCCCTTTTCGCGTTATGTTAAATATTATAAAATATAGCTAAAAAGATGCTAGAAGAGGGAAGATCGTACAAAATTACAGGTTTGGAGCATGGTAATTTATTAATAATAGTATTTTGGTAAGATAGGGCTTGGATAAAGAAAACAAAACTAAAGACTGTTGAAACCGGAAGTTGACCATTTGACAGTTCTTATTTATCATTCCTACTTTCACTTTGGAAATCGTCGATTTTTATTAAAAAGGGCCAATAAAAGTAAACAATCAATGATTACGATTGATGCACATGTCCATCCAGATCGCCCCCGACCGTTTTTATAGTACTGAGCTGCGCGATTTTAAATATAAAAATACTGCTGACCTGGGCCAAAATGTAAACAAACAATCTCTGGTCTTCTCCTTACCAAAGATGTTTTGGTCAAATAAGAAAGGTAGTGGGTTTTAAACTTAACCCGACATGGTTATATAAAAAGTAACCTGTGTTATTTAGTTTTAATAATAAATTGTTCCCTATTAAGCAATATAAATAGGGGAAAAAAGGAGAAATAGATTCTCCTTACCCATGATGTTTGGACAAGAATGTAAAATGACAAGGATTTTCACAGTACAGCAACAAAATGCATCTATAGGCTTATTCTGACTGTGTTTAGGAATAGATTTATGAACATTTGGGTAAATTTAAACTAAATAACTAGAAAAAGTGAGCAAGATTAGTGAAGTTGATAGAGTATTGACAAATCAATTTTGTCACAACAAAATTTATTTTGTTCTGTAGTGAAAAAGGAGAAAAATAATCCCCATATATACCTTAATTTTATGTATTGTAGGGTAGATGGCCAGCATTACTACCGGATTATAGTAGAGAAAGTGGAGAAGGAGTCTGACCCAGGGGGGATCACCAGAAATTTGCTGGTACCAGCCATCCAGACTGCACAGATCTATGACTTGACTACCAGCGCCTGGATGTCAATGATCTGTACAGCCCAGAAGAAGAAAAAAGAAGGGCAATGACCCCATAGGGCAATCCCATACAGCCCTGGACAGAATGTGGCCCAAGATCAGCAGTTTATGTTTGGAAAAAAACTAATGATGAAGTAGAAAACTGAACTTTATCTAAATTTTGTCTGTCATTTGACAGTCCATCAGATAGGTGGCTAGTGCAGAAAAAATTGACTTTTGAAGTGCCACTGATGGGAATAATAGGTTTTTCAGAGTAAAAACAAGTTTATTTTCTGTAAACACAGATTTTAGCTTTGACCGTGCAGCCCCATGGATACCACAGTGCAGAAGAAAATGCTCTGTGGAGTTGCGCTCAGCACACACTGGGCAGTCCGGAGGGATGCCCAGTATATACTGACCGCTGCTCCCCGGCAACAGATTATATCCTAGTCTCAGTCGAGTCACACACTTATCCAGCCCAATTTGGGCTGAGTAATTGTGTGGCGGTCTGAGACCTATCTTGTAGTCAGACTGTGGCTGACCCTGTAAGAGGCCAGCCACCCTATTGGACCATTTGACCTTGACTTTTTCCCTTATGATTGCATATATTTCTGTCGCCGCCAGGGGCAGATTGTCCCGCACAGAGCCCATCAGAGCCCGCTTCGCCACGCCATCAGCCAACTCATTACCCAGAATGCCGACATGTGCTGGACACCACACCAATGTTACCGTTGAGCCATTTTGGAAGCACTGATCTAAAGAAGACATGATATTTTGGAGCAGATCAGGCCTGGAGTTGCTACTTTTAGACTTTAAAGATTGTAGAGCCGAAAGTGAATCTGATAATATAGCAACTCTGTGTGGTTTATTGACCAGTGTCCAGTTTAGTGCATATTGAATTGCTGTCAGTTCTGCAGAATATATTGATAACCTGTTGCTGAGTCTTTTTGATGTTTTGACCTTAAGGGCTGGTATAACCATTGCTGCAGAAACTGCATGATTTTCATCCTTACTTCCATCTGTATAAATTTGAAGATGCTCAGCATAGTTCTTATTGATATGATCCTGAGTTTTAACCAAAATTTGGGGTTCAGGATCACTTTTACTCAATTGAGAACTTAAGATTATGTCGACAATTGGGTTAGAGAGTACCCATGGCGAGTCAAAACGCGATCTGAGGTCCGCTACACTGCAACCGTCGAGAAGGTACTCCTCCTTGAGTTCCTGAAATTTGGCCCCAATGGGTAAAGTGGGGTTTTTGAAACAGGATTTTGCAAAGTAACCCTTCCCGACAATTTCATTCACTGGGTTGCACGGCCTACTAGCTACGCGAGCCCAGTACTTTAAGGTTTGTTCTTCCCTTCGCAGTTCCAAAGGCATTATCCCTGCTTCTAATTCCAACAAATGAAGGGGGGTTCCTTTTAGAGCCCTGAGGGCCAGTGATAGAGCCTTACTTTGGATCCTATCTAGAATTTTTAAGTTTGTTTTCGCGGCGCAAGCATAGACTATAGCACCATAGTCTATCTTTGGACGTATTAAGGCCTTATATAGAAGTAAGAGGGATTCCTTATTACTACCAAAATCTGTCCCTCTCAACATTCTCATCAAATTGAGGTCCTTTTGGCATCTTTCAGCAATTTGCTTAATGTGAGGTAGTAATGTGAATTTCCTATCTAAAAGCATTCCCAAAAAAGTTACCACCTCTTGAAAAATAATTTGAGTGCCACCCAAAGATACGTCCACCTGGCGTAGATTACCGTTTCCAAAGATAATACCTACAGTTTTAGTTTTTGAAATTTTAAAGCCCCACTCATTAGCCCAGTGCCATATTAGGTCCAGCCCTTTCTGTGCCTTTTTCTGAAGGGTTTGACCACTGGACCCTTTTAGCCAGCCACCAGAGTCATCTGCAAATTGACTGACCACCATCCCTGTCCCCTCTAATGCATCAGGGAGGTCATTAACCAAAAGAGAAAATAAAAGAGGGGATAATATGGCACCTTGGGGGGTACCTCTCGAAAGCTGTTCGGCTTCCGAGAGAGTATCCCCCACCTTGACTTGTATTTTTCTATCCTTAAGAAAGGCTCGTATATAGCGGAAACATCGCCCTGTGATCCCGTGATTTTTAAGCTTATATAGAATACCCGAGTGCCAAGCAAGGTCAAAAGCGGCCTCAAGGTCAAGAAATATGGCTAGAACATGGCGTTTTCGATGCTTTGCATCGAGAACGTCGTGTTGTAGCCTAATAAGTTGGTCTATAGTGCACCTGCCCTTCCTAAAGCCAGATTGGAAGGGATTTAATACTTTTTTTGATTCCAAATAGCATTCTAAACGGGCCTTCACCATCCCCTCCAGTAATTTACCTGGGTGGGATGTGAGGCTAATGGGTCTATAAGATTTTGGATCATTTTTGTCTTTTCCTTTCTTATGAAGTGGGATCACACAAGCTATTTTCCATTCCTCAGGGTAATGTCCATCTTTCCAAATTTTATTAAAGAAATGTAACCATATTTTTAGGGTGTTATCCGTCATGTTTTTGAACATCATATAAGAAAGTTGGTCTAGTCCCTCAGCAGAATTCTTCCTAGTTAAGATGCAATCCTTTAGTTCTTGAAGTGTAAAGTCATAATTCAATGGGGTTTCTTCATCTTCAAAAGAGGGAGAATTTAGTAACTCAAAATGGTCAGTTTCAAACTGTTTTTGATGGGCCAAGACTGTTGGGTCTAGATTGTCTTCACTTGAAACCTTAGCATAGTGCTTAACCAGGATATTTGCCTTATCCTGAGGGGTAAATCCAGATTGTCCATTTTGGGTTAATATTGGTATGGGTGCATATGAAATTCCTTGAATTCTGTGTATTTTTTGCCAAAATTCCTTGCTATTTTTGGGGTTTACAAGACAGGAATCACAGAATTCTTTCCAATTTTGAGTTTTTTTATCTAAAATGACTTTTTTGGCAAATTTACATTTTTCCCTAAAATTGACCAGGTTGACTTCACAGGGATTCTTTTTTAAGTTTTGAAGAGCCAGTTTTCTCCCTTTGACTGCATCCTCACATTCTGAATTCCACCAAGGGACTCCTATCTTTTGGTTTGTTTTTTTCTTAGAGACAGGGATAGATGCTTTAGCAGCCATTAGAAATTTTTCTGAGATGTTTTTATTATAGATATTTATGTCATGGTTATAGACCTCTGTCAGGGTTATCTCCTCACACATTTTTTTAAATTCTTCCCAATCTGCCCTATCATAAATGAATTTTGCATTACTTTCATGGTTTGTATTTTTACAGGAATTTGAATTTTGAATCGTAATTAAGATTGGGAAGTGGTCTGAACCCCAGTTGTCCTGAATAACTTGCCAAAGACATTTTGTAGCCAATTTTGGACTTGTGGCGGTTAGATCAATGCATGTGAAAATGCCTCTAGCAGGATCTAACCTGGTGGGACAGCCATCGTTCAGCAGTACAATATTATTTTTTTCAACCCACTCAATTACTGCTTCCCCATGGCTGTCTGACCGTTTGTCGCCCCATATGGGATGGTGTGCATTAAAGTCACCAGTTACCACATAGTCTTTTAGTTTGCTTAAATTTAGTATTGAATCTGTAATGTAATTTAGGGACTCAAGGTCACACCCCCTTGAGTATATGTTAGCCAAAGTGAAAGGAGATAGGTCATTATAAACTTCAAAAATTTGGGTCTCAATTTTTACCCCCCCATTTTGGTCCCTGGCATGGTCTATATTCAGTTTTTTGTAATTGATATTGTTTTTAAAATATGTAGAAAGTCCACCATAATATTTATTCTCAATTGACTTGAAGGTCACATATTCATGTGCATATCCAGGAATATTTTTGATGGTTGATGGAGAGAATTTTGATTCCTGGATACAAATGATATCTATATGATTTTTTTCCAAAAAGTGTTTAATTTCAGATATGGTGTGGGCTGATAGCCCACATGCATTTAGATTCAAAATATTAAAGTAAGGATTGAAAATGATTATTTAAATGGCTGCCTGATGGAACTGCGAGAGGGCTGCGAGGACCCTAGACTGTGTCGCCTGACCCCTCCCAGCTTGCTGGGAGAAGGCAAACGCTTCAGGGATGTGGGCCTCACAGTCTTACACGGTCTAGGTAAACTACTATGTGTTTTAAAAGCGGGTTTTCTCTTTGGGGTAGCCCCCTGTACCGGCGTGCTTTTGTCCGGGGTGTCCTTCTTATTGAGAGATAGACCAAAAATGGAGTCGGTGTAAGACTTTAAGATGACCAATCTTAGATCTCCATCTGTATGCTTGTTATTTTTTGAAAGATACTGCTGTAAATTCCTTATCAAAACATTTATATTCAATGGAAGAGTGTCTTCCAATGTTTTTGATAAGGTCTGTACAGCAGTCGAGACTGTTTCAGTTTTCTTTGGGGATTGGAAATTGAGGACATCCCGGACAGGAACTGTTTGGGTGGACTCCTCCCCCTGATCCTCCAATTTGGAGACATCCGTGAAAGAGGAGCTATCACCCTTACTGTTAGGAGTGCTGCTCCTGGCCCCCTTACCCTCTAATAATGGGATTGGGCTTGTGTTCTGAGATATGCTACCCAAAACATTATTTCCGGCTCCTCCACTTAGGTTGGTGGAGCCGGAAATAGTCAGGAAGGAACCATTATTGGAGTTGTTTGTTTGGGGATGGGGAGACCTTGACTGATTTTCCTTCCCGTTTGTTTTGGGTTGCGTGACCTTGACCTCTGGCACAAGAATAGTGTGATGGACAGGGATAGTTTTATTGTCCAGACTTGTATAGGTTAGTGTTCTGGCCGTGCCTTCTTTATTATGTATAAATCTAAAAGGGCGCCTAATTTCCTCTAGGGACAAGTCTGGATTTAATAACCTATTTGGGCTGGATGGAGGCGAATTTTTAGGCGAATTTTTAGGGGATACTTCTTTTTTGGGGAGGGAATTCACTTTTGGATCTTCACATTTCTTTTTGGGTATATTCGCCTCTATAGTCTTTGGTGGGGAAATCGAGATGCGTGATGTAGCAACAATACTTGGGGGGCCCGGAGTAGCACTCTCTTTGGTCTCAGCACATGCTTTGACCGCACTCGCCCAGGAGCACCCCTTGTCGTCCCGGTATTTTTGTATCCTGGACGCCAATTGATACTCTGGGCAAGTGATAGATCTGGGGGAGTGCTTCCCACCACAGTTAGCGCACTCCCTGTGGCTGGAAGAACACTCCCTCGTGTTATGCAGACCGGCACAGCGGGCGCAGCGATCTTGATTTGGGCACCTGCGGGAGGTGTGTCCGAACTGTTGGCATTTGTAGCACCTTAGAGGAGGTCGAAAATATGGTGCTACAGGTAGATGGACGACGGAGCCGGCGATACCCACCTCCTCCGGGAGGGTAGCCCCAAAGAAGGTGAGCACCACCGCCCCCGTCGCCCTGTCTTCTCTATGAAATATCCTGGAGGCCCTCATGATAGGAATTATTTTATCGTTAATTTTGGCCTCCAGGTTTTGGACCAGTTCTTCCGTATCCATTTCTGTTGGGATGTTACGTATGACCCCCTCAGTCGTGGCTATGTCATCTGGTGTGTAGACGAAACAATTCATCCCACAAATGACCAAGGGGGCCATACTCAAAAGCTTTGCTAACATCTCAGCGGACACAACCTCCAGCAGGAGCCCGCCGTCTTTCAAGGGCACGACCTTCTGAACCATCCCCTTAAGTGATGATGTGAGGCCCCTTGAGAGAGCCAGGGGCGAGACTTGCTTAAAACCCCGCCGCCCGGCCTCCCCAATGGGCCTCACAAAAGCTCTATGTTTCCAGGTATTTTTGGACAACAGGTGAGATTGGCTTGGGTTTATAGGAACACCATGCTGCGCAAGATTTATTCCGGCCATAAATGTATAAATTCACTTTCATACAATGTATGAATAGACGGTCACTAGTTTCAACGGATTAGAATAGGGTAGCTACACACGGACGCAAAGGTTATAATAGAAAAAATGAATATTTCTTGAAAAGTTTTAGTGTTGGATCGCCGCACAAGTGCTTGATCTTCAACACGTAAAAAAAATTAATACTAAACCTAATCCGGCTAAATTAAAGAACAACAACACAAAGCAATTATTTCTGTCACACCCGGAATGACTTTCAACACTCCGATCCACCTTTTTGTAAAACATGAATCCGTACGCTTATATATCAGAAAAAGGGGATTGACCTACTTTAAGTCATAATTAAGCAGAGCGCGGACCTTCACGGAAGCACCCCCCCCCCTCTTTTACCATAACGGCTTGCGAATTGAGAAAATTACACTAGGTAGCAGTTTAGAAATTCGACTTTTACTATAATAAAAGTCGTAAATACCTCTAATTTCTACTTTTAGGCAGCCAAAAAAGTCTCTTTGTCGGAAATGACTGAAGTTAATATATTTAACGATTTTTTGTATGAAATGGGATTTGTAAAATATGACCCAGGAAAAGGTTCGTCCTACGAATGTGAATCAGAAATCTTATTATCCTTATTCCAGCATGTTTTTGATTGTGTATTACGATTTTGGACGATCAAGGATATTGATCTTTGACTAAACAGGTCGTGTCTATATGGTCAGATTGTGTGTATGTGTGTGTTGATTTGAGGGTTTGTATGGTTGAGTGGTATGAGTCTTTCATATTATACTGATTAAGACAATTTTAAGACGGCAAGGATAACTGTCTTGGAATTTGTGGCCCTTAGAAGGGCCGTTTTTTTTGCACCGTCGTGTGCGTTTAGGGAGGTGAGCTTAACCACCGAATCCGTACAGGGTTCTTCCTTGTCTTTTCAAGGCGTAGACGACGTCCATGGCGGTGACAGTCTTCCTCTTGGCATGCTCGGTGTAAGTGACGGCATCCCGGATGACGTTTTCCAAGAAAACCTTCAACACACCTCTGGTTTCCTCGTAGATGAGACCAGAAATTCTCTTCACTCCACCTCGTCTGGCAAGACGACGGATGGCTGGCTTGGTGATACCCTGGATGTTATCACGTAAAACCTTCCTGTGACGCTTAGCGCCCCCCTTTCCGAGTCCTTTACCACCTTTTCCACGTCCAGACATTGTTTTGGTACAGTCTTAATGAAACTGAATGTCCATTCGCTAATTTTCCTGGGTTTATATAGTTATTTCTGATGACCTACTGACCTACTGACCCAATTTTAAAAATACAACTTGAAAAGTAGGTTAGTAGGTTAGTAGGTCATATCTCATATGGAGACAAAGACATAACTAAAAAAAAACGGCGTTAGAGCCATTTTCAACAATTTCTGGGTGAGATGCCTGGCCTGATACGAACTGATTGTTAAGTTCTTGCTACAGAGATTTTTTTTCCTTATACGTCCATACAAATACATTCATGATAAGTCCTATTGCACGTTTAGTACGGAGGTTCAAAGTATGACTCTCGGCCAATTTATCAAAATCCTATTTGTTACTTTTAGTACCTATTCTCGTCCTTGAAATAAACAAATTCTAACTTTGTTTTAATTTCATGTTTTTTAAGGAATGGGGAGAGTTACAGAAGCCGTTGTACGGTAAGTATGGTATGGATTATTGCATGACTGGGACCTTTTGGAGCAAGACAATTGTGATCAGGGAGTCCTTCGCGTAATTTTGTGGCCCTGAGAAGGGCCGTTGTTTGGGTGTCCTACGAAAGGAAACTGCTTAGGCACGTTCACCTCGGATACGACGGGCAAGCTGGATGTCCTTGGGCATGATGGTGACACGCTTGGCGTGGATAGCGCACAAATTGGTGTCTTCAAAGAGTCCGACCAAGTAAGCTTCGCTGGCTTCCTGAAGGGCCATGACGGCGGAGCTCTGGAATCGGAGATCAGTCTTGAAGTCCTGTGCGATTTCACGTACAAGTCGCTGGAATGGCAGCTTTCTGATCAGGAGCTCTGTGCTCTTCTGGTAACGTCTGATCTCACGAAGAGCTACAGTTCCGGGCCTGTATCTGTGTGGTTTCTTGACTCCACCGGTGGCCGGGGCGCTCTTACGGGCGGCTTTGGTTGCCAGCTGCTTTCTCGGAGCCTTTCCTCCTGTAGATTTTCTAGCGGTCTGCTTTGTTCGTGCCATCTTCTCGAAGTGTTCGATTGGATTGTGATCACGAGGGTAGACCGACACTTCTACTTATACAGAGGACAGAAAGTGGATTGAAATCTGACCAATCACAGGCATCCGCTCAATAATGGCGCACTGCTGTTCTGGCCAATCACAGAGCTCGTACTTCCGAGAGTTCGGCAGTGCTTTTTTCGATCCCACCATTTCAACTGGTATCGAAAATCTCTGCCTACCGACTCAGGTGTTCAAACTGGCGTTCGAAACCTGGGCCATCGAAGTTTCAAAATCGGGCCACATTACACACCAACAAGGATACTTGGAAATGGGCGATCGATCCGAAAATAAGGAAAGATCTAACTTTCCCAAAATTTGATTTCTAGACCTACACCCTAAATATGTAATCCAACACGAAGCGCCATGCAAACTCTAGACGTTGCTAAAAATTTCATGGAGATCGGACCCAGCGGGCCCGAGCAATGGCTTATAGGAAAACCGCGAGCTTGAAGCAAAAAACGGATTGAAATTCGACCAATCAGAGAGCCGCTTTTATAGCCATGTTAGGCAATGCATTTTGTGGACTTAGGCGATTTTCCCCGGATTTCGCGTTTCACGTGAGCTCTTACGGTATGCGTTTAGGGAGGATTCCGAGCTAATGTGCAGTCGCTCGCGCCTGGAACTTTATGCAAAACCTTTCCATGTCGTATGAAATAGGAAATAGGGCCATGATATCGAAAATTATTCTTTTAATGGCCATACAAAGAAGGTCCTCGCAACAAATGCCGCACAAAAAAGGGCCATGATAGTGACGGGTTTTTGTTTGATATCGCAGTTGCTCGTTTGAGACCCAGATTTTGTGACGAAATTTTGCTCAGGTGAACTTTTCCTGAAATTTTGATGGTCCTGAAAAGGACCTTTTGGGTAGTCTTTGCGTAAGCAATTTAAGACTTGATTTACTTCTTGGCGGCAGCTTTCTTGGCAGCAGGCTTTTTCTTGGGAGTAGCCTTCTTTGCTGCTGGCTTCTTCTTTGGTGTAGCCTTCTTGGCGGCAGCGGGCTTCTTTGCCGCAGGTTTCTTGGCAGCGACCTTCTTCTTTGGTGTGGCCTTCTTAGCCGGCTTTGCCTTTTTTTCTCCGGTGGCTTTCTTGGCTGCGGGTTTCTTGGCAGGCTTTTTCTTTGCTGCGGCCTTGGGCTTCTTTGCCTTGGCTGGCTTCTTTGCTGCTTTCTTTACCTCGCCGAGTCTGAAGGAACCAGAGGCGCCGGTGCCTTTGGACTGTTTCAGTGACCCATTCTTAACGCCCGCCCTCAGAGCCATTTTCAGGTGGTTGTTTGCGGCAGTACTGTCTTTGCCGATGCTGAAGTTGGCCACGATGTACTTCAGGATTGCCTGTCTTGAAGAACCTCCCCTCTCTTTAAGTGAGGTGATGGCCTTGTTAATCATTTCGCTGTACTTTGGGTGTGTGGAAGCCTTCTTTGGCTTGCTGGCGGCCTTCTTCGCCTTTGGGGTGGCGGTAGCTGGTGCGGTGTCAGTCATCTTGTCGATAGAGCTATTCGCAGTGGAATGAAGAATGAGACAGCGAGAGCCCGGACTTAATATATATATCGAATAAAAAGGATAGTAGAGCGCGGACCCGGACGGAAGCACCCCCTCTCCAAGTCCCGCATCCAATCTACCGAACTGGTGTGTTTCTGCAGCGGTAGAAAAACGTTAAAAAATAACTTTTAACACCTCGCGACCTAAACCCTTGCAAGTTTCTTTCATTCCTTGGTTATGCCAACAGACATTATTTCAAAAAGGGTCCTGCCTTCCGACAAAAACGGAAAATTATATCGACTTTTAAGTACCACATCCCGTTGAAACACGCCTTACCTGCTGTTGAAACACGTCTTACCTGCTGTTATGTGTGCAGAAAACGACATATTTTAGTGTATGGGTCTGGGGACTAATTTCATTTGAAATATTAATTCTCAATTTAAGTTCAAACCTTTGAACAAAGACAAACTTGCAGAAACGGGAGAGCAATTCTTGACATGTGGTGGCCCTTAAAAGGGCCGTTTATGAGTAAGCAAAGACTCGCAATGCTTACTTGGAAGCCTGTTTTGAGGTCTTCTTGGGGAGGAGAACAGCCTGGATGTTTGGGAGGACACCACCCTGGGCGATGGTAACTCCTGACAAAAGCTTGTTCAATTCCTCGTCGTTTCTAATGGCCAACTGTAAGTGACGTGGGATGATTCTGCTTTTCTTGTTGTCACGGGCAGCGTTTCCAGCCAACTCAAGTACTTCAGCAGCCAAATATTCCAATACGGCAGCAAGGTAAACTGGTGCACCAGCTCCAACTCGCTCGGCATAGTTTCCCTTTCGCAAAAGTCGGTGAATTCTTCCAACTGGGAACTGTAATCCAGCCCTGGTGGATCGGCTCTTTGCCTTTCCCTTAACTTTTCCTCCCTTTCCACGTCCAGACATGATTAAAGATTACGTTCAGTGTCTCTTGAGTTTGAGAAAATGAATGTAGTCAGCCCAAGTCGACCTTCGATTATATACCCAATAGAAGGGGATTGACCTACTTTCCACTCAGAATTAAGCTCGACCAATGAAATCGTCGGATACTAAATATTTGCCTTTCCAACAGCCAATCACAGCACCCGTACTGGAAAGGGTTTCGGTAGCGTATTTTTCGACTATTTTAACAAAGAAGAGTTCGTTTGGGAGAATTCTTTAGTTGGGACACTTAAAACAAAATAAAACGCATATTTGCTATCTTGGTTCTTTCGTCGAACTTTTCGATGAATAATGTGAATATACTAGTCAAAATGTATGGCATATTGAAATCTACATTTGTATATTTACAGGCTGTGGTGACATTGTTTTGAATTGTAATGAAACCTTGATTAAGATTTCATTTAATGGGTTAGGTCGACTAATTTTGGGGGAAAATGGAAGCTCTTTCGTGTAGATTGGTGGCCCTGAGAAGGGCCGTTTTAATCAGTAGGGAATTTCCCGTACAGATTTACTTGCTGCTGGTGTACTTGGTGACAGCCTTGGTTCCTTCGCTGACTGCGTGCTTAGCCAATTCACCTGGGAGAAGCAGTCTGACGGCGGTCTGAACCTCTCGGCTGGTGATGGTGGATCGCTTGTTGTAATGAGCAAGGCGTGAAGCTTCAGCTGCGATTCTCTCGAAGATGTCATTCACGAAGCTGTTCATGATAGACATGGCTTTGCTGGAGATTCCAGTATCTGGGTGCACTTGCTTCAAAACTTTGTAGATGTAGATAGCGTAGGATTCCTTCCTCCTCCTCTTCCTTTTCTTGTCACCAGACCTTTGAGCTTTGGTCTTGGACACGGCCTTCTTGGCTCCTTTGCTTCCTACTTTGGGTGGCATGTTTGATCGATTCAATCAGAATGTGAGGCAAAACATGAATCCGTACGCTTATATATCAGAAAAAGGGGATTGACCTACTTTAAGTCATAATTAAGCAGAGCGCGGACCTTCACGGAAGCACCCCCCCCCCTCTTTTACCATAACGGCTTGCGAATTGAGAAAATTACACTAGGTAGCAGTTTAGAAATTCGACTTTTACTATAATAAAAGTCGTAAATACCTCTAATTTCTACTTTTAGGCAGCCAAAAAAGTCTCTTTGTCGGAAATGACTGAAGTTAATATATTTAACGATTTTTTGTATGAAATGGGATTTGTAAAATATGACCCAGGAAAAGGTTCGTCCTACGAATGTGAATCAGAAATCTTATTATCCTTATTCCAGCATGTTTTTGATTGTGTATTACGATTTTGGACGATCAAGGATATTGATCTTTGACTAAACAGGTCGTGTCTATATGGTCAGATTGTGTGTATGTGTGTGTTGATTTGAGGGTTTGTATGGTTGAGTGGTATGAGTCTTTCATATTATACTGATTAAGACAATTTTAAGACGGCAAGGATAACTGTCTTGGAATTTGTGGCCCTTAGAAGGGCCGTTTTTTTTGCACCGTCGTGTGCGTTTAGGGAGGTGAGCTTAACCACCGAATCCGTACAGGGTTCTTCCTTGTCTTTTCAAGGCGTAGACGACGTCCATGGCGGTGACAGTCTTCCTCTTGGCATGCTCGGTGTAAGTGACGGCATCCCGGATGACGTTTTCCAAGAAAACCTTCAACACACCTCTGGTTTCCTCGTAGATGAGACCAGAAATTCTCTTCACTCCACCTCGTCTGGCAAGACGACGGATGGCTGGCTTGGTGATACCCTGGATGTTATCACGTAAAACCTTCCTGTGACGCTTAGCGCCCCCCTTTCCGAGTCCTTTACCACCTTTTCCACGTCCAGACATTGTTTTGGTACAGTCTTAATGAAACTGAATGTCCATTCGCTAATTTTCCTGGGTTTATATAGTTATTTCTGATGACCTACTGACCTACTGACCCAATTTTAAAAATACAACTTGAAAAGTAGGTTAGTAGGTTAGTAGGTCATATCTCATATGGAGACAAAGACATAACTAAAAAAAAACGGCGTTAGAGCCATTTTCAACAATTTCTGGGTGAGATGCCTGGCCTGATACGAACTGATTGTTAAGTTCTTGCTACAGAGATTTTTTTTCCTTATACGTCCATACAAATACATTCATGATAAGTCCTATTGCACGTTTAGTACGGAGGTTCAAAGTATGACTCTCGGCCAATTTATCAAAATCCTATTTGTTACTTTTAGTACCTATTCTCGTCCTTGAAATAAACAAATTCTAACTTTGTTTTAATTTCATGTTTTTTAAGGAATGGGGAGAGTTACAGAAGCCGTTGTACGGTAAGTATGGTATGGATTATTGCATGACTGGGACCTTTTGGAGCAAGACAATTGTGATCAGGGAGTCCTTCGCGTAATTTTGTGGCCCTGAGAAGGGCCGTTGTTTGGGTGTCCTACGAAAGGAAACTGCTTAGGCACGTTCACCTCGGATACGACGGGCAAGCTGGATGTCCTTGGGCATGATGGTGACACGCTTGGCGTGGATAGCGCACAAATTGGTGTCTTCAAAGAGTCCGACCAAGTAAGCTTCGCTGGCTTCCTGAAGGGCCATGACGGCGGAGCTCTGGAATCGGAGATCAGTCTTGAAGTCCTGTGCGATTTCACGTACAAGTCGCTGGAATGGCAGCTTTCTGATCAGGAGCTCTGTGCTCTTCTGGTAACGTCTGATCTCACGAAGAGCTACAGTTCCGGGCCTGTATCTGTGTGGTTTCTTGACTCCACCGGTGGCCGGGGCGCTCTTACGGGCGGCTTTGGTTGCCAGCTGCTTTCTCGGAGCCTTTCCTCCTGTAGATTTTCTAGCGGTCTGCTTTGTTCGTGCCATCTTCTCGAAGTGTTCGATTGGATTGTGATCACGAGGGTCCTGTAGTTTCCCTCTCCTCCCGGGGAACCGACCCGCCTATCCCCCCGGGTCTTAGTCCGGGTCCTTCGGCGGGTTGCTCGGGGGGGAGGAGAGGTACTCATTTTACCCTCGTGTTCGGTTTGTAACCACTTCACGAGCAGCTATTGTATACAACTATGCTATGAAGATTTGCTAGCTTATTCGTTTATGTCCCTATGGTCTAAAATTTGTTCCTCGTGGTTTAAAACTATATACGCTAAAAATAAAAATTGTAAAAATATAGATTGTTGCCCGCCAGAAGGAAGAAAGAGAGGCTCCCAGGACCACCTAGTAAAAACTAACAGTTTATTATATACAAATATCCCACGAGGAACTACGAAAAGTTTTGTACTGTGCTCTATTTACGAAGAAATGAAAATACCTACAAATAAAGAAAGTATATGTATATACACATATACATACATATGTATATATGTATATACATATACCCAACCAATCTATAGAATACATCTAGTTACATTGCTACCACTATTTCTGTTTAATAATATATATTAAGGCATAGAGATTTTATTAATTTGTTTTGTATTTGTTGTTGTTGTTGTTTGTTTTGTCACAATATGATGTTATTTGAGTAGTTTTACTTGTTTTTGTCATAATGTGCAAATGGATATGTTTGGAGTATGGCAATAGTGTTTTTCTATGTTATTTGACTGTAGATTTTCATGTGGGGAGCCAAGTTTTGCGTTTAGAATCCGCCGGCAGCGAGTCTTTGAGTATTTCCCTCCGGGGGGAGACACGCAGTCCGCCCTGCCTGATGCTCCGGGTGTAAGGCCCGCATCACTTAGAAGGGGCTTGGCCAAGACTTCTAGGATGCGGGGATCACCAGAGACACCCCAAGCACCAGGTCCCAATCGGGTAGAATGTTTAAAAAGAGACTAACCGACCCGTCCCGACGACAGCCCGCCCGGCCCATGGGCAGCCGAACCCAACCCCCACCAGAGCTGCATCGAGTGGGACATAGAATTCCAACCCGATGCACCCCCGCACTGTGGGAGAGGAACCCGACAACCCATCCGCCGGAATATTGCAAAGTCATTAAAAGAGAACGGGCCACCACCGGACCGGGCCCATCAGTCGGGGTCTGCTGTACCATCCCGATGGACGATATGGCGCAGGAGAGGTCTTGGACCCACGTCTCCTGGCATACCTGTTCTTTCCCGTTCGGGAAGACACCTGTCAGTACAGCAGACCAGAGAATTTAAGACAAAATATAAAAGAAACGGCTAAATGATCACGAGGGTAGACCGACACTTCTACTTATACAGAGGACAGAAAGTGGATTGAAATCTGACCAATCACAGGCATCCGCTCAATAATGGCGCACTGCTGTTCTGGCCAATCACAGAGCTCGTACTTCCGAGAGTTCGGCAGTGCTTTTTTCGATCCCACCATTTCAACTGGTATCGAAAATCTCTGCCTACCGACTCAGGTGTTCAAACTGGCGTTCGAAACCTGGGCCATCGAAGTTTCAAAATCGGGCCACATTACACACCAACAAGGATACTTGGAAATGGGCGATCGATCCGAAAATAAGGAAAGATCTAACTTTCCCAAAATTTGATTTCTAGACCTACACCCTAAATATGTAATCCAACACGAAGCGCCATGCAAACTCTAGACGTTGCTAAAAATTTCATGGAGATCGGACCCAGCGGGCCCGAGCAATGGCTTATAGGAAAACCGCGAGCTTGAAGCAAAAAACGGATTGAAATTCGACCAATCAGAGAGCCGCTTTTATAGCCATGTTAGGCAATGCATTTTGTGGACTTAGGCGATTTTCCCCGGATTTCGCGTTTCACGTGAGCTCTTACGGTATGCGTTTAGGGAGGATTCCGAGCTAATGTGCAGTCGCTCGCGCCTGGAACTTTATGCAAAACCTTTCCATGTCGTATGAAATAGGAAATAGGGCCATGATATCGAAAATTATTCTTTTAATGGCCATACAAAGAAGGTCCTCGCAACAAATGCCGCACAAAAAAGGGCCATGATAGTGACGGGTTTTTGTTTGATATCGCAGTTGCTCGTTTGAGACCCAGATTTTGTGACGAAATTTTGCTCAGGTGAACTTTTCCTGAAATTTTGATGGTCCTGAAAAGGACCTTTTGGGTAGTCTTTGCGTAAGCAATTTAAGACTTGATTTACTTCTTGGCGGCAGCTTTCTTGGCAGCAGGCTTTTTCTTGGGAGTAGCCTTCTTTGCTGCTGGCTTCTTCTTTGGTGTAGCCTTCTTGGCGGCAGCGGGCTTCTTTGCCGCAGGTTTCTTGGCAGCGACCTTCTTCTTTGGTGTGGCCTTCTTAGCCGGCTTTGCCTTTTTTTCTCCGGTGGCTTTCTTGGCTGCGGGTTTCTTGGCAGGCTTTTTCTTTGCTGCGGCCTTGGGCTTCTTTGCCTTGGCTGGCTTCTTTGCTGCTTTCTTTACCTCGCCGAGTCTGAAGGAACCAGAGGCGCCGGTGCCTTTGGACTGTTTCAGTGACCCATTCTTAACGCCCGCCCTCAGAGCCATTTTCAGGTGGTTGTTTGCGGCAGTACTGTCTTTGCCGATGCTGAAGTTGGCCACGATGTACTTCAGGATTGCCTGTCTTGAAGAACCTCCCCTCTCTTTAAGTGAGGTGATGGCCTTGTTAATCATTTCGCTGTACTTTGGGTGTGTGGAAGCCTTCTTTGGCTTGCTGGCGGCCTTCTTCGCCTTTGGGGTGGCGGTAGCTGGTGCGGTGTCAGTCATCTTGTCGATAGAGCTATTCGCAGTGGAATGAAGAATGAGACAGCGAGAGCCCGGACTTAATATATATATCGAATAAAAAGGATAGTAGAGCGCGGACCCGGACGGAAGCACCCCCTCTCCAAGTCCCGCATCCAATCTACCGAACTGGTGTGTTTCTGCAGCGGTAGAAAAACGTTAAAAAATAACTTTTAACACCTCGCGACCTAAACCCTTGCAAGTTTCTTTCATTCCTTGGTTATGCCAACAGACATTATTTCAAAAAGGGTCCTGCCTTCCGACAAAAACGGAAAATTATATCGACTTTTAAGTACCACATCCCGTTGAAACACGCCTTACCTGCTGTTGAAACACGTCTTACCTGCTGTTATGTGTGCAGAAAACGACATATTTTAGTGTATGGGTCTGGGGACTAATTTCATTTGAAATATTAATTCTCAATTTAAGTTCAAACCTTTGAACAAAGACAAACTTGCAGAAACGGGAGAGCAATTCTTGACATGTGGTGGCCCTTAAAAGGGCCGTTTATGAGTAAGCAAAGACTCGCAATGCTTACTTGGAAGCCTGTTTTGAGGTCTTCTTGGGGAGGAGAACAGCCTGGATGTTTGGGAGGACACCACCCTGGGCGATGGTAACTCCTGACAAAAGCTTGTTCAATTCCTCGTCGTTTCTAATGGCCAACTGTAAGTGACGTGGGATGATTCTGCTTTTCTTGTTGTCACGGGCAGCGTTTCCAGCCAACTCAAGTACTTCAGCAGCCAAATATTCCAATACGGCAGCAAGGTAAACTGGTGCACCAGCTCCAACTCGCTCGGCATAGTTTCCCTTTCGCAAAAGTCGGTGAATTCTTCCAACTGGGAACTGTAATCCAGCCCTGGTGGATCGGCTCTTTGCCTTTCCCTTAACTTTTCCTCCCTTTCCACGTCCAGACATGATTAAAGATTACGTTCAGTGTCTCTTGAGTTTGAGAAAATGAATGTAGTCAGCCCAAGTCGACCTTCGATTATATACCCAATAGAAGGGGATTGACCTACTTTCCACTCAGAATTAAGCTCGACCAATGAAATCGTCGGATACTAAATATTTGCCTTTCCAACAGCCAATCACAGCACCCGTACTGGAAAGGGTTTCGGTAGCGTATTTTTCGACTATTTTAACAAAGAAGAGTTCGTTTGGGAGAATTCTTTAGTTGGGACACTTAAAACAAAATAAAACGCATATTTGCTATCTTGGTTCTTTCGTCGAACTTTTCGATGAATAATGTGAATATACTAGTCAAAATGTATGGCATATTGAAATCTACATTTGTATATTTACAGGCTGTGGTGACATTGTTTTGAATTGTAATGAAACCTTGATTAAGATTTCATTTAATGGGTTAGGTCGACTAATTTTGGGGGAAAATGGAAGCTCTTTCGTGTAGATTGGTGGCCCTGAGAAGGGCCGTTTTAATCAGTAGGGAATTTCCCGTACAGATTTACTTGCTGCTGGTGTACTTGGTGACAGCCTTGGTTCCTTCGCTGACTGCGTGCTTAGCCAATTCACCTGGGAGAAGCAGTCTGACGGCGGTCTGAACCTCTCGGCTGGTGATGGTGGATCGCTTGTTGTAATGAGCAAGGCGTGAAGCTTCAGCTGCGATTCTCTCGAAGATGTCATTCACGAAGCTGTTCATGATAGACATGGCTTTGCTGGAGATTCCAGTATCTGGGTGCACTTGCTTCAAAACTTTGTAGATGTAGATAGCGTAGGATTCCTTCCTCCTCCTCTTCCTTTTCTTGTCACCAGACCTTTGAGCTTTGGTCTTGGACACGGCCTTCTTGGCTCCTTTGCTTCCTACTTTGGGTGGCATGTTTGATCGATTCAATCAGAATGTGAGGCAAAACATGAATCCGTACGCTTATATATCAGAAAAAGGGGATTGACCTACTTTAAGTCATAATTAAGCAGAGCGCGGACCTTCACGGAAGCACCCCCCCCCCTCTTTTACCATAACGGCTTGCGAATTGAGAAAATTACACTAGGTAGCAGTTTAGAAATTCGACTTTTACTATAATAAAAGTCGTAAATACCTCTAATTTCTACTTTTAGGCAGCCAAAAAAGTCTCTTTGTCGGAAATGACTGAAGTTAATATATTTAACGATTTTTTGTATGAAATGGGATTTGTAAAATATGACCCAGGAAAAGGTTCGTCCTACGAATGTGAATCAGAAATCTTATTATCCTTATTCCAGCATGTTTTTGATTGTGTATTACGATTTTGGACGATCAAGGATATTGATCTTTGACTAAACAGGTCGTGTCTATATGGTCAGATTGTGTGTATGTGTGTGTTGATTTGAGGGTTTGTATGGTTGAGTGGTATGAGTCTTTCATATTATACTGATTAAGACAATTTTAAGACGGCAAGGATAACTGTCTTGGAATTTGTGGCCCTTAGAAGGGCCGTTTTTTTTGCACCGTCGTGTGCGTTTAGGGAGGTGAGCTTAACCACCGAATCCGTACAGGGTTCTTCCTTGTCTTTTCAAGGCGTAGACGACGTCCATGGCGGTGACAGTCTTCCTCTTGGCATGCTCGGTGTAAGTGACGGCATCCCGGATGACGTTTTCCAAGAAAACCTTCAACACACCTCTGGTTTCCTCGTAGATGAGACCAGAAATTCTCTTCACTCCACCTCGTCTGGCAAGACGACGGATGGCTGGCTTGGTGATACCCTGGATGTTATCACGTAAAACCTTCCTGTGACGCTTAGCGCCCCCCTTTCCGAGTCCTTTACCACCTTTTCCACGTCCAGACATTGTTTTGGTACAGTCTTAATGAAACTGAATGTCCATTCGCTAATTTTCCTGGGTTTATATAGTTATTTCTGATGACCTACTGACCTACTGACCCAATTTTAAAAATACAACTTGAAAAGTAGGTTAGTAGGTTAGTAGGTCATATCTCATATGGAGACAAAGACATAACTAAAAAAAAACGGCGTTAGAGCCATTTTCAACAATTTCTGGGTGAGATGCCTGGCCTGATACGAACTGATTGTTAAGTTCTTGCTACAGAGATTTTTTTTCCTTATACGTCCATACAAATACATTCATGATAAGTCCTATTGCACGTTTAGTACGGAGGTTCAAAGTATGACTCTCGGCCAATTTATCAAAATCCTATTTGTTACTTTTAGTACCTATTCTCGTCCTTGAAATAAACAAATTCTAACTTTGTTTTAATTTCATGTTTTTTAAGGAATGGGGAGAGTTACAGAAGCCGTTGTACGGTAAGTATGGTATGGATTATTGCATGACTGGGACCTTTTGGAGCAAGACAATTGTGATCAGGGAGTCCTTCGCGTAATTTTGTGGCCCTGAGAAGGGCCGTTGTTTGGGTGTCCTACGAAAGGAAACTGCTTAGGCACGTTCACCTCGGATACGACGGGCAAGCTGGATGTCCTTGGGCATGATGGTGACACGCTTGGCGTGGATAGCGCACAAATTGGTGTCTTCAAAGAGTCCGACCAAGTAAGCTTCGCTGGCTTCCTGAAGGGCCATGACGGCGGAGCTCTGGAATCGGAGATCAGTCTTGAAGTCCTGTGCGATTTCACGTACAAGTCGCTGGAATGGCAGCTTTCTGATCAGGAGCTCTGTGCTCTTCTGGTAACGTCTGATCTCACGAAGAGCTACAGTTCCGGGCCTGTATCTGTGTGGTTTCTTGACTCCACCGGTGGCCGGGGCGCTCTTACGGGCGGCTTTGGTTGCCAGCTGCTTTCTCGGAGCCTTTCCTCCTGTAGATTTTCTAGCGGTCTGCTTTGTTCGTGCCATCTTCTCGAAGTGTTCGATTGGATTGTGATCACGAGGGTAGACCGACACTTCTACTTATACAGAGGACAGAAAGTGGATTGAAATCTGACCAATCACAGGCATCCGCTCAATAATGGCGCACTGCTGTTCTGGCCAATCACAGAGCTCGTACTTCCGAGAGTTCGGCAGTGCTTTTTTCGATCCCACCATTTCAACTGGTATCGAAAATCTCTGCCTACCGACTCAGGTGTTCAAACTGGCGTTCGAAACCTGGGCCATCGAAGTTTCAAAATCGGGCCACATTACACACCAACAAGGATACTTGGAAATGGGCGATCGATCCGAAAATAAGGAAAGATCTAACTTTCCCAAAATTTGATTTCTAGACCTACACCCTAAATATGTAATCCAACACGAAGCGCCATGCAAACTCTAGACGTTGCTAAAAATTTCATGGAGATCGGACCCAGCGGGCCCGAGCAATGGCTTATAGGAAAACCGCGAGCTTGAAGCAAAAAACGGATTGAAATTCGACCAATCAGAGAGCCGCTTTTATAGCCATGTTAGGCAATGCATTTTGTGGACTTAGGCGATTTTCCCCGGATTTCGCGTTTCACGTGAGCTCTTACGGTATGCGTTTAGGGAGGATTCCGAGCTAATGTGCAGTCGCTCGCGCCTGGAACTTTATGCAAAACCTTTCCATGTCGTATGAAATAGGAAATAGGGCCATGATATCGAAAATTATTCTTTTAATGGCCATACAAAGAAGGTCCTCGCAACAAATGCCGCACAAAAAAGGGCCATGATAGTGACGGGTTTTTGTTTGATATCGCAGTTGCTCGTTTGAGACCCAGATTTTGTGACGAAATTTTGCTCAGGTGAACTTTTCCTGAAATTTTGATGGTCCTGAAAAGGACCTTTTGGGTAGTCTTTGCGTAAGCAATTTAAGACTTGATTTACTTCTTGGCGGCAGCTTTCTTGGCAGCAGGCTTTTTCTTGGGAGTAGCCTTCTTTGCTGCTGGCTTCTTCTTTGGTGTAGCCTTCTTGGCGGCAGCGGGCTTCTTTGCCGCAGGTTTCTTGGCAGCGACCTTCTTCTTTGGTGTGGCCTTCTTAGCCGGCTTTGCCTTTTTTTCTCCGGTGGCTTTCTTGGCTGCGGGTTTCTTGGCAGGCTTTTTCTTTGCTGCGGCCTTGGGCTTCTTTGCCTTGGCTGGCTTCTTTGCTGCTTTCTTTACCTCGCCGAGTCTGAAGGAACCAGAGGCGCCGGTGCCTTTGGACTGTTTCAGTGACCCATTCTTAACGCCCGCCCTCAGAGCCATTTTCAGGTGGTTGTTTGCGGCAGTACTGTCTTTGCCGATGCTGAAGTTGGCCACGATGTACTTCAGGATTGCCTGTCTTGAAGAACCTCCCCTCTCTTTAAGTGAGGTGATGGCCTTGTTAATCATTTCGCTGTACTTTGGGTGTGTGGAAGCCTTCTTTGGCTTGCTGGCGGCCTTCTTCGCCTTTGGGGTGGCGGTAGCTGGTGCGGTGTCAGTCATCTTGTCGATAGAGCTATTCGCAGTGGAATGAAGAATGAGACAGCGAGAGCCCGGACTTAATATATATATCGAATAAAAAGGATAGTAGAGCGCGGACCCGGACGGAAGCACCCCCTCTCCAAGTCCCGCATCCAATCTACCGAACTGGTGTGTTTCTGCAGCGGTAGAAAAACGTTAAAAAATAACTTTTAACACCTCGCGACCTAAACCCTTGCAAGTTTCTTTCATTCCTTGGTTATGCCAACAGACATTATTTCAAAAAGGGTCCTGCCTTCCGACAAAAACGGAAAATTATATCGACTTTTAAGTACCACATCCCGTTGAAACACGCCTTACCTGCTGTTGAAACACGTCTTACCTGCTGTTATGTGTGCAGAAAACGACATATTTTAGTGTATGGGTCTGGGGACTAATTTCATTTGAAATATTAATTCTCAATTTAAGTTCAAACCTTTGAACAAAGACAAACTTGCAGAAACGGGAGAGCAATTCTTGACATGTGGTGGCCCTTAAAAGGGCCGTTTATGAGTAAGCAAAGACTCGCAATGCTTACTTGGAAGCCTGTTTTGAGGTCTTCTTGGGGAGGAGAACAGCCTGGATGTTTGGGAGGACACCACCCTGGGCGATGGTAACTCCTGACAAAAGCTTGTTCAATTCCTCGTCGTTTCTAATGGCCAACTGTAAGTGACGTGGGATGATTCTGCTTTTCTTGTTGTCACGGGCAGCGTTTCCAGCCAACTCAAGTACTTCAGCAGCCAAATATTCCAATACGGCAGCAAGGTAAACTGGTGCACCAGCTCCAACTCGCTCGGCATAGTTTCCCTTTCGCAAAAGTCGGTGAATTCTTCCAACTGGGAACTGTAATCCAGCCCTGGTGGATCGGCTCTTTGCCTTTCCCTTAACTTTTCCTCCCTTTCCACGTCCAGACATGATTAAAGATTACGTTCAGTGTCTCTTGAGTTTGAGAAAATGAATGTAGTCAGCCCAAGTCGACCTTCGATTATATACCCAATAGAAGGGGATTGACCTACTTTCCACTCAGAATTAAGCTCGACCAATGAAATCGTCGGATACTAAATATTTGCCTTTCCAACAGCCAATCACAGCACCCGTACTGGAAAGGGTTTCGGTAGCGTATTTTTCGACTATTTTAACAAAGAAGAGTTCGTTTGGGAGAATTCTTTAGTTGGGACACTTAAAACAAAATAAAACGCATATTTGCTATCTTGGTTCTTTCGTCGAACTTTTCGATGAATAATGTGAATATACTAGTCAAAATGTATGGCATATTGAAATCTACATTTGTATATTTACAGGCTGTGGTGACATTGTTTTGAATTGTAATGAAACCTTGATTAAGATTTCATTTAATGGGTTAGGTCGACTAATTTTGGGGGAAAATGGAAGCTCTTTCGTGTAGATTGGTGGCCCTGAGAAGGGCCGTTTTAATCAGTAGGGAATTTCCCGTACAGATTTACTTGCTGCTGGTGTACTTGGTGACAGCCTTGGTTCCTTCGCTGACTGCGTGCTTAGCCAATTCACCTGGGAGAAGCAGTCTGACGGCGGTCTGAACCTCTCGGCTGGTGATGGTGGATCGCTTGTTGTAATGAGCAAGGCGTGAAGCTTCAGCTGCGATTCTCTCGAAGATGTCATTCACGAAGCTGTTCATGATAGACATGGCTTTGCTGGAGATTCCAGTATCTGGGTGCACTTGCTTCAAAACTTTGTAGATGTAGATAGCGTAGGATTCCTTCCTCCTCCTCTTCCTTTTCTTGTCACCAGACCTTTGAGCTTTGGTCTTGGACACGGCCTTCTTGGCTCCTTTGCTTCCTACTTTGGGTGGCATGTTTGATCGATTCAATCAGAATGTGAGGCAAAATTTGTATTTGTATTTGTTGATCCCCCTCCCACCCGATGGCCTCCCCGGCTATCCCCCCGGGTCTGATTCCGGGGCCTTCACCGGGGTGCTGGGCTGGGGGGAGGGGGTTATTTACCCTCGCCTTCGACTCTCGTCATATGGCGAGCAGCTATCGTTGTATTGCAAAAGATTACTTAACTTACTATAGTTATGCTAAGATGTTTGCACTCTGCGGTTTAAAAAGGATATGGCTAAAAGTAAGAAATAATAAAAGTAGAAAGAAGAGGGGAGGAAGATAAAAAGGCACCAGCCCAGGACCACCGTGTAAAAATATATACATACATTATTTACAAATATCCCGCAGAGTGCCCTAAAATTGCAGTTCACGGTTGAAACCTAGGTTGGACTAATGTTATTATAACGTAGATGATCTTTAATTACTTGTTATTAACTAAGACTTAGTAGATATATTACTTTGGTGCTTTAGTTGATACTTGTTTGATTCGAATAGATTCAATATATATATACAATAATATAAATAATGATTGCGTTCGTGTGCAGCTACCCCAAATGGCTAAAAAATGCTATCAGAGACTAAGGTGGATGTGAGGCAAAACATGAATCCGTACGCTTATATATCAGAAAAAGGGGATTGACCTACTTTAAGTCATAATTAAGCAGAGCGCGGACCTTCACGGAAGCACCCCCCCCCCTCTTTTACCATAACGGCTTGCGAATTGAGAAAATTACACTAGGTAGCAGTTTAGAAATTCGACTTTTACTATAATAAAAGTCGTAAATACCTCTAATTTCTACTTTTAGGCAGCCAAAAAAGTCTCTTTGTCGGAAATGACTGAAGTTAATATATTTAACGATTTTTTGTATGAAATGGGATTTGTAAAATATGACCCAGGAAAAGGTTCGTCCTACGAATGTGAATCAGAAATCTTATTATCCTTATTCCAGCATGTTTTTGATTGTGTATTACGATTTTGGACGATCAAGGATATTGATCTTTGACTAAACAGGTCGTGTCTATATGGTCAGATTGTGTGTATGTGTGTGTTGATTTGAGGGTTTGTATGGTTGAGTGGTATGAGTCTTTCATATTATACTGATTAAGACAATTTTAAGACGGCAAGGATAACTGTCTTGGAATTTGTGGCCCTTAGAAGGGCCGTTTTTTTTGCACCGTCGTGTGCGTTTAGGGAGGTGAGCTTAACCACCGAATCCGTACAGGGTTCTTCCTTGTCTTTTCAAGGCGTAGACGACGTCCATGGCGGTGACAGTCTTCCTCTTGGCATGCTCGGTGTAAGTGACGGCATCCCGGATGACGTTTTCCAAGAAAACCTTCAACACACCTCTGGTTTCCTCGTAGATGAGACCAGAAATTCTCTTCACTCCACCTCGTCTGGCAAGACGACGGATGGCTGGCTTGGTGATACCCTGGATGTTATCACGTAAAACCTTCCTGTGACGCTTAGCGCCCCCCTTTCCGAGTCCTTTACCACCTTTTCCACGTCCAGACATTGTTTTGGTACAGTCTTAATGAAACTGAATGTCCATTCGCTAATTTTCCTGGGTTTATATAGTTATTTCTGATGACCTACTGACCTACTGACCCAATTTTAAAAATACAACTTGAAAAGTAGGTTAGTAGGTTAGTAGGTCATATCTCATATGGAGACAAAGACATAACTAAAAAAAAACGGCGTTAGAGCCATTTTCAACAATTTCTGGGTGAGATGCCTGGCCTGATACGAACTGATTGTTAAGTTCTTGCTACAGAGATTTTTTTTCCTTATACGTCCATACAAATACATTCATGATAAGTCCTATTGCACGTTTAGTACGGAGGTTCAAAGTATGACTCTCGGCCAATTTATCAAAATCCTATTTGTTACTTTTAGTACCTATTCTCGTCCTTGAAATAAACAAATTCTAACTTTGTTTTAATTTCATGTTTTTTAAGGAATGGGGAGAGTTACAGAAGCCGTTGTACGGTAAGTATGGTATGGATTATTGCATGACTGGGACCTTTTGGAGCAAGACAATTGTGATCAGGGAGTCCTTCGCGTAATTTTGTGGCCCTGAGAAGGGCCGTTGTTTGGGTGTCCTACGAAAGGAAACTGCTTAGGCACGTTCACCTCGGATACGACGGGCAAGCTGGATGTCCTTGGGCATGATGGTGACACGCTTGGCGTGGATAGCGCACAAATTGGTGTCTTCAAAGAGTCCGACCAAGTAAGCTTCGCTGGCTTCCTGAAGGGCCATGACGGCGGAGCTCTGGAATCGGAGATCAGTCTTGAAGTCCTGTGCGATTTCACGTACAAGTCGCTGGAATGGCAGCTTTCTGATCAGGAGCTCTGTGCTCTTCTGGTAACGTCTGATCTCACGAAGAGCTACAGTTCCGGGCCTGTATCTGTGTGGTTTCTTGACTCCACCGGTGGCCGGGGCGCTCTTACGGGCGGCTTTGGTTGCCAGCTGCTTTCTCGGAGCCTTTCCTCCTGTAGATTTTCTAGCGGTCTGCTTTGTTCGTGCCATCTTCTCGAAGTGTTCGATTGGATTGTGATCACGAGGGTAGACCGACACTTCTACTTATACAGAGGACAGAAAGTGGATTGAAATCTGACCAATCACAGGCATCCGCTCAATAATGGCGCACTGCTGTTCTGGCCAATCACAGAGCTCGTACTTCCGAGAGTTCGGCAGTGCTTTTTTCGATCCCACCATTTCAACTGGTATCGAAAATCTCTGCCTACCGACTCAGGTGTTCAAACTGGCGTTCGAAACCTGGGCCATCGAAGTTTCAAAATCGGGCCACATTACACACCAACAAGGATACTTGGAAATGGGCGATCGATCCGAAAATAAGGAAAGATCTAACTTTCCCAAAATTTGATTTCTAGACCTACACCCTAAATATGTAATCCAACACGAAGCGCCATGCAAACTCTAGACGTTGCTAAAAATTTCATGGAGATCGGACCCAGCGGGCCCGAGCAATGGCTTATAGGAAAACCGCGAGCTTGAAGCAAAAAACGGATTGAAATTCGACCAATCAGAGAGCCGCTTTTATAGCCATGTTAGGCAATGCATTTTGTGGACTTAGGCGATTTTCCCCGGATTTCGCGTTTCACGTGAGCTCTTACGGTATGCGTTTAGGGAGGATTCCGAGCTAATGTGCAGTCGCTCGCGCCTGGAACTTTATGCAAAACCTTTCCATGTCGTATGAAATAGGAAATAGGGCCATGATATCGAAAATTATTCTTTTAATGGCCATACAAAGAAGGTCCTCGCAACAAATGCCGCACAAAAAAGGGCCATGATAGTGACGGGTTTTTGTTTGATATCGCAGTTGCTCGTTTGAGACCCAGATTTTGTGACGAAATTTTGCTCAGGTGAACTTTTCCTGAAATTTTGATGGTCCTGAAAAGGACCTTTTGGGTAGTCTTTGCGTAAGCAATTTAAGACTTGATTTACTTCTTGGCGGCAGCTTTCTTGGCAGCAGGCTTTTTCTTGGGAGTAGCCTTCTTTGCTGCTGGCTTCTTCTTTGGTGTAGCCTTCTTGGCGGCAGCGGGCTTCTTTGCCGCAGGTTTCTTGGCAGCGACCTTCTTCTTTGGTGTGGCCTTCTTAGCCGGCTTTGCCTTTTTTTCTCCGGTGGCTTTCTTGGCTGCGGGTTTCTTGGCAGGCTTTTTCTTTGCTGCGGCCTTGGGCTTCTTTGCCTTGGCTGGCTTCTTTGCTGCTTTCTTTACCTCGCCGAGTCTGAAGGAACCAGAGGCGCCGGTGCCTTTGGACTGTTTCAGTGACCCATTCTTAACGCCCGCCCTCAGAGCCATTTTCAGGTGGTTGTTTGCGGCAGTACTGTCTTTGCCGATGCTGAAGTTGGCCACGATGTACTTCAGGATTGCCTGTCTTGAAGAACCTCCCCTCTCTTTAAGTGAGGTGATGGCCTTGTTAATCATTTCGCTGTACTTTGGGTGTGTGGAAGCCTTCTTTGGCTTGCTGGCGGCCTTCTTCGCCTTTGGGGTGGCGGTAGCTGGTGCGGTGTCAGTCATCTTGTCGATAGAGCTATTCGCAGTGGAATGAAGAATGAGACAGCGAGAGCCCGGACTTAATATATATATCGAATAAAAAGGATAGTAGAGCGCGGACCCGGACGGAAGCACCCCCTCTCCAAGTCCCGCATCCAATCTACCGAACTGGTGTGTTTCTGCAGCGGTAGAAAAACGTTAAAAAATAACTTTTAACACCTCGCGACCTAAACCCTTGCAAGTTTCTTTCATTCCTTGGTTATGCCAACAGACATTATTTCAAAAAGGGTCCTGCCTTCCGACAAAAACGGAAAATTATATCGACTTTTAAGTACCACATCCCGTTGAAACACGCCTTACCTGCTGTTGAAACACGTCTTACCTGCTGTTATGTGTGCAGAAAACGACATATTTTAGTGTATGGGTCTGGGGACTAATTTCATTTGAAATATTAATTCTCAATTTAAGTTCAAACCTTTGAACAAAGACAAACTTGCAGAAACGGGAGAGCAATTCTTGACATGTGGTGGCCCTTAAAAGGGCCGTTTATGAGTAAGCAAAGACTCGCAATGCTTACTTGGAAGCCTGTTTTGAGGTCTTCTTGGGGAGGAGAACAGCCTGGATGTTTGGGAGGACACCACCCTGGGCGATGGTAACTCCTGACAAAAGCTTGTTCAATTCCTCGTCGTTTCTAATGGCCAACTGTAAGTGACGTGGGATGATTCTGCTTTTCTTGTTGTCACGGGCAGCGTTTCCAGCCAACTCAAGTACTTCAGCAGCCAAATATTCCAATACGGCAGCAAGGTAAACTGGTGCACCAGCTCCAACTCGCTCGGCATAG
The DNA here is from genome assembly GCA_946902895.1 of Fragum fragum. Lineage (NCBI taxonomy): Eukaryota > Metazoa > Mollusca > Bivalvia > Cardiida > Cardiidae > Fragum > Fragum fragum. Next base: position 52,095,465 of record OX336377.1, read on the forward strand.
TTTCCCTTTCGCAAAAGTCGGTGAATTCTTCCAACTGGGAACTGTAATCCAGCCCTGGTGGATCGGCTCTTTGCCTTTCCCTTAACTTTTCCTCCCTTTCCACGTCCAGACATGATTAAAGATTACGTTCAGTGTCTCTTGAGTTTGAGAAAATGAATGTAGTCAGCCCAAGTCGACCTTCGATTATATACCCAATAGAAGGGGATTGACCTACTTTCCACTCAGAATTAAGCTCGACCAATGAAATCGTCGGATACTAAATATTTGCCTTTCCAACAGCCAATCACAGCACCCGTACTGGAAAGGGTTTCGGTAGCGTATTTTTCGACTATTTTAACAAAGAAGAGTTCGTTTGGGAGAATTCTTTAGTTGGGACACTTAAAACAAAATAAAACGCATATTTGCTATCTTGGTTCTTTCGTCGAACTTTTCGATGAATAATGTGAATATACTAGTCAAAATGTATGGCATATTGAAATCTACATTTGTATATTTACAGGCTGTGGTGACATTGTTTTGAATTGTAATGAAACCTTGATTAAGATTTCATTTAATGGGTTAGGTCGACTAATTTTGGGGGAAAATGGAAGCTCTTTCGTGTAGATTGGTGGCCCTGAGAAGGGCCGTTTTAATCAGTAGGGAATTTCCCGTACAGATTTACTTGCTGCTGGTGTACTTGGTGACAGCCTTGGTTCCTTCGCTGACTGCGTGCTTAGCCAATTCACCTGGGAGAAGCAGTCTGACGGCGGTCTGAACCTCTCGGCTGGTGATGGTGGATCGCTTGTTGTAATGAGCAAGGCGTGAAGCTTCAGCTGCGATTCTCTCGAAGATGTCATTCACGAAGCTGTTCATGATAGACATGGCTTTGCTGGAGATTCCAGTATCTGGGTGCACTTGCTTCAAAACTTTGTAGATGTAGATAGCGTAGGATTCCTTCCTCCTCCTCTTCCTTTTCTTGTCACCAGACCTTTGAGCTTTGGTCTTGGACACGGCCTTCTTGGCTCCTTTGCTTCCTACTTTGGGTGGCATGTTTGATCGATTCAATCAGAATGTGAGGCAAAACATGAATCCGTACGCTTATATATCAGAAAAAGGGGATTGACCTACTTTAAGTCATAATTAAGCAGAGCGCGGACCTTCACGGAAGCACCCCCCCCCCTCTTTTACCATAACGGCTTGCGAATTGAGAAAATTACACTAGGTAGCAGTTTAGAAATTCGACTTTTACTATAATAAAAGTCGTAAATACCTCTAATTTCTACTTTTAGGCAGCCAAAAAAGTCTCTTTGTCGGAAATGACTGAAGTTAATATATTTAACGATTTTTTGTATGAAATGGGATTTGTAAAATATGACCCAGGAAAAGGTTCGTCCTACGAATGTGAATCAGAAATCTTATTATCCTTATTCCAGCATGTTTTTGATTGTGTATTACGATTTTGGACGATCAAGGATATTGATCTTTGACTAAACAGGTCGTGTCTATATGGTCAGATTGTGTGTATGTGTGTGTTGATTTGAGGGTTTGTATGGTTGAGTGGTATGAGTCTTTCATATTATACTGATTAAGACAATTTTAAGACGGCAAGGATAACTGTCTTGGAATTTGTGGCCCTTAGAAGGGCCGTTTTTTTTGCACCGTCGTGTGCGTTTAGGGAGGTGAGCTTAACCACCGAATCCGTACAGGGTTCTTCCTTGTCTTTTCAAGGCGTAGACGACGTCCATGGCGGTGACAGTCTTCCTCTTGGCATGCTCGGTGTAAGTGACGGCATCCCGGATGACGTTTTCCAAGAAAACCTTCAACACACCTCTGGTTTCCTCGTAGATGAGACCAGAAATTCTCTTCACTCCACCTCGTCTGGCAAGACGACGGATGGCTGGCTTGGTGATACCCTGGATGTTATCACGTAAAACCTTCCTGTGACGCTTAGCGCCCCCCTTTCCGAGTCCTTTACCACCTTTTCCACGTCCAGACATTGTTTTGGTACAGTCTTAATGAAACTGAATGTCCATTCGCTAATTTTCCTGGGTTTATATAGTTATTTCTGATGACCTACTGACCTACTGACCCAATTTTAAAAATACAACTTGAAAAGTAGGTTAGTAGGTTAGTAGGTCATATCTCATATGGAGACAAAGACATAACTAAAAAAAAACGGCGTTAGAGCCATTTTCAACAATTTCTGGGTGAGATGCCTGGCCTGATACGAACTGATTGTTAAGTTCTTGCTACAGAGATTTTTTTTCCTTATACGTCCATACAAATACATTCATGATAAGTCCTATTGCACGTTTAGTACGGAGGTTCAAAGTATGACTCTCGGCCAATTTATCAAAATCCTATTTGTTACTTTTAGTACCTATTCTCGTCCTTGAAATAAACAAATTCTAACTTTGTTTTAATTTCATGTTTTTTAAGGAATGGGGAGAGTTACAGAAGCCGTTGTACGGTAAGTATGGTATGGATTATTGCATGACTGGGACCTTTTGGAGCAAGACAATTGTGATCAGGGAGTCCTTCGCGTAATTTTGTGGCCCTGAGAAGGGCCGTTGTTTGGGTGTCCTACGAAAGGAAACTGCTTAGGCACGTTCACCTCGGATACGACGGGCAAGCTGGATGTCCTTGGGCATGATGGTGACACGCTTGGCGTGGATAGCGCACAAATTGGTGTCTTCAAAGAGTCCGACCAAGTAAGCTTCGCTGGCTTCCTGAAGGGCCATGACGGCGGAGCTCTGGAATCGGAGATCAGTCTTGAAGTCCTGTGCGATTTCACGTACAAGTCGCTGGAATGGCAGCTTTCTGATCAGGAGCTCTGTGCTCTTCTGGTAACGTCTGATCTCACGAAGAGCTACAGTTCCGGGCCTGTATCTGTGTGGTTTCTTGACTCCACCGGTGGCCGGGGCGCTCTTACGGGCGGCTTTGGTTGCCAGCTGCTTTCTCGGAGCCTTTCCTCCTGTAGATTTTCTAGCGGTCTGCTTTGTTCGTGCCATCTTCTCGAAGTGTTCGATTGGATTGTGATCACGAGGGTAGACCGACACTTCTACTTATACAGAGGACAGAAAGTGGATTGAAATCTGACCAATCACAGGCATCCGCTCAATAATGGCGCACTGCTGTTCTGGCCAATCACAGAGCTCGTACTTCCGAGAGTTCGGCAGTGCTTTTTTCGATCCCACCATTTCAACTGGTATCGAAAATCTCTGCCTACCGACTCAGGTGTTCAAACTGGCGTTCGAAACCTGGGCCATCGAAGTTTCAAAATCGGGCCACATTACACACCAACAAGGATACTTGGAAATGGGCGATCGATCCGAAAATAAGGAAAGATCTAACTTTCCCAAAATTTGATTTCTAGACCTACACCCTAAATATGTAATCCAACACGAAGCGCCATGCAAACTCTAGACGTTGCTAAAAATTTCATGGAGATCGGACCCAGCGGGCCCGAGCAATGGCTTATAGGAAAACCGCGAGCTTGAAGCAAAAAACGGATTGAAATTCGACCAATCAGAGAGCCGCTTTTATAGCCATGTTAGGCAATGCATTTTGTGGACTTAGGCGATTTTCCCCGGATTTCGCGTTTCACGTGAGCTCTTACGGTATGCGTTTAGGGAGGATTCCGAGCTAATGTGCAGTCGCTCGCGCCTGGAACTTTATGCAAAACCTTTCCATGTCGTATGAAATAGGAAATAGGGCCATGATATCGAAAATTATTCTTTTAATGGCCATACAAAGAAGGTCCTCGCAACAAATGCCGCACAAAAAAGGGCCATGATAGTGACGGGTTTTTGTTTGATATCGCAGTTGCTCGTTTGAGACCCAGATTTTGTGACGAAATTTTGCTCAGGTGAACTTTTCCTGAAATTTTGATGGTCCTGAAAAGGACCTTTTGGGTAGTCTTTGCGTAAGCAATTTAAGACTTGATTTACTTCTTGGCGGCAGCTTTCTTGGCAGCAGGCTTTTTCTTGGGAGTAGCCTTCTTTGCTGCTGGCTTCTTCTTTGGTGTAGCCTTCTTGGCGGCAGCGGGCTTCTTTGCCGCAGGTTTCTTGGCAGCGACCTTCTTCTTTGGTGTGGCCTTCTTAGCCGGCTTTGCCTTTTTTTCTCCGGTGGCTTTCTTGGCTGCGGGTTTCTTGGCAGGCTTTTTCTTTGCTGCGGCCTTGGGCTTCTTTGCCTTGGCTGGCTTCTTTGCTGCTTTCTTTACCTCGCCGAGTCTGAAGGAACCAGAGGCGCCGGTGCCTTTGGACTGTTTCAGTGACCCATTCTTAACGCCCGCCCTCAGAGCCATTTTCAGGTGGTTGTTTGCGGCAGTACTGTCTTTGCCGATGCTGAAGTTGGCCACGATGTACTTCAGGATTGCCTGTCTTGAAGAACCTCCCCTCTCTTTAAGTGAGGTGATGGCCTTGTTAATCATTTCGCTGTACTTTGGGTGTGTGGAAGCCTTCTTTGGCTTGCTGGCGGCCTTCTTCGCCTTTGGGGTGGCGGTAGCTGGTGCGGTGTCAGTCATCTTGTCGATAGAGCTATTCGCAGTGGAATGAAGAATGAGACAGCGAGAGCCCGGACTTAATATATATATCGAATAAAAAGGATAGTAGAGCGCGGACCCGGACGGAAGCACCCCCTCTCCAAGTCCCGCATCCAATCTACCGAACTGGTGTGTTTCTGCAGCGGTAGAAAAACGTTAAAAAATAACTTTTAACACCTCGCGACCTAAACCCTTGCAAGTTTCTTTCATTCCTTGGTTATGCCAACAGACATTATTTCAAAAAGGGTCCTGCCTTCCGACAAAAACGGAAAATTATATCGACTTTTAAGTACCACATCCCGTTGAAACACGCCTTACCTGCTGTTGAAACACGTCTTACCTGCTGTTATGTGTGCAGAAAACGACATATTTTAGTGTATGGGTCTGGGGACTAATTTCATTTGAAATATTAATTCTCAATTTAAGTTCAAACCTTTGAACAAAGACAAACTTGCAGAAACGGGAGAGCAATTCTTGACATGTGGTGGCCCTTAAAAGGGCCGTTTATGAGTAAGCAAAGACTCGCAATGCTTACTTGGAAGCCTGTTTTGAGGTCTTCTTGGGGAGGAGAACAGCCTGGATGTTTGGGAGGACACCACCCTGGGCGATGGTAACTCCTGACAAAAGCTTGTTCAATTCCTCGTCGTTTCTAATGGCCAACTGTAAGTGACGTGGGATGATTCTGCTTTTCTTGTTGTCACGGGCAGCGTTTCCAGCCAACTCAAGTACTTCAGCAGCCAAATATTCCAATACGGCAGCAAGGTAAACTGGTGCACCAGCTCCAACTCGCTCGGCATAGTTTCCCTTTCGCAAAAGTCGGTGAATTCTTCCAACTGGGAACTGTAATCCAGCCCTGGTGGATCGGCTCTTTGCCTTTCCCTTAACTTTTCCTCCCTTTCCACGTCCAGACATGATTAAAGATTACGTTCAGTGTCTCTTGAGTTTGAGAAAATGAATGTAGTCAGCCCAAGTCGACCTTCGATTATATACCCAATAGAAGGGGATTGACCTACTTTCCACTCAGAATTAAGCTCGACCAATGAAATCGTCGGATACTAAATATTTGCCTTTCCAACAGCCAATCACAGCACCCGTACTGGAAAGGGTTTCGGTAGCGTATTTTTCGACTATTTTAACAAAGAAGAGTTCGTTTGGGAGAATTCTTTAGTTGGGACACTTAAAACAAAATAAAACGCATATTTGCTATCTTGGTTCTTTCGTCGAACTTTTCGATGAATAATGTGAATATACTAGTCAAAATGTATGGCATATTGAAATCTACATTTGTATATTTACAGGCTGTGGTGACATTGTTTTGAATTGTAATGAAACCTTGATTAAGATTTCATTTAATGGGTTAGGTCGACTAATTTTGGGGGAAAATGGAAGCTCTTTCGTGTAGATTGGTGGCCCTGAGAAGGGCCGTTTTAATCAGTAGGGAATTTCCCGTACAGATTTACTTGCTGCTGGTGTACTTGGTGACAGCCTTGGTTCCTTCGCTGACTGCGTGCTTAGCCAATTCACCTGGGAGAAGCAGTCTGACGGCGGTCTGAACCTCTCGGCTGGTGATGGTGGATCGCTTGTTGTAATGAGCAAGGCGTGAAGCTTCAGCTGCGATTCTCTCGAAGATGTCATTCACGAAGCTGTTCATGATAGACATGGCTTTGCTGGAGATTCCAGTATCTGGGTGCACTTGCTTCAAAACTTTGTAGATGTAGATAGCGTAGGATTCCTTCCTCCTCCTCTTCCTTTTCTTGTCACCAGACCTTTGAGCTTTGGTCTTGGACACGGCCTTCTTGGCTCCTTTGCTTCCTACTTTGGGTGGCATGTTTGATCGATTCAATCAGAATGTGAGGCAAAATTTGTATTTGTTGATCCCCCTCCCACCCGATGGCCTCCCCGGCTATCCCCCCGGGTCTGATTCCGGGGCCTTCACCGGGGTGCTGGGCTGGGGGGAGGGGGTTATTTACCCTCGCCTTCGACTCTCGTCATATGGCGAGCAGCTATCGTTGTATTGCAAAAGATTACTTAACTTACTATAGTTATGCTAAGATGTTTGCACTCTGCGGTTTAAAAAGGATATGGCTAAAAGTAAGAAATAATAAAAGTAGAAAGAAGAGGGGAGGAAGATAAAAAGGCACCAGCCCAGGACCACCTTGTAAAAATATATACATACATTATTTACAAATATCCCGCAGAGTGCCCTAAAATTGCAGTTCACGGTTGAAACCTAGGTTGGACTAATGTTATTATAACGTAGATGATCTTTAATTACTTGTTATTAACTAAGACTTAGTAGATATATTACTTTGGTGCTTTAGTTGATACTTGTTTGATTCGAATAGATTCAATATATATATACAATAATATAAATAATGATTGCGTTCGTGTGCAGCTACCCCAAATGGCTAAAAAATGCTATCAGAGCCTAAGGTGGATTGATCCACTCCCGCAAACAATCAAGTCCGGTCAATGGGAGATTCTAAATGTAAGAAGAGCTCTGATTGGTTCGCCTTCCTTAATTATTGCGAAAGTAGGTCAATCCACTTTACTATATTTTAAGCTCCACAAAGAAAGTTTATCGATATCGGGTTTAAAGTGGATTGACCTACTCTCGCCAACAATTAAGTTCAGCCAATGGGAGCTCAAGAAGGAGTACTCGATTGTGATTGGCTGGCTTTCCTTAATTATTGCGAAAGTAGGTCAATCCACTTTGTTATGTTTCTAATAACTTGCGTAACTACAGTCTTCACAGCCCCCGCCACGGGTGAACCAGAGACCGTATAATGGTCCCTGACCCACTCCCGGCGCGGGCCATATGAAGACAATTTATATGTTGAACGAAATATAGTGTCTATATTTTACAATAAAATATTTAACTAGTTTATAAAAAATGAATCCGTACTTCACAGCCCCCGCCGCGGGTGAACCAGAGACCGCCTCGCGGTCCCTGACACACTCCCGGCACGGGCTAACTGAAGCCATACTCCGATCCTTGAGCAAACAATGCTCTCGAATCTTTTGACTGCAGGAAAGCTCCGTGATCCACCAGGACCGGGAGGAAACAAGATCGTTCCTGCCCGACCCCACTAGGCCCCAGAGCAATCCTGGCCATCATGTTATAACCAATCAATGATTGGTGAATAATCAGCGTTTGGGGGATGGTCCGCGCCCGTGATATGCAGGAGGGGGGAGAAAGAAATAAGAAAATATTGTAGTAAACGATACTGGATGGACATGTACATCATTTGGGTTAACCCGCGAAATCTGAAATCGAGAGTCCGTCCTGCCCGATGCACAGGGTGTAAGGCCCGGATCACGAGGGAGGAGGCTAACTCAACGCCCTGGATCCGAGAATACTCCGATACACCCAATGCACCGGGTCCTCGAAAGGTAAAATACTATAAAATAGTGAGAGACGCCCGGTCCCGCAACCCGGCGCACCCGACCCCGAAAGCGGAGCAGCCCGCAAGACCGCCCGACACGCACCATCCTTTTAAGCATAAAGCTATCTAAGACAGAGCCGCCGAGCCCCCCCCGCGGGCAACCACAGTCGGAGACACGCCGGCAACAGACAACAAGGGCTGAGCCCGCCAGCCGCGGGACCCAACGCCTCTCGGGCCTGCTGTGTCGGCCCCCAGGACGACATCGCGGACGGCCTACTACCACACATTTCTCTCATAACATTCTACCATGTCCGTCGGATGCCTGTTCTCTCCCTGGGGGCCAGCACTTGCATCACACAGCAAGCCAACATATTAAGAGTTTGGTAAAAAATAAACAGACTAAACACTGAGGGTTGTAAAGAAATCCAAAAGGACTTGATTAAAAAAAGAAGTAAGAAAACGATTATCATCCACAGTCAGACTGTGAATGAACTGGCGGACTCTCAATTCCCGACCCGCGAGCGATAGGGAGAGGGTTAAATTAGTCAAAATGGACAAAATTTGTGACTGCGTGACTATTGATGACACTTCCGGAAGTTTAGCCCTTTACCCAAGTAATTCCTACTTTAAGTAGGTCAACTAGCTATGTCGTTACGACATCCCTTTTCGCGTTATGTTAAATATTATAGAATATAGCTAAAAAGATGCTAGAAGAGGGAAGATCGTACAAAATTACAGGTTTGGAGCATGGTAATTTATTAATAATAGTATTTTGGTAAGATAGGGCTTGGATAAAGAAAACAAAACTAAAGACTGTTGAAACCGGAAGTTGACCAATTGACAGTTCTTATTTATCATTCCTACTTTCACTTTGGAAATCGTCGATTTTTATTAAAAAGGGCCAATAAAAGTAAACAATCAATGAATACGATTGATGCACATGTCCATCCAGATCGCCCCCGACCGTTTTTATAGTACTGAGCTGCGCGATTTTAAATATAAAAATACTGCTGACCTGGGCCAAAATGTAAACAAACAATCTCTGGTCTTCTCCTTACCAAAGATGTTTTGGTCAAATAAGAAAGGTAGTGGGTTTTAAACTTAACCCGACATGGTTATATAAAAAGTAACCTGTGTTATTTAGTTTTAATAATAAATTGTTCCCTATTAAGCAATATAAATAGGGGAAAAAAAGGAGAAATAGATTCTCCTTACCCATGATGTTTGGACAAGAATGTAAAATGACAAGGATTTTCACAGTACAGCAACAAAATGCATCTATAGGCTTATTCTGACTGTGTTTAGGAATAGATTTATGAACATTTGGGTAAATTTAAACTAAATAACTAGAAAAAGTGAGCAAGATTAGTGAAGTTGATAGAGTATTGACAAATCAATTTTGTCACAACAAAATTTATTTTGCTCTGTAATGAAAAAGGAGAAAAATAATCCCCATATATACCTTAATTTTATGTATTGTAGGGTAGATGGCCAGCATTACTACCGGATTATAGTAGAGAAAGTGGAGAAGGAGTCTGACCCAGGGGGGATCACCAGAAATTTGCTGGTACCAGCCATCCAGACTGTACAGATCTATGACTTGACTACCAGCGCCTGGATGTCAATGATCTGCACAGCCCAGAAGAAGAAAAAAGAAGGGCAATGACCCCATAAGGCTATCCCATACAGCCCTGGACAGAATGTGGCCCAAGATCAGCAGTTTATGTTTGGAAAAAAACTAATGATGAAGTAGAAAACTGAACTTTATCTAAATTTTGTCTGTCATTTGACAGTCCATCAGATAGGTGGCTAGTGCAGAAAAAATTGACTTTTGAAGTGCCACTGATGGGAATAATAGGTTTTTCAGAGTAAAAACAAGTTTATTTTCTGTAAACACAGATTTTAGCTTTGACCGTGCAGCCCCATGGATACCACAGTGCAGAAGAAAATGCTCTGTGGAGTTGCGCTCAGCACACACTGGGCAGTCCGGAGGGATGCCCAGTATATACTGACCGCTGCTCCCCGGCAACAGATTATATCCTAGTCTCAGTCGAGTCACACACTTATCCAGCCCAATTTGGGCTGAGTAATTGTGTGGCGGTCTGAGACCTATCTTGTAGTCAGACTGTGGCTGACCCTGTAAGAGGCCAGCCACCCTATTGGACCATTTGACCTTGACTTTTTCCCTTATGATTGCATATATTTCTGTCGCCGCCAGGGGCAGATTGTCCCGCGTGAGGCAAAACATGAATCCGTACGCTTATATATCAGAAAAAGGGGATTGACCTACTTTAAGTCATAATTAAGCAGAGCGCGGACCTTCACGGAAGCACCCCCCCCCCTCTTTTACCATAACGGCTTGCGAATTGAGAAAATTACACTAGGTAGCAGTTTAGAAATTCGACTTTTACTATAATAAAAGTCGTAAATACCTCTAATTTCTACTTTTAGGCAGCCAAAAAAGTCTCTTTGTCGGAAATGACTGAAGTTAATATATTTAACGATTTTTTGTATGAAATGGGATTTGTAAAATATGACCCAGGAAAAGGTTCGTCCTACGAATGTGAATCAGAAATCTTATTATCCTTATTCCAGCATGTTTTTGATTGTGTATTACGATTTTGGACGATCAAGGATATTGATCTTTGACTAAACAGGTCGTGTCTATATGGTCAGATTGTGTGTATGTGTGTGTTGATTTGAGGGTTTGTATGGTTGAGTGGTATGAGTCTTTCATATTATACTGATTAAGACAATTTTAAGACGGCAAGGATAACTGTCTTGGAATTTGTGGCCCTTAGAAGGGCCGTTTTTTTTGCACCGTCGTGTGCGTTTAGGGAGGTGAGCTTAACCACCGAATCCGTACAGGGTTCTTCCTTGTCTTTTCAAGGCGTAGACGACGTCCATGGCGGTGACAGTCTTCCTCTTGGCATGCTCGGTGTAAGTGACGGCATCCCGGATGACGTTTTCCAAGAAAACCTTCAACACACCTCTGGTTTCCTCGTAGATGAGACCAGAAATTCTCTTCACTCCACCTCGTCTGGCAAGACGACGGATGGCTGGCTTGGTGATACCCTGGATGTTATCACGTAAAACCTTCCTGTGACGCTTAGCGCCCCCCTTTCCGAGTCCTTTACCACCTTTTCCACGTCCAGACATTGTTTTGGTACAGTCTTAATGAAACTGAATGTCCATTCGCTAATTTTCCTGGGTTTATATAGTTATTTCTGATGACCTACTGACCTACTGACCCAATTTTAAAAATACAACTTGAAAAGTAGGTTAGTAGGTTAGTAGGTCATATCTCATATGGAGACAAAGACATAACTAAAAAAAAACGGCGTTAGAGCCATTTTCAACAATTTCTGGGTGAGATGCCTGGCCTGATACGAACTGATTGTTAAGTTCTTGCTACAGAGATTTTTTTTCCTTATACGTCCATACAAATACATTCATGATAAGTCCTATTGCACGTTTAGTACGGAGGTTCAAAGTATGACTCTCGGCCAATTTATCAAAATCCTATTTGTTACTTTTAGTACCTATTCTCGTCCTTGAAATAAACAAATTCTAACTTTGTTTTAATTTCATGTTTTTTAAGGAATGGGGAGAGTTACAGAAGCCGTTGTACGGTAAGTATGGTATGGATTATTGCATGACTGGGACCTTTTGGAGCAAGACAATTGTGATCAGGGAGTCCTTCGCGTAATTTTGTGGCCCTGAGAAGGGCCGTTGTTTGGGTGTCCTACGAAAGGAAACTGCTTAGGCACGTTCACCTCGGATACGACGGGCAAGCTGGATGTCCTTGGGCATGATGGTGACACGCTTGGCGTGGATAGCGCACAAATTGGTGTCTTCAAAGAGTCCGACCAAGTAAGCTTCGCTGGCTTCCTGAAGGGCCATGACGGCGGAGCTCTGGAATCGGAGATCAGTCTTGAAGTCCTGTGCGATTTCACGTACAAGTCGCTGGAATGGCAGCTTTCTGATCAGGAGCTCTGTGCTCTTCTGGTAACGTCTGATCTCACGAAGAGCTACAGTTCCGGGCCTGTATCTGTGTGGTTTCTTGACTCCACCGGTGGCCGGGGCGCTCTTACGGGCGGCTTTGGTTGCCAGCTGCTTTCTCGGAGCCTTTCCTCCTGTAGATTTTCTAGCGGTCTGCTTTGTTCGTGCCATCTTCTCGAAGTGTTCGATTGGATTGTGATCACGAGGGTAGACCGACACTTCTACTTATACAGAGGACAGAAAGTGGATTGAAATCTGACCAATCACAGGCATCCGCTCAATAATGGCGCACTGCTGTTCTGGCCAATCACAGAGCTCGTACTTCCGAGAGTTCGGCAGTGCTTTTTTCGATCCCACCATTTCAACTGGTATCGAAAATCTCTGCCTACCGACTCAGGTGTTCAAACTGGCGTTCGAAACCTGGGCCATCGAAGTTTCAAAATCGGGCCACATTACACACCAACAAGGATACTTGGAAATGGGCGATCGATCCGAAAATAAGGAAAGATCTAACTTTCCCAAAATTTGATTTCTAGACCTACACCCTAAATATGTAATCCAACACGAAGCGCCATGCAAACTCTAGACGTTGCTAAAAATTTCATGGAGATCGGACCCAGCGGGCCCGAGCAATGGCTTATAGGAAAACCGCGAGCTTGAAGCAAAAAACGGATTGAAATTCGACCAATCAGAGAGCCGCTTTTATAGCCATGTTAGGCAATGCATTTTGTGGACTTAGGCGATTTTCCCCGGATTTCGCGTTTCACGTGAGCTCTTACGGTATGCGTTTAGGGAGGATTCCGAGCTAATGTGCAGTCGCTCGCGCCTGGAACTTTATGCAAAACCTTTCCATGTCGTATGAAATAGGAAATAGGGCCATGATATCGAAAATTATTCTTTTAATGGCCATACAAAGAAGGTCCTCGCAACAAATGCCGCACAAAAAAGGGCCATGATAGTGACGGGTTTTTGTTTGATATCGCAGTTGCTCGTTTGAGACCCAGATTTTGTGACGAAATTTTGCTCAGGTGAACTTTTCCTGAAATTTTGATGGTCCTGAAAAGGACCTTTTGGGTAGTCTTTGCGTAAGCAATTTAAGACTTGATTTACTTCTTGGCGGCAGCTTTCTTGGCAGCAGGCTTTTTCTTGGGAGTAGCCTTCTTTGCTGCTGGCTTCTTCTTTGGTGTAGCCTTCTTGGCGGCAGCGGGCTTCTTTGCCGCAGGTTTCTTGGCAGCGACCTTCTTCTTTGGTGTGGCCTTCTTAGCCGGCTTTGCCTTTTTTTCTCCGGTGGCTTTCTTGGCTGCGGGTTTCTTGGCAGGCTTTTTCTTTGCTGCGGCCTTGGGCTTCTTTGCCTTGGCTGGCTTCTTTGCTGCTTTCTTTACCTCGCCGAGTCTGAAGGAACCAGAGGCGCCGGTGCCTTTGGACTGTTTCAGTGACCCATTCTTAACGCCCGCCCTCAGAGCCATTTTCAGGTGGTTGTTTGCGGCAGTACTGTCTTTGCCGATGCTGAAGTTGGCCACGATGTACTTCAGGATTGCCTGTCTTGAAGAACCTCCCCTCTCTTTAAGTGAGGTGATGGCCTTGTTAATCATTTCGCTGTACTTTGGGTGTGTGGAAGCCTTCTTTGGCTTGCTGGCGGCCTTCTTCGCCTTTGGGGTGGCGGTAGCTGGTGCGGTGTCAGTCATCTTGTCGATAGAGCTATTCGCAGTGGAATGAAGAATGAGACAGCGAGAGCCCGGACTTAATATATATATCGAATAAAAAGGATAGTAGAGCGCGGACCCGGACGGAAGCACCCCCTCTCCAAGTCCCGCATCCAATCTACCGAACTGGTGTGTTTCTGCAGCGGTAGAAAAACGTTAAAAAATAACTTTTAACACCTCGCGACCTAAACCCTTGCAAGTTTCTTTCATTCCTTGGTTATGCCAACAGACATTATTTCAAAAAGGGTCCTGCCTTCCGACAAAAACGGAAAATTATATCGACTTTTAAGTACCACATCCCGTTGAAACACGCCTTACCTGCTGTTGAAACACGTCTTACCTGCTGTTATGTGTGCAGAAAACGACATATTTTAGTGTATGGGTCTGGGGACTAATTTCATTTGAAATATTAATTCTCAATTTAAGTTCAAACCTTTGAACAAAGACAAACTTGCAGAAACGGGAGAGCAATTCTTGACATGTGGTGGCCCTTAAAAGGGCCGTTTATGAGTAAGCAAAGACTCGCAATGCTTACTTGGAAGCCTGTTTTGAGGTCTTCTTGGGGAGGAGAACAGCCTGGATGTTTGGGAGGACACCACCCTGGGCGATGGTAACTCCTGACAAAAGCTTGTTCAATTCCTCGTCGTTTCTAATGGCCAACTGTAAGTGACGTGGGATGATTCTGCTTTTCTTGTTGTCACGGGCAGCGTTTCCAGCCAACTCAAGTACTTCAGCAGCCAAATATTCCAATACGGCAGCAAGGTAAACTGGTGCACCAGCTCCAACTCGCTCGGCATAGTTTCCCTTTCGCAAAAGTCGGTGAATTCTTCCAACTGGGAACTGTAATCCAGCCCTGGTGGATCGGCTCTTTGCCTTTCCCTTAACTTTTCCTCCCTTTCCACGTCCAGACATGATTAAAGATTACGTTCAGTGTCTCTTGAGTTTGAGAAAATGAATGTAGTCAGCCCAAGTCGACCTTCGATTATATACCCAATAGAAGGGGATTGACCTACTTTCCACTCAGAATTAAGCTCGACCAATGAAATCGTCGGATACTAAATATTTGCCTTTCCAACAGCCAATCACAGCACCCGTACTGGAAAGGGTTTCGGTAGCGTATTTTTCGACTATTTTAACAAAGAAGAGTTCGTTTGGGAGAATTCTTTAGTTGGGACACTTAAAACAAAATAAAACGCATATTTGCTATCTTGGTTCTTTCGTCGAACTTTTCGATGAATAATGTGAATATACTAGTCAAAATGTATGGCATATTGAAATCTACATTTGTATATTTACAGGCTGTGGTGACATTGTTTTGAATTGTAATGAAACCTTGATTAAGATTTCATTTAATGGGTTAGGTCGACTAATTTTGGGGGAAAATGGAAGCTCTTTCGTGTAGATTGGTGGCCCTGAGAAGGGCCGTTTTAATCAGTAGGGAATTTCCCGTACAGATTTACTTGCTGCTGGTGTACTTGGTGACAGCCTTGGTTCCTTCGCTGACTGCGTGCTTAGCCAATTCACCTGGGAGAAGCAGTCTGACGGCGGTCTGAACCTCTCGGCTGGTGATGGTGGATCGCTTGTTGTAATGAGCAAGGCGTGAAGCTTCAGCTGCGATTCTCTCGAAGATGTCATTCACGAAGCTGTTCATGATAGACATGGCTTTGCTGGAGATTCCAGTATCTGGGTGCACTTGCTTCAAAACTTTGTAGATGTAGATAGCGTAGGATTCCTTCCTCCTCCTCTTCCTTTTCTTGTCACCAGACCTTTGAGCTTTGGTCTTGGACACGGCCTTCTTGGCTCCTTTGCTTCCTACTTTGGGTGGCATGTTTGATCGATTCAATCAGAATGTGAGGCAAATCATCATCATCATTTCGAGTCCCCCCCTCGGGGAACCGACCTAGGTATCCCCCCGGGTCTGATTCCGGGTCCTTCCCTAGGTTGCTCGGGGGAGGGGGGGACCAGTTTACCCTCGGCTTCGGTTTTTACCATATGCCGAGCAGCTATCGGTGTATTTAGACTAATGTTATTAAGACTGGTGATGTGTTTCGTCTACTAATAATATGTTATATGCGCCCTGTGGTTTAAAAAGTAGGACTAAAAATAAGAACAGAAAGTATAAAAAGGTAAAAGAAATAAGGAGGAGGAAAAGGACACCAGCTGCCAGCAGCAAAAAAGAGACTTCCCAGGACCAATAAAAATATAGACATGCATTATTTACAAATAACCCACAGGGTGCAACAAATGGTAGAGTTTCTCGCTTGATGTTTAAATAGCATTACCCGTTTTATTAACCATTATCAATAGAAAGTCATTGAGCTGTGTTTGTATTAATTAGTTTAAGTTTATATAATACAATAATACAATAATATAAGGTTTGTCTGTGATAGCCAGCAAGTAGTGAAAGACTTTCGATCCTGGGCCGGGAATGGTGGATCCACCCTGACCGGTCAGGATTTCAACCCCACCCCCGACCCAGGACCGAATAAGAAATTATCGAAAATCTGGGAAAATATCGACCCCGGACAAGGAATGGAGGATCCACACTGCCCAGACAGCATTTCAACCCCATCCCCAATCCAGGACCGAATACAATAGACATTTGTAAAATTATAAGAAGATATCGACCCCGGACAGGGAATGGAGGATCTACCCTGACCAGTCAGGGCTTCAACCCCATCCCCGATCCGGGACCGACGATCCGGAATACTGATTAACAAGCGGAGACAGCCCCGACCCACCACGACCGGACAGAGCCCGATGCATATTACATGCATCACCTCTCCCCGACCGCGCCAGGCCGGCGGCCCCCCCACCAAGAACAGTATGATGCTGCACGGACATCAGGCCTGAAAAAACGGAGAAGGATAGGATCCGACATAGGACCCCCCTCCCCCAACAGGCCCGACCCCGACAACAAGAACAATTGTAATAGTATAATTCTAAGATGTTTTTAACATAGTTTAGGGTCGGCTTTAGTGGTGCCCTAAGATTTAAAAAAAAAAAAAAAAAAAAAAAAAAAAAAAAAAAAAAAAAAAAAAAAAAAAATTTTTTTGGGGGGAGGGGGAGTTTAAAAGTGTGGAAGTGAGCAGAAGAACTTTTAAAATGCGAAGGGGTGGTCATCTACATCCTAAAAATTTCAATGAAGGAAGTCGAGGGATAGTCCTGCCCGGTTCACAGGGTGTAAGGCCCGAATCAGAAAGACGGACGCTACGGTACGACGTCCAGGATTCAAGAAGAAAATCCGATACACCCAGTGCACCGGGTCCCTAAAGGGTAAAATACTTGATAAAAATGGTGATCGGCGACGAGCCCCGCCCGGTATCACGCTCCGATTCACCGCCCCATCACGGTACGCCATCCGAGCCGCCCAGGAAGCTTTTGCATAAAGCCAATTTGCCTCCAGGCCGACCGAAGGGCGCACACAAGGCGACAAACCGTACTAAAACAAGAAACAACAAGTAACAAGCGCACCGAACGGAGCCCGCCGTCGATCGGGTCAGATGTATCGGCCCCCAGGACGACATCGCAGACGGCCTGTAACCTCTCATCCAATCTCACACACTATCACCCATGTCCGTCGGATGCCTGTTCTCTCCCTGGGGGCCAGCACATGCCTAATACAAAAGACCGATCTTTAAAATTTTTATATAAAAGGGATGTGTAATAACGAAAAAAATGTAAAGTTGCCGAACGGGCGTGTTAAGAAATATTTTAAGAAATCCGTTATCACCCCCCAGGTTAGCCTGGGGCATGAACTGACTATCCCACAACTCCCAACATGAAAATATAGCAATTTAGCCTCTAATAATGAAAAAGACTGTTTAAAAGTTTGTAACTACAATATTTTCTTTATCTATACTAATGCACAACAGAAAATTATTAACACTTTTCTAACTCGCGTCTGCTACACGTGGTTAGGATAAATTTGGATTTAAACTGGGTTTTAAAGTGTTTTTGTGGTATATTAGTATTTATTTATGTTTAATGATTATTATTTTACTGTTTGGATATATTAACAGTTACCGGTAAGTAGAAAAAATAGGTTATTTGATATGTGTAAATAGGATAGGCTAAACGTCATCCATTTTGGATGTTCTAAATAACATCCGGAAAGGGACGTGAATTTCCGGAAAATGACTACTTTCATTATCTAAAAAAATTAAAATAAATTAATTTAGGTTATGAAATTAATGTTTTAAATGTTCATTGGACGCGTTTGACCACCCCTAAACGCGCAAGACCGATTGCGAAAAACTGGGCTGCGTAGAAACAAGAAAATGATGTTTTGCCGAACCTGAACCACACAAGTTTTAGGTCATCGTTTCTATTTTTAGAAACGGGAAAAACCTATATGAACCCGCACCCGGACTGCTCTCGGATTAGATTAATGTATAAAATATGATGATCTGGTCCATTTTTGTAATTTTGAAGAGGTGTTATATTTAATTAATAGTGATCAGACCAAATATTTATGTGTATGGATTAAAGAAGGGATTATAAATGGAGTAACAATGAAGGATGGTGTTTTTTTGTTTTTTGTTTTTTTGTTTTTTTTTTGTTTTTTCATCCAAACAATGTTGGACAAGGAGAATTCGGGAGTAGGATACTTTGTGAGGCAAAACATGAATCCGTACGCTTATATATCAGAAAAAGGGGATTGACCTACTTTAAGTCATAATTAAGCAGAGCGCGGACCTTCACGGAAGCACCCCCCCCCTCTTTTACCATAACGGCTTGCGAATTGAGAAAATTACACTAGGTAGCAGTTTAGAAATTCGACTTTTACTATAATAAAAGTCGTAAATACCTCTAATTTCTACTTTTAGGCAGCCAAAAAAGTCTCTTTGTCGGAAATGACTGAAGTTAATATATTTAACGATTTTTTGTATGAAATGGGATTTGTAAAATATGACCCAGGAAAAGGTTCGTCCTACGAATGTGAATCAGAAATCTTATTATCCTTATTCCAGCATGTTTTTGATTGTGTATTACGATTTTGGACGATCAAGGATATTGATCTTTGACTAAACAGGTCGTGTCTATATGGTCAGATTGTGTGTATGTGTGTGTTGATTTGAGGGTTTGTATGGTTGAGTGGTATGAGTCTTTCATATTATACTGATTAAGACAATTTTAAGACGGCAAGGATAACTGTCTTGGAATTTGTGGCCCTTAGAAGGGCCGTTTTTTTTGCACCGTCGTGTGCGTTTAGGGAGGTGAGCTTAACCACCGAATCCGTACAGGGTTCTTCCTTGTCTTTTCAAGGCGTAGACGACGTCCATGGCGGTGACAGTCTTCCTCTTGGCATGCTCGGTGTAAGTGACGGCATCCCGGATGACGTTTTCCAAGAAAACCTTCAACACACCTCTGGTTTCCTCGTAGATGAGACCAGAAATTCTCTTCACTCCACCTCGTCTGGCAAGACGACGGATGGCTGGCTTGGTGATACCCTGGATGTTATCACGTAAAACCTTCCTGTGACGCTTAGCGCCCCCCTTTCCGAGTCCTTTACCACCTTTTCCACGTCCAGACATTGTTTTGGTACAGTCTTAATGAAACTGAATGTCCATTCGCTAATTTTCCTGGGTTTATATAGTTATTTCTGATGACCTACTGACCTACTGACCCAATTTTAAAAATACAACTTGAAAAGTAGGTTAGTAGGTTAGTAGGTCATATCTCATATGGAGACAAAGACATAACTAAAAAAAAACGGCGTTAGAGCCATTTTCAACAATTTCTGGGTGAGATGCCTGGCCTGATACGAACTGATTGTTAAGTTCTTGCTACAGAGATTTTTTTTCCTTATACGTCCATACAAATACATTCATGATAAGTCCTATTGCACGTTTAGTACGGAGGTTCAAAGTATGACTCTCGGCCAATTTATCAAAATCCTATTTGTTACTTTTAGTACCTATTCTCGTCCTTGAAATAAACAAATTCTAACTTTGTTTTAATTTCATGTTTTTTAAGGAATGGGGAGAGTTACAGAAGCCGTTGTACGGTAAGTATGGTATGGATTATTGCATGACTGGGACCTTTTGGAGCAAGACAATTGTGATCAGGGAGTCCTTCGCGTAATTTTGTGGCCCTGAGAAGGGCCGTTGTTTGGGTG
Source organism: Fragum fragum (assembly GCA_946902895.1). Taxonomy (NCBI): domain Eukaryota; kingdom Metazoa; phylum Mollusca; class Bivalvia; order Cardiida; family Cardiidae; genus Fragum; species Fragum fragum. Next base: position 52,115,199 of record OX336377.1, read on the forward strand.
TCCTACGAAAGGAAACTGCTTAGGCACGTTCACCTCGGATACGACGGGCAAGCTGGATGTCCTTGGGCATGATGGTGACACGCTTGGCGTGGATAGCGCACAAATTGGTGTCTTCAAAGAGTCCGACCAAGTAAGCTTCGCTGGCTTCCTGAAGGGCCATGACGGCGGAGCTCTGGAATCGGAGATCAGTCTTGAAGTCCTGTGCGATTTCACGTACAAGTCGCTGGAATGGCAGCTTTCTGATCAGGAGCTCTGTGCTCTTCTGGTAACGTCTGATCTCACGAAGAGCTACAGTTCCGGGCCTGTATCTGTGTGGTTTCTTGACTCCACCGGTGGCCGGGGCGCTCTTACGGGCGGCTTTGGTTGCCAGCTGCTTTCTCGGAGCCTTTCCTCCTGTAGATTTTCTAGCGGTCTGCTTTGTTCGTGCCATCTTCTCGAAGTGTTCGATTGGATTGTGATCACGAGGGTAGACCGACACTTCTACTTATACAGAGGACAGAAAGTGGATTGAAATCTGACCAATCACAGGCATCCGCTCAATAATGGCGCACTGCTGTTCTGGCCAATCACAGAGCTCGTACTTCCGAGAGTTCGGCAGTGCTTTTTTCGATCCCACCATTTCAACTGGTATCGAAAATCTCTGCCTACCGACTCAGGTGTTCAAACTGGCGTTCGAAACCTGGGCCATCGAAGTTTCAAAATCGGGCCACATTACACACCAACAAGGATACTTGGAAATGGGCGATCGATCCGAAAATAAGGAAAGATCTAACTTTCCCAAAATTTGATTTCTAGACCTACACCCTAAATATGTAATCCAACACGAAGCGCCATGCAAACTCTAGACGTTGCTAAAAATTTCATGGAGATCGGACCCAGCGGGCCCGAGCAATGGCTTATAGGAAAACCGCGAGCTTGAAGCAAAAAACGGATTGAAATTCGACCAATCAGAGAGCCGCTTTTATAGCCATGTTAGGCAATGCATTTTGTGGACTTAGGCGATTTTCCCCGGATTTCGCGTTTCACGTGAGCTCTTACGGTATGCGTTTAGGGAGGATTCCGAGCTAATGTGCAGTCGCTCGCGCCTGGAACTTTATGCAAAACCTTTCCATGTCGTATGAAATAGGAAATAGGGCCATGATATCGAAAATTATTCTTTTAATGGCCATACAAAGAAGGTCCTCGCAACAAATGCCGCACAAAAAAGGGCCATGATAGTGACGGGTTTTTGTTTGATATCGCAGTTGCTCGTTTGAGACCCAGATTTTGTGACGAAATTTTGCTCAGGTGAACTTTTCCTGAAATTTTGATGGTCCTGAAAAGGACCTTTTGGGTAGTCTTTGCGTAAGCAATTTAAGACTTGATTTACTTCTTGGCGGCAGCTTTCTTGGCAGCAGGCTTTTTCTTGGGAGTAGCCTTCTTTGCTGCTGGCTTCTTCTTTGGTGTAGCCTTCTTGGCGGCAGCGGGCTTCTTTGCCGCAGGTTTCTTGGCAGCGACCTTCTTCTTTGGTGTGGCCTTCTTAGCCGGCTTTGCCTTTTTTTCTCCGGTGGCTTTCTTGGCTGCGGGTTTCTTGGCAGGCTTTTTCTTTGCTGCGGCCTTGGGCTTCTTTGCCTTGGCTGGCTTCTTTGCTGCTTTCTTTACCTCGCCGAGTCTGAAGGAACCAGAGGCGCCGGTGCCTTTGGACTGTTTCAGTGACCCATTCTTAACGCCCGCCCTCAGAGCCATTTTCAGGTGGTTGTTTGCGGCAGTACTGTCTTTGCCGATGCTGAAGTTGGCCACGATGTACTTCAGGATTGCCTGTCTTGAAGAACCTCCCCTCTCTTTAAGTGAGGTGATGGCCTTGTTAATCATTTCGCTGTACTTTGGGTGTGTGGAAGCCTTCTTTGGCTTGCTGGCGGCCTTCTTCGCCTTTGGGGTGGCGGTAGCTGGTGCGGTGTCAGTCATCTTGTCGATAGAGCTATTCGCAGTGGAATGAAGAATGAGACAGCGAGAGCCCGGACTTAATATATATATCGAATAAAAAGGATAGTAGAGCGCGGACCCGGACGGAAGCACCCCCTCTCCAAGTCCCGCATCCAATCTACCGAACTGGTGTGTTTCTGCAGCGGTAGAAAAACGTTAAAAAATAACTTTTAACACCTCGCGACCTAAACCCTTGCAAGTTTCTTTCATTCCTTGGTTATGCCAACAGACATTATTTCAAAAAGGGTCCTGCCTTCCGACAAAAACGGAAAATTATATCGACTTTTAAGTACCACATCCCGTTGAAACACGCCTTACCTGCTGTTGAAACACGTCTTACCTGCTGTTATGTGTGCAGAAAACGACATATTTTAGTGTATGGGTCTGGGGACTAATTTCATTTGAAATATTAATTCTCAATTTAAGTTCAAACCTTTGAACAAAGACAAACTTGCAGAAACGGGAGAGCAATTCTTGACATGTGGTGGCCCTTAAAAGGGCCGTTTATGAGTAAGCAAAGACTCGCAATGCTTACTTGGAAGCCTGTTTTGAGGTCTTCTTGGGGAGGAGAACAGCCTGGATGTTTGGGAGGACACCACCCTGGGCGATGGTAACTCCTGACAAAAGCTTGTTCAATTCCTCGTCGTTTCTAATGGCCAACTGTAAGTGACGTGGGATGATTCTGCTTTTCTTGTTGTCACGGGCAGCGTTTCCAGCCAACTCAAGTACTTCAGCAGCCAAATATTCCAATACGGCAGCAAGGTAAACTGGTGCACCAGCTCCAACTCGCTCGGCATAGTTTCCCTTTCGCAAAAGTCGGTGAATTCTTCCAACTGGGAACTGTAATCCAGCCCTGGTGGATCGGCTCTTTGCCTTTCCCTTAACTTTTCCTCCCTTTCCACGTCCAGACATGATTAAAGATTACGTTCAGTGTCTCTTGAGTTTGAGAAAATGAATGTAGTCAGCCCAAGTCGACCTTCGATTATATACCCAATAGAAGGGGATTGACCTACTTTCCACTCAGAATTAAGCTCGACCAATGAAATCGTCGGATACTAAATATTTGCCTTTCCAACAGCCAATCACAGCACCCGTACTGGAAAGGGTTTCGGTAGCGTATTTTTCGACTATTTTAACAAAGAAGAGTTCGTTTGGGAGAATTCTTTAGTTGGGACACTTAAAACAAAATAAAACGCATATTTGCTATCTTGGTTCTTTCGTCGAACTTTTCGATGAATAATGTGAATATACTAGTCAAAATGTATGGCATATTGAAATCTACATTTGTATATTTACAGGCTGTGGTGACATTGTTTTGAATTGTAATGAAACCTTGATTAAGATTTCATTTAATGGGTTAGGTCGACTAATTTTGGGGGAAAATGGAAGCTCTTTCGTGTAGATTGGTGGCCCTGAGAAGGGCCGTTTTAATCAGTAGGGAATTTCCCGTACAGATTTACTTGCTGCTGGTGTACTTGGTGACAGCCTTGGTTCCTTCGCTGACTGCGTGCTTAGCCAATTCACCTGGGAGAAGCAGTCTGACGGCGGTCTGAACCTCTCGGCTGGTGATGGTGGATCGCTTGTTGTAATGAGCAAGGCGTGAAGCTTCAGCTGCGATTCTCTCGAAGATGTCATTCACGAAGCTGTTCATGATAGACATGGCTTTGCTGGAGATTCCAGTATCTGGGTGCACTTGCTTCAAAACTTTGTAGATGTAGATAGCGTAGGATTCCTTCCTCCTCCTCTTCCTTTTCTTGTCACCAGACCTTTGAGCTTTGGTCTTGGACACGGCCTTCTTGGCTCCTTTGCTTCCTACTTTGGGTGGCATGTTTGATCGATTCAATCAGAATGTGAGGCAAAACATGAATCCGTACGCTTATATATCAGAAAAAGGGGATTGACCTACTTTAAGTCATAATTAAGCAGAGCGCGGACCTTCACGGAAGCACCCCCCCCCCTCTTTTACCATAACGGCTTGCGAATTGAGAAAATTACACTAGGTAGCAGTTTAGAAATTCGACTTTTACTATAATAAAAGTCGTAAATACCTCTAATTTCTACTTTTAGGCAGCCAAAAAAGTCTCTTTGTCGGAAATGACTGAAGTTAATATATTTAACGATTTTTTGTATGAAATGGGATTTGTAAAATATGACCCAGGAAAAGGTTCGTCCTACGAATGTGAATCAGAAATCTTATTATCCTTATTCCAGCATGTTTTTGATTGTGTATTACGATTTTGGACGATCAAGGATATTGATCTTTGACTAAACAGGTCGTGTCTATATGGTCAGATTGTGTGTATGTGTGTGTTGATTTGAGGGTTTGTATGGTTGAGTGGTATGAGTCTTTCATATTATACTGATTAAGACAATTTTAAGACGGCAAGGATAACTGTCTTGGAATTTGTGGCCCTTAGAAGGGCCGTTTTTTTTGCACCGTCGTGTGCGTTTAGGGAGGTGAGCTTAACCACCGAATCCGTACAGGGTTCTTCCTTGTCTTTTCAAGGCGTAGACGACGTCCATGGCGGTGACAGTCTTCCTCTTGGCATGCTCGGTGTAAGTGACGGCATCCCGGATGACGTTTTCCAAGAAAACCTTCAACACACCTCTGGTTTCCTCGTAGATGAGACCAGAAATTCTCTTCACTCCACCTCGTCTGGCAAGACGACGGATGGCTGGCTTGGTGATACCCTGGATGTTATCACGTAAAACCTTCCTGTGACGCTTAGCGCCCCCCTTTCCGAGTCCTTTACCACCTTTTCCACGTCCAGACATTGTTTTGGTACAGTCTTAATGAAACTGAATGTCCATTCGCTAATTTTCCTGGGTTTATATAGTTATTTCTGATGACCTACTGACCTACTGACCCAATTTTAAAAATACAACTTGAAAAGTAGGTTAGTAGGTTAGTAGGTCATATCTCATATGGAGACAAAGACATAACTAAAAAAAAACGGCGTTAGAGCCATTTTCAACAATTTCTGGGTGAGATGCCTGGCCTGATACGAACTGATTGTTAAGTTCTTGCTACAGAGATTTTTTTTCCTTATACGTCCATACAAATACATTCATGATAAGTCCTATTGCACGTTTAGTACGGAGGTTCAAAGTATGACTCTCGGCCAATTTATCAAAATCCTATTTGTTACTTTTAGTACCTATTCTCGTCCTTGAAATAAACAAATTCTAACTTTGTTTTAATTTCATGTTTTTTAAGGAATGGGGAGAGTTACAGAAGCCGTTGTACGGTAAGTATGGTATGGATTATTGCATGACTGGGACCTTTTGGAGCAAGACAATTGTGATCAGGGAGTCCTTCGCGTAATTTTGTGGCCCTGAGAAGGGCCGTTGTTTGGGTGTCCTACGAAAGGAAACTGCTTAGGCACGTTCACCTCGGATACGACGGGCAAGCTGGATGTCCTTGGGCATGATGGTGACACGCTTGGCGTGGATAGCGCACAAATTGGTGTCTTCAAAGAGTCCGACCAAGTAAGCTTCGCTGGCTTCCTGAAGGGCCATGACGGCGGAGCTCTGGAATCGGAGATCAGTCTTGAAGTCCTGTGCGATTTCACGTACAAGTCGCTGGAATGGCAGCTTTCTGATCAGGAGCTCTGTGCTCTTCTGGTAACGTCTGATCTCACGAAGAGCTACAGTTCCGGGCCTGTATCTGTGTGGTTTCTTGACTCCACCGGTGGCCGGGGCGCTCTTACGGGCGGCTTTGGTTGCCAGCTGCTTTCTCGGAGCCTTTCCTCCTGTAGATTTTCTAGCGGTCTGCTTTGTTCGTGCCATCTTCTCGAAGTGTTCGATTGGATTGTGATCACGAGGGTAGACCGACACTTCTACTTATACAGAGGACAGAAAGTGGATTGAAATCTGACCAATCACAGGCATCCGCTCAATAATGGCGCACTGCTGTTCTGGCCAATCACAGAGCTCGTACTTCCGAGAGTTCGGCAGTGCTTTTTTCGATCCCACCATTTCAACTGGTATCGAAAATCTCTGCCTACCGACTCAGGTGTTCAAACTGGCGTTCGAAACCTGGGCCATCGAAGTTTCAAAATCGGGCCACATTACACACCAACAAGGATACTTGGAAATGGGCGATCGATCCGAAAATAAGGAAAGATCTAACTTTCCCAAAATTTGATTTCTAGACCTACACCCTAAATATGTAATCCAACACGAAGCGCCATGCAAACTCTAGACGTTGCTAAAAATTTCATGGAGATCGGACCCAGCGGGCCCGAGCAATGGCTTATAGGAAAACCGCGAGCTTGAAGCAAAAAACGGATTGAAATTCGACCAATCAGAGAGCCGCTTTTATAGCCATGTTAGGCAATGCATTTTGTGGACTTAGGCGATTTTCCCCGGATTTCGCGTTTCACGTGAGCTCTTACGGTATGCGTTTAGGGAGGATTCCGAGCTAATGTGCAGTCGCTCGCGCCTGGAACTTTATGCAAAACCTTTCCATGTCGTATGAAATAGGAAATAGGGCCATGATATCGAAAATTATTCTTTTAATGGCCATACAAAGAAGGTCCTCGCAACAAATGCCGCACAAAAAAGGGCCATGATAGTGACGGGTTTTTGTTTGATATCGCAGTTGCTCGTTTGAGACCCAGATTTTGTGACGAAATTTTGCTCAGGTGAACTTTTCCTGAAATTTTGATGGTCCTGAAAAGGACCTTTTGGGTAGTCTTTGCGTAAGCAATTTAAGACTTGATTTACTTCTTGGCGGCAGCTTTCTTGGCAGCAGGCTTTTTCTTGGGAGTAGCCTTCTTTGCTGCTGGCTTCTTCTTTGGTGTAGCCTTCTTGGCGGCAGCGGGCTTCTTTGCCGCAGGTTTCTTGGCAGCGACCTTCTTCTTTGGTGTGGCCTTCTTAGCCGGCTTTGCCTTTTTTTCTCCGGTGGCTTTCTTGGCTGCGGGTTTCTTGGCAGGCTTTTTCTTTGCTGCGGCCTTGGGCTTCTTTGCCTTGGCTGGCTTCTTTGCTGCTTTCTTTACCTCGCCGAGTCTGAAGGAACCAGAGGCGCCGGTGCCTTTGGACTGTTTCAGTGACCCATTCTTAACGCCCGCCCTCAGAGCCATTTTCAGGTGGTTGTTTGCGGCAGTACTGTCTTTGCCGATGCTGAAGTTGGCCACGATGTACTTCAGGATTGCCTGTCTTGAAGAACCTCCCCTCTCTTTAAGTGAGGTGATGGCCTTGTTAATCATTTCGCTGTACTTTGGGTGTGTGGAAGCCTTCTTTGGCTTGCTGGCGGCCTTCTTCGCCTTTGGGGTGGCGGTAGCTGGTGCGGTGTCAGTCATCTTGTCGATAGAGCTATTCGCAGTGGAATGAAGAATGAGACAGCGAGAGCCCGGACTTAATATATATATCGAATAAAAAGGATAGTAGAGCGCGGACCCGGACGGAAGCACCCCCTCTCCAAGTCCCGCATCCAATCTACCGAACTGGTGTGTTTCTGCAGCGGTAGAAAAACGTTAAAAAATAACTTTTAACACCTCGCGACCTAAACCCTTGCAAGTTTCTTTCATTCCTTGGTTATGCCAACAGACATTATTTCAAAAAGGGTCCTGCCTTCCGACAAAAACGGAAAATTATATCGACTTTTAAGTACCACATCCCGTTGAAACACGCCTTACCTGCTGTTGAAACACGTCTTACCTGCTGTTATGTGTGCAGAAAACGACATATTTTAGTGTATGGGTCTGGGGACTAATTTCATTTGAAATATTAATTCTCAATTTAAGTTCAAACCTTTGAACAAAGACAAACTTGCAGAAACGGGAGAGCAATTCTTGACATGTGGTGGCCCTTAAAAGGGCCGTTTATGAGTAAGCAAAGACTCGCAATGCTTACTTGGAAGCCTGTTTTGAGGTCTTCTTGGGGAGGAGAACAGCCTGGATGTTTGGGAGGACACCACCCTGGGCGATGGTAACTCCTGACAAAAGCTTGTTCAATTCCTCGTCGTTTCTAATGGCCAACTGTAAGTGACGTGGGATGATTCTGCTTTTCTTGTTGTCACGGGCAGCGTTTCCAGCCAACTCAAGTACTTCAGCAGCCAAATATTCCAATACGGCAGCAAGGTAAACTGGTGCACCAGCTCCAACTCGCTCGGCATAGTTTCCCTTTCGCAAAAGTCGGTGAATTCTTCCAACTGGGAACTGTAATCCAGCCCTGGTGGATCGGCTCTTTGCCTTTCCCTTAACTTTTCCTCCCTTTCCACGTCCAGACATGATTAAAGATTACGTTCAGTGTCTCTTGAGTTTGAGAAAATGAATGTAGTCAGCCCAAGTCGACCTTCGATTATATACCCAATAGAAGGGGATTGACCTACTTTCCACTCAGAATTAAGCTCGACCAATGAAATCGTCGGATACTAAATATTTGCCTTTCCAACAGCCAATCACAGCACCCGTACTGGAAAGGGTTTCGGTAGCGTATTTTTCGACTATTTTAACAAAGAAGAGTTCGTTTGGGAGAATTCTTTAGTTGGGACACTTAAAACAAAATAAAACGCATATTTGCTATCTTGGTTCTTTCGTCGAACTTTTCGATGAATAATGTGAATATACTAGTCAAAATGTATGGCATATTGAAATCTACATTTGTATATTTACAGGCTGTGGTGACATTGTTTTGAATTGTAATGAAACCTTGATTAAGATTTCATTTAATGGGTTAGGTCGACTAATTTTGGGGGAAAATGGAAGCTCTTTCGTGTAGATTGGTGGCCCTGAGAAGGGCCGTTTTAATCAGTAGGGAATTTCCCGTACAGATTTACTTGCTGCTGGTGTACTTGGTGACAGCCTTGGTTCCTTCGCTGACTGCGTGCTTAGCCAATTCACCTGGGAGAAGCAGTCTGACGGCGGTCTGAACCTCTCGGCTGGTGATGGTGGATCGCTTGTTGTAATGAGCAAGGCGTGAAGCTTCAGCTGCGATTCTCTCGAAGATGTCATTCACGAAGCTGTTCATGATAGACATGGCTTTGCTGGAGATTCCAGTATCTGGGTGCACTTGCTTCAAAACTTTGTAGATGTAGATAGCGTAGGATTCCTTCCTCCTCCTCTTCCTTTTCTTGTCACCAGACCTTTGAGCTTTGGTCTTGGACACGGCCTTCTTGGCTCCTTTGCTTCCTACTTTGGGTGGCATGTTTGATCGATTCAATCAGAATGTGAGGCAAAATTTGTATTTGTTGATCCCCCTCCCACCCGATGGCCTCCCCGGCTATCCCCCCGGGTCTGATTCCGGGGCCTTCACCGGGGTGCTGGGCTGGGGGGAGGGGGTTATTTACCCTCGCCTTCGACTCTCGTCATATGGCGAGCAGCTATCGTTGTATTGCAAAAGATTACTTAACTTACTATAGTTATGCTAAGATGTTTGCACTCTGCGGTTTAAAAAGGATATGACTAAAAGTAAGAAATAATAAAAGTAGAAAGAAGAGGGGAGGAAGATAAAAAGGCACCAGCCCAGGACCACCGTGTAAAAATATATACATACATTATTTACAAATATCCCGCAGAGTGCCCTAAAATTGCAGTTCACGGTTGAAACCTAGGTTGGACTAATGTTATTATAACGTAGATGATCTTTAATTACTTGTTATTAACTAAGACTTAGTAGATATATTACTTTGGTGCTTTAGTTGATACTTGTTTGATTCGAATAGATTCAATATATATATACAATAATATAAATAATGATTGCGTTCGTGTGCAGCTACCCCAAATGGCTAAAAAATGCTATCAGAGACTAAGGTGGATTGATCCACTCCCGCAAACAATCAAGTCCGGTCAATGGGAGATTCTAAATGTAAGAAGAGCTCTGATTGGTTCGCCTTCCTTAATTATTGCGAAAGTAGGTCAATCCACTTTACTATATTTTAAGCTCAACAAAGAAAGTTTATCGATATCGGGTTTAAAGTGGATTGACCTACTCTCGCCAACAACTAAGTTCAGCCAATGGGAGCTCAAGAAGGAGTACTCGATTGTGATTGGCTGGCTTTCCTTAATTACTGCGAAAGTAGGTCAATCCACTTTGTTATGTTTCTAATAACTTGCGTAACTACAGTCTTCACAGCCCCCGCCACGGGTGAACCAGAGACCGTATAATGGTCCCTGACCCACTCCCGGCGCGGGCTATATGAAGACAATTTATATGTTGAACGAAATATAGTGTCTATATTTTACAATAAAATATTTAACTAGTTTATAAAAAATGAATTCGTACTTCACAGCCCCCGCCGCGGGTGAACCAGAGATCGCCTCGCGGTCCCTGACACACTCCCGGCACGGGCTAACTGAAGCCAAACTCCGATCCTTGAGCAAACAATGCTCTCGAATCGTTGTGACTGCAGGAAAGCTCCGTGATCCACCAGGACCGGGAGGAAACAAGATCGTTCCTGCCCGACCCCACTAGGCCCCAGAGCAATCCTGGCCATCATGTTATAACCAATCAATGATTGGTAAATAATCAGCGTTTGGGGGATGGTCCGCGCCCGTGATATGCAGGAGGGGGGAGAAAGAAATAAGAAAATATTGTAGTAAACGATACTGGATGGACATGTACATCATTTGGGTTAACCCGCGAAATCTGAAACCGAGAGTCCGTCCTGCCCGATGCACAGGGTGTAAGGCCCGGATCACGAGGGAGGAGGCTAACTCAACGCCCTGGATCCGAGAATACTCCGATACACCCAATGCACCGGGTCCTCGAAAGGTAAAATACTATAAAATAGTGAGAGACGCCCGGTCCCGCAACCCGGCGCACCCGACCCCGAAAGCGGAGCAGCCCGCAAGACCGCCCGACACGCACCATCCTTTTAAGCATAAAGCTATCTAAGACAGAGCCGCCGAGCCCCCCCCGCGGGCAACCACAGTCGGAGACACGCCGGCAACAGACAACAAGGGCTGAGCCCGCCAGCCGCGGGACCCAACGCCTCTCGGGCCTGCTGTGTCGGCCCCCAGGACGACATCGCGGACGGCCTACTACCACACATTTCTCTCATAACATTCTACCATGTCCGTCGGATGCCTGTTCTCTCCCTGGGGGCCAGCACTTGCATCACACAGCAAGCCAACATATTAAGAGTTTGGTAAAAAATAAACAGACTAAACACTGAGGGTTGTAAAGAAATCCAAAAGGACTTGATTAAAAAAAGAAGTAAGAAAACGATTATCATCCACAGTCAGACTGTGAATGAACTGGCGGACTCTCAATTCCCGACCCGCGGGCAATAGGGAGAGGGTTAAATTAGTCAAAATAGACAAAATTTGTGACTGCGCGACTATTGATGACACTTCCGGAAGTTTAGCCCTTTACCCAAGTAATTCCTACTTTAAGTAGGTCAACTAGCTATGTCGTTACGACATCCCTTTTCGCGTTATGTTAAATATTATAAAATATAGCTAAAAAGATGCTAGAAGAGGGAAGATCGTACAAAATTACAGGTTTGGAGCATGGTAATTTATTAATAATAGTATTTTGGTAAGATAGGGCTTGGATAAAGAAAACAAAACTAAAGACTGTTGAAACCGGAAGTTGACCATTTGACAGTTCTTATTTATCATTCCTACTTTCACTTTGGAAATCGTCGATTTTTATTAAAAAGGGCCAATAAAAGTAAACAATCAATGAATACGATTGATGCACATGTCCATCCAGATCGCCCCCGACCGTTTTTATAGTACTGAGCTGCGCGATTTTAAATATAAAAATACTGCTGACCTGGGCCAAAATGTAAACAAACAATCTCTGGTCTTCTCCTTACCAAAGATGTTTTGGTCAAATAAGAAAGGTAGTGGGTTTTAAACTTAACCCGACATGGTTATATAAAAAGTAACCTGTGTTATTTAGTTTTAATAATAAATTTTTCCCTATTAAGCAATATAAATAGGGGAAAAAAGGAGAAATAGATTCTCCTTACCCATGATGTTTGGACAAGAATGTAAAATGACAAGGATTTTCACAGTACAGCAACAAAATGCATCTATAGGCTTATTCTGACTGTGTTTAGGAATAGATTTATGAACATTTAGGTAAATTTAAACTAAATAACTAGAAAAAGTGAGCAAGATTAGTGAAGTTGATAGAGTATTGACAAATCAATTTTGTCACAACAAAATTTATTTTGCTCTGTAGTGAAAAAGGAGAAAAATAATCCCCATATATACCTTAATTTTATGTATTGTAGGGTAGATGGCCAGCATTACTACCGGATTATAGTAGAGAAAGTGGAGAAGGAGTCTGACCCAGGGGGGATCACCAGAAATTTGCTGGTACCAGCCATCCAGACTGTACAGATCTATGACTTGACTACCAGCGCCTGGATGTCAATGATCTGCACAGCCCAGAAGAAGAAAAAAGAAGGGCAATGACCCCATAAGGCAATCCCATACAGCCCTGGACAGAATGTGGCCCAAGATCAGCAGTTTATGTTTGGAAAAAAACTAATGATGAAGTAGAAAACTGAACTTTATCTAAATTTTGTCTGTCATTTGACAGTCCATCAGATAGGTGGCTAGTGCAGAAAAAATTGACTTTTGAAGTGCCACTGATGGGAATAATAGGTTTTTCAGAGTAAAAACAAGTTTATTTTCTGTAAACACAGATTTTAGCTTTGACCGTGCAGCCCCATGGATACCACAGTGCAGAAGAAAATGCTCTGTGGAGTTGCGCTCAGCACACACTGGGCAGTCCGGAGGGATGCCCAGTATATACTGACCGCTGCTCCCCGGCAACAGATTATATCCTAGTCTCAGTCGAGTCACACACTTATCCAGCCCAATTTGGGCTGAGTAATTGTGTGGCGGTCTGAGACCTATCTTGTAGTCAGACTGTGGCTGACCCTGTAAGAGGCCAGCCACCCTATTGGACCATTTGACCTTGACTTTTTCCCTTATGATTGCATATATTTCTGTCGCCGCCAGGGGCAGATTGTCCCGCACAGAGCCCATCAGAGCCCGCTTCGCCACGCCATCAGCCAACTCATTACCCAGAATGCCGACATGTGCTGGACACCACACCAATGTTACCGTTGAGCCATTTTGGAAGCACTGATCTAAAGAAGACATGATATTTTGGAGCAGATCAGGCCTGGAGTTGCTACTTTTAGACTTTAAAGATTGTAGAGCCGAAAGTGAATCTGATAATATAGCAACTCTGTGTGGTTTATTGACCAGTGTCCAGTTTAGTGCATATTGAATTGCTGTCAGTTCTGCAGAATATATTGATAACCTGTTGCTGAGTCTTTTTGATGTTTTGACCTTAAGGGCTGGTATAACCATTGCTGCAGAAACTGCATGATTTTCATCCTTACTTCCATCTGTATAAATTTGAAGATGCTCAGCATAGTTCTTATTGATATGATCCTGAGTTTTAACCAAAATTTGGGGTTCAGGATCACTTTTACTCAATTGAGAACTTAGAATTATGTCGACAATAGGGCTAGAGAGTACCCATGGCGAGTCAAAACGCGATCTGAGGTCCGCTACACTGCAACTGTCGAGAAGGTACTCCTCTTTAAGTTCCTGAAATTTGGCCCCAATGGGTAAAGTGGGGTTTTTGAAACAGGATTTTGCAAAGTAACCCTTCCCGACAATTTCATTCACTGGGTTGCACGGCCTACTAGCTACGCGAGCCCAGTACTTTAAGGTTTGTTCTTCCCTTCGCAGTTCCAATGGCATTATTCCTGCTTCTAATTCTAACAAATGAAGGGGGGTTCCTTTTAGAGCCCTGAGGGCCAGTGATAGAGCCTTACTTTGGATCCTATCTAGAATTTTTAAGTTTGTTTTCGCGGCGCAAGCATAGACTATAGCACCATAGTCTATCTTTGGACGTATTAAGGCCTTATATAGAAGTAAGAGGGATTCCTTATTACTGCCAAAATCTGTCCCTCTCAACATTCTCATCAAATTAAGGTCCTTTTGGCATCTTTCAGCAATTTGCTTAATGTGAGGTAGTAATGTGAATTTTCTATCTAAAAGCATTCCCAAAAAAGTTACCACCTCTTGAAAAATAATTTGAGTGCCACCCAAAGATACGTCCACCTGGCGTAGATTACCGTTTCCAAAGATAATACCTACAGTTTTAGTTTTTGAAATTTTAAAGCCCCACTCATTAGCCCAGTGCCATATTAGGTCCAGTCCTTTCTGTGCCTTTTTCTGAAGGGTTTGACCACTGGACCCTTTTAGCCAGCCACCTGAGTCATCTGCAAATTGACTGACTACCATCCCTGTCCCCTCTAATGCATCAGGGAGGTCATTAACCAAAAGAGAAAATAAAAGAGGGGATAATATGGCACCTTGGGGGGTACCTCTCGAAAGCTGTTCGGCTTCCGAGAGAGTATCCCCCACCTTAACTTGAATTTTTCTATCCTTAAGAAAGGCTCGTATGTAGCGGAAACATCGCCCTGTGATCCCGTGTTTTTTAAGCTTATATAGAATACCTGAGTGCCAAGCAAGGTCAAAAGCGGCCTCAAGGTCAAGAAATATGGCTAGAACATGGCGCTTTCGATGTTTTGCATCGAGAACGTCGTGTTGTAGCCTAATAAGTTGGTCGATAGTGCACCTGCCCTTCCTAAAGCCAGATTGGAAGGGATTTAATACTTTTTTAGATTCCAAATAGCATTCTAAACGGGCCTTCACCATCCCCTCCAGTAATTTACCTGGGTGGGATGTGAGGCTAATGGGTCTGTAAGATTTTGGATCATTTTTGTCTTTTCCTTTCTTATGAAGTGGGATCACACAAGCTATTTTCCATTCCTCAGGGTAGTTTCCATCTTTCCAAATTTTATTAAAGAAATTTAACCATAATTTTAGGGTGTTATCAGTCATATTTTTAAACATCATATAAGAAAGTTGATCTAGTCCCTCAGCAGAATTCTTCCTAGTTAAGATGCAATCCTTTAGTTCTTGAAGTGTAAAGTCATAATTCAATGGGGTTTCTTCTTCTTCAAAAGAGGGAGAATTTAGTAACTCAAAATGGTCAGTTTCAAACTGTTTTTGATGGGCCAAGACTATTGGGTCTAGATTGTTTTCACTTGAAACCTTAGCATAATGTTTAACCAGGATATTTGCCTTATCCTGAGGGGTAAATCCAGATTGTCCATTTTGGGTTAATATTGGAATGGGTGCATATGAAATTCCTTGAATTCTGTGTATTTTTTGCCAAAATTCCTTGCTATTTTTGGGGTTTACAAGACAGGAGTCACAGAATTCTTTCCAATTTTGAGTTTTTTTATCCAAAATGACTTTTTTGGCAAATTTACTTTTTTCCCTAAAATTGACCAGGTTGACTTCACAGGGATTCTTTTTTAAGTTTTTAAGAGCCAGTTTTCTCCCTTTGACTGCATCCTCACATTCTGAATTCCACCAAGGAACTCCTATTTTTTGGATTGATTTTTTCTTAGAGACAGGGATAGATGCCTTAGCAGCCGTTAGAAATTTTTCTGTGATGTTTTTATTATAGATGTTTATGTCATGGTTATAGACCTCTGTCAGGGTTATCTCCTCACACATCTTTTTAAATTCTTCCCAATCTGCCCTATCATAAATGAATTTTGCATTACTTTCATGGTTTGTATTTTTACAGGAATTTGAATTTTGAATCGTAATTAAGATTGGGAAGTGGTCTGAACCCCAGTTATCCTGAATAACTTGCCAAAGACATCTTGTAGCCAATTTTGGACTTGTGGCGGTTAGATCAATGCATGTGAAAATGCCTCTAGCAGGATCTAACCTGGTGGGACAGCCATCGTTCAGCAGTACAATATTATTTTTTTCAACCCACTCAATTACTGCTTCCCCATGGCTGTCTGACCGTTTGTCGCCCCATATGGGATGGTGTGCATTAAAGTCACCAGTTACCACATAGTCTTTTAGTTTGCTTAAATTTAATATTGAATCTGTAATGTAATTTAGGGACTCAAGGTCACACCCCCTTGAGTATATGTTAGCCAAAGTGAAAGGAGATAGGTCATTATAAACTTCAAAAACTTGGGTCTCAATTTTTACCCCCCCATTTTGGTCCCTGGCATGGTCTATGTTCAGTTTTTTATAATTAATATTGTTTTTAAAGTATGTAGATAGTCCGCCATAGTATTTATTCTCAATAGATTTGAAGGTCACATATTCATGTGCATATCCAGGAATATTTTTGATGGTAGATGGAGAAAATTTTGATTCCTGGATACAAATGATATCTATATGATTGTTTTCCAGAAAATGTTTTATTTCAGACATGGTGTGGGCTGATAGCCCACATGCATTTAGATTCAAAATATTAAAATATGTATTGAAAATGATTATTTAAATGGCTGCCTGATGGAACTGCGAGAGGGCTGCGAGGACCCTAGACTGTGTCGCCTGACTCCTCCCAGCTTGCTGGGAGAAGGCAAACGCTTCAGGGATGTGGGCCTCACAGTCTTACACGGTCTAGGTAAACTACTATGGGTTTTAAAAACGGGTTTTCTCTTTGGGGTAGCCCCCTGTACCGGCGTGCTTTTGTCCGGGGTGTCCTTCTTATTAAGAGTTAATCCAAAAATGGAGTCAGTGTAAGACTTTAAGATGACAAATCTTAGATCACCATCTGCATGTTTGTTGTTTTTTGAAAGATACTGCTGTAAATTCCTTATCAAAACATTTATATTCAAAGGAAGAGTATCTTCCAATGTTTTTGATAAGGTCTGTACAGCAGTCGAGACTGTTTCAGTTTTCTTTGGGGATTGAAAATTGAGGACATCCCGGACAGGAACTGTTTGGGTGGACTCCTCCCCCTGATCCTCCAATTTGGAGACATCAGTGAAAGAGGAGCTATCACCCTTACTGTTAGGAGTGCTGCTCCTGGCCCCCTTACCCTCTAATAATGGGATTGGGCTTGTGTTCTGAGAAATGCTACCCAAAACATTATTTCCGGCTCCTCCACTTAGGTTGGTGGAGCCGGAAATAGTCAGGAAGGAACCATTATTGGAGTTGTTTGTTTGGGGATGGGGAGACCTTGACTGATTTTCCTTCCCGTCTGTTTTGGGTAACGTGACCTTGACCTCTGGCACAAGAATAGTGTGATGGACAGGGATAGTTTTATTGTCCAGACTTGTATAGGTTAGTGTTCTGGCCGTGCCTTCTTTGTTGTGAATAAATCTGAAAGGGCGCCTAATTTCCTCTAGGGACAAGTCTGGATTTAGTAACCTGGTTGGGCTAGATGGAGGCGAATTTTTGGGCGATATTTCTTTTTTGGGCAGGGAGTTAACTTTTAATTTTGCGCAAGTTGTTTTGGATGTATTCGCCTCTTTAGTATCTGGTGGGGAATTCGTGATAACAATGCTTGGGGGACCCGGAGCAGCACTCTCTTTGGTTTTGGCGCAGGCCTTGACCGCACTCGCCCAGGAGCACCCCTTGTCATCCCGGTATTTTTGTATCCTGGATGCCAATTGATACTCTGGGCAAGTGATAGATCTGGGGGAGTGCTTCCCACCACAGTTAGCGCACTCCCTGTGACTGGAAGAACACTCCCTCGTGTTATGCAGACCGGCACAGCGGGCGCAGCGATCTTGATTTGGGCACCTGCGGGAGGTGTGTCCGAACTGTTGGCATCTGTAGCACCTTAGAGGAGGTCGAAAATATGGTGCTACAGGTAGATGGACAACGGAGCCGGCGATGCCCACCTCCTCCGGGAGGGTAGCCCCAAAGAAGGTGAGCACCACCGCCCCCGTCGCCCTATCCTCTCTATGAAATATCCTGGAGGCCCTCATAATAGGAATTATTTTATCGTTAATTTTGGCCTCCAGGTTTTGGACCAGTTCTTCCGTATCCATTTCTGTTGGGATGTTACGTATGACCCCCTCAGTCGTGGCTATGTCATCTGGTGTGTAGACGAAACAATTCATCCCACAAATGACCAAGGGGGCCATACTCAAAATCTTTGCTAACATCTCTGCGGACACAACCTCCAGCAGGAGCCCGCCGTCTTTCAAGGGCACGACCTTCTGGACCATCCCCTTAAGTGATGATGTGAGGCCCCTTGAGAGAGCCAGGGGCGAGACTTGCTTAAAGCCCCGCCGCCCGGCCCCTCCAATGGGCCTCACAAAAGCTCTATGTTTCCAGGTATTTTTGGACAACAGATGAGACTGGCCTGGGTTTATAGGTACACCATGCTGTGCAAGATTTATTCCGGCCATAAATGTATAAATTAACTTTCATACAATGTATGAATGGAAGGTCACTAGTTTCAGCGGATTAGAATAGGGTAGCTACACACGGACGCAACGGTTATAATAGAAAAAATGAATATTGCTTGAAAAATTTTAGTGTTGGATCGCCGCACAAGTGCTTGATCTTCAACACGTATAAAAAATTAATATCAAACCTAATCCGGCTAGATTAAAGAACAACAACACAAAGCAATTATTTCTGTCACACCCGGAATGACTTTCAACACTCCGATCCACCTTTTTGTATTTTCGGAAAGATCGGAGGTAGGGTGGAGCAGAATAATTTTAGGACCAATTAAATAAGCATGTAAAACAGTATAAACAAGTGATGTAAATAAATATTGCATACAGGTGACTTAATTAAATGGTACATGTAAACACTGTGGGTGGGGTAATTGGGGTCACCTGTAATGGCCTCTAAATACAATTATGACAATTATAATAGGGATCGGTTACTACCGTGAACTACAATACAACCTTATAAAGTGAAAAATACAACGATAGCTGATCACCAATATGACTGAGAGCCGGAAATATAGAAAAAAGTTGTCGATTGTTTATAATAGCGACCATCAAAGATGGCGATCAAAGTACGGTGGTGGTGGTGGTGGTGAGGCAAAACATGAATCCGTACGCTTATATATCAGAAAAAGGGATTGACCTACTTTAAGTCATAATTAAGCAGAGCGCGGACCTTCACGGAAGCACCCCCCCCCCTCTTTTACCATAACGGCTTGCGAATTGAGAAAATTACACTAGGTAGCAGTTTAGAAATTCGACTTTTACTATAATAAAAGTCGTAAATACCTCTAATTTCTACTTTTAGGCAGCCAAAAAAGTCTCTTTGTCGGAAATGACTGAAGTTAATATATTTAACGATTTTTTGTATGAAATGGGATTTGTAAAATATGACCCAGGAAAAGGTTCGTCCTACGAATGTGAATCAGAAATCTTATTATCCTTATTCCAGCATGTTTTTGATTGTGTATTACGATTTTGGACGATCAAGGATATTGATCTTTGACTAAACAGGTCGTGTCTATATGGTCAGATTGTGTGTATGTGTGTGTTGATTTGAGGGTTTGTATGGTTGAGTGGTATGAGTCTTTCATATTATACTGATTAAGACAATTTTAAGACGGCAAGGATAACTGTCTTGGAATTTGTGGCCCTTAGAAGGGCCGTTTTTTTTGCACCGTCGTGTGCGTTTAGGGAGGTGAGCTTAACCACCGAATCCGTACAGGGTTCTTCCTTGTCTTTTCAAGGCGTAGACGACGTCCATGGCGGTGACAGTCTTCCTCTTGGCATGCTCGGTGTAAGTGACGGCATCCCGGATGACGTTTTCCAAGAAAACCTTCAACACACCTCTGGTTTCCTCGTAGATGAGACCAGAAATTCTCTTCACTCCACCTCGTCTGGCAAGACGACGGATGGCTGGCTTGGTGATACCCTGGATGTTATCACGTAAAACCTTCCTGTGACGCTTAGCGCCCCCCTTTCCGAGTCCTTTACCACCTTTTCCACGTCCAGACATTGTTTTGGTACAGTCTTAATGAAACTGAATGTCCATTCGCTAATTTTCCTGGGTTTATATAGTTATTTCTGATGACCTACTGACCTACTGACCCAATTTTAAAAATACAACTTGAAAAGTAGGTTAGTAGGTTAGTAGGTCATATCTCATATGGAGACAAAGACATAACTAAAAAAAAACGGCGTTAGAGCCATTTTCAACAATTTCTGGGTGAGATGCCTGGCCTGATACGAACTGATTGTTAAGTTCTTGCTACAGAGATTTTTTTTCCTTATACGTCCATACAAATACATTCATGATAAGTCCTATTGCACGTTTAGTACGGAGGTTCAAAGTATGACTCTCGGCCAATTTATCAAAATCCTATTTGTTACTTTTAGTACCTATTCTCGTCCTTGAAATAAACAAATTCTAACTTTGTTTTAATTTCATGTTTTTTAAGGAATGGGGAGAGTTACAGAAGCCGTTGTACGGTAAGTATGGTATGGATTATTGCATGACTGGGACCTTTTGGAGCAAGACAATTGTGATCAGGGAGTCCTTCGCGTAATTTTGTGGCCCTGAGAAGGGCCGTTGTTTGGGTGTCCTACGAAAGGAAACTGCTTAGGCACGTTCACCTCGGATACGACGGGCAAGCTGGATGTCCTTGGGCATGATGGTGACACGCTTGGCGTGGATAGCGCACAAATTGGTGTCTTCAAAGAGTCCGACCAAGTAAGCTTCGCTGGCTTCCTGAAGGGCCATGACGGCGGAGCTCTGGAATCGGAGATCAGTCTTGAAGTCCTGTGCGATTTCACGTACAAGTCGCTGGAATGGCAGCTTTCTGATCAGGAGCTCTGTGCTCTTCTGGTAACGTCTGATCTCACGAAGAGCTACAGTTCCGGGCCTGTATCTGTGTGGTTTCTTGACTCCACCGGTGGCCGGGGCGCTCTTACGGGCGGCTTTGGTTGCCAGCTGCTTTCTCGGAGCCTTTCCTCCTGTAGATTTTCTAGCGGTCTGCTTTGTTCGTGCCATCTTCTCGAAGTGTTCGATTGGATTGTGATCACGAGGGTAGACCGACACTTCTACTTATACAGAGGACAGAAAGTGGATTGAAATCTGACCAATCACAGGCATCCGCTCAATAATGGCGCACTGCTGTTCTGGCCAATCACAGAGCTCGTACTTCCGAGAGTTCGGCAGTGCTTTTTTCGATCCCACCATTTCAACTGGTATCGAAAATCTCTGCCTACCGACTCAGGTGTTCAAACTGGCGTTCGAAACCTGGGCCATCGAAGTTTCAAAATCGGGCCACATTACACACCAACAAGGATACTTGGAAATGGGCGATCGATCCGAAAATAAGGAAAGATCTAACTTTCCCAAAATTTGATTTCTAGACCTACACCCTAAATATGTAATCCAACACGAAGCGCCATGCAAACTCTAGACGTTGCTAAAAATTTCATGGAGATCGGACCCAGCGGGCCCGAGCAATGGCTTATAGGAAAACCGCGAGCTTGAAGCAAAAAACGGATTGAAATTCGACCAATCAGAGAGCCGCTTTTATAGCCATGTTAGGCAATGCATTTTGTGGACTTAGGCGATTTTCCCCGGATTTCGCGTTTCACGTGAGCTCTTACGGTATGCGTTTAGGGAGGATTCCGAGCTAATGTGCAGTCGCTCGCGCCTGGAACTTTATGCAAAACCTTTCCATGTCGTATGAAATAGGAAATAGGGCCATGATATCGAAAATTATTCTTTTAATGGCCATACAAAGAAGGTCCTCGCAACAAATGCCGCACAAAAAAGGGCCATGATAGTGACGGGTTTTTGTTTGATATCGCAGTTGCTCGTTTGAGACCCAGATTTTGTGACGAAATTTTGCTCAGGTGAACTTTTCCTGAAATTTTGATGGTCCTGAAAAGGACCTTTTGGGTAGTCTTTGCGTAAGCAATTTAAGACTTGATTTACTTCTTGGCGGCAGCTTTCTTGGCAGCAGGCTTTTTCTTGGGAGTAGCCTTCTTTGCTGCTGGCTTCTTCTTTGGTGTAGCCTTCTTGGCGGCAGCGGGCTTCTTTGCCGCAGGTTTCTTGGCAGCGACCTTCTTCTTTGGTGTGGCCTTCTTAGCCGGCTTTGCCTTTTTTTCTCCGGTGGCTTTCTTGGCTGCGGGTTTCTTGGCAGGCTTTTTCTTTGCTGCGGCCTTGGGCTTCTTTGCCTTGGCTGGCTTCTTTGCTGCTTTCTTTACCTCGCCGAGTCTGAAGGAACCAGAGGCGCCGGTGCCTTTGGACTGTTTCAGTGACCCATTCTTAACGCCCGCCCTCAGAGCCATTTTCAGGTGGTTGTTTGCGGCAGTACTGTCTTTGCCGATGCTGAAGTTGGCCACGATGTACTTCAGGATTGCCTGTCTTGAAGAACCTCCCCTCTCTTTAAGTGAGGTGATGGCCTTGTTAATCATTTCGCTGTACTTTGGGTGTGTGGAAGCCTTCTTTGGCTTGCTGGCGGCCTTCTTCGCCTTTGGGGTGGCGGTAGCTGGTGCGGTGTCAGTCATCTTGTCGATAGAGCTATTCGCAGTGGAATGAAGAATGAGACAGCGAGAGCCCGGACTTAATATATATATCGAATAAAAAGGATAGTAGAGCGCGGACCCGGACGGAAGCACCCCCTCTCCAAGTCCCGCATCCAATCTACCGAACTGGTGTGTTTCTGCAGCGGTAGAAAAACGTTAAAAAATAACTTTTAACACCTCGCGACCTAAACCCTTGCAAGTTTCTTTCATTCCTTGGTTATGCCAACAGACATTATTTCAAAAAGGGTCCTGCCTTCCGACAAAAACGGAAAATTATATCGACTTTTAAGTACCACATCCCGTTGAAACACGCCTTACCTGCTGTTGAAACACGTCTTACCTGCTGTTATGTGTGCAGAAAACGACATATTTTAGTGTATGGGTCTGGGGACTAATTTCATTTGAAATATTAATTCTCAATTTAAGTTCAAACCTTTGAACAAAGACAAACTTGCAGAAACGGGAGAGCAATTCTTGACATGTGGTGGCCCTTAAAAGGGCCGTTTATGAGTAAGCAAAGACTCGCAATGCTTACTTGGAAGCCTGTTTTGAGGTCTTCTTGGGGAGGAGAACAGCCTGGATGTTTGGGAGGACACCACCCTGGGCGATGGTAACTCCTGACAAAAGCTTGTTCAATTCCTCGTCGTTTCTAATGGCCAACTGTAAGTGACGTGGGATGATTCTGCTTTTCTTGTTGTCACGGGCAGCGTTTCCAGCCAACTCAAGTACTTCAGCAGCCAAATATTCCAATACGGCAGCAAGGTAAACTGGTGCACCAGCTCCAACTCGCTCGGCATAGTTTCCCTTTCGCAAAAGTCGGTGAATTCTTCCAACTGGGAACTGTAATCCAGCCCTGGTGGATCGGCTCTTTGCCTTTCCCTTAACTTTTCCTCCCTTTCCACGTCCAGACATGATTAAAGATTACGTTCAGTGTCTCTTGAGTTTGAGAAAATGAATGTAGTCAGCCCAAGTCGACCTTCGATTATATACCCAATAGAAGGGGATTGACCTACTTTCCACTCAGAATTAAGCTCGACCAATGAAATCGTCGGATACTAAATATTTGCCTTTCCAACAGCCAATCACAGCACCCGTACTGGAAAGGGTTTCGGTAGCGTATTTTTCGACTATTTTAACAAAGAAGAGTTCGTTTGGGAGAATTCTTTAGTTGGGACACTTAAAACAAAATAAAACGCATATTTGCTATCTTGGTTCTTTCGTCGAACTTTTCGATGAATAATGTGAATATACTAGTCAAAATGTATGGCATATTGAAATCTACATTTGTATATTTACAGGCTGTGGTGACATTGTTTTGAATTGTAATGAAACCTTGATTAAGATTTCATTTAATGGGTTAGGTCGACTAATTTTGGGGGAAAATGGAAGCTCTTTCGTGTAGATTGGTGGCCCTGAGAAGGGCCGTTTTAATCAGTAGGGAATTTCCCGTACAGATTTACTTGCTGCTGGTGTACTTGGTGACAGCCTTGGTTCCTTCGCTGACTGCGTGCTTAGCCAATTCACCTGGGAGAAGCAGTCTGACGGCGGTCTGAACCTCTCGGCTGGTGATGGTGGATCGCTTGTTGTAATGAGCAAGGCGTGAAGCTTCAGCTGCGATTCTCTCGAAGATGTCATTCACGAAGCTGTTCATGATAGACATGGCTTTGCTGGAGATTCCAGTATCTGGGTGCACTTGCTTCAAAACTTTGTAGATGTAGATAGCGTAGGATTCCTTCCTCCTCCTCTTCCTTTTCTTGTCACCAGACCTTTGAGCTTTGGTCTTGGACACGGCCTTCTTGGCTCCTTTGCTTCCTACTTTGGGTGGCATGTTTGATCGATTCAATCAGAATGTGAGGCAAAACATGAATCCGTACGCTTATATATCAGAAAAAGGGGATTGACCTACTTTAAGTCATAATTAAGCAGAGCGCGGACCTTCACGGAAGCACCCCCCCCCCTCTTTTACCATAACGGCTTGCGAATTGAGAAAATTACACTAGGTAGCAGTTTAGAAATTCGACTTTTACTATAATAAAAGTCGTAAATACCTCTAATTTCTACTTTTAGGCAGCCAAAAAAGTCTCTTTGTCGGAAATGACTGAAGTTAATATATTTAACGATTTTTTGTATGAAATGGGATTTGTAAAATATGACCCAGGAAAAGGTTCGTCCTACGAATGTGAATCAGAAATCTTATTATCCTTATTCCAGCATGTTTTTGATTGTGTATTACGATTTTGGACGATCAAGGATATTGATCTTTGACTAAACAGGTCGTGTCTATATGGTCAGATTGTGTGTATGTGTGTGTTGATTTGAGGGTTTGTATGGTTGAGTGGTATGAGTCTTTCATATTATACTGATTAAGACAATTTTAAGACGGCAAGGATAACTGTCTTGGAATTTGTGGCCCTTAGAAGGGCCGTTTTTTTTGCACCGTCGTGTGCGTTTAGGGAGGTGAGCTTAACCACCGAATCCGTACAGGGTTCTTCCTTGTCTTTTCAAGGCGTAGACGACGTCCATGGCGGTGACAGTCTTCCTCTTGGCATGCTCGGTGTAAGTGACGGCATCCCGGATGACGTTTTCCAAGAAAACCTTCAACACACCTCTGGTTTCCTCGTAGATGAGACCAGAAATTCTCTTCACTCCACCTCGTCTGGCAAGACGACGGATGGCTGGCTTGGTGATACCCTGGATGTTATCACGTAAAACCTTCCTGTGACGCTTAGCGCCCCCCTTTCCGAGTCCTTTACCACCTTTTCCACGTCCAGACATTGTTTTGGTACAGTCTTAATGAAACTGAATGTCCATTCGCTAATTTTCCTGGGTTTATATAGTTATTTCTGATGACCTACTGACCTACTGACCCAATTTTAAAAATACAACTTGAAAAGTAGGTTAGTAGGTTAGTAGGTCATATCTCATATGGAGACAAAGACATAACTAAAAAAAAACGGCGTTAGAGCCATTTTCAACAATTTCTGGGTGAGATGCCTGGCCTGATACGAACTGATTGTTAAGTTCTTGCTACAGAGATTTTTTTTCCTTATACGTCCATACAAATACATTCATGATAAGTCCTATTGCACGTTTAGTACGGAGGTTCAAAGTATGACTCTCGGCCAATTTATCAAAATCCTATTTGTTACTTTTAGTACCTATTCTCGTCCTTGAAATAAACAAATTCTAACTTTGTTTTAATTTCATGTTTTTTAAGGAATGGGGAGAGTTACAGAAGCCGTTGTACGGTAAGTATGGTATGGATTATTGCATGACTGGGACCTTTTGGAGCAAGACAATTGTGATCAGGGAGTCCTTCGCGTAATTTTGTGGCCCTGAGAAGGGCCGTTGTTTGGGTGTCCTACGAAAGGAAACTGCTTAGGCACGTTCACCTCGGATACGACGGGCAAGCTGGATGTCCTTGGGCATGATGGTGACACGCTTGGCGTGGATAGCGCACAAATTGGTGTCTTCAAAGAGTCCGACCAAGTAAGCTTCGCTGGCTTCCTGAAGGGCCATGACGGCGGAGCTCTGGAATCGGAGATCAGTCTTGAAGTCCTGTGCGATTTCACGTACAAGTCGCTGGAATGGCAGCTTTCTGATCAGGAGCTCTGTGCTCTTCTGGTAACGTCTGATCTCACGAAGAGCTACAGTTCCGGGCCTGTATCTGTGTGGTTTCTTGACTCCACCGGTGGCCGGGGCGCTCTTACGGGCGGCTTTGGTTGCCAGCTGCTTTCTCGGAGCCTTTCCTCCTGTAGATTTTCTAGCGGTCTGCTTTGTTCGTGCCATCTTCTCGAAGTGTTCGATTGGATTGTGATCACGAGGGTAGACCGACACTTCTACTTATACAGAGGACAGAAAGTGGATTGAAATCTGACCAATCACAGGCATCCGCTCAATAATGGCGCACTGCTGTTCTGGCCAATCACAGAGCTCGTACTTCCGAGAGTTCGGCAGTGCTTTTTTCGATCCCACCATTTCAACTGGTATCGAAAATCTCTGCCTACCGACTCAGGTGTTCAAACTGGCGTTCGAAACCTGGGCCATCGAAGTTTCAAAATCGGGCCACATTACACACCAACAAGGATACTTGGAAATGGGCGATCGATCCGAAAATAAGGAAAGATCTAACTTTCCCAAAATTTGATTTCTAGACCTACACCCTAAATATGTAATCCAACACGAAGCGCCATGCAAACTCTAGACGTTGCTAAAAATTTCATGGAGATCGGACCCAGCGGGCCCGAGCAATGGCTTATAGGAAAACCGCGAGCTTGAAGCAAAAAACGGATTGAAATTCGACCAATCAGAGAGCCGCTTTTATAGCCATGTTAGGCAATGCATTTTGTGGACTTAGGCGATTTTCCCCGGATTTCGCGTTTCACGTGAGCTCTTACGGTATGCGTTTAGGGAGGATTCCGAGCTAATGTGCAGTCGCTCGCGCCTGGAACTTTATGCAAAACCTTTCCATGTCGTATGAAATAGGAAATAGGGCCATGATATCGAAAATTATTCTTTTAATGGCCATACAAAGAAGGTCCTCGCAACAAATGCCGCACAAAAAAGGGCCATGATAGTGACGGGTTTTTGTTTGATATCGCAGTTGCTCGTTTGAGACCCAGATTTTGTGACGAAATTTTGCTCAGGTGAACTTTTCCTGAAATTTTGATGGTCCTGAAAAGGACCTTTTGGGTAGTCTTTGCGTAAGCAATTTAAGACTTGATTTACTTCTTGGCGGCAGCTTTCTTGGCAGCAGGCTTTTTCTTGGGAGTAGCCTTCTTTGCTGCTGGCTTCTTCTTTGGTGTAGCCTTCTTGGCGGCAGCGGGCTTCTTTGCCGCAGGTTTCTTGGCAGCGACCTTCTTCTTTGGTGTGGCCTTCTTAGCCGGCTTTGCCTTTTTTTCTCCGGTGGCTTTCTTGGCTGCGGGTTTCTTGGCAGGCTTTTTCTTTGCTGCGGCCTTGGGCTTCTTTGCCTTGGCTGGCTTCTTTGCTGCTTTCTTTACCTCGCCGAGTCTGAAGGAACCAGAGGCGCCGGTGCCTTTGGACTGTTTCAGTGACCCATTCTTAACGCCCGCCCTCAGAGCCATTTTCAGGTGGTTGTTTGCGGCAGTACTGTCTTTGCCGATGCTGAAGTTGGCCACGATGTACTTCAGGATTGCCTGTCTTGAAGAACCTCCCCTCTCTTTAAGTGAGGTGATGGCCTTGTTAATCATTTCGCTGTACTTTGGGTGTGTGGAAGCCTTCTTTGGCTTGCTGGCGGCCTTCTTCGCCTTTGGGGTGGCGGTAGCTGGTGCGGTGTCAGTCATCTTGTCGATAGAGCTATTCGCAGTGGAATGAAGAATGAGACAGCGAGAGCCCGGACTTAATATATATATCGAATAAAAAGGATAGTAGAGCGCGGACCCGGACGGAAGCACCCCCTCTCCAAGTCCCGCATCCAATCTACCGAACTGGTGTGTTTCTGCAGCGGTAGAAAAACGTTAAAAAATAACTTTTAACACCTCGCGACCTAAACCCTTGCAAGTTTCTTTCATTCCTTGGTTATGCCAACAGACATTATTTCAAAAAGGGTCCTGCCTTCCGACAAAAACGGAAAATTATATCGACTTTTAAGTACCACATCCCGTTGAAACACGCCTTACCTGCTGTTGAAACACGTCTTACCTGCTGTTATGTGTGCAGAAAACGACATATTTTAGTGTATGGGTCTGGGGACTAATTTCATTTGAAATATTAATTCTCAATTTAAGTTCAAACCTTTGAACAAAGACAAACTTGCAGAAACGGGAGAGCAATTCTTGACATGTGGTGGCCCTTAAAAGGGCCGTTTATGAGTAAGCAAAGACTCGCAATGCTTACTTGGAAGCCTGTTTTGAGGTCTTCTTGGGGAGGAGAACAGCCTGGATGTTTGGGAGGACACCACCCTGGGCGATGGTAACTCCTGACAAAAGCTTGTTCAATTCCTCGTCGTTTCTAATGGCCAACTGTAAGTGACGTGGGATGATTCTGCTTTTCTTGTTGTCACGGGCAGCGTTTCCAGCCAACTCAAGTACTTCAGCAGCCAAATATTCCAATACGGCAGCAAGGTAAACTGGTGCACCAGCTCCAACTCGCTCGGCATAGTTTCCCTTTCGCAAAAGTCGGTGAATTCTTCCAACTGGGAACTGTAATCCAGCCCTGGTGGATCGGCTCTTTGCCTTTCCCTTAACTTTTCCTCCCTTTCCACGTCCAGACATGATTAAAGATTACGTTCAGTGTCTCTTGAGTTTGAGAAAATGAATGTAGTCAGCCCAAGTCGACCTTCGATTATATACCCAATAGAAGGGGATTGACCTACTTTCCACTCAGAATTAAGCTCGACCAATGAAATCGTCGGATACTAAATATTTGCCTTTCCAACAGCCAATCACAGCACCCGTACTGGAAAGGGTTTCGGTAGCGTATTTTTCGACTATTTTAACAAAGAAGAGTTCGTTTGGGAGAATTCTTTAGTTGGGACACTTAAAACAAAATAAAACGCATATTTGCTATCTTGGTTCTTTCGTCGAACTTTTCGATGAATAATGTGAATATACTAGTCAAAATGTATGGCATATTGAAATCTACATTTGTATATTTACAGGCTGTGGTGACATTGTTTTGAATTGTAATGAAACCTTGATTAAGATTTCATTTAATGGGTTAGGTCGACTAATTTTGGGGGAAAATGGAAGCTCTTTCGTGTAGATTGGTGGCCCTGAGAAGGGCCGTTTTAATCAGTAGGGAATTTCCCGTACAGATTTACTTGCTGCTGGTGTACTTGGTGACAGCCTTGGTTCCTTCGCTGACTGCGTGCTTAGCCAATTCACCTGGGAGAAGCAGTCTGACGGCGGTCTGAACCTCTCGGCTGGTGATGGTGGATCGCTTGTTGTAATGAGCAAGGCGTGAAGCTTCAGCTGCGATTCTCTCGAAGATGTCATTCACGAAGCTGTTCATGATAGACATGGCTTTGCTGGAGATTCCAGTATCTGGGTGCACTTGCTTCAAAACTTTGTAGATGTAGATAGCGTAGGATTCCTTCCTCCTCCTCTTCCTTTTCTTGTCACCAGACCTTTGAGCTTTGGTCTTGGACACGGCCTTCTTGGCTCCTTTGCTTCCTACTTTGGGTGGCATGTTTGATCGATTCAATCAGAATGTGAGGCAAAACATGAATCCGTACGCTTATATATCAGAAAAAGGGGATTGACCTACTTTAAGTCATAATTAAGCAGAGCGCGGACCTTCACGGAAGCACCCCCCCCCCTCTTTTACCATAACGGCTTGCGAATTGAGAAAATTACACTAGGTAGCAGTTTAGAAATTCGACTTTTACTATAATAAAAGTCGTAAATACCTCTAATTTCTACTTTTAGGCAGCCAAAAAAGTCTCTTTGTCGGAAATGACTGAAGTTAATATATTTAACGATTTTTTGTATGAAATGGGATTTGTAAAATATGACCCAGGAAAAGGTTCGTCCTACGAATGTGAATCAGAAATCTTATTATCCTTATTCCAGCATGTTTTTGATTGTGTATTACGATTTTGGACGATCAAGGATATTGATCTTTGACTAAACAGGTCGTGTCTATATGGTCAGATTGTGTGTATGTGTGTGTTGATTTGAGGGTTTGTATGGTTGAGTGGTATGAGTCTTTCATATTATACTGATTAAGACAATTTTAAGACGGCAAGGATAACTGTCTTGGAATTTGTGGCCCTTAGAAGGGCCGTTTTTTTTGCACCGTCGTGTGCGTTTAGGGAGGTGAGCTTAACCACCGAATCCGTACAGGGTTCTTCCTTGTCTTTTCAAGGCGTAGACGACGTCCATGGCGGTGACAGTCTTCCTCTTGGCATGCTCGGTGTAAGTGACGGCATCCCGGATGACGTTTTCCAAGAAAACCTTCAACACACCTCTGGTTTCCTCGTAGATGAGACCAGAAATTCTCTTCACTCCACCTCGTCTGGCAAGACGACGGATGGCTGGCTTGGTGATACCCTGGATGTTATCACGTAAAACCTTCCTGTGACGCTTAGCGCCCCCCTTTCCGAGTCCTTTACCACCTTTTCCACGTCCAGACATTGTTTTGGTACAGTCTTAATGAAACTGAATGTCCATTCGCTAATTTTCCTGGGTTTATATAGTTATTTCTGATGACCTACTGACCTACTGACCCAATTTTAAAAATACAACTTGAAAAGTAGGTTAGTAGGTTAGTAGGTCATATCTCATATGGAGACAAAGACATAACTAAAAAAAAACGGCGTTAGAGCCATTTTCAACAATTTCTGGGTGAGATGCCTGGCCTGATACGAACTGATTGTTAAGTTCTTGCTACAGAGATTTTTTTTCCTTATACGTCCATACAAATACATTCATGATAAGTCCTATTGCACGTTTAGTACGGAGGTTCAAAGTATGACTCTCGGCCAATTTATCAAAATCCTATTTGTTACTTTTAGTACCTATTCTCGTCCTTGAAATAAACAAATTCTAACTTTGTTTTAATTTCATGTTTTTTAAGGAATGGGGAGAGTTACAGAAGCCGTTGTACGGTAAGTATGGTATGGATTATTGCATGACTGGGACCTTTTGGAGCAAGACAATTGTGATCAGGGAGTCCTTCGCGTAATTTTGTGGCCCTGAGAAGGGCCGTTGTTTGGGTGTCCTACGAAAGGAAACTGCTTAGGCACGTTCACCTCGGATACGACGGGCAAGCTGGATGTCCTTGGGCATGATGGTGACACGCTTGGCGTGGATAGCGCACAAATTGGTGTCTTCAAAGAGTCCGACCAAGTAAGCTTCGCTGGCTTCCTGAAGGGCCATGACGGCGGAGCTCTGGAATCGGAGATCAGTCTTGAAGTCCTGTGCGATTTCACGTACAAGTCGCTGGAATGGCAGCTTTCTGATCAGGAGCTCTGTGCTCTTCTGGTAACGTCTGATCTCACGAAGAGCTACAGTTCCGGGCCTGTATCTGTGTGGTTTCTTGACTCCACCGGTGGCCGGGGCGCTCTTACGGGCGGCTTTGGTTGCCAGCTGCTTTCTCGGAGCCTTTCCTCCTGTAGATTTTCTAGCGGTCTGCTTTGTTCGTGCCATCTTCTCGAAGTGTTCGATTGGATTGTGATCACGAGGGTAGACCGACACTTCTACTTATACAGAGGACAGAAAGTGGATTGAAATCTGACCAATCACAGGCATCCGCTCAATAATGGCGCACTGCTGTTCTGGCCAATCACAGAGCTCGTACTTCCGAGAGTTCGGCAGTGCTTTTTTCGATCCCACCATTTCAACTGGTATCGAAAATCTCTGCCTACCGACTCAGGTGTTCAAACTGGCGTTCGAAACCTGGGCCATCGAAGTTTCAAAATCGGGCCACATTACACACCAACAAGGATACTTGGAAATGGGCGATCGATCCGAAAATAAGGAAAGATCTAACTTTCCCAAAATTTGATTTCTAGACCTACACCCTAAATATGTAATCCAACACGAAGCGCCATGCAAACTCTAGACGTTGCTAAAAATTTCATGGAGATCGGACCCAGCGGGCCCGAGCAATGGCTTATAGGAAAACCGCGAGCTTGAAGCAAAAAACGGATTGAAATTCGACCAATCAGAGAGCCGCTTTTATAGCCATGTTAGGCAATGCATTTTGTGGACTTAGGCGATTTTCCCCGGATTTCGCGTTTCACGTGAGCTCTTACGGTATGCGTTTAGGGAGGATTCCGAGCTAATGTGCAGTCGCTCGCGCCTGGAACTTTATGCAAAACCTTTCCATGTCGTATGAAATAGGAAATAGGGCCATGATATCGAAAATTATTCTTTTAATGGCCATACAAAGAAGGTCCTCGCAACAAATGCCGCACAAAAAAGGGCCATGATAGTGACGGGTTTTTGTTTGATATCGCAGTTGCTCGTTTGAGACCCAGATTTTGTGACGAAATTTTGCTCAGGTGAACTTTTCCTGAAATTTTGATGGTCCTGAAAAGGACCTTTTGGGTAGTCTTTGCGTAAGCAATTTAAGACTTGATTTACTTCTTGGCGGCAGCTTTCTTGGCAGCAGGCTTTTTCTTGGGAGTAGCCTTCTTTGCTGCTGGCTTCTTCTTTGGTGTAGCCTTCTTGGCGGCAGCGGGCTTCTTTGCCGCAGGTTTCTTGGCAGCGACCTTCTTCTTTGGTGTGGCCTTCTTAGCCGGCTTTGCCTTTTTTTCTCCGGTGGCTTTCTTGGCTGCGGGTTTCTTGGCAGGCTTTTTCTTTGCTGCGGCCTTGGGCTTCTTTGCCTTGGCTGGCTTCTTTGCTGCTTTCTTTACCTCGCCGAGTCTGAAGGAACCAGAGGCGCCGGTGCCTTTGGACTGTTTCAGTGACCCATTCTTAACGCCCGCCCTCAGAGCCATTTTCAGGTGGTTGTTTGCGGCAGTACTGTCTTTGCCGATGCTGAAGTTGGCCACGATGTACTTCAGGATTGCCTGTCTTGAAGAACCTCCCCTCTCTTTAAGTGAGGTGATGGCCTTGTTAATCATTTCGCTGTACTTTGGGTGTGTGGAAGCCTTCTTTGGCTTGCTGGCGGCCTTCTTCGCCTTTGGGGTGGCGGTAGCTGGTGCGGTGTCAGTCATCTTGTCGATAGAGCTATTCGCAGTGGAATGAAGAATGAGACAGCGAGAGCCCGGACTTAATATATATATCGAATAAAAAGGATAGTAGAGCGCGGACCCGGACGGAAGCACCCCCTCTCCAAGTCCCGCATCCAATCTACCGAACTGGTGTGTTTCTGCAGCGGTAGAAAAACGTTAAAAAATAACTTTTAACACCTCGCGACCTAAACCCTTGCAAGTTTCTTTCATTCCTTGGTTATGCCAACAGACATTATTTCAAAAAGGGTCCTGCCTTCCGACAAAAACGGAAAATTATATCGACTTTTAAGTACCACATCCCGTTGAAACACGCCTTACCTGCTGTTGAAACACGTCTTACCTGCTGTTATGTGTGCAGAAAACGACATATTTTAGTGTATGGGTCTGGGGACTAATTTCATTTGAAATATTAATTCTCAATTTAAGTTCAAACCTTTGAACAAAGACAAACTTGCAGAAACGGGAGAGCAATTCTTGACATGTGGTGGCCCTTAAAAGGGCCGTTTATGAGTAAGCAAAGACTCGCAATGCTTACTTGGAAGCCTGTTTTGAGGTCTTCTTGGGGAGGAGAACAGCCTGGATGTTTGGGAGGACACCACCCTGGGCGATGGTAACTCCTGACAAAAGCTTGTTCAATTCCTCGTCGTTTCTAATGGCCAACTGTAAGTGACGTGGGATGATTCTGCTTTTCTTGTTGTCACGGGCAGCGTTTCCAGCCAACTCAAGTACTTCAGCAGCCAAATATTCCAATACGGCAGCAAGGTAAACTGGTGCACCAGCTCCAACTCGCTCGGCATAGTTTCCCTTTCGCAAAAGTCGGTGAATTCTTCCAACTGGGAACTGTAATCCAGCCCTGGTGGATCGGCTCTTTGCCTTTCCCTTAACTTTTCCTCCCTTTCCACGTCCAGACATGATTAAAGATTACGTTCAGTGTCTCTTGAGTTTGAGAAAATGAATGTAGTCAGCCCAAGTCGACCTTCGATTATATACCCAATAGAAGGGGATTGACCTACTTTCCACTCAGAATTAAGCTCGACCAATGAAATCGTCGGATACTAAATATTTGCCTTTCCAACAGCCAATCACAGCACCCGTACTGGAAAGGGTTTCGGTAGCGTATTTTTCGACTATTTTAACAAAGAAGAGTTCGTTTGGGAGAATTCTTTAGTTGGGACACTTAAAACAAAATAAAACGCATATTTGCTATCTTGGTTCTTTCGTCGAACTTTTCGATGAATAATGTGAATATACTAGTCAAAATGTATGGCATATTGAAATCTACATTTGTATATTTACAGGCTGTGGTGACATTGTTTTGAATTGTAATGAAACCTTGATTAAGATTTCATTTAATGGGTTAGGTCGACTAATTTTGGGGGAAAATGGAAGCTCTTTCGTGTAGATTGGTGGCCCTGAGAAGGGCCGTTTTAATCAGTAGGGAATTTCCCGTACAGATTTACTTGCTGCTGGTGTACTTGGTGACAGCCTTGGTTCCTTCGCTGACTGCGTGCTTAGCCAATTCACCTGGGAGAAGCAGTCTGACGGCGGTCTGAACCTCTCGGCTGGTGATGGTGGATCGCTTGTTGTAATGAGCAAGGCGTGAAGCTTCAGCTGCGATTCTCTCGAAGATGTCATTCACGAAGCTGTTCATGATAGACATGGCTTTGCTGGAGATTCCAGTATCTGGGTGCACTTGCTTCAAAACTTTGTAGATGTAGATAGCGTAGGATTCCTTCCTCCTCCTCTTCCTTTTCTTGTCACCAGACCTTTGAGCTTTGGTCTTGGACACGGCCTTCTTGGCTCCTTTGCTTCCTACTTTGGGTGGCATGTTTGATCGATTCAATCAGAATGTGAGGCAAAACATGAATCCGTACGCTTATATATCAGAAAAAGGGGATTGACCTACTTTAAGTCATAATTAAGCAGAGCGCGGACCTTCACGGAAGCACCCCCCCCCCTCTTTTACCATAACGGCTTGCGAATTGAGAAAATTACACTAGGTAGCAGTTTAGAAATTCGACTTTTACTATAATAAAAGTCGTAAATACCTCTAATTTCTACTTTTAGGCAGCCAAAAAAGTCTCTTTGTCGGAAATGACTGAAGTTAATATATTTAACGATTTTTTGTATGAAATGGGATTTGTAAAATATGACCCAGGAAAAGGTTCGTCCTACGAATGTGAATCAGAAATCTTATTATCCTTATTCCAGCATGTTTTTGATTGTGTATTACGATTTTGGACGATCAAGGATATTGATCTTTGACTAAACAGGTCGTGTCTATATGGTCAGATTGTGTGTATGTGTGTGTTGATTTGAGGGTTTGTATGGTTGAGTGGTATGAGTCTTTCATATTATACTGATTAAGACAATTTTAAGACGGCAAGGATAACTGTCTTGGAATTTGTGGCCCTTAGAAGGGCCGTTTTTTTTGCACCGTCGTGTGCGTTTAGGGAGGTGAGCTTAACCACCGAATCCGTACAGGGTTCTTCCTTGTCTTTTCAAGGCGTAGACGACGTCCATGGCGGTGACAGTCTTCCTCTTGGCATGCTCGGTGTAAGTGACGGCATCCCGGATGACGTTTTCCAAGAAAACCTTCAACACACCTCTGGTTTCCTCGTAGATGAGACCAGAAATTCTCTTCACTCCACCTCGTCTGGCAAGACGACGGATGGCTGGCTTGGTGATACCCTGGATGTTATCACGTAAAACCTTCCTGTGACGCTTAGCGCCCCCCTTTCCGAGTCCTTTACCACCTTTTCCACGTCCAGACATTGTTTTGGTACAGTCTTAATGAAACTGAATGTCCATTCGCTAATTTTCCTGGGTTTATATAGTTATTTCTGATGACCTACTGACCTACTGACCCAATTTTAAAAATACAACTTGAAAAGTAGGTTAGTAGGTTAGTAGGTCATATCTCATATGGAGACAAAGACATAACTAAAAAAAAACGGCGTTAGAGCCATTTTCAACAATTTCTGGGTGAGATGCCTGGCCTGATACGAACTGATTGTTAAGTTCTTGCTACAGAGATTTTTTTTCCTTATACGTCCATACAAATACATTCATGATAAGTCCTATTGCACGTTTAGTACGGAGGTTCAAAGTATGACTCTCGGCCAATTTATCAAAATCCTATTTGTTACTTTTAGTACCTATTCTCGTCCTTGAAATAAACAAATTCTAACTTTGTTTTAATTTCATGTTTTTTAAGGAATGGGGAGAGTTACAGAAGCCGTTGTACGGTAAGTATGGTATGGATTATTGCATGACTGGGACCTTTTGGAGCAAGACAATTGTGATCAGGGAGTCCTTCGCGTAATTTTGTGGCCCTGAGAAGGGCCGTTGTTTGGGTGTCCTACGAAAGGAAACTGCTTAGGCACGTTCACCTCGGATACGACGGGCAAGCTGGATGTCCTTGGGCATGATGGTGACACGCTTGGCGTGGATAGCGCACAAATTGGTGTCTTCAAAGAGTCCGACCAAGTAAGCTTCGCTGGCTTCCTGAAGGGCCATGACGGCGGAGCTCTGGAATCGGAGATCAGTCTTGAAGTCCTGTGCGATTTCACGTACAAGTCGCTGGAATGGCAGCTTTCTGATCAGGAGCTCTGTGCTCTTCTGGTAACGTCTGATCTCACGAAGAGCTACAGTTCCGGGCCTGTATCTGTGTGGTTTCTTGACTCCACCGGTGGCCGGGGCGCTCTTACGGGCGGCTTTGGTTGCCAGCTGCTTTCTCGGAGCCTTTCCTCCTGTAGATTTTCTAGCGGTCTGCTTTGTTCGTGCCATCTTCTCGAAGTGTTCGATTGGATTGTGATCACGAGGGTAGACCGACACTTCTACTTATACAGAGGACAGAAAGTGGATTGAAATCTGACCAATCACAGGCATCCGCTCAATAATGGCGCACTGCTGTTCTGGCCAATCACAGAGCTCGTACTTCCGAGAGTTCGGCAGTGCTTTTTTCGATCCCACCATTTCAACTGGTATCGAAAATCTCTGCCTACCGACTCAGGTGTTCAAACTGGCGTTCGAAACCTGGGCCATCGAAGTTTCAAAATCGGGCCACATTACACACCAACAAGGATACTTGGAAATGGGCGATCGATCCGAAAATAAGGAAAGATCTAACTTTCCCAAAATTTGATTTCTAGACCTACACCCTAAATATGTAATCCAACACGAAGCGCCATGCAAACTCTAGACGTTGCTAAAAATTTCATGGAGATCGGACCCAGCGGGCCCGAGCAATGGCTTATAGGAAAACCGCGAGCTTGAAGCAAAAAACGGATTGAAATTCGACCAATCAGAGAGCCGCTTTTATAGCCATGTTAGGCAATGCATTTTGTGGACTTAGGCGATTTTCCCCGGATTTCGCGTTTCACGTGAGCTCTTACGGTATGCGTTTAGGGAGGATTCCGAGCTAATGTGCAGTCGCTCGCGCCTGGAACTTTATGCAAAACCTTTCCATGTCGTATGAAATAGGAAATAGGGCCATGATATCGAAAATTATTCTTTT
This sequence comes from Fragum fragum, assembly GCA_946902895.1. Classification (NCBI taxonomy): domain Eukaryota; kingdom Metazoa; phylum Mollusca; class Bivalvia; order Cardiida; family Cardiidae; genus Fragum; species Fragum fragum. Next base: position 52,152,606 of record OX336377.1, read on the forward strand.
AATGGCCATACAAAGAAGGTCCTCGCAACAAATGCCGCACAAAAAAGGGCCATGATAGTGACGGGTTTTTGTTTGATATCGCAGTTGCTCGTTTGAGACCCAGATTTTGTGACGAAATTTTGCTCAGGTGAACTTTTCCTGAAATTTTGATGGTCCTGAAAAGGACCTTTTGGGTAGTCTTTGCGTAAGCAATTTAAGACTTGATTTACTTCTTGGCGGCAGCTTTCTTGGCAGCAGGCTTTTTCTTGGGAGTAGCCTTCTTTGCTGCTGGCTTCTTCTTTGGTGTAGCCTTCTTGGCGGCAGCGGGCTTCTTTGCCGCAGGTTTCTTGGCAGCGACCTTCTTCTTTGGTGTGGCCTTCTTAGCCGGCTTTGCCTTTTTTTCTCCGGTGGCTTTCTTGGCTGCGGGTTTCTTGGCAGGCTTTTTCTTTGCTGCGGCCTTGGGCTTCTTTGCCTTGGCTGGCTTCTTTGCTGCTTTCTTTACCTCGCCGAGTCTGAAGGAACCAGAGGCGCCGGTGCCTTTGGACTGTTTCAGTGACCCATTCTTAACGCCCGCCCTCAGAGCCATTTTCAGGTGGTTGTTTGCGGCAGTACTGTCTTTGCCGATGCTGAAGTTGGCCACGATGTACTTCAGGATTGCCTGTCTTGAAGAACCTCCCCTCTCTTTAAGTGAGGTGATGGCCTTGTTAATCATTTCGCTGTACTTTGGGTGTGTGGAAGCCTTCTTTGGCTTGCTGGCGGCCTTCTTCGCCTTTGGGGTGGCGGTAGCTGGTGCGGTGTCAGTCATCTTGTCGATAGAGCTATTCGCAGTGGAATGAAGAATGAGACAGCGAGTGTGTGTAATTTCCCCCTCCTCCCGGGGAACCGACCCGCCTATCCCCCCGGGTCTGAGTCCGGGTCCTTCGGCGGGTTGCTCGGGGGGGAGGAGAGGTACTTTATTTACCCTCGAGTTCGGAATATTTCCATTTCCCGAGCAGCCATCGCATAAAAGATATTTGATGAACTATATTATGAAGAATGACGACTTTTGTACCATGTAATAATGTCTCGTGGGATACTACTCTCCGTGGTTTAAAACTAACTAAAATATATACGCTAAAATTCTAAAAGTACTTTAAACCGGCTAGAGTAAGACACCCAGATACCAACCAGGACCACAGTTAAAAAGAGAAGAAAGAGAGGTTCTGTTACATTATATACAAATATCCCACGGAGAGCGACAATAAAATGTGACCTCTGTACTATTTACAAATTTATTAATATTAACTACTGATATATACTAATTAGATGTAATAGATGGACCAGACAGTTTTAAAGGTGATTAACTGTCATATAGTTTTTTTGGACCGTAACCTTGGGGACCATAATTTTGGGTCATTTAATTTAGCGCCCGCATACGTAGTTAGATAAACTCTTATTTGGAGTCATTTACTGTGAAAACAGAAAAGATATATGGAAACATGGTCCTCTACTTGATTACCAATAGGTTCATGCATGCATATTTAATATGTAGATCCTCACGGCCCCTGCCACGGGTTCACCAGAGATCCAAAGTGGGTCCCTGATAAACTCCCGGCACGAGCCAACTGAGGGGACTCGATATACGTAAGTAACAATGCAGAAGGATGCCTATAATAAGGAACCTGTCCTCCAATAGATTTGTGTGAGACAATATATTTAAAATAGTATATAAATATTGAATTTATTGTAGCGTCCCCACAACGGAGATCAGACGAAATAATTCCAGACTTTCCTTCCTGAATTTGTCCTGATATTATCAAATCTAGTCTTTTCTTTATTTGTATCCAACATGGTGTAAAACGCTTTATAATTATATGCGAATTACCACATGTTAGTCACAAAATATCTCCGTTGATCGAGTGGCCGCTTGTACCCCTCCCCCCCCTAACTGAGAAATAGATATAATACGAAAGACTCTAGTTAGGCGAGAAAGCTTGGACAACTACAAATATTAAGTTTACACGGCAGCAGACGAAGTATTTTTAGTTAATTTCAAAATTAAATAGTTTTATTATTAAAATAAAAGTGGAAGACCCCTCGGCGGACAGCTGACGACTTAAATTTTAGGCTGCATCTAGATTTTTAAGATTAAGTCCGATGTCAAGTTATTATTTGACTTCTATATGATTTGTGGCTAGAAAGGCGAAACCCGCTTTGAGTGCATGCGACCTCCGACTGTCTAGTCACAAATCCGAATAATGCAAAGTTTCTGCAAGTTGTTTTGTTATGTGAATAAGTGGACAAGAAACGTGCATTAGTGCATCCGCCGAGCGATCTTAATAAGTCATAGTGAACTCTCATACGAACATAGTCCATTTTGTTGCATCTCTTTAGGCTAGTTCTGAGTTTTAAGTATTTCAATATATGGAAGTTAAGTTTTGTAAAGATAGATTACAAAGACTTATGCTATTTGTGGAAGAGTAAGGGAATTTCTGGATGTTTAATAGTCATAATTTAGGGAGCCAAGGTTAACGTTAAGATTCCGCCGGTAGCGAGTATTTGAGCACTTTTTCCCGGGGGGAGACGCGCCGTCCGCCCTGCCTGGTGCTTCGGGTGTAAGGCCCGCATCACTTAGAAGGGGCTTGGCCAAGACTTCTAGGATGCGGGGATCACCCGAGACACCCCAAGCACCAGGTCCCAATTGGGTAAAACGTTTAAAAAGGTGGCCCACCGACCCCGCCCGACAACAACCCGCCCGACCCACGAAAGCCGCCGGACTAGGCTTCCACAAGAGATGCACCAGATGGGACGTTGAGTCCCACACCGCTTCACCCCTATATTGTGGGAACGAAGCCCGACGACCCCGCCGCCGGAATATTGCAGACAATAAAAATTGGTAAACGGGTCACCACCGGACCGGGCCCATCGGTCAGGGTCTGCTGTACCATCCCGATGGACGATATGGCGCAGGAGAGGTCTTGGACCCACGTCTCCTGGCATACCTGTTCTTTCCCGTTCGGGAAGACACCTGTCAGTACAGCAGACCAGAGAATTTAAGACAAAATATAAAAGAAACGGCTAAACACTGAAAGAAAAAGATAAGACCTTAACAGGTCCGCAAAAGCTGCTACGAAATATTAACTAAAAAAACAACTACCATGACCATTCAGAATGGACACAGACTGGCGAACAACGCGACCCCCAACCGAGAAATGCGTACCTTAAAAGTATTTAAAATAATAGGATAATCGAATTACTTATTTCATGTTATTTGGGTACGGGTTAGGTTTACATGGTGGGCGGAGCTATTGCATATCCGCCTAACTATAGTGTATAGAATATTAACAAATTCAAATTACCACGCCCCATGACATAAAAGAATATGGCTGCCTAAGGCCACGTGTGTGTTATTTGTAATTAATTTTTGTAAAATACATGGAATTTAATGATGTGATTATTATATTCTAAATGGATTAACAAATAATTGGTATGTAGGTTTGATTTTGTGTTTTTATTTCAGTCAGTACTTATATAAGTTATTGGAAAATGGATCACGAATTTTTGAAGCGAGACGATGACCCGATTTCCTATGTAAGATTGAGTGAATGATTAAAATTCGTTGAATATGAAGTAATGGAGGAAATTGATGAGGAAGTAACATCCACGGAGGAAACTCGCTACCGACAGAACCCCCCCCCAGACCCACATAGATCAGATTGAGGCACCGGGCAGCGATTATTCCGATCGAGACGCATCGTCTTTGGATTTCGCAGCTAATTAATATGCATGGTCACGTGGCTGTCAAAAGGATCAACCTTGACCTTGACTTGTGGATATTACGAGTTGAAAATAATGCTTCAGTTCCCGTATTGTTTGTATAAACTTATCGAAAAAAGGACGTGAAAACAATATTTTAATCCATTGGATAGTTAATATCGTAAATTCTCAACATGATAATGATTTCTAGGCATTAATTTAATGCTATTCATAGAATGTTGTCAAAAACTATAATAATTGAATATAGTGTTCATAGTTAGGCTTAGATGGAACACATCTTTTAATATTTTATATTGCTATTTAATCTGAATTTTCTAGTTAAATGTAATATATATATTGGGTTTTTATTTTTATTTATTTTTTTTTTATAATTTGCTGGTTTTTTTTTTTTTTGACTAAGATAATGCACATTGAATTGATGTAAAGCAATTTATTGAATAACAGGACCACAACAGGAGACAGAATACAGCTGGTGCACCTAATGATAATCAACCCATCCGCACCCCCCAACCACTGACCAGAAGATGAAGGGAACAGTTGTACGGATAGGCTAATGGCGTGGGTTGGGCATGTAATAAGTCTGCCCTCCCAGTCATGATCCTGTTAGTACATTGTTTAACAACTATTTTATACTGATGCGCCTCGATCGATTAAACCGAAAAATGGAATTTTAGATTTTATCTGTCATTTGACAGTCAACCAGAAAGATGGATAATGCTTCGAACACGGATTTTTGTATAGCTTTGGAAGGATATAGAATACTTTTAAGATTGAATTCAGATTGGATTTTATTGATAGTATTTTTCAGCTTGTTTCTGGCTATCCTGTGAACCCCACAGTGCAACAGAAAATGCTCGGTGGAGTTGCGGACATCACAGCTCGGACAAATGGCCGAAATTCCGAGGATATGATGCCCTATGCTCCCCGGCAAAAGATTGTAACCTAATCTTAGACGCGTTATACATTTGTCCAACTTATTGTTAGCTGAATAAGTGCATGGCGGTCTAAAATTGACTTCCGGACCATGATAGGGCTGGCCTTTCAGGGAATTTGCCAACCCTTTTGACCATTTATCTTTTATTTGTTTGCGGATTATAGAGTATATTTCAGATTTTGCCAGGGGAACTTTATCTCCAACCGAACACAACAGAGCGCGCTTTGCCTCCCCATCGGCCATTTCGTTCCCCTCAATGCCGACATGAGCTGGACACCACACAAGCTTAACCGTTATTCCATTTTGATGACACTGATCATTAAGGGATGTTATATTTTCGACAAGATCAGGTCGTGAGTTGCTATTCCTTGAATTTAAAGACTGCAAAGCCGAAAGAGAATCAGACAGAATAGCAACTTTGGGTGGCTTATTGACTATTGTCCAGTTTAATGCGTACTGAATGGCGGTTAACTCTGCAGTGTAAATAGATAACTTGTTGCTGAGTCTTTTAGAGATGGTAACCTGGCGTGAGGGTATAACCATTGCTGCAGAGACTGCCGTATTTTGATCTTTGCTACCGTCCGTGTATATTTGTAAATGCTCAGCATAGTTCGAGTTAATGTGATCCCTGGTTTTTGCCAAAATTTCGGGGACAGGGTCACCTTTCTGTAACTGCGAACTTAAGGAGATGTCGACACTAGGGGGGACTAGTACCCAGGGGGACCCAACCCGCGGCCTGGAGTCTGCAACACTGTACTCGCTGAGTCCGTACTCCTCCACCTTAAGTTGGGTTTGAGCCCCAAATGGTAATGTTGGATTTTTATATATTGATTTGGTGAAGAAGCCTTTCCCAACGATAGAGTTCACAGGATTATCTTTATTACTACTTATTCGTGCCCAGTACCTCAAACCTTGTTCTTCCCTACGCAATCTTAACGGGGCTATCCCAGACTCTGTTTCCAAATAAGTTGCAGGGGTTGTTGGAAGCGCCCTGAGGGCTATAATCAGAGCCTTATTCTGGATCTTGTCTAGCAAATTTAGATATGATTCTGATGCGCAAGCATAGACTATTGCACCGTAGTCTAGCTTTGGACGTATAAGGGCCTTATAGAGAAGTAAGAGGGATTCTTTGTTGCTGCCAAAATCCGTTCCCTTTAACATTCTCATCAAATTAAGGTCCTTTTGGCATTTTTCAGCAATTTGCTTAATGTGAGGTAGTAACGTAAATTTTCTGTCCAAAAGCATGCCTAAAAATGTTACTATCTCCTGAAATATAATTTTGGTGCCACCTAATGATACGTCCACTTGGCGCAGATTTCCGTTACCAAAGATAATTCCTACTGTTTTTGTTTTGGATATTTTAAAACCCCATTTTCGAGACCAGTGCCATATTAGGTCCAGCCCTTTCTGTGCTTTTTTCTGAAGGGTTTGACCACTGGACCCTTTTAGCCAGCCACCAGAGTCATCTGCAAATTGACTGACCACCATCCCTGTCCCCTCTAATGCATCAGGGAGGTCATTTACCAAAAGAGAAAATAAAAGAGGGGATAATATGGCACCTTGGGGGGTACCTCTAGAAAGCTGTTCAGCTTCCGAGAGAGTATCCTCCACCTTAACCTGAATTTTGCGATCCGACAAAAAGGCCCGAATATATCGAAAGCATCGCCCTGTGATTCCGTATTTTTTTAGTTTATGGAGAATGCCTGAGTGCCATGCGAGATCAAAAGCGGCCTCTAGGTCAAGAAAGATGGCTAAAACATAACGCTTTCGATTTTTAGCATCCAAAACGTCATGTTGTAGCCTTACCAGCTGATCGATTGTTGTTCTACCCTTCCGAAAGCCGGATTGGAAGGGGTTTATTATATTTTTGGATTCTAAAAGACGTTCCAAACGTGTCTTCACCATCCCCTCAAGCAATTTCCCTGGGTGGGAGGTGAGACTAATTGGCCTGTATGATTTTGCTTCATGTTTATCCTTATCTTTTTTGTGTAAAGGAATCACACAAGCTAGCTTCCAGTCCTCAGGGTAGCTGCCTTCTTTCCATATTTTATTAAATAACTCGAGCCAAATTTCTAGAGAAGAATCATTCATGTGTTTAAAAAGTAAATAAGAAATTTTGTCAAGTCCCGCTGTAGAGTTCTTCCTGCTTTGAATACAGTCTTTTAATTCTTGCAATGTGAAGTCATAATTAAGTGGGGTTTCCTCAGTTTCAAAAGATGGAGAGTTTAGTTCCTCAAAATGGTCTTTTTCAAATTGTTTCTGGTAGGCCAACACTTCTGGGTCAAGATTGTTTTCACTAGAGACCTTAGCATAATGCTGTACAAGGATATTAGCTTTATCCAGGGGGGTAGATCCAGACTGACCATTTGAGGTTAAGATTGGAATAGGGTTGTAATTGTTTCCTTGTATTCTGTGAATTTTTTTCCAAAAGTCTCTAGAGTTCTTAGGGTTGACAGTACATGATTCACAGAATTCTTGCCAATTTTGAGTTTTTTTATCCAAAATAACTTTTTTCGCATGATTGCATGCATCCTTATAGTTAACCAAATTGACTTCACTGGGATTTCTTTTAAGATTCCTAAGCGCCAATTTTCTCTCCTTTATTGCAGCATCGCATTCCAAACTCCACCAGGGGACGCATTTTTTGTTTGTCTGAGGTTTTTTAGTGAGAGGGATAGCCCTTTTCGCCATGGCCAGGAATTTTTCAGTTAAATTTCTATTGAAAATATTTGAATTGGGGTCATAGACTTCTGCTAGAGAGATCTCCTCGCACAACTGTTTAAATTTTTCCCAATCCGCCCTATCATAGTTAAACTTCTCAGAGTTGATGGAATTTCCTGTAGTTACGACGTTTTGAATTGAAATAAGGATTGGGAAATGATCGGACCCCCAGTTATCATCAATAACTTGCCAAATAGCCTTATTGCCAAATCGTGGACTGGTGACGGTAAGATCTATGCATGTTAAAATGCCTCTCGAAGGATCTACCCTGGTAGGACTATCATCGTTCAGCAGTAAAAAATCATTTTGCTCGACCCACCCTAAAACTGCTTCACCATGATTGTCTGACCTAGTGCCTCCCCATAGGGGATGATGTGCGTTGAAATCACCAGTAATCACACAGTCTTTAAATGTAGTTTTGTCTTTTATGGAAGAAGTGATGTGATTTAGAGACTCAAGGTCACACCCCCTTGAGTAAATATTAGCCAAAGTGAAAGGAGACTTATCTAAATATATGTCAAATACCTGGGTCTCTATTTTAACTTCCCCATTTTGATCCCTAGCATGGTCTATGTCTAATTTCTTATAGTTGAGTCCATTTTTAAAATAGGTACAGAGACCTCCACAATAATTACCGTTGTTATTTTTGTAGTTCATATATTCATGTGCGTATCCTGGAATTTTTTTGATGTTATTTGGTTTGAATTTGGTTTCCTGGATACAAACTATATCAATAGAATTGAGATCTAGAAAATGCTTAATTTCAGTTATCGTGTGAGATGTAAGTCCACACGCATTGAATGAGATAATGTTAATATTCTTGGCCATCGCGAAAGTTTAGATTTTAAAATATTTTATGCTTTTCTTACCCCGAGCCGGGGAGCCCAGACTGAAACGCCTGGCCTCGGAGGGTAATTTCCTCGGCGAGGACAGGAATCCCCGACTGGGCGTAGCTTTTCGTAGGATGGGTCGGGGCAAACTACTTTGTTTTCTTGGCTCCCTTTTAAGTGCTGGAGTAAAGATTTGTGGGGATTTGTCTAGGCGTGCGGGCTGGTCTGGAGGCATAGCTGTGCTTACTTTTGGTGTTACAGATGACATGAAATGGCTTTTTGAAATGGATTCTACAATATTTAATCTGACCTCGGTTTCTTGCAGGTTAAAGCCATTTTTGTGTATTAGTGACATTAGATTACTGACCAGACAGTCTACATTTATTAAAATGAGTCCTGTCTGGTCTATTTGCATTGTCGGATCAGACTGAATTTCTTGATTTTTTGATATTGGTAGGTTCGGATCAGTCTGCACAGCTACGGATTCCGTTTTTATGATGGATCTCCCGCTCACGGAGCTTCCCAGGGCAGAAACATCCGTGAACGAACTCTCATCTATATTTGGAGTGCTGCATCCTCCTCCAGGGGCAGATTTATTTGATGGGGATTGAGGGGGGGTGATTTCTCCGATCAAATTAGCCGTAACCTTTTTGTTCTCATTAGGTTCCAGCAGAGAAAACCTGTTATTAGTTGTACAGTTGAAAGATGTGGACGTAATTAAGATTAAGCTATCTTCTGCTGATTTTTTGTCCGGAGAGGAGATTTTATCTTCTTGCTTTTTTAATATTGGCCTTGATGTATTGTTGTTGCAGTACATCAAAGTATTAACCTTATCATTGGATCTGAAAAATCTGGGGCCTTGAGGTATCGGGTTTGTAACTATGGGTTCATTTGGAGCACATTCATTTATTTTCTGCTTGGAATGGGGATCTGTAACGCTTTTTGGCTTTATTGTGGATTCAATACTCCAAATGGACTGGGGACTTAGTGGAATAAGAGGAGGGATTATATTATTGGACATTTTTGCTACAGGAGGGGGGGAGGCTGGAGAACTCCAATTTTGAGCTGCAGGAGTTAGACTAGCTTCTGCAGTGGCCCATGAGCACCCGCGGGAGTCCCGGATAGATTGTATACGGGACGCCCGCCTGTACTCAGGGCAATCTATGGACCGTGGGGAGTGAGCCCCCCCACAGTTTGCGCACCTGAGGGTCCTGTTCCCACACCCCCTTGTGTTGTGGTTGCCCGCACACCTAGCACAGGCAGGATAATTTTGACACTTTTTAGCAGTGTGACCGAACCGCTGGCAGTTGAAACATCTGATAGGTGGGGCCATATACTGCACCACCGGCATGTAAAAGTCTGAGTTGACCACTCTGACCTCGTCGGGCAGAGTATCTCCCAACAAGGTCAGGATGACAGCTCTGGTCGGTTGTCCGTAGCGGTTATTAATCCTGGAGGCCTTTATGACCGGAATTTTTGTATGATTGACCTCGGCCTCCAGCATCAGGGAAATCCCGTCCAGGTCGGTGTCCAAACTTATGTTATTTATGACACCCCTGACCGTGACTATGTCCTCTGGGGTATAGGCTATACATGAGATACCGCAGAGGACAAGAGGTGTCATATTGATAAGTTTGGCCAGCAGTTCGGCCGATTTAATTTGCAGTAAGAGGCCTCCGTCTTGGAGGCGGACTATTTTGTTTGTCATACCTGACAAAGCAGAGGCTATGCCCCGGGAGAGGGTAAGAGGGCTCATATGCTTGAACCCCTCATTTCTCCCCCGGGGTCTAACAAAGGCTCTATATGGCCATGTATTTTTGGATATAAGGTGCTTCTGGCCTGAGTTTATAGGGACGGCATACTTTGTCAGGTCTGATATGTTCTGGGTTTTTTTTTCCCTTGGATACATTTGTCTTTGTGTATACGTCTATAAAATATCACATTTAACGCAAAACTTGATTATTATGAAGCGCACAATTATTATTTTATACTATATACTGCTGCAATATATTCACCAAATCGACAAAATATAAACAGACAGGTAATTATATAGTTTATGACTTTTCGCATGCGGAGCGCTAACCTAATTTATATAATTGAAAAAGAATTTAGAAGGGAGTATACTGGGCCTCCACCTATTGGCTTGACCTTCAGTATATGTTTTAACCAATACTTACTCGGGACATCGATGAAAAAAGCCAAATAATTTAATTAAAGAAAAAAAATGCCTAACTTGAGTATTGGTAAAAGTAAACAACGTCTTCTATCTACCCGACTCTTGTTTTGCACCCTGTGTAAAAAATTTAATAAGAGCTGCTCTTTATGAGCAGTTACAAGGTGCAAGCAAGGGCCAGGCCAACTAACTAGATCACTACGGAAATTTTTCTTTAGGAGTTCGTAATTTCAACGGACATAAATACCGAAGACAAAGGTAGTGGGTGGGGTAAGGAGACACATACTTCTACTAAATACTCTAATCTATGAATTGTATAATTGTGACTAACTACTACTACGTTATAACTAGAGTACAGTGCCCACGTAGGGACTGAAACTATACCAAATATGCGATAGCTGATCGAGAAATAGATTTTTTTTTCCTTTGTGACTTTCTAGAGGGCATTCAATAGCCGGTGTCGTGAGAATTGTGTGATCACGAGGGTAGACCGACACTTCTACTTATACAGAGGACAGAAAGTGAGACAGCGAGAGCCCGGACTTAATATATATATCGAATAAAAAGGATAGTAGAGCGCGGACCCGGACGGAAGCACCCCCTCTCCAAGTCCCGCATCCAATCTACCGAACTGGTGTGTTTCTGCAGCGGTAGAAAAACGTTAAAAAATAACTTTTAACACCTCGCGACCTAAACCCTTGCAAGTTTCTTTCATTCCTTGGTTATGCCAACAGACATTATTTCAAAAAGGGTCCTGCCTTCCGACAAAAACGGAAAATTATATCGACTTTTAAGTACCACATCCCGTTGAAACACGCCTTACCTGCTGTTGAAACACGTCTTACCTGCTGTTATGTGTGCAGAAAACGACATATTTTAGTGTATGGGTCTGGGGACTAATTTCATTTGAAATATTAATTCTCAATTTAAGTTCAAACCTTTGAACAAAGACAAACTTGCAGAAACGGGAGAGCAATTCTTGACATGTGGTGGCCCTTAAAAGGGCCGTTTATGAGTAAGCAAAGACTCGCAATGCTTACTTGGAAGCCTGTTTTGAGGTCTTCTTGGGGAGGAGAACAGCCTGGATGTTTGGGAGGACACCACCCTGGGCGATGGTAACTCCTGACAAAAGCTTGTTCAATTCCTCGTCGTTTCTAATGGCCAACTGTAAGTGACGTGGGATGATTCTGCTTTTCTTGTTGTCACGGGCAGCGTTTCCAGCCAACTCAAGTACTTCAGCAGCCAAATATTCCAATACGGCAGCAAGGTAAACTGGTGCACCAGCTCCAACTCGCTCGGCATAGTTTCCCTTTCGCAAAAGTCGGTGAATTCTTCCAACTGGGAACTGTAATCCAGCCCTGGTGGATCGGCTCTTTGCCTTTCCCTTAACTTTTCCTCCCTTTCCACGTCCAGACATGATTAAAGATTACGTTCAGTGTCTCTTGAGTTTGAGAAAATGAATGTAGTCAGCCCAAGTCGACCTTCGATTATATACCCAATAGAAGGGGATTGACCTACTTTCCACTCAGAATTAAGCTCGACCAATGAAATCGTCGGATACTAAATATTTGCCTTTCCAACAGCCAATCACAGCACCCGTACTGGAAAGGGTTTCGGTAGCGTATTTTTCGACTATTTTAACAAAGAAGAGTTCGTTTGGGAGAATTCTTTAGTTGGGACACTTAAAACAAAATAAAACGCATATTTGCTATCTTGGTTCTTTCGTCGAACTTTTCGATGAATAATGTGAATATACTAGTCAAAATGTATGGCATATTGAAATCTACATTTGTATATTTACAGGCTGTGGTGACATTGTTTTGAATTGTAATGAAACCTTGATTAAGATTTCATTTAATGGGTTAGGTCGACTAATTTTGGGGGAAAATGGAAGCTCTTTCGTGTAGATTGGTGGCCCTGAGAAGGGCCGTTTTAATCAGTAGGGAATTTCCCGTACAGATTTACTTGCTGCTGGTGTACTTGGTGACAGCCTTGGTTCCTTCGCTGACTGCGTGCTTAGCCAATTCACCTGGGAGAAGCAGTCTGACGGCGGTCTGAACCTCTCGGCTGGTGATGGTGGATCGCTTGTTGTAATGAGCAAGGCGTGAAGCTTCAGCTGCGATTCTCTCGAAGATGTCATTCACGAAGCTGTTCATGATAGACATGGCTTTGCTGGAGATTCCAGTATCTGGGTGCACTTGCTTCAAAACTTTGTAGATGTAGATAGCGTAGGATTCCTTCCTCCTCCTCTTCCTTTTCTTGTCACCAGACCTTTGAGCTTTGGTCTTGGACACGGCCTTCTTGGCTCCTTTGCTTCCTACTTTGGGTGGCATGTTTGATCGATTCAATCAGAATGTGAGGCAAAACATGAATCCGTACGCTTATATATCAGAAAAAGGGGATTGACCTACTTTAAGTCATAATTAAGCAGAGCGCGGACCTTCACGGAAGCACCCCCCCCCCTCTTTTACCATAACGGCTTGCGAATTGAGAAAATTACACTAGGTAGCAGTTTAGAAATTCGACTTTTACTATAATAAAAGTCGTAAATACCTCTAATTTCTACTTTTAGGCAGCCAAAAAAGTCTCTTTGTCGGAAATGACTGAAGTTAATATATTTAACGATTTTTTGTATGAAATGGGATTTGTAAAATATGACCCAGGAAAAGGTTCGTCCTACGAATGTGAATCAGAAATCTTATTATCCTTATTCCAGCATGTTTTTGATTGTGTATTACGATTTTGGACGATCAAGGATATTGATCTTTGACTAAACAGGTCGTGTCTATATGGTCAGATTGTGTGTATGTGTGTGTTGATTTGAGGGTTTGTATGGTTGAGTGGTATGAGTCTTTCATATTATACTGATTAAGACAATTTTAAGACGGCAAGGATAACTGTCTTGGAATTTGTGGCCCTTAGAAGGGCCGTTTTTTTTGCACCGTCGTGTGCGTTTAGGGAGGTGAGCTTAACCACCGAATCCGTACAGGGTTCTTCCTTGTCTTTTCAAGGCGTAGACGACGTCCATGGCGGTGACAGTCTTCCTCTTGGCATGCTCGGTGTAAGTGACGGCATCCCGGATGACGTTTTCCAAGAAAACCTTCAACACACCTCTGGTTTCCTCGTAGATGAGACCAGAAATTCTCTTCACTCCACCTCGTCTGGCAAGACGACGGATGGCTGGCTTGGTGATACCCTGGATGTTATCACGTAAAACCTTCCTGTGACGCTTAGCGCCCCCCTTTCCGAGTCCTTTACCACCTTTTCCACGTCCAGACATTGTTTTGGTACAGTCTTAATGAAACTGAATGTCCATTCGCTAATTTTCCTGGGTTTATATAGTTATTTCTGATGACCTACTGACCTACTGACCCAATTTTAAAAATACAACTTGAAAAGTAGGTTAGTAGGTTAGTAGGTCATATCTCATATGGAGACAAAGACATAACTAAAAAAAAACGGCGTTAGAGCCATTTTCAACAATTTCTGGGTGAGATGCCTGGCCTGATACGAACTGATTGTTAAGTTCTTGCTACAGAGATTTTTTTTCCTTATACGTCCATACAAATACATTCATGATAAGTCCTATTGCACGTTTAGTACGGAGGTTCAAAGTATGACTCTCGGCCAATTTATCAAAATCCTATTTGTTACTTTTAGTACCTATTCTCGTCCTTGAAATAAACAAATTCTAACTTTGTTTTAATTTCATGTTTTTTAAGGAATGGGGAGAGTTACAGAAGCCGTTGTACGGTAAGTATGGTATGGATTATTGCATGACTGGGACCTTTTGGAGCAAGACAATTGTGATCAGGGAGTCCTTCGCGTAATTTTGTGGCCCTGAGAAGGGCCGTTGTTTGGGTGTCCTACGAAAGGAAACTGCTTAGGCACGTTCACCTCGGATACGACGGGCAAGCTGGATGTCCTTGGGCATGATGGTGACACGCTTGGCGTGGATAGCGCACAAATTGGTGTCTTCAAAGAGTCCGACCAAGTAAGCTTCGCTGGCTTCCTGAAGGGCCATGACGGCGGAGCTCTGGAATCGGAGATCAGTCTTGAAGTCCTGTGCGATTTCACGTACAAGTCGCTGGAATGGCAGCTTTCTGATCAGGAGCTCTGTGCTCTTCTGGTAACGTCTGATCTCACGAAGAGCTACAGTTCCGGGCCTGTATCTGTGTGGTTTCTTGACTCCACCGGTGGCCGGGGCGCTCTTACGGGCGGCTTTGGTTGCCAGCTGCTTTCTCGGAGCCTTTCCTCCTGTAGATTTTCTAGCGGTCTGCTTTGTTCGTGCCATCTTCTCGAAGTGTTCGATTGGATTGTGATCACGAGGGTAGACCGACACTTCTACTTATACAGAGGACAGAAAGTGGATTGAAATCTGACCAATCACAGGCATCCGCTCAATAATGGCGCACTGCTGTTCTGGCCAATCACAGAGCTCGTACTTCCGAGAGTTCGGCAGTGCTTTTTTCGATCCCACCATTTCAACTGGTATCGAAAATCTCTGCCTACCGACTCAGGTGTTCAAACTGGCGTTCGAAACCTGGGCCATCGAAGTTTCAAAATCGGGCCACATTACACACCAACAAGGATACTTGGAAATGGGCGATCGATCCGAAAATAAGGAAAGATCTAACTTTCCCAAAATTTGATTTCTAGACCTACACCCTAAATATGTAATCCAACACGAAGCGCCATGCAAACTCTAGACGTTGCTAAAAATTTCATGGAGATCGGACCCAGCGGGCCCGAGCAATGGCTTATAGGAAAACCGCGAGCTTGAAGCAAAAAACGGATTGAAATTCGACCAATCAGAGAGCCGCTTTTATAGCCATGTTAGGCAATGCATTTTGTGGACTTAGGCGATTTTCCCCGGATTTCGCGTTTCACGTGAGCTCTTACGGTATGCGTTTAGGGAGGATTCCGAGCTAATGTGCAGTCGCTCGCGCCTGGAACTTTATGCAAAACCTTTCCATGTCGTATGAAATAGGAAATAGGGCCATGATATCGAAAATTATTCTTTTAATGGCCATACAAAGAAGGTCCTCGCAACAAATGCCGCACAAAAAAGGGCCATGATAGTGACGGGTTTTTGTTTGATATCGCAGTTGCTCGTTTGAGACCCAGATTTTGTGACGAAATTTTGCTCAGGTGAACTTTTCCTGAAATTTTGATGGTCCTGAAAAGGACCTTTTGGGTAGTCTTTGCGTAAGCAATTTAAGACTTGATTTACTTCTTGGCGGCAGCTTTCTTGGCAGCAGGCTTTTTCTTGGGAGTAGCCTTCTTTGCTGCTGGCTTCTTCTTTGGTGTAGCCTTCTTGGCGGCAGCGGGCTTCTTTGCCGCAGGTTTCTTGGCAGCGACCTTCTTCTTTGGTGTGGCCTTCTTAGCCGGCTTTGCCTTTTTTTCTCCGGTGGCTTTCTTGGCTGCGGGTTTCTTGGCAGGCTTTTTCTTTGCTGCGGCCTTGGGCTTCTTTGCCTTGGCTGGCTTCTTTGCTGCTTTCTTTACCTCGCCGAGTCTGAAGGAACCAGAGGCGCCGGTGCCTTTGGACTGTTTCAGTGACCCATTCTTAACGCCCGCCCTCAGAGCCATTTTCAGGTGGTTGTTTGCGGCAGTACTGTCTTTGCCGATGCTGAAGTTGGCCACGATGTACTTCAGGATTGCCTGTCTTGAAGAACCTCCCCTCTCTTTAAGTGAGGTGATGGCCTTGTTAATCATTTCGCTGTACTTTGGGTGTGTGGAAGCCTTCTTTGGCTTGCTGGCGGCCTTCTTCGCCTTTGGGGTGGCGGTAGCTGGTGCGGTGTCAGTCATCTTGTCGATAGAGCTATTCGCAGTGGAATGAAGAATGAGACAGCGAGAGCCCGGACTTAATATATATATCGAATAAAAAGGATAGTAGAGCGCGGACCCGGACGGAAGCACCCCCTCTCCAAGTCCCGCATCCAATCTACCGAACTGGTGTGTTTCTGCAGCGGTAGAAAAACGTTAAAAAATAACTTTTAACACCTCGCGACCTAAACCCTTGCAAGTTTCTTTCATTCCTTGGTTATGCCAACAGACATTATTTCAAAAAGGGTCCTGCCTTCCGACAAAAACGGAAAATTATATCGACTTTTAAGTACCACATCCCGTTGAAACACGCCTTACCTGCTGTTGAAACACGTCTTACCTGCTGTTATGTGTGCAGAAAACGACATATTTTAGTGTATGGGTCTGGGGACTAATTTCATTTGAAATATTAATTCTCAATTTAAGTTCAAACCTTTGAACAAAGACAAACTTGCAGAAACGGGAGAGCAATTCTTGACATGTGGTGGCCCTTAAAAGGGCCGTTTATGAGTAAGCAAAGACTCGCAATGCTTACTTGGAAGCCTGTTTTGAGGTCTTCTTGGGGAGGAGAACAGCCTGGATGTTTGGGAGGACACCACCCTGGGCGATGGTAACTCCTGACAAAAGCTTGTTCAATTCCTCGTCGTTTCTAATGGCCAACTGTAAGTGACGTGGGATGATTCTGCTTTTCTTGTTGTCACGGGCAGCGTTTCCAGCCAACTCAAGTACTTCAGCAGCCAAATATTCCAATACGGCAGCAAGGTAAACTGGTGCACCAGCTCCAACTCGCTCGGCATAGTTTCCCTTTCGCAAAAGTCGGTGAATTCTTCCAACTGGGAACTGTAATCCAGCCCTGGTGGATCGGCTCTTTGCCTTTCCCTTAACTTTTCCTCCCTTTCCACGTCCAGACATGATTAAAGATTACGTTCAGTGTCTCTTGAGTTTGAGAAAATGAATGTAGTCAGCCCAAGTCGACCTTCGATTATATACCCAATAGAAGGGGATTGACCTACTTTCCACTCAGAATTAAGCTCGACCAATGAAATCGTCGGATACTAAATATTTGCCTTTCCAACAGCCAATCACAGCACCCGTACTGGAAAGGGTTTCGGTAGCGTATTTTTCGACTATTTTAACAAAGAAGAGTTCGTTTGGGAGAATTCTTTAGTTGGGACACTTAAAACAAAATAAAACGCATATTTGCTATCTTGGTTCTTTCGTCGAACTTTTCGATGAATAATGTGAATATACTAGTCAAAATGTATGGCATATTGAAATCTACATTTGTATATTTACAGGCTGTGGTGACATTGTTTTGAATTGTAATGAAACCTTGATTAAGATTTCATTTAATGGGTTAGGTCGACTAATTTTGGGGGAAAATGGAAGCTCTTTCGTGTAGATTGGTGGCCCTGAGAAGGGCCGTTTTAATCAGTAGGGAATTTCCCGTACAGATTTACTTGCTGCTGGTGTACTTGGTGACAGCCTTGGTTCCTTCGCTGACTGCGTGCTTAGCCAATTCACCTGGGAGAAGCAGTCTGACGGCGGTCTGAACCTCTCGGCTGGTGATGGTGGATCGCTTGTTGTAATGAGCAAGGCGTGAAGCTTCAGCTGCGATTCTCTCGAAGATGTCATTCACGAAGCTGTTCATGATAGACATGGCTTTGCTGGAGATTCCAGTATCTGGGTGCACTTGCTTCAAAACTTTGTAGATGTAGATAGCGTAGGATTCCTTCCTCCTCCTCTTCCTTTTCTTGTCACCAGACCTTTGAGCTTTGGTCTTGGACACGGCCTTCTTGGCTCCTTTGCTTCCTACTTTGGGTGGCATGTTTGATCGATTCAATCAGAATGTGAGGCAAAACATGAATCCGTACGCTTATATATCAGAAAAAGGGGATTGACCTACTTTAAGTCATAATTAAGCAGAGCGCGGACCTTCACGGAAGCACCCCCCCCCCTCTTTTACCATAACGGCTTGCGAATTGAGAAAATTACACTAGGTAGCAGTTTAGAAATTCGACTTTTACTATAATAAAAGTCGTAAATACCTCTAATTTCTACTTTTAGGCAGCCAAAAAAGTCTCTTTGTCGGAAATGACTGAAGTTAATATATTTAACGATTTTTTGTATGAAATGGGATTTGTAAAATATGACCCAGGAAAAGGTTCGTCCTACGAATGTGAATCAGAAATCTTATTATCCTTATTCCAGCATGTTTTTGATTGTGTATTACGATTTTGGACGATCAAGGATATTGATCTTTGACTAAACAGGTCGTGTCTATATGGTCAGATTGTGTGTATGTGTGTGTTGATTTGAGGGTTTGTATGGTTGAGTGGTATGAGTCTTTCATATTATACTGATTAAGACAATTTTAAGACGGCAAGGATAACTGTCTTGGAATTTGTGGCCCTTAGAAGGGCCGTTTTTTTTGCACCGTCGTGTGCGTTTAGGGAGGTGAGCTTAACCACCGAATCCGTACAGGGTTCTTCCTTGTCTTTTCAAGGCGTAGACGACGTCCATGGCGGTGACAGTCTTCCTCTTGGCATGCTCGGTGTAAGTGACGGCATCCCGGATGACGTTTTCCAAGAAAACCTTCAACACACCTCTGGTTTCCTCGTAGATGAGACCAGAAATTCTCTTCACTCCACCTCGTCTGGCAAGACGACGGATGGCTGGCTTGGTGATACCCTGGATGTTATCACGTAAAACCTTCCTGTGACGCTTAGCGCCCCCCTTTCCGAGTCCTTTACCACCTTTTCCACGTCCAGACATTGTTTTGGTACAGTCTTAATGAAACTGAATGTCCATTCGCTAATTTTCCTGGGTTTATATAGTTATTTCTGATGACCTACTGACCTACTGACCCAATTTTAAAAATACAACTTGAAAAGTAGGTTAGTAGGTTAGTAGGTCATATCTCATATGGAGACAAAGACATAACTAAAAAAAAACGGCGTTAGAGCCATTTTCAACAATTTCTGGGTGAGATGCCTGGCCTGATACGAACTGATTGTTAAGTTCTTGCTACAGAGATTTTTTTTCCTTATACGTCCATACAAATACATTCATGATAAGTCCTATTGCACGTTTAGTACGGAGGTTCAAAGTATGACTCTCGGCCAATTTATCAAAATCCTATTTGTTACTTTTAGTACCTATTCTCGTCCTTGAAATAAACAAATTCTAACTTTGTTTTAATTTCATGTTTTTTAAGGAATGGGGAGAGTTACAGAAGCCGTTGTACGGTAAGTATGGTATGGATTATTGCATGACTGGGACCTTTTGGAGCAAGACAATTGTGATCAGGGAGTCCTTCGCGTAATTTTGTGGCCCTGAGAAGGGCCGTTGTTTGGGTGTCCTACGAAAGGAAACTGCTTAGGCACGTTCACCTCGGATACGACGGGCAAGCTGGATGTCCTTGGGCATGATGGTGACACGCTTGGCGTGGATAGCGCACAAATTGGTGTCTTCAAAGAGTCCGACCAAGTAAGCTTCGCTGGCTTCCTGAAGGGCCATGACGGCGGAGCTCTGGAATCGGAGATCAGTCTTGAAGTCCTGTGCGATTTCACGTACAAGTCGCTGGAATGGCAGCTTTCTGATCAGGAGCTCTGTGCTCTTCTGGTAACGTCTGATCTCACGAAGAGCTACAGTTCCGGGCCTGTATCTGTGTGGTTTCTTGACTCCACCGGTGGCCGGGGCGCTCTTACGGGCGGCTTTGGTTGCCAGCTGCTTTCTCGGAGCCTTTCCTCCTGTAGATTTTCTAGCGGTCTGCTTTGTTCGTGCCATCTTCTCGAAGTGTTCGATTGGATTGTGATCACGAGGGTAGACCGACACTTCTACTTATACAGAGGACAGAAAGTGGATTGAAATCTGACCAATCACAGGCATCCGCTCAATAATGGCGCACTGCTGTTCTGGCCAATCACAGAGCTCGTACTTCCGAGAGTTCGGCAGTGCTTTTTTCGATCCCACCATTTCAACTGGTATCGAAAATCTCTGCCTACCGACTCAGGTGTTCAAACTGGCGTTCGAAACCTGGGCCATCGAAGTTTCAAAATCGGGCCACATTACACACCAACAAGGATACTTGGAAATGGGCGATCGATCCGAAAATAAGGAAAGATCTAACTTTCCCAAAATTTGATTTCTAGACCTACACCCTAAATATGTAATCCAACACGAAGCGCCATGCAAACTCTAGACGTTGCTAAAAATTTCATGGAGATCGGACCCAGCGGGCCCGAGCAATGGCTTATAGGAAAACCGCGAGCTTGAAGCAAAAAACGGATTGAAATTCGACCAATCAGAGAGCCGCTTTTATAGCCATGTTAGGCAATGCATTTTGTGGACTTAGGCGATTTTCCCCGGATTTCGCGTTTCACGTGAGCTCTTACGGTATGCGTTTAGGGAGGATTCCGAGCTAATGTGCAGTCGCTCGCGCCTGGAACTTTATGCAAAACCTTTCCATGTCGTATGAAATAGGAAATAGGGCCATGATATCGAAAATTATTCTTTTAATGGCCATACAAAGAAGGTCCTCGCAACAAATGCCGCACAAAAAAGGGCCATGATAGTGACGGGTTTTTGTTTGATATCGCAGTTGCTCGTTTGAGACCCAGATTTTGTGACGAAATTTTGCTCAGGTGAACTTTTCCTGAAATTTTGATGGTCCTGAAAAGGACCTTTTGGGTAGTCTTTGCGTAAGCAATTTAAGACTTGATTTACTTCTTGGCGGCAGCTTTCTTGGCAGCAGGCTTTTTCTTGGGAGTAGCCTTCTTTGCTGCTGGCTTCTTCTTTGGTGTAGCCTTCTTGGCGGCAGCGGGCTTCTTTGCCGCAGGTTTCTTGGCAGCGACCTTCTTCTTTGGTGTGGCCTTCTTAGCCGGCTTTGCCTTTTTTTCTCCGGTGGCTTTCTTGGCTGCGGGTTTCTTGGCAGGCTTTTTCTTTGCTGCGGCCTTGGGCTTCTTTGCCTTGGCTGGCTTCTTTGCTGCTTTCTTTACCTCGCCGAGTCTGAAGGAACCAGAGGCGCCGGTGCCTTTGGACTGTTTCAGTGACCCATTCTTAACGCCCGCCCTCAGAGCCATTTTCAGGTGGTTGTTTGCGGCAGTACTGTCTTTGCCGATGCTGAAGTTGGCCACGATGTACTTCAGGATTGCCTGTCTTGAAGAACCTCCCCTCTCTTTAAGTGAGGTGATGGCCTTGTTAATCATTTCGCTGTACTTTGGGTGTGTGGAAGCCTTCTTTGGCTTGCTGGCGGCCTTCTTCGCCTTTGGGGTGGCGGTAGCTGGTGCGGTGTCAGTCATCTTGTCGATAGAGCTATTCGCAGTGGAATGAAGAATGAGACAGCGAGAGCCCGGACTTAATATATATATCGAATAAAAAGGATAGTAGAGCGCGGACCCGGACGGAAGCACCCCCTCTCCAAGTCCCGCATCCAATCTACCGAACTGGTGTGTTTCTGCAGCGGTAGAAAAACGTTAAAAAATAACTTTTAACACCTCGCGACCTAAACCCTTGCAAGTTTCTTTCATTCCTTGGTTATGCCAACAGACATTATTTCAAAAAGGGTCCTGCCTTCCGACAAAAACGGAAAATTATATCGACTTTTAAGTACCACATCCCGTTGAAACACGCCTTACCTGCTGTTGAAACACGTCTTACCTGCTGTTATGTGTGCAGAAAACGACATATTTTAGTGTATGGGTCTGGGGACTAATTTCATTTGAAATATTAATTCTCAATTTAAGTTCAAACCTTTGAACAAAGACAAACTTGCAGAAACGGGAGAGCAATTCTTGACATGTGGTGGCCCTTAAAAGGGCCGTTTATGAGTAAGCAAAGACTCGCAATGCTTACTTGGAAGCCTGTTTTGAGGTCTTCTTGGGGAGGAGAACAGCCTGGATGTTTGGGAGGACACCACCCTGGGCGATGGTAACTCCTGACAAAAGCTTGTTCAATTCCTCGTCGTTTCTAATGGCCAACTGTAAGTGACGTGGGATGATTCTGCTTTTCTTGTTGTCACGGGCAGCGTTTCCAGCCAACTCAAGTACTTCAGCAGCCAAATATTCCAATACGGCAGCAAGGTAAACTGGTGCACCAGCTCCAACTCGCTCGGCATAGTTTCCCTTTCGCAAAAGTCGGTGAATTCTTCCAACTGGGAACTGTAATCCAGCCCTGGTGGATCGGCTCTTTGCCTTTCCCTTAACTTTTCCTCCCTTTCCACGTCCAGACATGATTAAAGATTACGTTCAGTGTCTCTTGAGTTTGAGAAAATGAATGTAGTCAGCCCAAGTCGACCTTCGATTATATACCCAATAGAAGGGGATTGACCTACTTTCCACTCAGAATTAAGCTCGACCAATGAAATCGTCGGATACTAAATATTTGCCTTTCCAACAGCCAATCACAGCACCCGTACTGGAAAGGGTTTCGGTAGCGTATTTTTCGACTATTTTAACAAAGAAGAGTTCGTTTGGGAGAATTCTTTAGTTGGGACACTTAAAACAAAATAAAACGCATATTTGCTATCTTGGTTCTTTCGTCGAACTTTTCGATGAATAATGTGAATATACTAGTCAAAATGTATGGCATATTGAAATCTACATTTGTATATTTACAGGCTGTGGTGACATTGTTTTGAATTGTAATGAAACCTTGATTAAGATTTCATTTAATGGGTTAGGTCGACTAATTTTGGGGGAAAATGGAAGCTCTTTCGTGTAGATTGGTGGCCCTGAGAAGGGCCGTTTTAATCAGTAGGGAATTTCCCGTACAGATTTACTTGCTGCTGGTGTACTTGGTGACAGCCTTGGTTCCTTCGCTGACTGCGTGCTTAGCCAATTCACCTGGGAGAAGCAGTCTGACGGCGGTCTGAACCTCTCGGCTGGTGATGGTGGATCGCTTGTTGTAATGAGCAAGGCGTGAAGCTTCAGCTGCGATTCTCTCGAAGATGTCATTCACGAAGCTGTTCATGATAGACATGGCTTTGCTGGAGATTCCAGTATCTGGGTGCACTTGCTTCAAAACTTTGTAGATGTAGATAGCGTAGGATTCCTTCCTCCTCCTCTTCCTTTTCTTGTCACCAGACCTTTGAGCTTTGGTCTTGGACACGGCCTTCTTGGCTCCTTTGCTTCCTACTTTGGGTGGCATGTTTGATCGATTCAATCAGAATGTGAGGCAAAACATGAATCCGTACGCTTATATATCAGAAAAAGGGGATTGACCTACTTTAAGTCATAATTAAGCAGAGCGCGGACCTTCACGGAAGCACCCCCCCCCCTCTTTTACCATAACGGCTTGCGAATTGAGAAAATTACACTAGGTAGCAGTTTAGAAATTCGACTTTTACTATAATAAAAGTCGTAAATACCTCTAATTTCTACTTTTAGGCAGCCAAAAAAGTCTCTTTGTCGGAAATGACTGAAGTTAATATATTTAACGATTTTTTGTATGAAATGGGATTTGTAAAATATGACCCAGGAAAAGGTTCGTCCTACGAATGTGAATCAGAAATCTTATTATCCTTATTCCAGCATGTTTTTGATTGTGTATTACGATTTTGGACGATCAAGGATATTGATCTTTGACTAAACAGGTCGTGTCTATATGGTCAGATTGTGTGTATGTGTGTGTTGATTTGAGGGTTTGTATGGTTGAGTGGTATGAGTCTTTCATATTATACTGATTAAGACAATTTTAAGACGGCAAGGATAACTGTCTTGGAATTTGTGGCCCTTAGAAGGGCCGTTTTTTTTGCACCGTCGTGTGCGTTTAGGGAGGTGAGCTTAACCACCGAATCCGTACAGGGTTCTTCCTTGTCTTTTCAAGGCGTAGACGACGTCCATGGCGGTGACAGTCTTCCTCTTGGCATGCTCGGTGTAAGTGACGGCATCCCGGATGACGTTTTCCAAGAAAACCTTCAACACACCTCTGGTTTCCTCGTAGATGAGACCAGAAATTCTCTTCACTCCACCTCGTCTGGCAAGACGACGGATGGCTGGCTTGGTGATACCCTGGATGTTATCACGTAAAACCTTCCTGTGACGCTTAGCGCCCCCCTTTCCGAGTCCTTTACCACCTTTTCCACGTCCAGACATTGTTTTGGTACAGTCTTAATGAAACTGAATGTCCATTCGCTAATTTTCCTGGGTTTATATAGTTATTTCTGATGACCTACTGACCTACTGACCCAATTTTAAAAATACAACTTGAAAAGTAGGTTAGTAGGTTAGTAGGTCATATCTCATATGGAGACAAAGACATAACTAAAAAAAAACGGCGTTAGAGCCATTTTCAACAATTTCTGGGTGAGATGCCTGGCCTGATACGAACTGATTGTTAAGTTCTTGCTACAGAGATTTTTTTTCCTTATACGTCCATACAAATACATTCATGATAAGTCCTATTGCACGTTTAGTACGGAGGTTCAAAGTATGACTCTCGGCCAATTTATCAAAATCCTATTTGTTACTTTTAGTACCTATTCTCGTCCTTGAAATAAACAAATTCTAACTTTGTTTTAATTTCATGTTTTTTAAGGAATGGGGAGAGTTACAGAAGCCGTTGTACGGTAAGTATGGTATGGATTATTGCATGACTGGGACCTTTTGGAGCAAGACAATTGTGATCAGGGAGTCCTTCGCGTAATTTTGTGGCCCTGAGAAGGGCCGTTGTTTGGGTGTCCTACGAAAGGAAACTGCTTAGGCACGTTCACCTCGGATACGACGGGCAAGCTGGATGTCCTTGGGCATGATGGTGACACGCTTGGCGTGGATAGCGCACAAATTGGTGTCTTCAAAGAGTCCGACCAAGTAAGCTTCGCTGGCTTCCTGAAGGGCCATGACGGCGGAGCTCTGGAATCGGAGATCAGTCTTGAAGTCCTGTGCGATTTCACGTACAAGTCGCTGGAATGGCAGCTTTCTGATCAGGAGCTCTGTGCTCTTCTGGTAACGTCTGATCTCACGAAGAGCTACAGTTCCGGGCCTGTATCTGTGTGGTTTCTTGACTCCACCGGTGGCCGGGGCGCTCTTACGGGCGGCTTTGGTTGCCAGCTGCTTTCTCGGAGCCTTTCCTCCTGTAGATTTTCTAGCGGTCTGCTTTGTTCGTGCCATCTTCTCGAAGTGTTCGATTGGATTGTGATCACGAGGGTAGACCGACACTTCTACTTATACAGAGGACAGAAAGTGGATTGAAATCTGACCAATCACAGGCATCCGCTCAATAATGGCGCACTGCTGTTCTGGCCAATCACAGAGCTCGTACTTCCGAGAGTTCGGCAGTGCTTTTTTCGATCCCACCATTTCAACTGGTATCGAAAATCTCTGCCTACCGACTCAGGTGTTCAAACTGGCGTTCGAAACCTGGGCCATCGAAGTTTCAAAATCGGGCCACATTACACACCAACAAGGATACTTGGAAATGGGCGATCGATCCGAAAATAAGGAAAGATCTAACTTTCCCAAAATTTGATTTCTAGACCTACACCCTAAATATGTAATCCAACACGAAGCGCCATGCAAACTCTAGACGTTGCTAAAAATTTCATGGAGATCGGACCCAGCGGGCCCGAGCAATGGCTTATAGGAAAACCGCGAGCTTGAAGCAAAAAACGGATTGAAATTCGACCAATCAGAGAGCCGCTTTTATAGCCATGTTAGGCAATGCATTTTGTGGACTTAGGCGATTTTCCCCGGATTTCGCGTTTCACGTGAGCTCTTACGGTATGCGTTTAGGGAGGATTCCGAGCTAATGTGCAGTCGCTCGCGCCTGGAACTTTATGCAAAACCTTTCCATGTCGTATGAAATAGGAAATAGGGCCATGATATCGAAAATTATTCTTTTAATGGCCATACAAAGAAGGTCCTCGCAACAAATGCCGCACAAAAAAGGGCCATGATAGTGACGGGTTTTTGTTTGATATCGCAGTTGCTCGTTTGAGACCCAGATTTTGTGACGAAATTTTGCTCAGGTGAACTTTTCCTGAAATTTTGATGGTCCTGAAAAGGACCTTTTGGGTAGTCTTTGCGTAAGCAATTTAAGACTTGATTTACTTCTTGGCGGCAGCTTTCTTGGCAGCAGGCTTTTTCTTGGGAGTAGCCTTCTTTGCTGCTGGCTTCTTCTTTGGTGTAGCCTTCTTGGCGGCAGCGGGCTTCTTTGCCGCAGGTTTCTTGGCAGCGACCTTCTTCTTTGGTGTGGCCTTCTTAGCCGGCTTTGCCTTTTTTTCTCCGGTGGCTTTCTTGGCTGCGGGTTTCTTGGCAGGCTTTTTCTTTGCTGCGGCCTTGGGCTTCTTTGCCTTGGCTGGCTTCTTTGCTGCTTTCTTTACCTCGCCGAGTCTGAAGGAACCAGAGGCGCCGGTGCCTTTGGACTGTTTCAGTGACCCATTCTTAACGCCCGCCCTCAGAGCCATTTTCAGGTGGTTGTTTGCGGCAGTACTGTCTTTGCCGATGCTGAAGTTGGCCACGATGTACTTCAGGATTGCCTGTCTTGAAGAACCTCCCCTCTCTTTAAGTGAGGTGATGGCCTTGTTAATCATTTCGCTGTACTTTGGGTGTGTGGAAGCCTTCTTTGGCTTGCTGGCGGCCTTCTTCGCCTTTGGGGTGGCGGTAGCTGGTGCGGTGTCAGTCATCTTGTCGATAGAGCTATTCGCAGTGGAATGAAGAATGAGACAGCGAGAGCCCGGACTTAATATATATATCGAATAAAAAGGATAGTAGAGCGCGGACCCGGACGGAAGCACCCCCTCTCCAAGTCCCGCATCCAATCTACCGAACTGGTGTGTTTCTGCAGCGGTAGAAAAACGTTAAAAAATAACTTTTAACACCTCGCGACCTAAACCCTTGCAAGTTTCTTTCATTCCTTGGTTATGCCAACAGACATTATTTCAAAAAGGGTCCTGCCTTCCGACAAAAACGGAAAATTATATCGACTTTTAAGTACCACATCCCGTTGAAACACGCCTTACCTGCTGTTGAAACACGTCTTACCTGCTGTTATGTGTGCAGAAAACGACATATTTTAGTGTATGGGTCTGGGGACTAATTTCATTTGAAATATTAATTCTCAATTTAAGTTCAAACCTTTGAACAAAGACAAACTTGCAGAAACGGGAGAGCAATTCTTGACATGTGGTGGCCCTTAAAAGGGCCGTTTATGAGTAAGCAAAGACTCGCAATGCTTACTTGGAAGCCTGTTTTGAGGTCTTCTTGGGGAGGAGAACAGCCTGGATGTTTGGGAGGACACCACCCTGGGCGATGGTAACTCCTGACAAAAGCTTGTTCAATTCCTCGTCGTTTCTAATGGCCAACTGTAAGTGACGTGGGATGATTCTGCTTTTCTTGTTGTCACGGGCAGCGTTTCCAGCCAACTCAAGTACTTCAGCAGCCAAATATTCCAATACGGCAGCAAGGTAAACTGGTGCACCAGCTCCAACTCGCTCGGCATAGTTTCCCTTTCGCAAAAGTCGGTGAATTCTTCCAACTGGGAACTGTAATCCAGCCCTGGTGGATCGGCTCTTTGCCTTTCCCTTAACTTTTCCTCCCTTTCCACGTCCAGACATGATTAAAGATTACGTTCAGTGTCTCTTGAGTTTGAGAAAATGAATGTAGTCAGCCCAAGTCGACCTTCGATTATATACCCAATAGAAGGGGATTGACCTACTTTCCACTCAGAATTAAGCTCGACCAATGAAATCGTCGGATACTAAATATTTGCCTTTCCAACAGCCAATCACAGCACCCGTACTGGAAAGGGTTTCGGTAGCGTATTTTTCGACTATTTTAACAAAGAAGAGTTCGTTTGGGAGAATTCTTTAGTTGGGACACTTAAAACAAAATAAAACGCATATTTGCTATCTTGGTTCTTTCGTCGAACTTTTCGATGAATAATGTGAATATACTAGTCAAAATGTATGGCATATTGAAATCTACATTTGTATATTTACAGGCTGTGGTGACATTGTTTTGAATTGTAATGAAACCTTGATTAAGATTTCATTTAATGGGTTAGGTCGACTAATTTTGGGGGAAAATGGAAGCTCTTTCGTGTAGATTGGTGGCCCTGAGAAGGGCCGTTTTAATCAGTAGGGAATTTCCCGTACAGATTTACTTGCTGCTGGTGTACTTGGTGACAGCCTTGGTTCCTTCGCTGACTGCGTGCTTAGCCAATTCACCTGGGAGAAGCAGTCTGACGGCGGTCTGAACCTCTCGGCTGGTGATGGTGGATCGCTTGTTGTAATGAGCAAGGCGTGAAGCTTCAGCTGCGATTCTCTCGAAGATGTCATTCACGAAGCTGTTCATGATAGACATGGCTTTGCTGGAGATTCCAGTATCTGGGTGCACTTGCTTCAAAACTTTGTAGATGTAGATAGCGTAGGATTCCTTCCTCCTCCTCTTCCTTTTCTTGTCACCAGACCTTTGAGCTTTGGTCTTGGACACGGCCTTCTTGGCTCCTTTGCTTCCTACTTTGGGTGGCATGTTTGATCGATTCAATCAGAATGTGAGGCAAAATTTGTATTTGTTGATCCCCCTCCCACCCGATGGCCTCCCCGGCTATCCCCCCGGGTCTGATTCCGGGGCCTTCACCGGGGTGCTGGGCTGGGGGGAGGGGGTTATTTACCCTCGCCTTCGACTCTCGTCATATGGCGAGCAGCTATCGTTGTATTGCAAAAGATTACTTAACTTACTATAGTTATGCTAAGATGTTTGCACTCTGCGGTTTAAAAAGGATATGGCTAAAAGTAAGAAATAATAAAAGTAGAAAGAAGAGGGGAGGAAGATAAAAAGGCACCAGCCCAGGACCACCGTGTAAAAATATATACATACATTATTTACAAATATCCCGCAGAGTGCCCTAAAATTGCAGTTCACGGTTGAAACCTAGGTTGGACTAATGTTATTATAACGTAGATGATCTTTAATTACTTGTTATTAACTAAGACTTATTAGATATATTACTTTGGTGCTTTAGTTGCTACTTGTTTGATTCGAATAGATTCAATATATATATACAATAATATAAATAATGATTGCGTTCGTGTGCAGCTACCCCAAATGGCTAAAAAATGCTATCAGAGACTAAAGTGGATTGATCCACTCCCGCAAACAATCAAGTCCGGTCAATGGGAGATTCTAAATGTAAGAAGAGCTCTGATTGGTTCGCCTTCCTTAATTATTGCGAAAGTAGGTCAATCCACTTTACTATATTTCAAGCTCAACAAAGAAAGTTTATCGATATCGGGTTTAAAGTGGATTGACCTACTCTCGCCAACAATTAAGTTCAGCCAATGGGAGCTCAAGAAGGAGTACTCGATTGTGATTGGCTGGCTTTCCTTAATTATTGCGAAAGTAGGTCAATCCACCCTGTTATGTTTCTAACTCGGTGTTGGTTTGCTCTAATACTTGCGTAACTACAGTCTTCACAGCCCCCGCCACGGGTGAACCAGAGACCGTGTAATGGTCCCTGACCCACTCCCGGCGCGGGCTATATGAAGACAATTTATATGTTGAGAGAAGTATAGTGTCTATGTTTTACAATAAAATATTTAAAGGAGGGTACCGTAACTAGTTTATTAAAAATGAATTCGTACTTCACAGCCCCCGCCGCGGGTGAACCAGAGATCGCCTCGCGGTCCCTGACACACTCCCGGCACGGGCTAACTGAAGCCATACTCCGATCCTTGAGTAAACAATGCTCTCAAATCGTTGCAACAGCAGGAAAGCTCTGTGATCCACCAGGACCGGGAGGAAGCAAATCGTTCCTGCCCGACCCCACTAGGCCCCAGAGCAATCCTGACCATCATGTTATAACCAAACAATGGTTGGTTAAATAATCAACGTTTAGGGGATGGTCCGCGCCATTGATATGCAGGAGGGGGAGAAAGAAATAAGAAAATAGTGTAGTAAACGATACTGGATGGACATGTACATCATTTGGGTTAACCCGCGAAATCTGAAATCGAGAGTCCGTCCTGCCCGATGCACAGGGTGTAAGGCCCGGATCACGAGGGAGGAGGCTAACTCAACGCCCTGGATCAGAGAATACTCCGATACACCCAATGCACCGGGTCCTCGAAAGGTAAAATACTATAAAATAGTGAGAGACGCCCGGTCCCGCAACCCGGCGCACCCGACCCCGAAAGCGGAGCAGCCCGCAAGACCGCCCGACATGCACCATCTTTTTAAGCATAAAGCTATCTAAGACAGAGCCGCCGAGCCCCCCCGCGGGCAACCACAGTCGGAGACACGCCGACAACAGACAACAAGGGCTGAGCCCGCCAACCGCGGGACCCAACGCCTCTCGGGCCTGCTGTGTCGGCCCCCAGGACGACATCGCGGACGGCCTGCTACCACACATTTCTCTCATATCGTTCTACCATGTCCGTCGGATGCCTGTTCTCTCCCTGGGGGCCAGCACTTGCATCACACAGCAAGCCAACATATTAAGAGTTTGGTAAAAATAAACAGACTAAACACTGAGGGTTGTAAAGAAATCCAAAAGGACTTAATTAAAAAAAGGAGTAAGAAAACGATTATCATCCACAGTCAGACTGTGAACGAACTGGCGGACTCTCAATTCCCGACCCGCGAGCGATAGGGAGAGGGTTAAATTAGTCAAAATAGACAAAATTTAAGACTGCGCGACTATTGATGACACTTCCGGAAGTTTAGCCCTTTACCCAAGTAATTCCTACTTTAAGTAGGTCAATTAGCTATGTCGTTACGACATCCCTTTTCGCGTTTTGTTAAATATTGTAAAATATAGCTAAAAAGATGCTCGAAAAGGGAAGATCGTACAAAATTACAGGTTTGGAGCATGGTAATTTATTAATAATAGTAGTTTAGTAAGATAGGGCTTGGATAAAGAAAACAAAACTAAAGACTGTTGAAACCGGAAGTTGACCATTTGACAGTTCTTATTTATCATTCCTACTTTCACTTTGGAAATCGTCGAATTTTATTAAAAAGGGCCAATAAAAGTAAACAATCAATGAATACGATTGATGCACATGTCCCACCAGATCGCCCCCGACCGTTTTTATAGTACTGAGCTGCGCGATTTTAAATATAAGAATACTGCCGTCCTGGGCCAAAATGTAAACAAACAATCTCTGGTCTTCTCCTTACCAAAGATGTTTTGGTCAAATAAGAAAGTTAGTGGGTTTTAAACTTAACCCGACATGGTTATATAAAAAGTAACCTGTGTTATTTAGTTTTAATAATAAATTGTCCCTTATTAAACAATACAAATAGGGGAAAAGAGGAGAAATAGGTTCTCCTTACCCATGATGTTTGGACAAGAATGGAGAATGACAAGGATTTTCACAGTGCAGCAACAAAATGCATCTATAGGCTTATTCTGACTGTGTTTAGGAATAGATTTATGAACATTTGGGCAAATTTAAACTAAATAACTGGAAAAAGTGAACAAGATTATTGAAGTTGATAGAATACAGACAAATCATTTTTGTCATAACAAAATTTATTTTGTTTTGATATAAATAAGGAGAAAAATAATCCCCATATATATCTTCTTTTATATATTGTAGGGTAGATGGCCAGCACTACTACTGGATTATAATAATAAAAGTGGAGATGAAGTCTGACCCAGGGGGGATCACCAGAAATTTGCTGGTACCAGCCATCCAGACTGCACAGATCTATGACTTGACTACCAGCGTCTGGATGTCAATGATCCGCACAGCCCAGTAAGAAAGAGGAAGGACATTGACTCAATGGTGGCATTCCCATACAGCCCTGGACAGAGTGTGGCCCAAGATCAGCAGTTTATATTTGGAAAAAAACTAATGATGAGGAAGATAACTGAACTTTATCTAGATTTTGTCTGTCATTTGACAGTCCATGAGATAGGTGGCTAGTGCAGGAAAAATGGACTTTTGAAGAGCCACTGATGGGAATAATAAGTTTTTCAGGCTAAAAACAAGTTTATTTTCTGTAAACACAGATTTTAGCTTTGACCGTGCAGCCCCATGGATACCACAGTGCAGAAGAAAATGCTCTGTGGAGTTGCGCTCAGCACACACTGGGCAATCCGGAGGGATGCCCAGTATATACTGACCGCTGCTCCCCGGCAACAGATTATAGCCTAGTCTCAGACGAGTCACACACTTATCCAGCCCAATTTGGGCTGAGTAATTGTGTGGCGGTCTGAGACCTATCTTATAGTCAGACTGTGGCTGACCCTGTAAGAGGCCAGCCACCCTATTGGACCATTTGACCTTGACTTTTTCCCTTATGATTGCATATATTTCTGTCGCCGCCAGGGGCAGATTGTCCCGCACAGAGCCCATCAGAGCCCGCTTCGCCACGCCATCAGCCAACTCATTACCCAGAATGCCGACATGTGCTGGACACCACACCAATGTTACCGTTGAGCCATTTTGGAGGCACTGATCTAAAGAAGACATGATATTTTGGAGCAGATCAGGCCTGGAGTTGCTACTTTTAGACTTTAAAGATTGTAGAGCCGAAAGTGAATCCGATAATATAGCAACTCTGTGTGGTTTATTGACCAGTGTCCAGTTTAGTGCATATTGAATTGCTGTCAGTTCTGCAGAATATATTGATAACCTGTTGCTGAGTCTTTTTGATGTTTTGACCTTAAGGGCTGGTATAACCATTGCTGCAGAAACTGCATGATTTTCATCCTTACTTCCATCTGTATAAATTTGAAGATGCTCAGCATAGTTCTTATTGATATGATCCTGGGTTTTAGCCAAAATTTGGGGTTCAGGATCACTTTTACTCAAATGAGAACTTAGGATTATGTCGACAATTGGGTTAGAGAGTACCCATGGCGAGTCAAAACGCGATCTGAGGTCCGCCACACTGCAACTGTCGAGAAGGTACTCCTCCTTTAGTTCCTGAAATTTGGCCCCAATGGGTAAAGTGGGGTTTTTGAAACAGGATTTTGCAAAGTAACCCTTCCCGACAATTTCATTCACCGGGTTGCACGGCCTACTAGCTACGCGAGCCCAGTACTTTAAGGTTTGTTCTTCCCTTCGCAGTTCCAAAGGCATTATCCCTGCTTCTAATTCCAACAAATGAAGGGGGGTTCCTTTTAGAGCCCTGAGGGCCAGTGATAGAGCCTTACTTTGGATCCTATCTAGAATTTTTAAGTTTGTTTTCGCGGCGCAAGCATAGACTATAGCACCATAGTCTATCTTTGGACGTATTAAGGCCTTATATAGAAGTAAGAGGGATTCCTTATTACTGCCAAAATCTGTTCCTCTCAACATTCTCATCAAATTAAGGTCCTTTTGGCATCTTTCAGCAATTTGCTTAATGTGAGGTAGTAATGTGAATTTCCTATCTAAAAGCATTCCCAAAAAAGTTACCACCTCTTGAAAAATAATTTGAGTGCCACCCAAAGATACGTCCACCTGGCGTAGATTACCGTTTCCAAAGATAATACCTACAGTTTTAGTTTTTGAAATTTTAAAGCCCCACTCATTAGCCCAGTGCCATATTAGGTCCAGCCCTTTCTGTGCCTTTTTCTGAAGGGTTTGACCACTGGACCCTTTTAGCCAGCCACCAGAGTCATCTGCAAATTGACTGACCACCATCCCTGTCCCCTCTAATGCATCAGGGAGGTCATTAACCAATAGAGAAAATAAAAGAGGGGATAATATGGCACCTTGGGGGGTACCTCTCGAAAGCTGTTCGGCTTCCGAGAGAGTATCCCCCACCTTGACTTGTATTTTTCTATCCTTAAGAAAGGCTCGTATATAGCGGAAACATCGCCCTGTGATCCCGTGTTTTTTAAGCTTATATAGAATACCCGAGTGCCAAGCAAGGTCAAAAGCGGCCTCAAGGTCAAGAAATATGGCTAGAACATGGCGTTTTCGATGCTTTGCATCGAGAACGTCGTGTTGTAGCCTAATAAGTTGGTCTATAGTGCACCTGCCCTTCCTAAAGCCAGATTGGAAGGGATTTAATACTTTTTTTGATTCCAAATAGCATTCTAAACGGGCCTTCACCATCCCCTCCAGTAATTTACCTGGGTGGGATGTGAGGCTAATGGGTCTGTAAGATTTTGGATCATTTTTGTCTTTTCCTTTCTTATGAAGTGGGATCACACAAGCTATTTTCCATTCCTCAGGGTAATTTCCATCTTTCCAAATTTTATTAAAGAAATGTAACCATAATTTTAAGGTGTTGTTATTCATATTTTTGAACATCATATAAGAAAGTTGATCTAGTCCCTCAGCAGAATTCTTCCTAGTTAAGATGCAATCCTTTAGTTCTTGAAGTGTAAAGTCATAATTCAATGGGGTTTCTTCATCTTCAAAAGAGGGAGAGTTTAGTAACTCAAAATGGTCAGTTTCAAACTGTTTTTGATGGGCCAAGACTGTTGGGTCTAGATTGTCTTCACTTGAAACCTTAGCATAGTGCTTAACCAGGATATTTGCCTTATCCTGAGGGGTAAATCCAGATTGTCCATTTTGGGTTAATATTGGAATGGGTGCATATGAAATTCCTTGAATTCTGTGTATTTTTTGCCAAAATTCCTTGCTATTTTTGGGGTTTACAAGACAGGAGTCACAGAATTCTTTCCAATTTTCAGTTTTTTTATCTAAAATAACTTTTTTGGCAAATTTACATTTTTCCCTAAAATTGACCAGATTGACTTCACAGGGATTCTTTTTTAAGTTTTTAAGAGCCAGTTTTCTCCCTTTGACTGCATCCTCACATTCTGAACCCCACCAAGGGACTCCTATCTTTTGGTTTGATTTTTTCTTAGAGACAGGGATAGATGCTTTAGCAGCCATTAGAAATTTTTCTGAGATGTTTTTATTATAGATATTTATGTCATGGTTATAGACCTCTGTCAGGGTTATCTCCTCACACATTTTTTTAAATTCTTCCCAATCTGCCCTATCATAAATGAATTTTGCGTTACTTTCATGGTTTGTATTTTTACAGGAATTTGAATTTTGAATCGTAATTAAGATTGGGAAGTGGTCTGAACCCCAGTTGTCCTGAATAACTTGCCAAAGACATTTTGTAGCCAATTTTGGACTTGTGGCGGTTAGATCAATGCATGTGAAAATGCCTCTAGCCGGATCTAACCTGGTGGGACAGCCATCGTTCAGCAGTACAATATTATTTTTTTCAACCCACTCAATTACTGCTTCCCCATGGCTGTCTGACCGTTTGTCGCCCCATATGGGATGGTGTGCATTAAAGTCACCAGTTACCACATAGTCTTTTAGTTTGCTTAAATTTAGTATTGAATCTGTAATGTAATTTAGGGACTCAAGGTCACACCCCCTTGAGTATATGTTAGCCAAAGTGAAAGGAGATAGGTCATTATATACTTCAAAAATTTGGGTCTCAATTTTTACCCCCCCATTTTGGTCCCTGGCATGGTCTATATTCAGTTTTTTGTAATTGATATTGTTTTTAAAATATGTAGAAAGTCCACCATAATATTTATTCTCAATTGACTTGAAGGTCACATATTCATGTGCATATCCAGGAATATTTTTGATGGTTGATGGAGAGAATTTTGATTCCTGGATACAAATGATATCTATATGATTTTTTTCCAAAAAGTGTTTAATTTCAGATATGGTGTGGGCTGATAGCCCACATGCATTTAGATTCAAAATATTAAAGTAAGGATTGAAAATGATTATTTAAATGGCTGCCTGATGGAACTGCGAGAGGGCTGCGAGGACCCTAGACTGTGTCGCCTGACCCCTCCCAGCTTGCTGGGAGAAGGCAAACGCTTCAGGGATGTGGGCCTCACAGTCTTACACGGTCTAGGTAAACTACTATGTGTTTTAAAAGCGGGTTTTCTCTTTGGGGTAGCCCCCTGTACCGGCGTGCTTTTGTCCGGGGTGTCCTTCTTATTGAGAGATAGACCAAAAATGGAGTCAGTGTAAGACTTTAAGATGACCAATCTTAGATCTCCATCTGTATGCTTGTTATTTTTTGAAAGATACTGCTGTAAATTCCTTATCAAAACATTTATATTCAATGGAAGAGTGTCTTCCAATGTTTTTGATAAGGTCTGTACAGCAGTCGAGACCGTTTCAGTTTTCTTTGGGGATTGAAAATTGAGGACATCCCGGACAGGAACTGATTGGGTGGACTCCTCCCCCTGATCCTCCAATTTGGAGACATCAGTGAAAGAGGAGCTATCACCCTTACTGTTAGGAGTGCTGCTCCTGGCCCCCTTACCCTCTAATAATGGGATTGGGCTTGTATTCTGTGAAATGCTACCCAAAACATTATTTCCGGCTCCTCCACTTAGGTTGGTGGAGCCGGAAATAGTCAGGAAGGAACCATTATTGGAGTTGTTTGTTTGGGGCTGGGGAGACCTTGACTGATTTTCCTTCCCGTCTGTTTTGGGTTGCGTGACCTTGACCTCTGGCACAAGAATAGTGTGATGGACAGGAATAGTTTTGTTGTCCAGACTTGTATAAGTTAATGTTCGGGCCGTGCCTTCTTTATTATGTATGAATCTAAAAGGGCGTCTAATTTCCTCTAGGGACAAGTCTGGATTTAATAACCTATTTGGGCTGGATGGAGGCGAATTTTTAGGCGAATTTTTAGGGGATACTACTTTTTTGGGGAGGGAATTCACTTTTTGATCTGCACATTTAGTTTTGGGTATATTCGCCTCTTTAGTCTTGGGTGGGGAAATCGAGATGCGTGATGTAGCAACAATACTTGGGGGGCCCGGAGTAGCACTCTCTTTGGTCTCAGCACATGCTTTGACCGCACTCGCCCAGGAGCACCCCTTGTCATCCCGGTATTTTTGTATCCTGGATGCCAATTGATACTCTGGGCAAGTGATGGATCTGGGGGAGTGCCTCCCACCACAGTTAGCGCACTCCCTGTGGCTGGAAGAACACTCCCTCGTGTTATGCAGACCGGCACAGCGGGCGCAGCGATCTTGATTTGGGCACCTGCGGGAGGTGTGTCCGAACTGCTGGCATCTGTAGCACCTTAGGGGAGGTCGGAAGTATGGTGCTACAGGTAGATGGACGACGGAGCCGGCAATACCCACCTCCTCCGGGAGGGTAGCCCCAAAGAAGGTGAGCACCACCGCCCCCGTCGCCCTATCCTCTCTATGAAATATCCTGGAGGCCCTCATAATCGGAATTGTTCTATCGTTAATTTTAGCCTCCAGGTTTTGGACCAGTTCTTCAGTGTCCATTTCTGTTGGGATGTTTCGTATGACCCCCTCAGTCGTGGATATGTCGTCTGGCGTATAGACGAAACAATTCATCCCACAAATGACCAAGGGGGCCATACCCAAAAGCTTTGCCAACATCTCAGCGGACACAACCTCCAGCAGGAGCCCGCCGTCTTTCAAGGGCACGACTTTCTGGACCATCCCCTTGAGTGATGATGTGAGGCCCCTCGAGAGAGCCAGGGGCGAGATTAGCTTAAAACCCCGCCGCCCGGCCTCCCCAATGGGCCTCACAAAAGCTCTATGTTTCCAAGTATTCTTAGACAATAGATGTGATTGTCCCGGATTTATAGGTACGCCATGTTGTACCAGATTAACTCCAGCCATAGATATGAATAAATAGGCATATACGAATAGACGGTAAGCTAGTTGCAACTGCTTAATACAGGGTAGCTACACACGATCGCAACCGATACAATAGAAAAGATGAATAATACTTGAAAAATTTTAGTGTTGGATCGCCGCACAAGTGCTTGATCTTCAACACGTATAAAAAAAATTTATATTAAACCTTATCCGGCTAGAATGAACAACACAAAACACAAAACAATTATTTCTGTCACACCCGGAATGACTTTCAACACTCCGATCCACCTTTTTGTATTTTCGGAAAGATCGGAGGTAGGGTGGAGCAGAATAATTTTAGGACCAATTAAATAAACATGTAAAACAGTATAAACAAGTAAGATAAATAAATATTGCATACAGGTGACTTAATATATGGTACATGTAAACAATGTGGGTGGGGTACTTGGGGTCACCTGTAATGGCCTCTAGATACAATTAAGACAACTATTATAGGGATCGGTTACTACCGTGAACTACAATACAAACTTATAGAGTGAAAAATACAACGATAGCTGATCACCAATACGACTGAGAGCCGGAAATATAAAAAAAAATTTGTCGTTTGTTTATGATAGCGACCATCAAAGATGGCGATCAAAGTACCTCTGGTGGTGGTGAGGCAAAACATGAATCCGTACGCTTATATATCAGAAAAAGGGGATTGACCTACTTTAAGTCATAATTAAGCAGAGCGCGGACCTTCACGGAAGCACCCCCCCCCCTCTTTTACCATAACGGCTTGCGAATTGAGAAAATTACACTAGGTAGCAGTTTAGAAATTCGACTTTTACTATAATAAAAGTCGTAAATACCTCTAATTTCTACTTTTAGGCAGCCAAAAAAGTCTCTTTGTCGGAAATGACTGAAGTTAATATATTTAACGATTTTTTGTATGAAATGGGATTTGTAAAATATGACCCAGGAAAAGGTTCGTCCTACGAATGTGAATCAGAAATCTTATTATCCTTATTCCAGCATGTTTTTGATTGTGTATTACGATTTTGGACGATCAAGGATATTGATCTTTGACTAAACAGGTCGTGTCTATATGGTCAGATTGTGTGTATGTGTGTGTTGATTTGAGGGTTTGTATGGTTGAGTGGTATGAGTCTTTCATATTATACTGATTAAGACAATTTTAAGACGGCAAGGATAACTGTCTTGGAATTTGTGGCCCTTAGAAGGGCCGTTTTTTTTGCACCGTCGTGTGCGTTTAGGGAGGTGAGCTTAACCACCGAATCCGTACAGGGTTCTTCCTTGTCTTTTCAAGGCGTAGACGACGTCCATGGCGGTGACAGTCTTCCTCTTGGCATGCTCGGTGTAAGTGACGGCATCCCGGATGACGTTTTCCAAGAAAACCTTCAACACACCTCTGGTTTCCTCGTAGATGAGACCAGAAATTCTCTTCACTCCACCTCGTCTGGCAAGACGACGGATGGCTGGCTTGGTGATACCCTGGATGTTATCACGTAAAACCTTCCTGTGACGCTTAGCGCCCCCCTTTCCGAGTCCTTTACCACCTTTTCCACGTCCAGACATTGTTTTGGTACAGTCTTAATGAAACTGAATGTCCATTCGCTAATTTTCCTGGGTTTATATAGTTATTTCTGATGACCTACTGACCTACTGACCCAATTTTAAAAATACAACTTGAAAAGTAGGTTAGTAGGTTAGTAGGTCATATCTCATATGGAGACAAAGACATAACTAAAAAAAAACGGCGTTAGAGCCATTTTCAACAATTTCTGGGTGAGATGCCTGGCCTGATACGAACTGATTGTTAAGTTCTTGCTACAGAGATTTTTTTTCCTTATACGTCCATACAAATACATTCATGATAAGTCCTATTGCACGTTTAGTACGGAGGTTCAAAGTATGACTCTCGGCCAATTTATCAAAATCCTATTTGTTACTTTTAGTACCTATTCTCGTCCTTGAAATAAACAAATTCTAACTTTGTTTTAATTTCATGTTTTTTAAGGAATGGGGAGAGTTACAGAAGCCGTTGTACGGTAAGTATGGTATGGATTATTGCATGACTGGGACCTTTTGGAGCAAGACAATTGTGATCAGGGAGTCCTTCGCGTAATTTTGTGGCCCTGAGAAGGGCCGTTGTTTGGGTGTCCTACGAAAGGAAACTGCTTAGGCACGTTCACCTCGGATACGACGGGCAAGCTGGATGTCCTTGGGCATGATGGTGACACGCTTGGCGTGGATAGCGCACAAATTGGTGTCTTCAAAGAGTCCGACCAAGTAAGCTTCGCTGGCTTCCTGAAGGGCCATGACGGCGGAGCTCTGGAATCGGAGATCAGTCTTGAAGTCCTGTGCGATTTCACGTACAAGTCGCTGGAATGGCAGCTTTCTGATCAGGAGCTCTGTGCTCTTCTGGTAACGTCTGATCTCACGAAGAGCTACAGTTCCGGGCCTGTATCTGTGTGGTTTCTTGACTCCACCGGTGGCCGGGGCGCTCTTACGGGCGGCTTTGGTTGCCAGCTGCTTTCTCGGAGCCTTTCCTCCTGTAGATTTTCTAGCGGTCTGCTTTGTTCGTGCCATCTTCTCGAAGTGTTCGATTGGATTGTGATCACGAGGGTAGACCGACACTTCTACTTATACAGAGGACAGAAAGTGGATTGAAATCTGACCAATCACAGGCATCCGCTCAATAATGGCGCACTGCTGTTCTGGCCAATCACAGAGCTCGTACTTCCGAGAGTTCGGCAGTGCTTTTTTCGATCCCACCATTTCAACTGGTATCGAAAATCTCTGCCTACCGACTCAGGTGTTCAAACTGGCGTTCGAAACCTGGGCCATCGAAGTTTCAAAATCGGGCCACATTACACACCAACAAGGATACTTGGAAATGGGC
Source organism: Fragum fragum (assembly GCA_946902895.1). NCBI lineage: Eukaryota > Metazoa > Mollusca > Bivalvia > Cardiida > Cardiidae > Fragum > Fragum fragum. Next base: position 52,193,258 of record OX336377.1, read on the forward strand.
GATCGATCCGAAAATAAGGAAAGATCTAACTTTCCCAAAATTTGATTTCTAGACCTACACCCTAAATATGTAATCCAACACGAAGCGCCATGCAAACTCTAGACGTTGCTAAAAATTTCATGGAGATCGGACCCAGCGGGCCCGAGCAATGGCTTATAGGAAAACCGCGAGCTTGAAGCAAAAAACGGATTGAAATTCGACCAATCAGAGAGCCGCTTTTATAGCCATGTTAGGCAATGCATTTTGTGGACTTAGGCGATTTTCCCCGGATTTCGCGTTTCACGTGAGCTCTTACGGTATGCGTTTAGGGAGGATTCCGAGCTAATGTGCAGTCGCTCGCGCCTGGAACTTTATGCAAAACCTTTCCATGTCGTATGAAATAGGAAATAGGGCCATGATATCGAAAATTATTCTTTTAATGGCCATACAAAGAAGGTCCTCGCAACAAATGCCGCACAAAAAAGGGCCATGATAGTGACGGGTTTTTGTTTGATATCGCAGTTGCTCGTTTGAGACCCAGATTTTGTGACGAAATTTTGCTCAGGTGAACTTTTCCTGAAATTTTGATGGTCCTGAAAAGGACCTTTTGGGTAGTCTTTGCGTAAGCAATTTAAGACTTGATTTACTTCTTGGCGGCAGCTTTCTTGGCAGCAGGCTTTTTCTTGGGAGTAGCCTTCTTTGCTGCTGGCTTCTTCTTTGGTGTAGCCTTCTTGGCGGCAGCGGGCTTCTTTGCCGCAGGTTTCTTGGCAGCGACCTTCTTCTTTGGTGTGGCCTTCTTAGCCGGCTTTGCCTTTTTTTCTCCGGTGGCTTTCTTGGCTGCGGGTTTCTTGGCAGGCTTTTTCTTTGCTGCGGCCTTGGGCTTCTTTGCCTTGGCTGGCTTCTTTGCTGCTTTCTTTACCTCGCCGAGTCTGAAGGAACCAGAGGCGCCGGTGCCTTTGGACTGTTTCAGTGACCCATTCTTAACGCCCGCCCTCAGAGCCATTTTCAGGTGGTTGTTTGCGGCAGTACTGTCTTTGCCGATGCTGAAGTTGGCCACGATGTACTTCAGGATTGCCTGTCTTGAAGAACCTCCCCTCTCTTTAAGTGAGGTGATGGCCTTGTTAATCATTTCGCTGTACTTTGGGTGTGTGGAAGCCTTCTTTGGCTTGCTGGCGGCCTTCTTCGCCTTTGGGGTGGCGGTAGCTGGTGCGGTGTCAGTCATCTTGTCGATAGAGCTATTCGCAGTGGAATGAAGAATGAGACAGCGAGAGCCCGGACTTAATATATATATCGAATAAAAAGGATAGTAGAGCGCGGACCCGGACGGAAGCACCCCCTCTCCAAGTCCCGCATCCAATCTACCGAACTGGTGTGTTTCTGCAGCGGTAGAAAAACGTTAAAAAATAACTTTTAACACCTCGCGACCTAAACCCTTGCAAGTTTCTTTCATTCCTTGGTTATGCCAACAGACATTATTTCAAAAAGGGTCCTGCCTTCCGACAAAAACGGAAAATTATATCGACTTTTAAGTACCACATCCCGTTGAAACACGCCTTACCTGCTGTTGAAACACGTCTTACCTGCTGTTATGTGTGCAGAAAACGACATATTTTAGTGTATGGGTCTGGGGACTAATTTCATTTGAAATATTAATTCTCAATTTAAGTTCAAACCTTTGAACAAAGACAAACTTGCAGAAACGGGAGAGCAATTCTTGACATGTGGTGGCCCTTAAAAGGGCCGTTTATGAGTAAGCAAAGACTCGCAATGCTTACTTGGAAGCCTGTTTTGAGGTCTTCTTGGGGAGGAGAACAGCCTGGATGTTTGGGAGGACACCACCCTGGGCGATGGTAACTCCTGACAAAAGCTTGTTCAATTCCTCGTCGTTTCTAATGGCCAACTGTAAGTGACGTGGGATGATTCTGCTTTTCTTGTTGTCACGGGCAGCGTTTCCAGCCAACTCAAGTACTTCAGCAGCCAAATATTCCAATACGGCAGCAAGGTAAACTGGTGCACCAGCTCCAACTCGCTCGGCATAGTTTCCCTTTCGCAAAAGTCGGTGAATTCTTCCAACTGGGAACTGTAATCCAGCCCTGGTGGATCGGCTCTTTGCCTTTCCCTTAACTTTTCCTCCCTTTCCACGTCCAGACATGATTAAAGATTACGTTCAGTGTCTCTTGAGTTTGAGAAAATGAATGTAGTCAGCCCAAGTCGACCTTCGATTATATACCCAATAGAAGGGGATTGACCTACTTTCCACTCAGAATTAAGCTCGACCAATGAAATCGTCGGATACTAAATATTTGCCTTTCCAACAGCCAATCACAGCACCCGTACTGGAAAGGGTTTCGGTAGCGTATTTTTCGACTATTTTAACAAAGAAGAGTTCGTTTGGGAGAATTCTTTAGTTGGGACACTTAAAACAAAATAAAACGCATATTTGCTATCTTGGTTCTTTCGTCGAACTTTTCGATGAATAATGTGAATATACTAGTCAAAATGTATGGCATATTGAAATCTACATTTGTATATTTACAGGCTGTGGTGACATTGTTTTGAATTGTAATGAAACCTTGATTAAGATTTCATTTAATGGGTTAGGTCGACTAATTTTGGGGGAAAATGGAAGCTCTTTCGTGTAGATTGGTGGCCCTGAGAAGGGCCGTTTTAATCAGTAGGGAATTTCCCGTACAGATTTACTTGCTGCTGGTGTACTTGGTGACAGCCTTGGTTCCTTCGCTGACTGCGTGCTTAGCCAATTCACCTGGGAGAAGCAGTCTGACGGCGGTCTGAACCTCTCGGCTGGTGATGGTGGATCGCTTGTTGTAATGAGCAAGGCGTGAAGCTTCAGCTGCGATTCTCTCGAAGATGTCATTCACGAAGCTGTTCATGATAGACATGGCTTTGCTGGAGATTCCAGTATCTGGGTGCACTTGCTTCAAAACTTTGTAGATGTAGATAGCGTAGGATTCCTTCCTCCTCCTCTTCCTTTTCTTGTCACCAGACCTTTGAGCTTTGGTCTTGGACACGGCCTTCTTGGCTCCTTTGCTTCCTACTTTGGGTGGCATGTTTGATCGATTCAATCAGAATGTGAGGCAAAACATGAATCCGTACGCTTATATATCAGAAAAAGGGGATTGACCTACTTTAAGTCATAATTAAGCAGAGCGCGGACCTTCACGGAAGCACCCCCCCCCCTCTTTTACCATAACGGCTTGCGAATTGAGAAAATTACACTAGGTAGCAGTTTAGAAATTCGACTTTTACTATAATAAAAGTCGTAAATACCTCTAATTTCTACTTTTAGGCAGCCAAAAAAGTCTCTTTGTCGGAAATGACTGAAGTTAATATATTTAACGATTTTTTGTATGAAATGGGATTTGTAAAATATGACCCAGGAAAAGGTTCGTCCTACGAATGTGAATCAGAAATCTTATTATCCTTATTCCAGCATGTTTTTGATTGTGTATTACGATTTTGGACGATCAAGGATATTGATCTTTGACTAAACAGGTCGTGTCTATATGGTCAGATTGTGTGTATGTGTGTGTTGATTTGAGGGTTTGTATGGTTGAGTGGTATGAGTCTTTCATATTATACTGATTAAGACAATTTTAAGACGGCAAGGATAACTGTCTTGGAATTTGTGGCCCTTAGAAGGGCCGTTTTTTTTGCACCGTCGTGTGCGTTTAGGGAGGTGAGCTTAACCACCGAATCCGTACAGGGTTCTTCCTTGTCTTTTCAAGGCGTAGACGACGTCCATGGCGGTGACAGTCTTCCTCTTGGCATGCTCGGTGTAAGTGACGGCATCCCGGATGACGTTTTCCAAGAAAACCTTCAACACACCTCTGGTTTCCTCGTAGATGAGACCAGAAATTCTCTTCACTCCACCTCGTCTGGCAAGACGACGGATGGCTGGCTTGGTGATACCCTGGATGTTATCACGTAAAACCTTCCTGTGACGCTTAGCGCCCCCCTTTCCGAGTCCTTTACCACCTTTTCCACGTCCAGACATTGTTTTGGTACAGTCTTAATGAAACTGAATGTCCATTCGCTAATTTTCCTGGGTTTATATAGTTATTTCTGATGACCTACTGACCTACTGACCCAATTTTAAAAATACAACTTGAAAAGTAGGTTAGTAGGTTAGTAGGTCATATCTCATATGGAGACAAAGACATAACTAAAAAAAAACGGCGTTAGAGCCATTTTCAACAATTTCTGGGTGAGATGCCTGGCCTGATACGAACTGATTGTTAAGTTCTTGCTACAGAGATTTTTTTTCCTTATACGTCCATACAAATACATTCATGATAAGTCCTATTGCACGTTTAGTACGGAGGTTCAAAGTATGACTCTCGGCCAATTTATCAAAATCCTATTTGTTACTTTTAGTACCTATTCTCGTCCTTGAAATAAACAAATTCTAACTTTGTTTTAATTTCATGTTTTTTAAGGAATGGGGAGAGTTACAGAAGCCGTTGTACGGTAAGTATGGTATGGATTATTGCATGACTGGGACCTTTTGGAGCAAGACAATTGTGATCAGGGAGTCCTTCGCGTAATTTTGTGGCCCTGAGAAGGGCCGTTGTTTGGGTGTCCTACGAAAGGAAACTGCTTAGGCACGTTCACCTCGGATACGACGGGCAAGCTGGATGTCCTTGGGCATGATGGTGACACGCTTGGCGTGGATAGCGCACAAATTGGTGTCTTCAAAGAGTCCGACCAAGTAAGCTTCGCTGGCTTCCTGAAGGGCCATGACGGCGGAGCTCTGGAATCGGAGATCAGTCTTGAAGTCCTGTGCGATTTCACGTACAAGTCGCTGGAATGGCAGCTTTCTGATCAGGAGCTCTGTGCTCTTCTGGTAACGTCTGATCTCACGAAGAGCTACAGTTCCGGGCCTGTATCTGTGTGGTTTCTTGACTCCACCGGTGGCCGGGGCGCTCTTACGGGCGGCTTTGGTTGCCAGCTGCTTTCTCGGAGCCTTTCCTCCTGTAGATTTTCTAGCGGTCTGCTTTGTTCGTGCCATCTTCTCGAAGTGTTCGATTGGATTGTGATCACGAGGGTAGACCGACACTTCTACTTATACAGAGGACAGAAAGTGGATTGAAATCTGACCAATCACAGGCATCCGCTCAATAATGGCGCACTGCTGTTCTGGCCAATCACAGAGCTCGTACTTCCGAGAGTTCGGCAGTGCTTTTTTCGATCCCACCATTTCAACTGGTATCGAAAATCTCTGCCTACCGACTCAGGTGTTCAAACTGGCGTTCGAAACCTGGGCCATCGAAGTTTCAAAATCGGGCCACATTACACACCAACAAGGATACTTGGAAATGGGCGATCGATCCGAAAATAAGGAAAGATCTAACTTTCCCAAAATTTGATTTCTAGACCTACACCCTAAATATGTAATCCAACACGAAGCGCCATGCAAACTCTAGACGTTGCTAAAAATTTCATGGAGATCGGACCCAGCGGGCCCGAGCAATGGCTTATAGGAAAACCGCGAGCTTGAAGCAAAAAACGGATTGAAATTCGACCAATCAGAGAGCCGCTTTTATAGCCATGTTAGGCAATGCATTTTGTGGACTTAGGCGATTTTCCCCGGATTTCGCGTTTCACGTGAGCTCTTACGGTATGCGTTTAGGGAGGATTCCGAGCTAATGTGCAGTCGCTCGCGCCTGGAACTTTATGCAAAACCTTTCCATGTCGTATGAAATAGGAAATAGGGCCATGATATCGAAAATTATTCTTTTAATGGCCATACAAAGAAGGTCCTCGCAACAAATGCCGCACAAAAAAGGGCCATGATAGTGACGGGTTTTTGTTTGATATCGCAGTTGCTCGTTTGAGACCCAGATTTTGTGACGAAATTTTGCTCAGGTGAACTTTTCCTGAAATTTTGATGGTCCTGAAAAGGACCTTTTGGGTAGTCTTTGCGTAAGCAATTTAAGACTTGATTTACTTCTTGGCGGCAGCTTTCTTGGCAGCAGGCTTTTTCTTGGGAGTAGCCTTCTTTGCTGCTGGCTTCTTCTTTGGTGTAGCCTTCTTGGCGGCAGCGGGCTTCTTTGCCGCAGGTTTCTTGGCAGCGACCTTCTTCTTTGGTGTGGCCTTCTTAGCCGGCTTTGCCTTTTTTTCTCCGGTGGCTTTCTTGGCTGCGGGTTTCTTGGCAGGCTTTTTCTTTGCTGCGGCCTTGGGCTTCTTTGCCTTGGCTGGCTTCTTTGCTGCTTTCTTTACCTCGCCGAGTCTGAAGGAACCAGAGGCGCCGGTGCCTTTGGACTGTTTCAGTGACCCATTCTTAACGCCCGCCCTCAGAGCCATTTTCAGGTGGTTGTTTGCGGCAGTACTGTCTTTGCCGATGCTGAAGTTGGCCACGATGTACTTCAGGATTGCCTGTCTTGAAGAACCTCCCCTCTCTTTAAGTGAGGTGATGGCCTTGTTAATCATTTCGCTGTACTTTGGGTGTGTGGAAGCCTTCTTTGGCTTGCTGGCGGCCTTCTTCGCCTTTGGGGTGGCGGTAGCTGGTGCGGTGTCAGTCATCTTGTCGATAGAGCTATTCGCAGTGGAATGAAGAATGAGACAGCGAGAGCCCGGACTTAATATATATATCGAATAAAAAGGATAGTAGAGCGCGGACCCGGACGGAAGCACCCCCTCTCCAAGTCCCGCATCCAATCTACCGAACTGGTGTGTTTCTGCAGCGGTAGAAAAACGTTAAAAAATAACTTTTAACACCTCGCGACCTAAACCCTTGCAAGTTTCTTTCATTCCTTGGTTATGCCAACAGACATTATTTCAAAAAGGGTCCTGCCTTCCGACAAAAACGGAAAATTATATCGACTTTTAAGTACCACATCCCGTTGAAACACGCCTTACCTGCTGTTGAAACACGTCTTACCTGCTGTTATGTGTGCAGAAAACGACATATTTTAGTGTATGGGTCTGGGGACTAATTTCATTTGAAATATTAATTCTCAATTTAAGTTCAAACCTTTGAACAAAGACAAACTTGCAGAAACGGGAGAGCAATTCTTGACATGTGGTGGCCCTTAAAAGGGCCGTTTATGAGTAAGCAAAGACTCGCAATGCTTACTTGGAAGCCTGTTTTGAGGTCTTCTTGGGGAGGAGAACAGCCTGGATGTTTGGGAGGACACCACCCTGGGCGATGGTAACTCCTGACAAAAGCTTGTTCAATTCCTCGTCGTTTCTAATGGCCAACTGTAAGTGACGTGGGATGATTCTGCTTTTCTTGTTGTCACGGGCAGCGTTTCCAGCCAACTCAAGTACTTCAGCAGCCAAATATTCCAATACGGCAGCAAGGTAAACTGGTGCACCAGCTCCAACTCGCTCGGCATAGTTTCCCTTTCGCAAAAGTCGGTGAATTCTTCCAACTGGGAACTGTAATCCAGCCCTGGTGGATCGGCTCTTTGCCTTTCCCTTAACTTTTCCTCCCTTTCCACGTCCAGACATGATTAAAGATTACGTTCAGTGTCTCTTGAGTTTGAGAAAATGAATGTAGTCAGCCCAAGTCGACCTTCGATTATATACCCAATAGAAGGGGATTGACCTACTTTCCACTCAGAATTAAGCTCGACCAATGAAATCGTCGGATACTAAATATTTGCCTTTCCAACAGCCAATCACAGCACCCGTACTGGAAAGGGTTTCGGTAGCGTATTTTTCGACTATTTTAACAAAGAAGAGTTCGTTTGGGAGAATTCTTTAGTTGGGACACTTAAAACAAAATAAAACGCATATTTGCTATCTTGGTTCTTTCGTCGAACTTTTCGATGAATAATGTGAATATACTAGTCAAAATGTATGGCATATTGAAATCTACATTTGTATATTTACAGGCTGTGGTGACATTGTTTTGAATTGTAATGAAACCTTGATTAAGATTTCATTTAATGGGTTAGGTCGACTAATTTTGGGGGAAAATGGAAGCTCTTTCGTGTAGATTGGTGGCCCTGAGAAGGGCCGTTTTAATCAGTAGGGAATTTCCCGTACAGATTTACTTGCTGCTGGTGTACTTGGTGACAGCCTTGGTTCCTTCGCTGACTGCGTGCTTAGCCAATTCACCTGGGAGAAGCAGTCTGACGGCGGTCTGAACCTCTCGGCTGGTGATGGTGGATCGCTTGTTGTAATGAGCAAGGCGTGAAGCTTCAGCTGCGATTCTCTCGAAGATGTCATTCACGAAGCTGTTCATGATAGACATGGCTTTGCTGGAGATTCCAGTATCTGGGTGCACTTGCTTCAAAACTTTGTAGATGTAGATAGCGTAGGATTCCTTCCTCCTCCTCTTCCTTTTCTTGTCACCAGACCTTTGAGCTTTGGTCTTGGACACGGCCTTCTTGGCTCCTTTGCTTCCTACTTTGGGTGGCATGTTTGATCGATTCAATCAGAATGTGAGGCAAAACATGAATCCGTACGCTTATATATCAGAAAAAGGGGATTGACCTACTTTAAGTCATAATTAAGCAGAGCGCGGACCTTCACGGAAGCACCCCCCCCCCTCTTTTACCATAACGGCTTGCGAATTGAGAAAATTACACTAGGTAGCAGTTTAGAAATTCGACTTTTACTATAATAAAAGTCGTAAATACCTCTAATTTCTACTTTTAGGCAGCCAAAAAAGTCTCTTTGTCGGAAATGACTGAAGTTAATATATTTAACGATTTTTTGTATGAAATGGGATTTGTAAAATATGACCCAGGAAAAGGTTCGTCCTACGAATGTGAATCAGAAATCTTATTATCCTTATTCCAGCATGTTTTTGATTGTGTATTACGATTTTGGACGATCAAGGATATTGATCTTTGACTAAACAGGTCGTGTCTATATGGTCAGATTGTGTGTATGTGTGTGTTGATTTGAGGGTTTGTATGGTTGAGTGGTATGAGTCTTTCATATTATACTGATTAAGACAATTTTAAGACGGCAAGGATAACTGTCTTGGAATTTGTGGCCCTTAGAAGGGCCGTTTTTTTTGCACCGTCGTGTGCGTTTAGGGAGGTGAGCTTAACCACCGAATCCGTACAGGGTTCTTCCTTGTCTTTTCAAGGCGTAGACGACGTCCATGGCGGTGACAGTCTTCCTCTTGGCATGCTCGGTGTAAGTGACGGCATCCCGGATGACGTTTTCCAAGAAAACCTTCAACACACCTCTGGTTTCCTCGTAGATGAGACCAGAAATTCTCTTCACTCCACCTCGTCTGGCAAGACGACGGATGGCTGGCTTGGTGATACCCTGGATGTTATCACGTAAAACCTTCCTGTGACGCTTAGCGCCCCCCTTTCCGAGTCCTTTACCACCTTTTCCACGTCCAGACATTGTTTTGGTACAGTCTTAATGAAACTGAATGTCCATTCGCTAATTTTCCTGGGTTTATATAGTTATTTCTGATGACCTACTGACCTACTGACCCAATTTTAAAAATACAACTTGAAAAGTAGGTTAGTAGGTTAGTAGGTCATATCTCATATGGAGACAAAGACATAACTAAAAAAAAACGGCGTTAGAGCCATTTTCAACAATTTCTGGGTGAGATGCCTGGCCTGATACGAACTGATTGTTAAGTTCTTGCTACAGAGATTTTTTTTCCTTATACGTCCATACAAATACATTCATGATAAGTCCTATTGCACGTTTAGTACGGAGGTTCAAAGTATGACTCTCGGCCAATTTATCAAAATCCTATTTGTTACTTTTAGTACCTATTCTCGTCCTTGAAATAAACAAATTCTAACTTTGTTTTAATTTCATGTTTTTTAAGGAATGGGGAGAGTTACAGAAGCCGTTGTACGGTAAGTATGGTATGGATTATTGCATGACTGGGACCTTTTGGAGCAAGACAATTGTGATCAGGGAGTCCTTCGCGTAATTTTGTGGCCCTGAGAAGGGCCGTTGTTTGGGTGTCCTACGAAAGGAAACTGCTTAGGCACGTTCACCTCGGATACGACGGGCAAGCTGGATGTCCTTGGGCATGATGGTGACACGCTTGGCGTGGATAGCGCACAAATTGGTGTCTTCAAAGAGTCCGACCAAGTAAGCTTCGCTGGCTTCCTGAAGGGCCATGACGGCGGAGCTCTGGAATCGGAGATCAGTCTTGAAGTCCTGTGCGATTTCACGTACAAGTCGCTGGAATGGCAGCTTTCTGATCAGGAGCTCTGTGCTCTTCTGGTAACGTCTGATCTCACGAAGAGCTACAGTTCCGGGCCTGTATCTGTGTGGTTTCTTGACTCCACCGGTGGCCGGGGCGCTCTTACGGGCGGCTTTGGTTGCCAGCTGCTTTCTCGGAGCCTTTCCTCCTGTAGATTTTCTAGCGGTCTGCTTTGTTCGTGCCATCTTCTCGAAGTGTTCGATTGGATTGTGATCACGAGGGTAGACCGACACTTCTACTTATACAGAGGACAGAAAGTGGATTGAAATCTGACCAATCACAGGCATCCGCTCAATAATGGCGCACTGCTGTTCTGGCCAATCACAGAGCTCGTACTTCCGAGAGTTCGGCAGTGCTTTTTTCGATCCCACCATTTCAACTGGTATCGAAAATCTCTGCCTACCGACTCAGGTGTTCAAACTGGCGTTCGAAACCTGGGCCATCGAAGTTTCAAAATCGGGCCACATTACACACCAACAAGGATACTTGGAAATGGGCGATCGATCCGAAAATAAGGAAAGATCTAACTTTCCCAAAATTTGATTTCTAGACCTACACCCTAAATATGTAATCCAACACGAAGCGCCATGCAAACTCTAGACGTTGCTAAAAATTTCATGGAGATCGGACCCAGCGGGCCCGAGCAATGGCTTATAGGAAAACCGCGAGCTTGAAGCAAAAAACGGATTGAAATTCGACCAATCAGAGAGCCGCTTTTATAGCCATGTTAGGCAATGCATTTTGTGGACTTAGGCGATTTTCCCCGGATTTCGCGTTTCACGTGAGCTCTTACGGTATGCGTTTAGGGAGGATTCCGAGCTAATGTGCAGTCGCTCGCGCCTGGAACTTTATGCAAAACCTTTCCATGTCGTATGAAATAGGAAATAGGGCCATGATATCGAAAATTATTCTTTTAATGGCCATACAAAGAAGGTCCTCGCAACAAATGCCGCACAAAAAAGGGCCATGATAGTGACGGGTTTTTGTTTGATATCGCAGTTGCTCGTTTGAGACCCAGATTTTGTGACGAAATTTTGCTCAGGTGAACTTTTCCTGAAATTTTGATGGTCCTGAAAAGGACCTTTTGGGTAGTCTTTGCGTAAGCAATTTAAGACTTGATTTACTTCTTGGCGGCAGCTTTCTTGGCAGCAGGCTTTTTCTTGGGAGTAGCCTTCTTTGCTGCTGGCTTCTTCTTTGGTGTAGCCTTCTTGGCGGCAGCGGGCTTCTTTGCCGCAGGTTTCTTGGCAGCGACCTTCTTCTTTGGTGTGGCCTTCTTAGCCGGCTTTGCCTTTTTTTCTCCGGTGGCTTTCTTGGCTGCGGGTTTCTTGGCAGGCTTTTTCTTTGCTGCGGCCTTGGGCTTCTTTGCCTTGGCTGGCTTCTTTGCTGCTTTCTTTACCTCGCCGAGTCTGAAGGAACCAGAGGCGCCGGTGCCTTTGGACTGTTTCAGTGACCCATTCTTAACGCCCGCCCTCAGAGCCATTTTCAGGTGGTTGTTTGCGGCAGTACTGTCTTTGCCGATGCTGAAGTTGGCCACGATGTACTTCAGGATTGCCTGTCTTGAAGAACCTCCCCTCTCTTTAAGTGAGGTGATGGCCTTGTTAATCATTTCGCTGTACTTTGGGTGTGTGGAAGCCTTCTTTGGCTTGCTGGCGGCCTTCTTCGCCTTTGGGGTGGCGGTAGCTGGTGCGGTGTCAGTCATCTTGTCGATAGAGCTATTCGCAGTGGAATGAAGAATGAGACAGCGAGAGCCCGGACTTAATATATATATCGAATAAAAAGGATAGTAGAGCGCGGACCCGGACGGAGGCACCCCCTCTCCAAGTCCCGCATCCAATCTACCGAACTGGTGTGTTTCTGCAGCGGTAGAAAAACGTTAAAAAATAACTTTTAACACCTCGCGACCTAAACCCTTGCAAGTTTCTTTCATTCCTTGGTTATGCCAACAGACATTATTTCAAAAAGGGTCCTGCCTTCCGACAAAAACGGAAAATTATATCGACTTTTAAGTACCACATCCCGTTGAAACACGCCTTACCTGCTGTTGAAACACGTCTTACCTGCTGTTATGTGTGCAGAAAACGACATATTTTAGTGTATGGGTCTGGGGACTAATTTCATTTGAAATATTAATTCTCAATTTAAGTTCAAACCTTTGAACAAAGACAAACTTGCAGAAACGGGAGAGCAATTCTTGACATGTGGTGGCCCTTAAAAGGGCCGTTTATGAGTAAGCAAAGACTCGCAATGCTTACTTGGAAGCCTGTTTTGAGGTCTTCTTGGGGAGGAGAACAGCCTGGATGTTTGGGAGGACACCACCCTGGGCGATGGTAACTCCTGACAAAAGCTTGTTCAATTCCTCGTCGTTTCTAATGGCCAACTGTAAGTGACGTGGGATGATTCTGCTTTTCTTGTTGTCACGGGCAGCGTTTCCAGCCAACTCAAGTACTTCAGCAGCCAAATATTCCAATACGGCAGCAAGGTAAACTGGTGCACCAGCTCCAACTCGCTCGGCATAGTTTCCCTTTCGCAAAAGTCGGTGAATTCTTCCAACTGGGAACTGTAATCCAGCCCTGGTGGATCGGCTCTTTGCCTTTCCCTTAACTTTTCCTCCCTTTCCACGTCCAGACATGATTAAAGATTACGTTCAGTGTCTCTTGAGTTTGAGAAAATGAATGTAGTCAGCCCAAGTCGACCTTCGATTATATACCCAATAGAAGGGGATTGACCTACTTTCCACTCAGAATTAAGCTCGACCAATGAAATCGTCGGATACTAAATATTTGCCTTTCCAACAGCCAATCACAGCACCCGTACTGGAAAGGGTTTCGGTAGCGTATTTTTCGACTATTTTAACAAAGAAGAGTTCGTTTGGGAGAATTCTTTAGTTGGGACACTTAAAACAAAATAAAACGCATATTTGCTATCTTGGTTCTTTCGTCGAACTTTTCGATGAATAATGTGAATATACTAGTCAAAATGTATGGCATATTGAAATCTACATTTGTATATTTACAGGCTGTGGTGACATTGTTTTGAATTGTAATGAAACCTTGATTAAGATTTCATTTAATGGGTTAGGTCGACTAATTTTGGGGGAAAATGGAAGCTCTTTCGTGTAGATTGGTGGCCCTGAGAAGGGCCGTTTTAATCAGTAGGGAATTTCCCGTACAGATTTACTTGCTGCTGGTGTACTTGGTGACAGCCTTGGTTCCTTCGCTGACTGCGTGCTTAGCCAATTCACCTGGGAGAAGCAGTCTGACGGCGGTCTGAACCTCTCGGCTGGTGATGGTGGATCGCTTGTTGTAATGAGCAAGGCGTGAAGCTTCAGCTGCGATTCTCTCGAAGATGTCATTCACGAAGCTGTTCATGATAGACATGGCTTTGCTGGAGATTCCAGTATCTGGGTGCACTTGCTTCAAAACTTTGTAGATGTAGATAGCGTAGGATTCCTTCCTCCTCCTCTTCCTTTTCTTGTCACCAGACCTTTGAGCTTTGGTCTTGGACACGGCCTTCTTGGCTCCTTTGCTTCCTACTTTGGGTGGCATGTTTGATCGATTCAATCAGAATGTGAGGCAAAACATGAATCCGTACGCTTATATATCAGAAAAAGGGGATTGACCTACTTTAAGTCATAATTAAGCAGAGCGCGGACCTTCACGGAAGCACCCCCCCCCCTCTTTTACCATAACGGCTTGCGAATTGAGAAAATTACACTAGGTAGCAGTTTAGAAATTCGACTTTTACTATAATAAAAGTCGTAAATACCTCTAATTTCTACTTTTAGGCAGCCAAAAAAGTCTCTTTGTCGGAAATGACTGAAGTTAATATATTTAACGATTTTTTGTATGAAATGGGATTTGTAAAATATGACCCAGGAAAAGGTTCGTCCTACGAATGTGAATCAGAAATCTTATTATCCTTATTCCAGCATGTTTTTGATTGTGTATTACGATTTTGGACGATCAAGGATATTGATCTTTGACTAAACAGGTCGTGTCTATATGGTCAGATTGTGTGTATGTGTGTGTTGATTTGAGGGTTTGTATGGTTGAGTGGTATGAGTCTTTCATATTATACTGATTAAGACAATTTTAAGACGGCAAGGATAACTGTCTTGGAATTTGTGGCCCTTAGAAGGGCCGTTTTTTTTGCACCGTCGTGTGCGTTTAGGGAGGTGAGCTTAACCACCGAATCCGTACAGGGTTCTTCCTTGTCTTTTCAAGGCGTAGACGACGTCCATGGCGGTGACAGTCTTCCTCTTGGCATGCTCGGTGTAAGTGACGGCATCCCGGATGACGTTTTCCAAGAAAACCTTCAACACACCTCTGGTTTCCTCGTAGATGAGACCAGAAATTCTCTTCACTCCACCTCGTCTGGCAAGACGACGGATGGCTGGCTTGGTGATACCCTGGATGTTATCACGTAAAACCTTCCTGTGACGCTTAGCGCCCCCCTTTCCGAGTCCTTTACCACCTTTTCCACGTCCAGACATTGTTTTGGTACAGTCTTAATGAAACTGAATGTCCATTCGCTAATTTTCCTGGGTTTATATAGTTATTTCTGATGACCTACTGACCTACTGACCCAATTTTAAAAATACAACTTGAAAAGTAGGTTAGTAGGTTAGTAGGTCATATCTCATATGGAGACAAAGACATAACTAAAAAAAAACGGCGTTAGAGCCATTTTCAACAATTTCTGGGTGAGATGCCTGGCCTGATACGAACTGATTGTTAAGTTCTTGCTACAGAGATTTTTTTTCCTTATACGTCCATACAAATACATTCATGATAAGTCCTATTGCACGTTTAGTACGGAGGTTCAAAGTATGACTCTCGGCCAATTTATCAAAATCCTATTTGTTACTTTTAGTACCTATTCTCGTCCTTGAAATAAACAAATTCTAACTTTGTTTTAATTTCATGTTTTTTAAGGAATGGGGAGAGTTACAGAAGCCGTTGTACGGTAAGTATGGTATGGATTATTGCATGACTGGGACCTTTTGGAGCAAGACAATTGTGATCAGGGAGTCCTTCGCGTAATTTTGTGGCCCTGAGAAGGGCCGTTGTTTGGGTGTCCTACGAAAGGAAACTGCTTAGGCACGTTCACCTCGGATACGACGGGCAAGCTGGATGTCCTTGGGCATGATGGTGACACGCTTGGCGTGGATAGCGCACAAATTGGTGTCTTCAAAGAGTCCGACCAAGTAAGCTTCGCTGGCTTCCTGAAGGGCCATGACGGCGGAGCTCTGGAATCGGAGATCAGTCTTGAAGTCCTGTGCGATTTCACGTACAAGTCGCTGGAATGGCAGCTTTCTGATCAGGAGCTCTGTGCTCTTCTGGTAACGTCTGATCTCACGAAGAGCTACAGTTCCGGGCCTGTATCTGTGTGGTTTCTTGACTCCACCGGTGGCCGGGGCGCTCTTACGGGCGGCTTTGGTTGCCAGCTGCTTTCTCGGAGCCTTTCCTCCTGTAGATTTTCTAGCGGTCTGCTTTGTTCGTGCCATCTTCTCGAAGTGTTCGATTGGATTGTGATCACGAGGGTAGACCGACACTTCTACTTATACAGAGGACAGAAAGTGGATTGAAATCTGACCAATCACAGGCATCCGCTCAATAATGGCGCACTGCTGTTCTGGCCAATCACAGAGCTCGTACTTCCGAGAGTTCGGCAGTGCTTTTTTCGATCCCACCATTTCAACTGGTATCGAAAATCTCTGCCTACCGACTCAGGTGTTCAAACTGGCGTTCGAAACCTGGGCCATCGAAGTTTCAAAATCGGGCCACATTACACACCAACAAGGATACTTGGAAATGGGCGATCGATCCGAAAATAAGGAAAGATCTAACTTTCCCAAAATTTGATTTCTAGACCTACACCCTAAATATGTAATCCAACACGAAGCGCCATGCAAACTCTAGACGTTGCTAAAAATTTCATGGAGATCGGACCCAGCGGGCCCGAGCAATGGCTTATAGGAAAACCGCGAGCTTGAAGCAAAAAACGGATTGAAATTCGACCAATCAGAGAGCCGCTTTTATAGCCATGTTAGGCAATGCATTTTGTGGACTTAGGCGATTTTCCCCGGATTTCGCGTTTCACGTGAGCTCTTACGGTATGCGTTTAGGGAGGATTCCGAGCTAATGTGCAGTCGCTCGCGCCTGGAACTTTATGCAAAACCTTTCCATGTCGTATGAAATAGGAAATAGGGCCATGATATCGAAAATTATTCTTTTAATGGCCATACAAAGAAGGTCCTCGCAACAAATGCCGCACAAAAAAGGGCCATGATAGTGACGGGTTTTTGTTTGATATCGCAGTTGCTCGTTTGAGACCCAGATTTTGTGACGAAATTTTGCTCAGGTGAACTTTTCCTGAAATTTTGATGGTCCTGAAAAGGACCTTTTGGGTAGTCTTTGCGTAAGCAATTTAAGACTTGATTTACTTCTTGGCGGCAGCTTTCTTGGCAGCAGGCTTTTTCTTGGGAGTAGCCTTCTTTGCTGCTGGCTTCTTCTTTGGTGTAGCCTTCTTGGCGGCAGCGGGCTTCTTTGCCGCAGGTTTCTTGGCAGCGACCTTCTTCTTTGGTGTGGCCTTCTTAGCCGGCTTTGCCTTTTTTTCTCCGGTGGCTTTCTTGGCTGCGGGTTTCTTGGCAGGCTTTTTCTTTGCTGCGGCCTTGGGCTTCTTTGCCTTGGCTGGCTTCTTTGCTGCTTTCTTTACCTCGCCGAGTCTGAAGGAACCAGAGGCGCCGGTGCCTTTGGACTGTTTCAGTGACCCATTCTTAACGCCCGCCCTCAGAGCCATTTTCAGGTGGTTGTTTGCGGCAGTACTGTCTTTGCCGATGCTGAAGTTGGCCACGATGTACTTCAGGATTGCCTGTCTTGAAGAACCTCCCCTCTCTTTAAGTGAGGTGATGGCCTTGTTAATCATTTCGCTGTACTTTGGGTGTGTGGAAGCCTTCTTTGGCTTGCTGGCGGCCTTCTTCGCCTTTGGGGTGGCGGTAGCTGGTGCGGTGTCAGTCATCTTGTCGATAGAGCTATTCGCAGTGGAATGAAGAATGAGACAGCGAGAGCCCGGACTTAATATATATATCGAATAAAAAGGATAGTAGAGCGCGGACCCGGACGGAAGCACCCCCTCTCCAAGTCCCGCATCCAATCTACCGAACTGGTGTGTTTCTGCAGCGGTAGAAAAACGTTAAAAAATAACTTTTAACACCTCGCGACCTAAACCCTTGCAAGTTTCTTTCATTCCTTGGTTATGCCAACAGACATTATTTCAAAAAGGGTCCTGCCTTCCGACAAAAACGGAAAATTATATCGACTTTTAAGTACCACATCCCGTTGAAACACGCCTTACCTGCTGTTGAAACACGTCTTACCTGCTGTTATGTGTGCAGAAAACGACATATTTTAGTGTATGGGTCTGGGGACTAATTTCATTTGAAATATTAATTCTCAATTTAAGTTCAAACCTTTGAACAAAGACAAACTTGCAGAAACGGGAGAGCAATTCTTGACATGTGGTGGCCCTTAAAAGGGCCGTTTATGAGTAAGCAAAGACTCGCAATGCTTACTTGGAAGCCTGTTTTGAGGTCTTCTTGGGGAGGAGAACAGCCTGGATGTTTGGGAGGACACCACCCTGGGCGATGGTAACTCCTGACAAAAGCTTGTTCAATTCCTCGTCGTTTCTAATGGCCAACTGTAAGTGACGTGGGATGATTCTGCTTTTCTTGTTGTCACGGGCAGCGTTTCCAGCCAACTCAAGTACTTCAGCAGCCAAATATTCCAATACGGCAGCAAGGTAAACTGGTGCACCAGCTCCAACTCGCTCGGCATAGTTTCCCTTTCGCAAAAGTCGGTGAATTCTTCCAACTGGGAACTGTAATCCAGCCCTGGTGGATCGGCTCTTTGCCTTTCCCTTAACTTTTCCTCCCTTTCCACGTCCAGACATGATTAAAGATTACGTTCAGTGTCTCTTGAGTTTGAGAAAATGAATGTAGTCAGCCCAAGTCGACCTTCGATTATATACCCAATAGAAGGGGATTGACCTACTTTCCACTCAGAATTAAGCTCGACCAATGAAATCGTCGGATACTAAATATTTGCCTTTCCAACAGCCAATCACAGCACCCGTACTGGAAAGGGTTTCGGTAGCGTATTTTTCGACTATTTTAACAAAGAAGAGTTCGTTTGGGAGAATTCTTTAGTTGGGACACTTAAAACAAAATAAAACGCATATTTGCTATCTTGGTTCTTTCGTCGAACTTTTCGATGAATAATGTGAATATACTAGTCAAAATGTATGGCATATTGAAATCTACATTTGTATATTTACAGGCTGTGGTGACATTGTTTTGAATTGTAATGAAACCTTGATTAAGATTTCATTTAATGGGTTAGGTCGACTAATTTTGGGGGAAAATGGAAGCTCTTTCGTGTAGATTGGTGGCCCTGAGAAGGGCCGTTTTAATCAGTAGGGAATTTCCCGTACAGATTTACTTGCTGCTGGTGTACTTGGTGACAGCCTTGGTTCCTTCGCTGACTGCGTGCTTAGCCAATTCACCTGGGAGAAGCAGTCTGACGGCGGTCTGAACCTCTCGGCTGGTGATGGTGGATCGCTTGTTGTAATGAGCAAGGCGTGAAGCTTCAGCTGCGATTCTCTCGAAGATGTCATTCACGAAGCTGTTCATGATAGACATGGCTTTGCTGGAGATTCCAGTATCTGGGTGCACTTGCTTCAAAACTTTGTAGATGTAGATAGCGTAGGATTCCTTCCTCCTCCTCTTCCTTTTCTTGTCACCAGACCTTTGAGCTTTGGTCTTGGACACGGCCTTCTTGGCTCCTTTGCTTCCTACTTTGGGTGGCATGTTTGATCGATTCAATCAGAATGTGAGGCAAAATTTGTATTTGTTGATCCCCCTCCCACCCGATGGCCTCCCCGGCTATCCCCCCGGGTCTGATTCCGGGGCCTTCACCGGGGTGCTGGGCTGGGGGGAGGGGGTTATTTACCCTCGCCTTCGACTCCCGTCATATGGCGAGCAGCTATCGTTGTATTGCAAAAGATTACTTGACTTACTATAGTTATGCTAAGATGTTTGCACTCTGCGGTTTAAAAAGGATATGGCTAAAAGTAAGAAATAATAAAAGTAGAAAGAAGAGGGGAGGAAGAAAAAAAGGGCACCATCTCAGGACCACCGTGTAAAAATATATACATACATTATTTACAAATATCCCGCAGAGTGCCCTAAAATTGCAGCTCACGGTTGTAACCTAGGTTGGACTAATGTTATTATAACGTAGATGATCTTTAATTACTTGTTATTAACTAAGACTTAGTAGATATATTACTTTGGTTTAGTTGCTACTTGTTTGATTCGGATAGATTTATTTATATACAATAATATAAATAATGATTGCGCTCGTGTGCAGCTACCCCAAATGGCTAAAAAATGCTATCAGAGACTAAGGTGGATTGATCCACTCCCGCAAACAATCAAGTCCGGTCAATGGGAGATTCTAAATGTAAGAAGAGCTCTGATTGGTTCGCCTTCCTTAATTATTGCGAAAGTAGGTCAATCCACTTTACTATATTTCAAGCTCAACAAAGAAAGTTTATCGATATCGGGTTTAAAGTGGATTGACCCACTCTCGCCAACAATTAAGTTCAGCCAATGGGAGCTCAAGAAGGAGTACTCGATTGTGATTGGCTGGCTTTCCTTAATTATTGCGAAAGTAGGTCAATCCACCTTGTTATGTTTCTAACTCGGTATTATTGCTCTATTAACTTGCGTAACTACAGTCTTCACAGCCCCCGCCACGGGTGAACCAGAGACCGTGTAATGGTCCCTGACCCACCCCCGGCGCGGGCTATATGAAGACAATTTCTTATGTTGAGAGAAGTATAGTGTCTATATTTTACAATAAAATATTTAACGGAGGGTAATTAACTAGTTTATATAAAAAAAAAAAAAAAAAAAAAAAAAAAAAAAAAAAAAAAAAAAAAAAAAAAAAAATGAATTCGTACTTCACAGCCCCCGCCGCGGGTGAACCAGAGATCGCCTCGCGGTCCCTGACACACTCCCGGCACGGGCTAACTGAAGCCATACTCCGATCCTTGAGTAAACAATACTCTCAAATCGTTGCAACTGCAGGAAAGCTCTGTGATCCACCAGGACCGGGAGGAAGCAAGATCGTTCCTGCCCGACCCCACTAGGCCCCAGAGCAATCCTGGCCATCATGTTATAACCAATCAATGGTTGGTGAATAATCAGCGTTTAGGGGACGGTCCGCGCCATTGATATGCAGGAGGGGGGAGAAAGAAATAAGAAAATATTGTAGTAAACGATGCTGGATGGACATGTACATCATTCGGGTTAACCCGCGAAATCTGAAATCGAGAGTCCGTCCTGCCCGATGCACAGGGTGTAAGGCCCGGATCACGAGGGAGGAGGCTAACTCAACGCCCTGGATCCGAGAATACTCCGATACACCCAATGCACCGGGTCCTCGAAAGGTAAAATACTATAAAATAATGAGAGACGCCCGGTCCCGCAACCCGGCGCACCCGACCCCGAAAGCGGAGCAGCCCGCAAGACCGCCCGACATGCACCATCCTTTTAAGCATAAAGCTATCTAAGACAGAGCCGCCGAGCCCCCCCGCGGGCAACCACAGTCGGAGACACGCCGGCAACAGACAACAAGGGCTGAGCCCGCCAGCCGCGGGAAAGTGAGGCAAAACATGAATCCGTACGCTTATATATCAGAAAAAGGGGATTGACCTACTTTAAGTCATAATTAAGCAGAGCGCGGACCTTCACGGAAGCACCCCCCCCCCTCTTTTACCATAACGGCTTGCGAATTGAGAAAATTACACTAGGTAGCAGTTTAGAAATTCGACTTTTACTATAATAAAAGTCGTAAATACCTCTAATTTCTACTTTTAGGCAGCCAAAAAAGTCTCTTTGTCGGAAATGACTGAAGTTAATATATTTAACGATTTTTTGTATGAAATGGGATTTGTAAAATATGACCCAGGAAAAGGTTCGTCCTACGAATGTGAATCAGAAATCTTATTATCCTTATTCCAGCATGTTTTTGATTGTGTATTACGATTTTGGACGATCAAGGATATTGATCTTTGACTAAACAGGTCGTGTCTATATGGTCAGATTGTGTGTATGTGTGTGTTGATTTGAGGGTTTGTATGGTTGAGTGGTATGAGTCTTTCATATTATACTGATTAAGACAATTTTAAGACGGCAAGGATAACTGTCTTGGAATTTGTGGCCCTTAGAAGGGCCGTTTTTTTTGCACCGTCGTGTGCGTTTAGGGAGGTGAGCTTAACCACCGAATCCGTACAGGGTTCTTCCTTGTCTTTTCAAGGCGTAGACGACGTCCATGGCGGTGACAGTCTTCCTCTTGGCATGCTCGGTGTAAGTGACGGCATCCCGGATGACGTTTTCCAAGAAAACCTTCAACACACCTCTGGTTTCCTCGTAGATGAGACCAGAAATTCTCTTCACTCCACCTCGTCTGGCAAGACGACGGATGGCTGGCTTGGTGATACCCTGGATGTTATCACGTAAAACCTTCCTGTGACGCTTAGCGCCCCCCTTTCCGAGTCCTTTACCACCTTTTCCACGTCCAGACATTGTTTTGGTACAGTCTTAATGAAACTGAATGTCCATTCGCTAATTTTCCTGGGTTTATATAGTTATTTCTGATGACCTACTGACCTACTGACCCAATTTTAAAAATACAACTTGAAAAGTAGGTTAGTAGGTTAGTAGGTCATATCTCATATGGAGACAAAGACATAACTAAAAAAAAACGGCGTTAGAGCCATTTTCAACAATTTCTGGGTGAGATGCCTGGCCTGATACGAACTGATTGTTAAGTTCTTGCTACAGAGATTTTTTTTCCTTATACGTCCATACAAATACATTCATGATAAGTCCTATTGCACGTTTAGTACGGAGGTTCAAAGTATGACTCTCGGCCAATTTATCAAAATCCTATTTGTTACTTTTAGTACCTATTCTCGTCCTTGAAATAAACAAATTCTAACTTTGTTTTAATTTCATGTTTTTTAAGGAATGGGGAGAGTTACAGAAGCCGTTGTACGGTAAGTATGGTATGGATTATTGCATGACTGGGACCTTTTGGAGCAAGACAATTGTGATCAGGGAGTCCTTCGCGTAATTTTGTGGCCCTGAGAAGGGCCGTTGTTTGGGTGTCCTACGAAAGGAAACTGCTTAGGCACGTTCACCTCGGATACGACGGGCAAGCTGGATGTCCTTGGGCATGATGGTGACACGCTTGGCGTGGATAGCGCACAAATTGGTGTCTTCAAAGAGTCCGACCAAGTAAGCTTCGCTGGCTTCCTGAAGGGCCATGACGGCGGAGCTCTGGAATCGGAGATCAGTCTTGAAGTCCTGTGCGATTTCACGTACAAGTCGCTGGAATGGCAGCTTTCTGATCAGGAGCTCTGTGCTCTTCTGGTAACGTCTGATCTCACGAAGAGCTACAGTTCCGGGCCTGTATCTGTGTGGTTTCTTGACTCCACCGGTGGCCGGGGCGCTCTTACGGGCGGCTTTGGTTGCCAGCTGCTTTCTCGGAGCCTTTCCTCCTGTAGATTTTCTAGCGGTCTGCTTTGTTCGTGCCATCTTCTCGAAGTGTTCGATTGGATTGTGATCACGAGGGTAGACCGACACTTCTACTTATACAGAGGACAGAAAGTGGATTGAAATCTGACCAATCACAGGCATCCGCTCAATAATGGCGCACTGCTGTTCTGGCCAATCACAGAGCTCGTACTTCCGAGAGTTCGGCAGTGCTTTTTTCGATCCCACCATTTCAACTGGTATCGAAAATCTCTGCCTACCGACTCAGGTGTTCAAACTGGCGTTCGAAACCTGGGCCATCGAAGTTTCAAAATCGGGCCACATTACACACCAACAAGGATACTTGGAAATGGGCGATCGATCCGAAAATAAGGAAAGATCTAACTTTCCCAAAATTTGATTTCTAGACCTACACCCTAAATATGTAATCCAACACGAAGCGCCATGCAAACTCTAGACGTTGCTAAAAATTTCATGGAGATCGGACCCAGCGGGCCCGAGCAATGGCTTATAGGAAAACCGCGAGCTTGAAGCAAAAAACGGATTGAAATTCGACCAATCAGAGAGCCGCTTTTATAGCCATGTTAGGCAATGCATTTTGTGGACTTAGGCGATTTTCCCCGGATTTCGCGTTTCACGTGAGCTCTTACGGTATGCGTTTAGGGAGGATTCCGAGCTAATGTGCAGTCGCTCGCGCCTGGAACTTTATGCAAAACCTTTCCATGTCGTATGAAATAGGAAATAGGGCCATGATATCGAAAATTATTCTTTTAATGGCCATACAAAGAAGGTCCTCGCAACAAATGCCGCACAAAAAAGGGCCATGATAGTGACGGGTTTTTGTTTGATATCGCAGTTGCTCGTTTGAGACCCAGATTTTGTGACGAAATTTTGCTCAGGTGAACTTTTCCTGAAATTTTGATGGTCCTGAAAAGGACCTTTTGGGTAGTCTTTGCGTAAGCAATTTAAGACTTGATTTACTTCTTGGCGGCAGCTTTCTTGGCAGCAGGCTTTTTCTTGGGAGTAGCCTTCTTTGCTGCTGGCTTCTTCTTTGGTGTAGCCTTCTTGGCGGCAGCGGGCTTCTTTGCCGCAGGTTTCTTGGCAGCGACCTTCTTCTTTGGTGTGGCCTTCTTAGCCGGCTTTGCCTTTTTTTCTCCGGTGGCTTTCTTGGCTGCGGGTTTCTTGGCAGGCTTTTTCTTTGCTGCGGCCTTGGGCTTCTTTGCCTTGGCTGGCTTCTTTGCTGCTTTCTTTACCTCGCCGAGTCTGAAGGAACCAGAGGCGCCGGTGCCTTTGGACTGTTTCAGTGACCCATTCTTAACGCCCGCCCTCAGAGCCATTTTCAGGTGGTTGTTTGCGGCAGTACTGTCTTTGCCGATGCTGAAGTTGGCCACGATGTACTTCAGGATTGCCTGTCTTGAAGAACCTCCCCTCTCTTTAAGTGAGGTGATGGCCTTGTTAATCATTTCGCTGTACTTTGGGTGTGTGGAAGCCTTCTTTGGCTTGCTGGCGGCCTTCTTCGCCTTTGGGGTGGCGGTAGCTGGTGCGGTGTCAGTCATCTTGTCGATAGAGCTATTCGCAGTGGAATGAAGAATGAGACAGCGAGAGCCCGGACTTAATATATATATCGAATAAAAAGGATAGTAGAGCGCGGACCCGGACGGAAGCACCCCCTCTCCAAGTCCCGCATCCAATCTACCGAACTGGTGTGTTTCTGCAGCGGTAGAAAAACGTTAAAAAATAACTTTTAACACCTCGCGACCTAAACCCTTGCAAGTTTCTTTCATTCCTTGGTTATGCCAACAGACATTATTTCAAAAAGGGTCCTGCCTTCCGACAAAAACGGAAAATTATATCGACTTTTAAGTACCACATCCCGTTGAAACACGCCTTACCTGCTGTTGAAACACGTCTTACCTGCTGTTATGTGTGCAGAAAACGACATATTTTAGTGTATGGGTCTGGGGACTAATTTCATTTGAAATATTAATTCTCAATTTAAGTTCAAACCTTTGAACAAAGACAAACTTGCAGAAACGGGAGAGCAATTCTTGACATGTGGTGGCCCTTAAAAGGGCCGTTTATGAGTAAGCAAAGACTCGCAATGCTTACTTGGAAGCCTGTTTTGAGGTCTTCTTGGGGAGGAGAACAGCCTGGATGTTTGGGAGGACACCACCCTGGGCGATGGTAACTCCTGACAAAAGCTTGTTCAATTCCTCGTCGTTTCTAATGGCCAACTGTAAGTGACGTGGGATGATTCTGCTTTTCTTGTTGTCACGGGCAGCGTTTCCAGCCAACTCAAGTACTTCAGCAGCCAAATATTCCAATACGGCAGCAAGGTAAACTGGTGCACCAGCTCCAACTCGCTCGGCATAGTTTCCCTTTCGCAAAAGTCGGTGAATTCTTCCAACTGGGAACTGTAATCCAGCCCTGGTGGATCGGCTCTTTGCCTTTCCCTTAACTTTTCCTCCCTTTCCACGTCCAGACATGATTAAAGATTACGTTCAGTGTCTCTTGAGTTTGAGAAAATGAATGTAGTCAGCCCAAGTCGACCTTCGATTATATACCCAATAGAAGGGGATTGACCTACTTTCCACTCAGAATTAAGCTCGACCAATGAAATCGTCGGATACTAAATATTTGCCTTTCCAACAGCCAATCACAGCACCCGTACTGGAAAGGGTTTCGGTAGCGTATTTTTCGACTATTTTAACAAAGAAGAGTTCGTTTGGGAGAATTCTTTAGTTGGGACACTTAAAACAAAATAAAACGCATATTTGCTATCTTGGTTCTTTCGTCGAACTTTTCGATGAATAATGTGAATATACTAGTCAAAATGTATGGCATATTGAAATCTACATTTGTATATTTACAGGCTGTGGTGACATTGTTTTGAATTGTAATGAAACCTTGATTAAGATTTCATTTAATGGGTTAGGTCGACTAATTTTGGGGGAAAATGGAAGCTCTTTCGTGTAGATTGGTGGCCCTGAGAAGGGCCGTTTTAATCAGTAGGGAATTTCCCGTACAGATTTACTTGCTGCTGGTGTACTTGGTGACAGCCTTGGTTCCTTCGCTGACTGCGTGCTTAGCCAATTCACCTGGGAGAAGCAGTCTGACGGCGGTCTGAACCTCTCGGCTGGTGATGGTGGATCGCTTGTTGTAATGAGCAAGGCGTGAAGCTTCAGCTGCGATTCTCTCGAAGATGTCATTCACGAAGCTGTTCATGATAGACATGGCTTTGCTGGAGATTCCAGTATCTGGGTGCACTTGCTTCAAAACTTTGTAGATGTAGATAGCGTAGGATTCCTTCCTCCTCCTCTTCCTTTTCTTGTCACCAGACCTTTGAGCTTTGGTCTTGGACACGGCCTTCTTGGCTCCTTTGCTTCCTACTTTGGGTGGCATGTTTGATCGATTCAATCAGAATGTGAGGCAAAACATGAATCCGTACGCTTATATATCAGAAAAAGGGGATTGACCTACTTTAAGTCATAATTAAGCAGAGCGCGGACCTTCACGGAAGCACCCCCCCCCCTCTTTTACCATAACGGCTTGCGAATTGAGAAAATTACACTAGGTAGCAGTTTAGAAATTCGACTTTTACTATAATAAAAGTCGTAAATACCTCTAATTTCTACTTTTAGGCAGCCAAAAAAGTCTCTTTGTCGGAAATGACTGAAGTTAATATATTTAACGATTTTTTGTATGAAATGGGATTTGTAAAATATGACCCAGGAAAAGGTTCGTCCTACGAATGTGAATCAGAAATCTTATTATCCTTATTCCAGCATGTTTTTGATTGTGTATTACGATTTTGGACGATCAAGGATATTGATCTTTGACTAAACAGGTCGTGTCTATATGGTCAGATTGTGTGTATGTGTGTGTTGATTTGAGGGTTTGTATGGTTGAGTGGTATGAGTCTTTCATATTATACTGATTAAGACAATTTTAAGACGGCAAGGATAACTGTCTTGGAATTTGTGGCCCTTAGAAGGGCCGTTTTTTTTGCACCGTCGTGTGCGTTTAGGGAGGTGAGCTTAACCACCGAATCCGTACAGGGTTCTTCCTTGTCTTTTCAAGGCGTAGACGACGTCCATGGCGGTGACAGTCTTCCTCTTGGCATGCTCGGTGTAAGTGACGGCATCCCGGATGACGTTTTCCAAGAAAACCTTCAACACACCTCTGGTTTCCTCGTAGATGAGACCAGAAATTCTCTTCACTCCACCTCGTCTGGCAAGACGACGGATGGCTGGCTTGGTGATACCCTGGATGTTATCACGTAAAACCTTCCTGTGACGCTTAGCGCCCCCCTTTCCGAGTCCTTTACCACCTTTTCCACGTCCAGACATTGTTTTGGTACAGTCTTAATGAAACTGAATGTCCATTCGCTAATTTTCCTGGGTTTATATAGTTATTTCTGATGACCTACTGACCTACTGACCCAATTTTAAAAATACAACTTGAAAAGTAGGTTAGTAGGTTAGTAGGTCATATCTCATATGGAGACAAAGACATAACTAAAAAAAAACGGCGTTAGAGCCATTTTCAACAATTTCTGGGTGAGATGCCTGGCCTGATACGAACTGATTGTTAAGTTCTTGCTACAGAGATTTTTTTTCCTTATACGTCCATACAAATACATTCATGATAAGTCCTATTGCACGTTTAGTACGGAGGTTCAAAGTATGACTCTCGGCCAATTTATCAAAATCCTATTTGTTACTTTTAGTACCTATTCTCGTCCTTGAAATAAACAAATTCTAACTTTGTTTTAATTTCATGTTTTTTAAGGAATGGGGAGAGTTACAGAAGCCGTTGTACGGTAAGTATGGTATGGATTATTGCATGACTGGGACCTTTTGGAGCAAGACAATTGTGATCAGGGAGTCCTTCGCGTAATTTTGTGGCCCTGAGAAGGGCCGTTGTTTGGGTGTCCTACGAAAGGAAACTGCTTAGGCACGTTCACCTCGGATACGACGGGCAAGCTGGATGTCCTTGGGCATGATGGTGACACGCTTGGCGTGGATAGCGCACAAATTGGTGTCTTCAAAGAGTCCGACCAAGTAAGCTTCGCTGGCTTCCTGAAGGGCCATGACGGCGGAGCTCTGGAATCGGAGATCAGTCTTGAAGTCCTGTGCGATTTCACGTACAAGTCGCTGGAATGGCAGCTTTCTGATCAGGAGCTCTGTGCTCTTCTGGTAACGTCTGATCTCACGAAGAGCTACAGTTCCGGGCCTGTATCTGTGTGGTTTCTTGACTCCACCGGTGGCCGGGGCGCTCTTACGGGCGGCTTTGGTTGCCAGCTGCTTTCTCGGAGCCTTTCCTCCTGTAGATTTTCTAGCGGTCTGCTTTGTTCGTGCCATCTTCTCGAAGTGTTCGATTGGATTGTGATCACGAGGGGTCCTGTAGTTTCCCTCTCCTCCCGGGGAACCGACCCGCCTATCCCCCCGGGTCTTAGTCCGGGTCCTTCGGCGGGTTGCTCGGGGGGGAGGAGAGGTACTCATTTTACCCTCGTGTTCGGTTTGTAACCACTTCACGAGCAGCTATTGTATACAACTATGCTATGAAGATTTGCTAGCTTATTCGTTTATGTCCCTATGGTCTAAAATTTGTTCCTCGTGGTTTAAAACTATATACGCTAAAAATAAAAATTGTAAAAATATAGATTGTTGCCCGCCAGAAGGAAGAAAGAGAGGCTCCCAGGACCACCTAGTAAAAACTAACAGTTTATTATATACAAATATCCCACGAGGAACTACGAAAAGTTTTGTACTGTGCTCTATTTACGAAGAAATGAAAATACCTACAAATAAAGAAAGTATATGTATATACACATATACATACATATGTATATATGTATATACATATACCCAACCAATCTATAGAATACATCTAGTTACATTGCTACCACTATTTCTGTTTAATAATATATATTAAGGCATAGAGATTTTATTAATTTGTTTTGTATTTGTTGTTGTTGTTGTTTGTTTTGTCACAATATGATGTTATTTGAGTAGTTTTACTTGTTTTTGTCATAATGTGCAAATGGATATGTTTGGAGTATGGCAATAGTGTTTTTCTATGTTATTTGACTGTAGATTTTCATGTGGGGAGCCAAGTTTTGCGTTTAGAATCCGCCGGCAGCGAGTCTTTGAGTATTTCCCTCCGGGGGGAGACACGCAGTCCGCCCTGCCTGATGCTCCGGGTGTAAGGCCCGCATCACTTAGAAGGGGCTTGGCCAAGACTTCTAGGATGCGGGGATCACCAGAGACACCCCAAGCACCAGGTCCCAATCGGGTAGAATGTTTAAAAAGAGACTAACCGACCCGTCCCGACGACAGCCCGCCCGGCCCATGGGCAGCCGAACCCAACCCCCACCAGAGCTGCATCGAGTGGGACATAGAATTCCAACCCGATGCACCCCCGCACTGTGGGAGAGGAACCCGACAACCCATCCGCCGGAATATTGCAAAGTCATTAAAAGAGAACGGGCCACCACCGGACCGGGCCCATCAGTCGGGGTCTGCTGTACCATCCCGATGGACGATATGGCGCAGGAGAGGTCTTGGACCCACGTCTCCTGGCATACCTGTTCTTTCCCGTTCGGGAAGACACCTGTCAGTACAGCAGACCAGAGAATTTAAGACAAAATATAAAAGAAACGGCTAAACACTGAAAGAAAAAGATAAGACCTTAACAGGTCCGCAAAAGCTGCTACGAAATATTAACTAAAAAAACAACTACCATGACCATTCAGAATGGACACGGACTGGCGAACTGCGCGACCCCCGCCCGGGGAAGAAAATACCTTAAAATTACATATAGAATAAAGTATAGTCAAAATTACTATTTAATGTTATTTAGTAATGGGTTAAAATTGACTTGGGGCGGTACAAATATATATTGGTCCCGCCTCCTTATAGGTACAAAGAGCAATAAAAGTTTGTGTAAGCACAATAAGTGGGCGGTACAGTTTTTATTAACCACGCCTAATGACATTTAAACAATATGGCTGCCATAAGCCACGTGTGTCAAAATTGACTTACAAATTCTCAAAATACATGGATTTTAGTTAAATGATTACTAAATAATAATTGGATTAACAAATTTTAGGTAAGAATTATTTATTTGGTTTATTTGTTTCAGGTTAAAAATGTGTTTATTCGGAGAAAATGGGTCCACAAATATTGAAGCGAGTGGTTGACCCAAATTTAGTGTGTGGTGCTCTTCCTATGAAAATTGGAAAAAGTGGATAAAATGGATTGAAAAAGAATACATCAATGGATGAGACTCGCTACCGACGGACCCCCCAGACCCATTAGGACAAGATTGAGGCACTGGGCTGCTGATTTTCCGATCGAGACGCATCGCCTTTGGAATTCATATCTAATTAGTATGCACGGTCACGTGGCTGTCAAAGAAATCAACCTTGACCTTTGTTTGTTGATTTTGCTGTTTGAAAATACAGCTTCACTTGCCACATTATTTCTATTGAATAGTTTAAAAAAGGACATTTATAACAATATTTTTTTCAATTTGATGGTTAAAATGGTAAGAATACAACATAATGGAATTTATAGAACATCAATTTCAAACTTATAATAACAAAAATGTTGTCAAATGACTTTAACAAGTTTTTCAAATGTTCATGATAAAAATAGGCTTGAACATTTCATTTTGGTATATCTAGTATTTAAATTACAACTTTTAGTTTAAGTTTTTTGTTTACTGAGTTAGTTATTATTGATGTATATAAAATAGATTACTTGTGTTTTAGAACTATTAGATGTCTTAAATAAGGAATTTAGGATGGAAACAGGATCATGGCCAGGAACTTAATTGCAGCTAGTGCACCTATTCATGGTTAGCCCATCCGGACTGTCCCACCCGCCGTACACAGCAAAGGAAGAAAACAGTCGTTCGGATAGGCTAATGGCTGGTTGGGCATGATTTTAAGACTTGTCCTCGCAGCCATGACCCTGTTAGAACGTTGTTTATCATCTGATAGCGATGCGCCCCGAAAGGATGTATGAAGAGGAAAAATGGTTAAATTTTGTCGGTCATCTGACAATCAATAAGGTAGATAGCCAAAGAGGAAAAGAATAACTTCTGATGAGATTTTGGTGGATACAGAATGTTTTTCAAAGTGAACTCAACATGTAAATTTTTGAAATGCTGCTTTAACTTATTTCTTTGAATACTGTGAACCCCACAGTGCAACAGAAAATGCTCGGTTGTGTTACGGACACCACAGCTTGGACAAATGGCCGAAACCCCAAGGATATGATGTCCTATGCTCCCTGACAAAAGATTATAACCTAGTCTTAGACGCGTGATGCATTTGTCTAACTTATTACTAGCCGAATAAGTGCATGGCGGTCTAAGATTTACTTCCGGACCCAAAAAGGGCTGACTTTTCATAGAATCTGCCAGCCCTTTAGACCATTTATCTTTTATTCGTCTGCGGATTATAGAGAAAATTTCTGATTTTGCCAGGGGAACTTTATCACCAATCGAGCACAACAGAGCGCGCTTCGCCTCCCCGTCAGCCAATTCATTCCCCTCAATGCCGACATGAGCTGGACACCACACATATTTAACCTCTGTTCCAATGACATGACACTGATCGTTGAGGGACATGATGTTTTCGACTAGATCAGGTCGTGAGTTGCTACTCCGAGATAAAAGTGACTGTAATGCCGAAAGAGAATCAGACAGAATAGCAACTTTGTGTGGTTTATTGACTATTGTCCAGTTTAAGGCATATTTTATGGCAGTTAACTCTGCAGTATATATTGATAACTTGTCGCTGAGTCTTTTAGATATTTTGACCTGGTTTGATGGTATAACCATTGCTGCAGAGACTGCTAAATTTTGATCTTTACTGCCATCTGTATAAATTTGTAGATGCTCAGCGTAGTTTGCATTGATATGTTCTTGAGTTTTTTCCAAAATTTCATTAGTTGGGTCATCTTTTTTTAAATGCAAACTTAGGGAGATGTCGACATTGGGTGGTTTGAGGACCCACGGGGTTTCAAGGCGCGATCTGGAGACTGCGACACTGTGCTCACCGAGTCCGTACTCCTCCACCTTTAATTGGGTTTGTGCCCCAAAGGGCAATTTAGGGTTTTTATATCTTGCTTTGGTGAAGAAGCCTTTCCCGATGATAAAGTTCACAGGATTATCAGGGTTACTAGAAATGCGTGCCCAGTACCTCAAACATTGCTCTTCGCGTCGCAAGCCCAAGGGGACTATCCCAGCTTCTGTTTCTAAATGTGATGCCGGTGTTGTGGGTAGCGCCCTGAGGGCAATACATAGGGCCTTATTCTGGACTTTATCTAATATTTTAAGTGTTGAGTCTGCAGCGCAAGCATAGACTATAGCACCGTAGTCTAACTTTGGACGTATTAGGGCCTTATATAGAAGTAAGAGGGATTGCTTGTTGCTACCAAAATCTGTTCCTCTTAACATCCTCATCAAATTAAGGTCCTTTTGGCATTTTTCAGCAATTTGCTTGATATGAGGTAGTAACGTGAATTTTCTGTCCAAAAGCATGCCTAAAAATGTTACTATCTCCTGAAATTTAATTTTAGTGCCACCTAATGATACGTCCACTTGGCGCAAATTTCCATTTCCGAAAATAATTCCTACTGTTTTTGTTTTAGATATTTTGAAACCCCATTTTCGAGACCAGTGCCATATTAGGTCCAGCCCCTTCTGTGCTTTTTTCTGAAGGGTTTGACCACTGGACCCTTTTAGCCAGCCACCAGAGTCATCTGCAAATTGACTGACCACCATCCCTGTCCCCTCTAATGCATCAGGGAGGTCATTTACCAAAAGAGAAAATAAAAGAGGGGATAATATGGCACCTTGGGGGGTACCTCTAGAAAGCTGTTCAGCTTCCGAGAGAGTATCCTCCACCTTAACCTGAATTTTACGATCCGTCAAAAAGGCCCGTATATACCGAAAGCATCGCCCTGTGATCCCGTGTTTTTTGAGTTTGTGAAGTATCCCGGAGTGCCAGGCAAGATCAAAAGCGGCCTCCAGGTCTAGAAAAATGGCTAAAACATAACGCTTTCGATTTTTGGCATCCAAAACGTCATGTTGTAGCCGCAATAGTTGGTCAATTGTACTTCTGCCCTTCCGAAAGCCAGACTGGAAGGGATTTATGATATTTTTGGATTCTAAAAGGTGTTCCAAACGGGTCTTCACCATCCCCTCAAGTAATTTTCCTGGGTGGGAGGTGAGACTAATCGGACGATAGGATTTTGCTTCATGTTTGTTCTTGTCTTTTTTATGAAGTGGGATCACACAGGCTAGCTTCCAGTCCTCCGGAAAGCTACCCTCTTTCCATATTTTATTAAATAGATTGAGCCAAAGATTTAGAGAATAATCTGACATATTTTTGAACATAAGATATGAGATTTTATCAAGTCCCACAGCAGAGTTTTTCCTGGTCTGAATGCAATCTTTTAGTTCCTGAATAGTGAAGTCAAAATTTAGGGGGGATTCTTCTGTTTCAAAAGATGGAGAGTTAAGCTCCTCATAATGGTCTTGTTCAAATTGTTTTTGATAGGCCAATACTTCCGGGTCAAGATTATTTTCACTGGAGACCTTAGCATAGTGCTTTACAAGGATGTTTGCCTTCTCTAGGGGGGTAGAGCCAGATTGACCATTTGAGGTTAGAATTGGAATAGGATTATAATTATTTCCTTGAATTCTGTGAATTTTTTTCCAAAAATCTTTAGAATTTTTTGGGTCAATAATACAAGTTTCACAGAATTCCTGCCAATTTTGAGTTTTACTGTCCAAAATGATCTTTTTAGCATTATTACATGTTTCTTTATATTTAACCAAATTGACTTCACTTGGGTTTCTTTTTAAATTCCTAAGTGCCAATTTTCTCTCCTTGATTGCTTCGTCACATTCCGGACTCCACCAAGGGACACATTTTTTGTTTGTCGGAGGTTTTTTGGATGTTGGGATAGCCCTGTTCGCCATGGCCAAGAACTTTTCTGTAATTTTTTTGTTAAAAATATTAGAATCAAGGTCATAGACGTCCGCTAGGGAGATCTCCTCACACAAAGTTTTGAATTTTTCCCAATCCGCCTTATCATAATTGAATTTTTCAGTTTTAGTAGTGGAATTTTCTGTAGTTACCATGTTTTGTATGGTAATAAGGATTGGGAAATGATCTGACCCCCAGTTATCATTGATAACTTGCCAAAATGTTTTATTGCCAAATCTTGGACTGGTGAAGGTTAGATCTAGGCATGTAAATATGCCCCTCCCAGAATCTACCCTGGTAGGACTCTCATCGTTCAGCAGTATAAGTTCATTTTGATCGACCCATCCAATTACTGCTTCCCCATGAGTGTCTGACCTGTTGGCTCCCCACATGGGATGGTGTGCGTTAAAATCACCAGTTATCACACAGTCCTTAAATGTACTTTTAGCCTTGATTGAAGATGAAATGAAATTTAAAGATTCAAGGTCACACCCCCTTGAATAAATGTTTGCCAAAGTGAAAGGAGATTTATCTAAAAAGACTTCAAAGACTTGGGTCTCTATTTTTACTTCCCCGTTTTGATCCCTAGCATGGTCTATGTCTAACTTTTGGAAATTTAATCCATTTTTGAAATAGGTGCATAGACCTCCACAGTAGTTACCGTTATTATTTTTGTAGTTCACATATTCATGTGCGTATCCAGGAATTTTTTTAATAGAGTCAGGTTTAAATTTTGTTTCCTGGATACAAATTATGTCAATATTATTTAAATCTAGGAAATGTTTAATTTCTGTAATGGTGTGGGCTGAAAGCCCACACGCATTTAAAGAAAGAATGTTAATGTTGTTGGCCATCGCGAAAGTTATATTTTTAGAGATTTTATAATGGGCTTGCGACCTCTCACCGGTGAACCCAGACTAAATCGCCTCACCACGGACGGAAGCTTCCTGGGAGAAGAGAGGAACCCCCGACCGGGTGTGGCACTACGGGATATGGGACGGGGAATACTAGTTGATTTCCTTGGCTCCCTTTTAGTGCTCGGTATAAGAGTTGTTTTGCTAGTGGGCAGGTGTGCGGGCTGAACTGGAGTCTGGGCAGTGCTGTTGATCGAATTTGCTGATGACAAAAAGTGGCTCTTACTTATGGCTCCCAAAATATTTAATCTAATTTCAGAATCCTGAATTTTGATTGCTTTTTCGATAAATAATTTCTTTAAGTTTTCAACCAGGCAGTCCACATTCACCGAAATGAGC
Organism: Fragum fragum; assembly: GCA_946902895.1. Lineage (NCBI taxonomy): Eukaryota > Metazoa > Mollusca > Bivalvia > Cardiida > Cardiidae > Fragum > Fragum fragum. The sequence goes on from OX336377.1 coordinate 52,228,285, forward strand.
CCTGCCTGGTCAGTTTGAAAAAGGGGGTCTGTCTGAGATTCCGAATCTATTTTCACTGCGATATCTGGACCAGTTTGCACTGCCACAGATTCCATTATGTGGGGGGTAGTCTCGTCCACGGTGCTTCCTAAAGTTGAAACATCCGTGAACGAGCTATCCAGGGCAATAATAGGAGTGCTGCATACCTCCCCTAGGGTGGATTTATTAGGTGGGGATTGAGGGGGTGTAACTTCTCCTACCGAGATCACTTTGTTTGTTTCTATACTTGGACTCAGCACGGAAAACCTATTTTTAGTGGGTATGGGGGTAGTCGCTACTGGAATATATTTTTTATTGGCTGAGTCCTTGGTGGGAGAAGGGGACTTAACCTCATTTGTCTTAATAATAGGCCTTGATGTTTTATTATTGTAGTACATCAAGGAGTTAACCTGGTCTTTTGACCTGAAAAATCTAGGGCCTTCTGAATTATGGTTTTTTCTGATTGAACCATTTGGAGAAGAGTTACAGCTTTCTTTTTCTTTAATGCTAGATGGAATAAGGTTGTTAATTTCTTTCTTTGGGCCTTCACCAATACTCCAAATGGAAGGGGGACTGAGGGGTATTAAAGGGGGGATATTAGTATGGGCTTTCTGAGCTAACAGCGGGGGGGAGGATGGAGCACTCCTTACTCTTTCAGAAGCAGCCACACTTGCTGCTGCTGTTGCCCACGAGCACCCACGAGCATCCCGGATTGATTGTATGTGGGACGCCCGCCTGTACTCGGGGCAGTCAATAGATCTAGGGGTGTGGGCTCCTCCACAATTAGCACATCGGAGGCTTCGATTCCCACAACCCCTAGTGTTGTGATTGCCCGCACACCTTGCGCAGGCTGGGTGGTTAGGGCACTTAGTAGCGGTGTGGCCGAACTGCTGGCAGTTAAAACATCTCAGGGGGGGTGCCATATAAGGCTGCAAGGGTATAAAAAGGTCTGAGTCAATCACCCTGACCTCACTGGGAAGGATACTTCCCAAAAATGTGAGGGTGACAGCTCTAGTCGGTTGATGGTACCTATTGAATATCCTGGAGGCCTTAATAATGGGCATTTTGGAGTAGTTGACTTCGGCCTCCAGCATGTTGGGAAGGTCGTCAAGGTCAAGGTCTAAATCTATGTTATTAATGACCCCCTTGACCGTTACCATGTCTTCTGGGGTGTATGCTATACAAGGTAACCCACAGAGAACTAGGGGCGTCATATTTAGTAGCTTCCCCAGCAGCTCGGCCGACTTAATTTCTAGTAATAGTCCACCGTCTTGAAGTTTAACAACTCTGTTAGACATCCCGGACAGAGTAGAGGTAATACCTCTTGAAAGTGTTAATGGAGATATAGTTTTAAAACCAACACTTTTCCCTTTTGGTTTCACAAAGGCCCTATAAGGCCAGGTATTTTTGCTGAGTAAGTGTCTCTGTCCGGGATTAATGGGTGATGCATATTTAATTAGATCTGTTCTATTAGTATTCATTATGATGTAGTATGTTGGGTAAATATCAATTTAATTGTATGTATTGCTTAAAATAAGGAAAATAGGGACACATATACTCTAAACTGCGATTGAATATTTTTATTTTGATTTTAATTTGTTATAATGCACACTATTTATAAGTAAACAAGTGAGTGGTTGAACTTAAATCAATTTAAGAGTTCATATATTTTAAATAGATAATCTAGAATGTTAATTTGACTGTACTGGGCCTCCACCACACAGGCTTGACCTTCAGTACTTTATAAATTTTAAATTCAACAATAATGAATGAATGGGGTAGAAAAACAAGCCTTCTAAACTTATCTGTCACCTGTTATGTCCCCTACTGGAATGACTTTCGATCAATGACTTTCAATAATACTGTGCTTTATGCACAGTAAGGGGTACAAACAGGCAACAGACAGCGCTAACTACTAACTACTGAGAAAAAAAAAAAAAAAAAAAAAAAAAAAAAGGTACGAAACTTTTGGGGGCGAAGCCCCAAAAATAATACAGAAGTGGGTGGGGTATGGTACTAACTGTTATAAGCCATCTACATCTAAAATATCTAATATTCTAACTAAAATTCTAAAGCACAGTACTAACAAATGGGACTTTCGTACGATAAGTTATATACAACAGCTGATCGAGAAGCGGTAGATTTGTTTATATCGCTAGGGTAACCGACGGACATCCGTTCAAGATGGCGGACATGAAAAGTCGTGAGATGAATCACGAGGGTAGACCGACACTTCTACTTATACAGAGGACAGAAAGTGGATTGAAATCTGACCAATCACAGGCATCCGCTCAATAATGGCGCACTGCTGTTCTGGCCAATCACAGAGCTCGTACTTCCGAGAGTTCGGCAGTGCTTTTTTCGATCCCACCATTTCAACTGGTATCGAAAATCTCTGCCTACCGACTCAGGTGTTCAAACTGGCGTTCGAAACCTGGGCCATCGAAGTTTCAAAATCGGGCCACATTACACACCAACAAGGATACTTGGAAATGGGCGATCGATCCGAAAATAAGGAAAGATCTAACTTTCCCAAAATTTGATTTCTAGACCTACACCCTAAATATGTAATCCAACACGAAGCGCCATGCAAACTCTAGACGTTGCTAAAAATTTCATGGAGATCGGACCCAGCGGGCCCGAGCAATGGCTTATAGGAAAACCGCGAGCTTGAAGCAAAAAACGGATTGAAATTCGACCAATCAGAGAGCCGCTTTTATAGCCATGTTAGGCAATGCATTTTGTGGACTTAGGCGATTTTCCCCGGATTTCGCGTTTCACGTGAGCTCTTACGGTATGCGTTTAGGGAGGATTCCGAGCTAATGTGCAGTCGCTCGCGCCTGGAACTTTATGCAAAACCTTTCCATGTCGTATGAAATAGGAAATAGGGCCATGATATCGAAAATTATTCTTTTAATGGCCATACAAAGAAGGTCCTCGCAACAAATGCCGCACAAAAAAGGGCCATGATAGTGACGGGTTTTTGTTTGATATCGCAGTTGCTCGTTTGAGACCCAGATTTTGTGACGAAATTTTGCTCAGGTGAACTTTTCCTGAAATTTTGATGGTCCTGAAAAGGACCTTTTGGGTAGTCTTTGCGTAAGCAATTTAAGACTTGATTTACTTCTTGGCGGCAGCTTTCTTGGCAGCAGGCTTTTTCTTGGGAGTAGCCTTCTTTGCTGCTGGCTTCTTCTTTGGTGTAGCCTTCTTGGCGGCAGCGGGCTTCTTTGCCGCAGGTTTCTTGGCAGCGACCTTCTTCTTTGGTGTGGCCTTCTTAGCCGGCTTTGCCTTTTTTTCTCCGGTGGCTTTCTTGGCTGCGGGTTTCTTGGCAGGCTTTTTCTTTGCTGCGGCCTTGGGCTTCTTTGCCTTGGCTGGCTTCTTTGCTGCTTTCTTTACCTCGCCGAGTCTGAAGGAACCAGAGGCGCCGGTGCCTTTGGACTGTTTCAGTGACCCATTCTTAACGCCCGCCCTCAGAGCCATTTTCAGGTGGTTGTTTGCGGCAGTACTGTCTTTGCCGATGCTGAAGTTGGCCACGATGTACTTCAGGATTGCCTGTCTTGAAGAACCTCCCCTCTCTTTAAGTGAGGTGATGGCCTTGTTAATCATTTCGCTGTACTTTGGGTGTGTGGAAGCCTTCTTTGGCTTGCTGGCGGCCTTCTTCGCCTTTGGGGTGGCGGTAGCTGGTGCGGTGTCAGTCATCTTGTCGATAGAGCTATTCGCAGTGGAATGAAGAATGAGACAGCGAGAGCCCGGACTTAATATATATATCGAATAAAAAGGATAGTAGAGCGCGGACCCGGACGGAAGCACCCCCTCTCCAAGTCCCGCATCCAATCTACCGAACTGGTGTGTTTCTGCAGCGGTAGAAAAACGTTAAAAAATAACTTTTAACACCTCGCGACCTAAACCCTTGCAAGTTTCTTTCATTCCTTGGTTATGCCAACAGACATTATTTCAAAAAGGGTCCTGCCTTCCGACAAAAACGGAAAATTATATCGACTTTTAAGTACCACATCCCGTTGAAACACGCCTTACCTGCTGTTGAAACACGTCTTACCTGCTGTTATGTGTGCAGAAAACGACATATTTTAGTGTATGGGTCTGGGGACTAATTTCATTTGAAATATTAATTCTCAATTTAAGTTCAAACCTTTGAACAAAGACAAACTTGCAGAAACGGGAGAGCAATTCTTGACATGTGGTGGCCCTTAAAAGGGCCGTTTATGAGTAAGCAAAGACTCGCAATGCTTACTTGGAAGCCTGTTTTGAGGTCTTCTTGGGGAGGAGAACAGCCTGGATGTTTGGGAGGACACCACCCTGGGCGATGGTAACTCCTGACAAAAGCTTGTTCAATTCCTCGTCGTTTCTAATGGCCAACTGTAAGTGACGTGGGATGATTCTGCTTTTCTTGTTGTCACGGGCAGCGTTTCCAGCCAACTCAAGTACTTCAGCAGCCAAATATTCCAATACGGCAGCAAGGTAAACTGGTGCACCAGCTCCAACTCGCTCGGCATAGTTTCCCTTTCGCAAAAGTCGGTGAATTCTTCCAACTGGGAACTGTAATCCAGCCCTGGTGGATCGGCTCTTTGCCTTTCCCTTAACTTTTCCTCCCTTTCCACGTCCAGACATGATTAAAGATTACGTTCAGTGTCTCTTGAGTTTGAGAAAATGAATGTAGTCAGCCCAAGTCGACCTTCGATTATATACCCAATAGAAGGGGATTGACCTACTTTCCACTCAGAATTAAGCTCGACCAATGAAATCGTCGGATACTAAATATTTGCCTTTCCAACAGCCAATCACAGCACCCGTACTGGAAAGGGTTTCGGTAGCGTATTTTTCGACTATTTTAACAAAGAAGAGTTCGTTTGGGAGAATTCTTTAGTTGGGACACTTAAAACAAAATAAAACGCATATTTGCTATCTTGGTTCTTTCGTCGAACTTTTCGATGAATAATGTGAATATACTAGTCAAAATGTATGGCATATTGAAATCTACATTTGTATATTTACAGGCTGTGGTGACATTGTTTTGAATTGTAATGAAACCTTGATTAAGATTTCATTTAATGGGTTAGGTCGACTAATTTTGGGGGAAAATGGAAGCTCTTTCGTGTAGATTGGTGGCCCTGAGAAGGGCCGTTTTAATCAGTAGGGAATTTCCCGTACAGATTTACTTGCTGCTGGTGTACTTGGTGACAGCCTTGGTTCCTTCGCTGACTGCGTGCTTAGCCAATTCACCTGGGAGAAGCAGTCTGACGGCGGTCTGAACCTCTCGGCTGGTGATGGTGGATCGCTTGTTGTAATGAGCAAGGCGTGAAGCTTCAGCTGCGATTCTCTCGAAGATGTCATTCACGAAGCTGTTCATGATAGACATGGCTTTGCTGGAGATTCCAGTATCTGGGTGCACTTGCTTCAAAACTTTGTAGATGTAGATAGCGTAGGATTCCTTCCTCCTCCTCTTCCTTTTCTTGTCACCAGACCTTTGAGCTTTGGTCTTGGACACGGCCTTCTTGGCTCCTTTGCTTCCTACTTTGGGTGGCATGTTTGATCGATTCAATCAGAATGTGAGGCAAAACATGAATCCGTACGCTTATATATCAGAAAAAGGGGATTGACCTACTTTAAGTCATAATTAAGCAGAGCGCGGACCTTCACGGAAGCACCCCCCCCCCTCTTTTACCATAACGGCTTGCGAATTGAGAAAATTACACTAGGTAGCAGTTTAGAAATTCGACTTTTACTATAATAAAAGTCGTAAATACCTCTAATTTCTACTTTTAGGCAGCCAAAAAAGTCTCTTTGTCGGAAATGACTGAAGTTAATATATTTAACGATTTTTTGTATGAAATGGGATTTGTAAAATATGACCCAGGAAAAGGTTCGTCCTACGAATGTGAATCAGAAATCTTATTATCCTTATTCCAGCATGTTTTTGATTGTGTATTACGATTTTGGACGATCAAGGATATTGATCTTTGACTAAACAGGTCGTGTCTATATGGTCAGATTGTGTGTATGTGTGTGTTGATTTGAGGGTTTGTATGGTTGAGTGGTATGAGTCTTTCATATTATACTGATTAAGACAATTTTAAGACGGCAAGGATAACTGTCTTGGAATTTGTGGCCCTTAGAAGGGCCGTTTTTTTTGCACCGTCGTGTGCGTTTAGGGAGGTGAGCTTAACCACCGAATCCGTACAGGGTTCTTCCTTGTCTTTTCAAGGCGTAGACGACGTCCATGGCGGTGACAGTCTTCCTCTTGGCATGCTCGGTGTAAGTGACGGCATCCCGGATGACGTTTTCCAAGAAAACCTTCAACACACCTCTGGTTTCCTCGTAGATGAGACCAGAAATTCTCTTCACTCCACCTCGTCTGGCAAGACGACGGATGGCTGGCTTGGTGATACCCTGGATGTTATCACGTAAAACCTTCCTGTGACGCTTAGCGCCCCCCTTTCCGAGTCCTTTACCACCTTTTCCACGTCCAGACATTGTTTTGGTACAGTCTTAATGAAACTGAATGTCCATTCGCTAATTTTCCTGGGTTTATATAGTTATTTCTGATGACCTACTGACCTACTGACCCAATTTTAAAAATACAACTTGAAAAGTAGGTTAGTAGGTTAGTAGGTCATATCTCATATGGAGACAAAGACATAACTAAAAAAAAACGGCGTTAGAGCCATTTTCAACAATTTCTGGGTGAGATGCCTGGCCTGATACGAACTGATTGTTAAGTTCTTGCTACAGAGATTTTTTTTCCTTATACGTCCATACAAATACATTCATGATAAGTCCTATTGCACGTTTAGTACGGAGGTTCAAAGTATGACTCTCGGCCAATTTATCAAAATCCTATTTGTTACTTTTAGTACCTATTCTCGTCCTTGAAATAAACAAATTCTAACTTTGTTTTAATTTCATGTTTTTTAAGGAATGGGGAGAGTTACAGAAGCCGTTGTACGGTAAGTATGGTATGGATTATTGCATGACTGGGACCTTTTGGAGCAAGACAATTGTGATCAGGGAGTCCTTCGCGTAATTTTGTGGCCCTGAGAAGGGCCGTTGTTTGGGTGTCCTACGAAAGGAAACTGCTTAGGCACGTTCACCTCGGATACGACGGGCAAGCTGGATGTCCTTGGGCATGATGGTGACACGCTTGGCGTGGATAGCGCACAAATTGGTGTCTTCAAAGAGTCCGACCAAGTAAGCTTCGCTGGCTTCCTGAAGGGCCATGACGGCGGAGCTCTGGAATCGGAGATCAGTCTTGAAGTCCTGTGCGATTTCACGTACAAGTCGCTGGAATGGCAGCTTTCTGATCAGGAGCTCTGTGCTCTTCTGGTAACGTCTGATCTCACGAAGAGCTACAGTTCCGGGCCTGTATCTGTGTGGTTTCTTGACTCCACCGGTGGCCGGGGCGCTCTTACGGGCGGCTTTGGTTGCCAGCTGCTTTCTCGGAGCCTTTCCTCCTGTAGATTTTCTAGCGGTCTGCTTTGTTCGTGCCATCTTCTCGAAGTGTTCGATTGGATTGTGATCACGAGGGTAGACCGACACTTCTACTTATACAGAGGACAGAAAGTGGATTGAAATCTGACCAATCACAGGCATCCGCTCAATAATGGCGCACTGCTGTTCTGGCCAATCACAGAGCTCGTACTTCCGAGAGTTCGGCAGTGCTTTTTTCGATCCCACCATTTCAACTGGTATCGAAAATCTCTGCCTACCGACTCAGGTGTTCAAACTGGCGTTCGAAACCTGGGCCATCGAAGTTTCAAAATCGGGCCACATTACACACCAACAAGGATACTTGGAAATGGGCGATCGATCCGAAAATAAGGAAAGATCTAACTTTCCCAAAATTTGATTTCTAGACCTACACCCTAAATATGTAATCCAACACGAAGCGCCATGCAAACTCTAGACGTTGCTAAAAATTTCATGGAGATCGGACCCAGCGGGCCCGAGCAATGGCTTATAGGAAAACCGCGAGCTTGAAGCAAAAAACGGATTGAAATTCGACCAATCAGAGAGCCGCTTTTATAGCCATGTTAGGCAATGCATTTTGTGGACTTAGGCGATTTTCCCCGGATTTCGCGTTTCACGTGAGCTCTTACGGTATGCGTTTAGGGAGGATTCCGAGCTAATGTGCAGTCGCTCGCGCCTGGAACTTTATGCAAAACCTTTCCATGTCGTATGAAATAGGAAATAGGGCCATGATATCGAAAATTATTCTTTTAATGGCCATACAAAGAAGGTCCTCGCAACAAATGCCGCACAAAAAAGGGCCATGATAGTGACGGGTTTTTGTTTGATATCGCAGTTGCTCGTTTGAGACCCAGATTTTGTGACGAAATTTTGCTCAGGTGAACTTTTCCTGAAATTTTGATGGTCCTGAAAAGGACCTTTTGGGTAGTCTTTGCGTAAGCAATTTAAGACTTGATTTACTTCTTGGCGGCAGCTTTCTTGGCAGCAGGCTTTTTCTTGGGAGTAGCCTTCTTTGCTGCTGGCTTCTTCTTTGGTGTAGCCTTCTTGGCGGCAGCGGGCTTCTTTGCCGCAGGTTTCTTGGCAGCGACCTTCTTCTTTGGTGTGGCCTTCTTAGCCGGCTTTGCCTTTTTTTCTCCGGTGGCTTTCTTGGCTGCGGGTTTCTTGGCAGGCTTTTTCTTTGCTGCGGCCTTGGGCTTCTTTGCCTTGGCTGGCTTCTTTGCTGCTTTCTTTACCTCGCCGAGTCTGAAGGAACCAGAGGCGCCGGTGCCTTTGGACTGTTTCAGTGACCCATTCTTAACGCCCGCCCTCAGAGCCATTTTCAGGTGGTTGTTTGCGGCAGTACTGTCTTTGCCGATGCTGAAGTTGGCCACGATGTACTTCAGGATTGCCTGTCTTGAAGAACCTCCCCTCTCTTTAAGTGAGGTGATGGCCTTGTTAATCATTTCGCTGTACTTTGGGTGTGTGGAAGCCTTCTTTGGCTTGCTGGCGGCCTTCTTCGCCTTTGGGGTGGCGGTAGCTGGTGCGGTGTCAGTCATCTTGTCGATAGAGCTATTCGCAGTGGAATGAAGAATGAGACAGCGAGAGCCCGGACTTAATATATATATCGAATAAAAAGGATAGTAGAGCGCGGACCCGGACGGAAGCACCCCCTCTCCAAGTCCCGCATCCAATCTACCGAACTGGTGTGTTTCTGCAGCGGTAGAAAAACGTTAAAAAATAACTTTTAACACCTCGCGACCTAAACCCTTGCAAGTTTCTTTCATTCCTTGGTTATGCCAACAGACATTATTTCAAAAAGGGTCCTGCCTTCCGACAAAAACGGAAAATTATATCGACTTTTAAGTACCACATCCCGTTGAAACACGCCTTACCTGCTGTTGAAACACGTCTTACCTGCTGTTATGTGTGCAGAAAACGACATATTTTAGTGTATGGGTCTGGGGACTAATTTCATTTGAAATATTAATTCTCAATTTAAGTTCAAACCTTTGAACAAAGACAAACTTGCAGAAACGGGAGAGCAATTCTTGACATGTGGTGGCCCTTAAAAGGGCCGTTTATGAGTAAGCAAAGACTCGCAATGCTTACTTGGAAGCCTGTTTTGAGGTCTTCTTGGGGAGGAGAACAGCCTGGATGTTTGGGAGGACACCACCCTGGGCGATGGTAACTCCTGACAAAAGCTTGTTCAATTCCTCGTCGTTTCTAATGGCCAACTGTAAGTGACGTGGGATGATTCTGCTTTTCTTGTTGTCACGGGCAGCGTTTCCAGCCAACTCAAGTACTTCAGCAGCCAAATATTCCAATACGGCAGCAAGGTAAACTGGTGCACCAGCTCCAACTCGCTCGGCATAGTTTCCCTTTCGCAAAAGTCGGTGAATTCTTCCAACTGGGAACTGTAATCCAGCCCTGGTGGATCGGCTCTTTGCCTTTCCCTTAACTTTTCCTCCCTTTCCACGTCCAGACATGATTAAAGATTACGTTCAGTGTCTCTTGAGTTTGAGAAAATGAATGTAGTCAGCCGGTTTATTCTTCTTATTTACCCTCGCCTTCGGCCTTAGCCATGTGGCGAGCAACTAGCTGTTTTAGAGTAGGGCCAATTTTTATGTTAAAAAGATATTTATGAATATGTCATGTGTTTTTATACTCTATTTTTACTTATTTAAGCTATATTACGCTTGTACTTTAGCATATCCTCCTCGTTAAAACAACAATTAGTACATATATATAAGAAAATAGTTTAAAAATAAAAATGATAATATTAAATGCTGCGTTAGCTGAAGGCTGCCTTTGCTCACCCAAAAACGGTCCCAGGGCCAGTTAAAATATAAAAAATATAACATAAAAACTATTTAAATTTACAGGTATATACAGACGAGGAGGGTTGCAATTGTACGTTTAAGAACTATCTAACTTTATCAATAGTAATTAACAATTTTTGCTGCTATAATTATGAGTTAATATAGCCCTGAGAAGGGCTTTTTATTTTTAAGTACTAAATCATAATGAACTAATTTTCCTTTATTGAAACCGGTATTGTCTTAGTATTTGTATTTAGCCCTGAAAAGGGCTCTAAGAGATTTGAAGACTTTATATCTATAGTAGAATGCTAATTTTAGAAAAGTCTGTTTTTATCTTGTCTATATTTTTCATTCAAGATATTTCTAGAATGATGCTTGAATATTGGAGTTGGAGTTGAATCTCGTTTCTCCCTGCTGTATTTCTCTTTCTCTCAATCTTGCTCACAGTTTAAACAATCATATTGACTAATATAACAGGACCGGAAGACATACCAGGGGCCCGTAGACGAAAAAAGTGAAAAAAAAAAAAAAAAAAAAAAAAAAAAAAAAAAAAAAAAAAAAAAAATGTGGTTCAAGATGCCGATCGGCCTGCTGTGACAGCGCGACAGGACGACATCGCGTAGGAAGGGACTGAGCCAAATTTCCTAGGATGCCTGTTCTCTCCCTGCGCGCCTACACAACAGGTGCTTATAGCTAAAAAACTGTAAAAAAGAATAACAAACACCCCCGGCCACAGAACCCGCGCCCAACTGGAAAAGGGCCGACTGTGAGAGGCGCTAGGACGACACTGCGTAGGAGGGACCTTAGGTCCATCGCTCCTAGAGTGCCTGTTCTCTCCCCAACGCCACATCACAGTCCGCCAAAAAGCTAGATCAGAGAAAAAAAAAAAAAAAAAAAAAAAAAAAAAAAAAAAAAAAAAAAAAAAAAAAAAATAGTAATAAGGGTTTGGTGCACTAGGCTGAGCGCCGGTCCCCCGGGCGGACGAGAATATGCTGACTGCGTAAGGGGCTGGGACGACATCGCGTAAGAGGGGCCTTGGGCATACGTCCTAGGATGCCTGTTCTCTCCCCAGTTCCCTCCCGCAGCCCGCCAATTAAAAAATAGGGTAAAATATGTCATTTAAACTACGAAAAAAAGGTAAATATGTCAATGGACTAAATAAACAATGATTTTAAAAAATCTTAATATCAACCCAAATCAGATTTGGAGTGATTAGATCGGCCCCTTGTTCCACATAATTATGTCAAAATATTTGAGTATTTTCGCCCACGGCGCCCCCGATATCAGACCCCAAGTATTCAGCGCGGTCAAACTAATTTTGTAGCCATTGGCCAAGCAAGTCTTACAAAAAAAAAAAAAAAAAAAAAAAAAAAAAAAAAAAAAAAAAAAAAAAAAAAAAAAGAAAAATACAATATACAATATGCTTATGTTTATGATCAGATATAATATATGTTTTTGATTTTAATATTACAACAATTTTAACTTATAATTCGTATATCAATATATTATTTTTGTTGTTCATACACAGGGGTTAATATATATGAGTTAAGGGGTTTTATAGCATGATAAGATATAGTTGTACGACTTGCTTAGATCAATGGAAATTATTTGTTTTGAAATTAAATTTTGTCTGTCATTTGACAGTCAAGCAAATATATTTCCAAAGCTTTAAATATAATTTTTTGAACTTTATTTTCCGGATATAAGATGTTTGCCAAAGTAAACTGAACATTATTTTTGTTAAAGACTGAAATGAATTTCGTTCTTTGATCCCTGTAAACTATACAGTGTAGAAGAAAATGCTCCGATGAGTTGCGATCACCACATGTTGGGCATAGGGGTGAACTTTTGGTCATGTGGTGACCTACGCTCCCCGGCAATAATTAAGCTCGACCAATGAAATCGTCGGATACTAAATATTTGCCTTTCCAACAGCCAATCACAGCACCCGTACTGGAAAGGGTTTCGGTAGCGTATTTTTCGACTATTTTAACAAAGAAGAGTTCGTTTGGGAGAATTCTTTAGTTGGGACACTTAAAACAAAATAAAACGCATATTTGCTATCTTGGTTCTTTCGTCGAACTTTTCGATGAATAATGTGAATATACTAGTCAAAATGTATGGCATATTGAAATCTACATTTGTATATTTACAGGCTGTGGTGACATTGTTTTGAATTGTAATGAAACCTTGATTAAGATTTCATTTAATGGGTTAGGTCGACTAATTTTGGGGGAAAATGGAAGCTCTTTCGTGTAGATTGGTGGCCCTGAGAAGGGCCGTTTTAATCAGTAGGGAATTTCCCGTACAGATTTACTTGCTGCTGGTGTACTTGGTGACAGCCTTGGTTCCTTCGCTGACTGCGTGCTTAGCCAATTCACCTGGGAGAAGCAGTCTGACGGCGGTCTGAACCTCTCGGCTGGTGATGGTGGATCGCTTGTTGTAATGAGCAAGGCGTGAAGCTTCAGCTGCGATTCTCTCGAAGATGTCATTCACGAAGCTGTTCATGATAGACATGGCTTTGCTGGAGATTCCAGTATCTGGGTGCACTTGCTTCAAAACTTTGTAGATGTAGATAGCGTAGGATTCCTTCCTCCTCCTCTTCCTTTTCTTGTCACCAGACCTTTGAGCTTTGGTCTTGGACACGGCCTTCTTGGCTCCTTTGCTTCCTACTTTGGGTGGCATGTTTGATCGATTCAATCAGAATGTGAGGCAAAACATGAATCCGTACGCTTATATATCAGAAAAAGGGGATTGACCTACTTTAAGTCATAATTAAGCAGAGCGCGGACCTTCACGGAAGCACCCCCCCCCCTCTTTTACCATAACGGCTTGCGAATTGAGAAAATTACACTAGGTAGCAGTTTAGAAATTCGACTTTTACTATAATAAAAGTCGTAAATACCTCTAATTTCTACTTTTAGGCAGCCAAAAAAGTCTCTTTGTCGGAAATGACTGAAGTTAATATATTTAACGATTTTTTGTATGAAATGGGATTTGTAAAATATGACCCAGGAAAAGGTTCGTCCTACGAATGTGAATCAGAAATCTTATTATCCTTATTCCAGCATGTTTTTGATTGTGTATTACGATTTTGGACGATCAAGGATATTGATCTTTGACTAAACAGGTCGTGTCTATATGGTCAGATTGTGTGTATGTGTGTGTTGATTTGAGGGTTTGTATGGTTGAGTGGTATGAGTCTTTCATATTATACTGATTAAGACAATTTTAAGACGGCAAGGATAACTGTCTTGGAATTTGTGGCCCTTAGAAGGGCCGTTTTTTTTGCACCGTCGTGTGCGTTTAGGGAGGTGAGCTTAACCACCGAATCCGTACAGGGTTCTTCCTTGTCTTTTCAAGGCGTAGACGACGTCCATGGCGGTGACAGTCTTCCTCTTGGCATGCTCGGTGTAAGTGACGGCATCCCGGATGACGTTTTCCAAGAAAACCTTCAACACACCTCTGGTTTCCTCGTAGATGAGACCAGAAATTCTCTTCACTCCACCTCGTCTGGCAAGACGACGGATGGCTGGCTTGGTGATACCCTGGATGTTATCACGTAAAACCTTCCTGTGACGCTTAGCGCCCCCCTTTCCGAGTCCTTTACCACCTTTTCCACGTCCAGACATTGTTTTGGTACAGTCTTAATGAAACTGAATGTCCATTCGCTAATTTTCCTGGGTTTATATAGTTATTTCTGATGACCTACTGACCTACTGACCCAATTTTAAAAATACAACTTGAAAAGTAGGTTAGTAGGTTAGTAGGTCATATCTCATATGGAGACAAAGACATAACTAAAAAAAAACGGCGTTAGAGCCATTTTCAACAATTTCTGGGTGAGATGCCTGGCCTGATACGAACTGATTGTTAAGTTCTTGCTACAGAGATTTTTTTTCCTTATACGTCCATACAAATACATTCATGATAAGTCCTATTGCACGTTTAGTACGGAGGTTCAAAGTATGACTCTCGGCCAATTTATCAAAATCCTATTTGTTACTTTTAGTACCTATTCTCGTCCTTGAAATAAACAAATTCTAACTTTGTTTTAATTTCATGTTTTTTAAGGAATGGGGAGAGTTACAGAAGCCGTTGTACGGTAAGTATGGTATGGATTATTGCATGACTGGGACCTTTTGGAGCAAGACAATTGTGATCAGGGAGTCCTTCGCGTAATTTTGTGGCCCTGAGAAGGGCCGTTGTTTGGGTGTCCTACGAAAGGAAACTGCTTAGGCACGTTCACCTCGGATACGACGGGCAAGCTGGATGTCCTTGGGCATGATGGTGACACGCTTGGCGTGGATAGCGCACAAATTGGTGTCTTCAAAGAGTCCGACCAAGTAAGCTTCGCTGGCTTCCTGAAGGGCCATGACGGCGGAGCTCTGGAATCGGAGATCAGTCTTGAAGTCCTGTGCGATTTCACGTACAAGTCGCTGGAATGGCAGCTTTCTGATCAGGAGCTCTGTGCTCTTCTGGTAACGTCTGATCTCACGAAGAGCTACAGTTCCGGGCCTGTATCTGTGTGGTTTCTTGACTCCACCGGTGGCCGGGGCGCTCTTACGGGCGGCTTTGGTTGCCAGCTGCTTTCTCGGAGCCTTTCCTCCTGTAGATTTTCTAGCGGTCTGCTTTGTTCGTGCCATCTTCTCGAAGTGTTCGATTGGATTGTGATCACGAGGGTAGACCGACACTTCTACTTATACAGAGTTGTTGTTGTTTTTTTGAACTACTTTAGGGTACAACCACCCGGAAGTATTAAAAAAAGGTCATGTTGGGCATTTAACCCGTTTCAAAAGTATAGTTCCCATTTAGGCCATCTAGAAATATGAATAACCCACTTTTTTTTCACTGAAAAAAAATAGAGAAAGACATAGAGAATGACTAGTACTGACTACTGAATTTATAAATGTTGGTAAAATGGAAATCAAAATATTTGATTACCCAAATTTTCTTTCATCTGCAATTAATTTCTACGCATCCATTGATACCCGGTAAGTCAATAGTCAGACATCAAATGTAAAATTCAAGCCGTTAATCAGGTTTACTCGTCTGTTAGGGCATTGGATATAAATAATTTCAACCATATATGTTGACCCCTTCTGTGCTTTTCAATGCTTCAAGTCAGCAAAGGTAAAAAAAGATTTTGATGACTGATCAATCCGGTAATATTTTATGCACTTTTAAATTCACATAAACACAATAGTTTAAGTATATTCCCCTTCCCCATTAAGTGTTAAATTATACTATTATTTTACTAATATGACCCTACAACAAATGCTATTTTTTTACTCTTGTCTACGTATTGGTTGGCGTTAGACTTGGGAAACCTGTGTGCCCTCCAACTCTGCTGTACAGGTACATTTTAAAATCAATTTCTTTTTCAGTTATGTTATGTTTCTTTTTCCATCAGACAAACAATTTTATAATTTAACCAAAGTCTAAATGTTTTCTGAAATTTTGTTTTCCTCGTCTTATAATTAGGTTAATGGCTGAGACAAATGTATGATTCATTTAACCCTTTGCCTTGCTAAATAAAATAAGTGCTTATAATTCAAATGGTCTAACACGGGAAGCACAAAAAAGTGGTTTAACAAATAGCAAATATCTAATAAACATTTCTTTCTTAAACGAGACAGTCAGGTGGTATAGACTAAGATCAGACAGCATATATGTTGAGACTGATGTTTGTCCATATCTCCCACAAATACTGGAATATATATCTCCCACAAATACGGGAAAATATATCTCCCTCAAATACGGGAACATTCAGGGTTCAGCATGACAATGAATAAGATAACAGATGTTTCTTTGTTCAACAAGAAGGCTATCGTGAAATTTAATTGTTATATATTTTCAAATTTTAATCTCTGTACAAATTGACTACACAGAATATTCTAGATGTTTCAATTAACCCTTTCTTATGTTTACATATGATTTAATGGCATATAGTGGTTGTTATTTGTAGAAGTCTTGTCTTATATTCAACGAACTTGTTGGTAATAATTGTCTGACAGAAAAAGGGTCTTTGGTGCTTTTTACATAATCGATAAAAAAAAGTTAACATTTATTTATCAAAATTACTTTAAGGAGTTAAAAGTGTTCTATCTTTCATTCAAAGCCTTAGATCTCACTATAACTAACACATTTATAGAAGCACTCTGACATACAATATTCAATAATTTAGCAAAACACTTAAATATTAGCAGATTTTGTAAAAGACACACATATATTTTTGTGCATATAATTTTTTTTATTAAGATAGGATCTGATAGGTGCAATGTGATGGTCATAACCTTGTCTGAATAAAGATTCATATGAACCTTAATGAAAACCTTCCTCTTAACCATCAGGCCATAAACATTTATATTTGGAATGTAGAAAAAAACCCATTAGTTATCTGCCATGTTAGTTGGGATTTGTCTGTGGTTTTAAAATCCATAATTTCTACATAGCATTTCTGTGTTCAGAGAAAAATACTCATATGGTAAAAAATCTCCCTAGCCTAGGTATAAGGTGTCTGCATTAAAGACCAAAGAGGCCAAAATCTTATCCAATGGGTCAAAATGGCCCAGTCCGTGAAGCCCAAATTTGAGAATTGCTCAATATGTGCGACTTTATGCTTTCCATCCCTATTAACAATTGAACAATTTTAAGACTGGTCCATACTGGAAGAAGTTTCTTCAGCTTTTCAAATAAATAAAGATATAAGTAGTTTTTAGTTAGAAATCATTCCAGACACATGAAAAATTAATTGTAAAAAGCAAATTCTGTTTTCCTCATGTTTTCCAAAAATATTTTTCTTTCAGAAGTTCAATTGCCACAGTGTTTTTTAATGCATTTTATTATAGAGCATTCATACAATGTATGTTACATTACCATGCCCAAAATCTTCTGTTTGTTAAATTGATTTGAAATTATGTTTTCTTTTTTTTTAAAGTACTTAAATTATTATATGACTCAGGTGAGCAAATGGGTTTATACATTCCTACCTAACAAGAATGTGTAAAATCCTTTTCTTTGACACCAATACCTATAAGCAAGTATGAATAAAGGTTATACAATATGCAGTTGTATCTGAAAACTTAAGCATTTGGTATGGACTAAGAGTCCATATTATCTAAGAGTCCATATTATGGTTCATTTTATTCCTAAAAAATAGCTCATTATGAGGAAAAATTCATGACATATCATTTATTACATAAATCAAATTAATCAATTTTTCATTATTCACTGTAGGTTTAACAGTGGCTACCAGCTGGCACACAATAGCTCCCCCACACAATACCAAATTAGGATGTTTTACTCATGCAGAGAAAACCCCTTTCAAAATATATAAGCAAAAACTAGACCCATTATATGTCTTCTGGATTGGTTAGAATTAAGGATGCTCGGGATGATCAGCGTGGACTGCCATGTTGACTCTTACCTTACCATGTCTACATATAATCTGTCATGTCAAACATAAATTGGATTTTTTATGGATAGGATAGTGTTTTGTTACAGGGCTTGAAAAGAACTCTTTAAACTTCTGGCTTAATTTTGCTAGTTGACAGAATACCAACAAACTTACATCAGAGACTACTGGCATTACTAAGCACACTTCCTATTGGATAAATAACCTGTTTCCTTTATAATCATAGTTATAGGATTTCAATACTTACAAGCTCAATGCATGAAACTGTCTTCAAAATCTCAAAAAAAATAGACATCATTTGTAACTATTTTAAATTCCATTAATTTCAACTCCGGAAATATTGCTAGTTCACATAAAATCTCCTATAAAAATCATACTTTCAATACCATTTTGCTAGTTTGGTAGTGCTTCCTGTGGTTGATCCATCAGACACACACTATTTAACATTAACAAGGGTAGTACTTAAATTTTCGACCTGTCATTAGCAATTTCTTCATATAGCAACTCCAATTAATATTTTCTAAATTCAATTTTCCATGTTAAAGGTTGGGTCACAGTAAAATAAGGAAATCATATGAAATAACTTTTTCTCTGAGAACCGATTCATTGATTACAATTTCTTGATATTTTTTCTTAAGTTGTTTATCAAATGCTGCAGGACATTTTCAATTAACCCATTACAGCACACCAAATTTAATACTGATACTTTAATATCATATTATAAACAATTCTGAGTAGTGATATTTTTATGAGTAGACTTTACAGTTATATTTTTTCCCTATTCTAATTTTAAACTTTCAAAATAGGAGTTTTTTTTCTATAATTACAAACTTTTTGTTGATTTTCCAAAAAAATGAGTAATTAACATACAAAGTGAAATTCAAATGAACCATCCACGTTTATCTGTGAAAAGTGAAGATGTTATAACTTATCTAAATATTAGTACATCGTCAGACAGTTTCATGACTTATTTATACTCTTAGTTAGATATAAATCTGAAGCTTCAATTCTTTCCTGTTTTAAACGGGTTTAACCAGGGATTTTACATTACACACAGGAAACATAGTAGAAGAAAGAAATAACTGGTGATAGACAGTGTCTTCTTTTCACACTATTTCTACAACATAGGATGGTAACATTTCAAATGGCATCAAATTTCCAGTGCTATCTGCTACATTTTTTCAATTTGGACCAGTTTAAATTTCAAAAAAAAAGGCAAAGGATTAGGGTGAATTAAGCCAAGTCAGGAGAAGATCTGTATAAAAGAGCTATAACTCTAAAACAAGTCTATATCCATAATTTTAATCTAAATCAGTCAATCTTAGTCAATATAATCCAGTTACAAACGGAAACATTTAAGACTGGTCAAAATTGATGCAAACAGTAATTTTAAGGTTATGATATTTCATATGCAAATACTTTATCTTACATGATGGTTTACTAATAGTTTTTCGTGTTGGGCATTTTTAAGTGACATTGTTTTAGAATGGGTTAAACTATATTTTTTTGTGACAAGCACTTGGTTGTAGGCAAACAGCCAGTCTCCATCTGCCGGGTCAATATATCTAAATAGTATTAAAATCAAAACCAATTACGCTTTAAAAAAACATGGAGGCCAGATTATACATAAAACTATATGGTTGTAGAATGCACTACAAGTGATGAAGTGGCAATAAAGGTCAGAGTACATAATTTGCTTGCATAAGAGCAATACAAAAAAAAAAAATCTTAGGTACATACCACTACCATGTTGTTCATTTCATTTTTCTTAATTGAAAGAATTCTTTTCATTGGGATTGATTTTTTATATTTCTATTTCCAACAGATTCAAATTACACTTTGCAGCTATGAGAGAGGATTTAATTACAAACAATTGAAAAGGTATGTTAAAATTTGAGTAACTCCTGTCACCAGTTAGGAAGAGTGTCTCAATAAATAATTGACTTGTTAATGGTAATTCCTTGATGTGTATAACACCTGAATTATCTTGATTAGGTATTTAAATGAATAATTATAATATAAATCTGTTTAATTATTTTTAACTTTGTATTGTAGAAGTTGGCACTTTTCTTTTATCATATGTTGACCACACAGGTGATGAGAAGGGATTACTTGGTAATGAGATCCCATCTGACATCATACCTTAACCCTAATGACAAATATAATCCAACAAATGAAAGAGGTTTTATTTTATTTTGTGGCATTCCATTAACACTATTATTATAATTTCAAATTTTTGTCATTGTAAGGAACTACTTATTAACTACTAACAAGAACTTTTTCATTTTACAACAAAGTTATTATAGTTTCAACCCTTGTTTAGTTGTCAAAAATTGTTTGTATAAAAGCATTTAAACAAATAATGTCTTTATAAAAAAATTCAAGCTCCAATGAATATCTGCAAATTGCATTAAAAAAACGAAAAAGCAGTCTTTACAAACCATCAATTAAAGCAACTAAGAATTTATAATGAAAAATAAATAAATCTACAAGTTTTAGCGTATGTGTAGTGTATCAAAAATGAAGTATTAAATGAAATCATTTAATAAGCTAAAATTTTATATTATTTTTCTTACACACATTTTATACAAGGTACAAATTTAACCCTTGTCATGCTGAACCCAGAAGTTTCCTGTATTGGTAGGAGGTATAGACAAAAATCAGCCTGCATATATGTGCAGTCTGATCTTAGTCTACACCTCCTGTTTCTCCAGTTCAAGTCAGATTTGTTTATAAAATGAATTTTTAAAGGCAATTCTTATCCACAAGTTTTTCGAGTGCTTTCATCCCTTTGACTTTAATGCAATTGTGAACAAGGATCTTGTATTTAACATTTTTTTCTGAAAAACATTACTCTTTAGCTCACCTAAGGACATAGTGTACTGAGCACAAAGTGTTCTTGGTGAGCTATTGTAAACAGTCAGTGTATGTCCGTTTGTCTGTACATCTATCCGCTCATAACTTACAAAATAATCTTCTTCTCCTACACTAACCATGGAATTTCAACAAAACATCACATAAATTGTCCTTAGGTAATGCTCTTTTAAAATACTTCAAAGAATTAAAATCAATAAAGAACTTGGGTTGCCATGGAAAACTTCAAAAATCTTCTCCCAAACTACTAGGCCTACAGCTTTGATATTTAAGTACATAGACCTTCTACCAAAATACTTCTAAGACTTACTATATTCTGAAATTTAGCCCTTTTCAGTGCAATCCCTGATTTTACATAGGAATAATGAAGGAAATCTTTGAAAATCTTCTTCTCCAAAACCTTACAGCCTAGAGCTTTGATATTTGGTATAAATTAGCATATATTGACCCTCGACCAAAATACTTCAAAGTATTACAGAACATGTACTCTGAAGCTTAAGCCTTTTCTGTGCATTTCCTTATTTTAGAGAATATCTTTGAAAAATCTTTTCATAACCTATTAGGACATTTGTTTTTAGCTCACCTGAACACAACATGCTCAAGGTGAGCTATTGTGATCGGTAATTGTCCGGCGTCCGTCTGTCTGTCCATAAACAATTATTAAAATATCTTCTCCTCCCAAACCATAATGCCTAGATCTTTGATATTTGGTACATATCAGCACCTATTGACCCTCTACCAAAATACTTCAAAGAATAACTGTACTCTTAAAATTAACCCTTTTCTGTGCGATTCCTGATTTTGCAAAGGAAATCTTTAAAAATCTTCTCCTCCTAAACCATAAGGCCAAGAGCTTTGATATTTGGTACATCTCATCGCCTATTGACCCTCTACTAAAATACTTCAGAGAATCATCGAACTCTGAAAATTAGCCCTTTTCTGTAAGATCACTGATTTCACAAAGAAAGAAATAAAGAAGGAAATCTTTAAAAATACAAAAATGAAACTATAAGAACATGTATTACAGCGGAATCTAATGTGATTTTCAAATTTAAGATCTTTGGTAAGTTCTACTTTATCTATTCTCCATTTGGATCTGATTAAGAACTCGGACCTCAGATTATTTATTCGTAAGTACATGTTCAAAGTGTCAAACTGTCGATATCGTATCTTCTATAATTTGAATACCAAGCATCAATTACGTTGAAATCGAAATTTAATTGCTAATTAACTGTTTGGAACGCCGTAAACAAACTAATCGTAACTTCTCAGATATGTTTTCATTTTCGAATTTATTTCTTGAGTCAAAACCTGTGAATCATTCAGATAACACTTAGAAATAATACAAACTATAATTTCTAAAAGTGATCGGCCACTTTAATCATAACACCTATTATGATAAGGGTTCGATATCACATAATCAACAATCCGATAATGTATTTACAATGTATTCGTACTCAATTAGTGTCGCTCTTATCAAGTGTGAAATTCGGGTGATCGGTATCAATGTGTGAAAACTGGTCGTTTTAGTGGGGTTCAAAATAGTGTACTGAATTTAGTGGTCGTAATTCGGAATAGCGGGTGGCCGTTTTAGAGGGGTTCGCGACCATTGAAATAAAGAACGAAAAATTCCGTTCTGTAAAAATTCGGTCGTAATAGAGGGGTGCTCGTATTTCCAGGGTGGTCGTAAGGAGGGGTTTTACTGTACTTGGTATGTATTGATGTCTATATTTCAAAGCATTACCATATTCAGGAAATTAGTGCTATATGGTAGGATCATCAATATACCTAGGATTAAAAGAGAAATCCTTAAACATCTTCTCCAAAATTGTTAGACAGAGGGCTTTGGTATTTTGTTTATATCATAAAGCCATGAACCATCATACTCAGGGAAGCGATTTAGGACCATCGTGGTCCTCTTGTTTTATTTGGCATGTATCAATATCTATTGACCATCTACCAAATAATTGACCTATCACAGCTGTCAATCAAGGAATAAACCAACCAATCAAATAATTTATTCAGCCCATACTCAAGAATATCAAATACGATATTGGCCGCCATTTTTGTTAACCATTTCTATTGGTTTCGGCGACTTGAACGTCTTAACTACAGCTTATTCTACTACATTTAAGTCACCAACCAACCATTTTATTTTTTTTGTAACATGGTAAGGTAATGGCCATAAATTTTGCAAAATAACACAGTTGAAAAATCAAAGTGGAACTTAAGGTCGGAGTTAATGGGCTGGACATAGGGAGTCATCGCACAGGGCCAGCAATCGGTCAATTACTGCAACCTGCAGTTTAGCACTATATTGTGGGATCAAGTGTACACCTTGGATTAAAGAAGAAAATCTTTAAAAATCTTCTTCTCAAACAATTTTAGGAGTATAGCTTTGATATTTATTGATTATCATACAGCCATAACCAATTACAAGACAACATAATTTTAGACTATTCCAGATTCATAGATGTTATTTGCAGTTACCAACAGTTTCACGCTTGACCAAACTTCAGTTATCGAGTTTTGTAAACTAAATACAATAGAGAATCACTTTGATTTACACAGGTTTGAAGTCTTGTAAAAATGGACATCTAATACTGTGTTAATTTAAGTTGCCGTTACTAGTGAAACAAATTTCTTTCACTTTGATGTGGGATGTGTAAATAAATTGAGACATGAACAGTTTTCAGTTACCATTCCTTAAAGTTCAGAATAGCTCAGCACAATGCTTCTATGATATCAATTTATCACAAGCGAGCGCATGAGACCGGGTTTGAAATTTGTATCATTTCGAGAAACAGACTCAGTAGCTTGTAAAACCTTGACCATAGGATTCAAAGGTCCCGATCTTGCTGGGTTCGGATATATAGTTCAAGTACAATGAAGATATATTATGTACAAAAAAGAAGCCTATGGTGGACCACATGGGCTGATCCAACTCAATATCATTCAGAAAGCCGACTCTGAAGTTTCTTAAAAAAATAAGAAGAAGAACAAATAACTTGTCAGGTGCATTGGCTGCACCTATTTCCTTACATATCTCTGAACATCGGCTTTAACCCCCACTGTATACAGCAATGAGCAAGATGAAGTTATGCTCGGCTGTGCTGGTTGATCGGAGTCTTAATCATTCGAGAACCCGCCTCTCTAGTTTGTTGAAACATTGGTTCAACAGTTCCATCTGTTCGCCCAAGACTTGTTGGAAATAAATGGCTTTTAAAACGGGAGTAACGCTACTTTGTGGAATGCTTGGCCCAAAATGGATAATGCAGCCTGGAACGGCTCGATATAGTTCTGTTGACCCATACCCGCAGCTGAATGATAACATTTTAGGCGCCATTGATTTTGTCAATTTTCCTCAGCGTTTCGATCCCCGACGGCGGCACTCATCCTTTCCGACTATTTGTCTCTCACCAATGGGTCGACAATAATCTTAAACCTATGTGGGATAGCAGCTGGAGGCTAGGAAAGGATGTAATGGTAGTACTGGTGTGAGAAATACCAAGACTCCATTGGTAGGTGCTCCAGCCACGGCGATATAACTGAAAGATTGTTGAAAGCAGCGTAAAACCCCATTCAAACAAACAAACAAATTTCCTCAGCGAATTGTTGAAAAAGGCTATAAAAACATGACTATTGTTGTTCAACATCTTTTTTTTCCTTTTTGGATAAAAAGTGGAAAGGACAGGCCACTGCGCTACTAAATCATGTTTTCCGATTTACCAGCTTCAAACTAACATTTCAAAGAATAAACTAACCTTGATTTTATGCCATGTCATGACAGGTCAAATTGCTCCATTTGTGGCAACCGCAGAGCCCACCTCTTTTAAATTTATATAAAAAAACAATGCCGATGAAATAAGGGGATCCTGGTCCCTATAATACAACTTGAAATATTAATCATTTGATGTGGAAATGAATATATAGTTTGGAACACCTCTTCCTATCTTCACTTCTCAGGATTTATTTTGGTGTCAAGGAGCACAAATGTATGAAAACCTGTGAAATCTGCAATGTAAATGGCTGCACTGACAAAACATCATAATTTATTAACCCTAGTCATGCTGTATAAATTACCTTACTGACTTGATGTCAAATCAAAGGGCTGAAAGCATGGGTAGAACTTGTTGTTCAAAAATTAATATTTGATTAAGAAATAAACTTTATAAACAACTCTCGTAGGATAAGTACAAGCAGGAGGTATAGACTAAGATCAGCCTGCACATAAGTGCAGGTTGATCTTAGTCTACACCCCCTGCCAAAACAGAATATTCCGGGTTCAGCATGACAAGGGTTAATTGCAGAAATTTGTATACTTTCAACTTCTTCATTGAAATTTTTCACTTGGTTTATGAAAAAAGTTCTTTTGAGGAAAGAGAGCAAAATATCAATGAACCACTGCATTTCTTCTCAATGAGTTAGATAATAGCTATTATACTTTCAGAAATATGCTCAGGACAAAATCTAAGTCTTTAAAACAACAAAGGGCAATAACTCCAAAATTATGAAAGCAAGAGTTGTGGTTCTTGTACACTGCACTTCTCCTCAACGAGACCTATCCACCTATGAAATTTCAAGTTAATAGCAAGTATACTTTCATAGATAGGCCCCCGACAAAATCTTAGTCTTCACTTCTCCTCAATGAGATCTATGGACCTATGAAGTTTCAAGTTGATAGCAATTATACTTTCAGAGATAAGCAAGAGTTGTGGTTCTTGTACACTGGACTTCTCCTCAACGAGACCTATCCACCTATGAAATTTCAAGTTAATAGCAATTATACTTTCATAGATACGCCCCCGACAAAATCTTAGTCTTCACTTCTCCTCAATGAGATCTATGGACCTATGAAGTTTCAAGTTGATAGCAATTATACTTTCAGAGATATGCTCCGGACAAGTTTAGTGATGGAAAGACAGAATGACAGAAGGACGGAATGACAGACAGAGACCATTACTATATCCCCTTCGCCGAAACCGTGGGGGATAAAAAAGCAACTAGTTTCGAGCAATACAGTAACACAGACATTGTCATGTGTTCCAAAGCTAGACACATTACCAACAAATTGTGAATCACCAGACTACATCATTTTAAATCTTATGTTTTGAAATTGCACTTGACCAAGATCCCCTAAACATTAACTTGCTAAAAACATTTATATAGTTTATATAGTCATTAGGAAGTTCCCTTTTGAATATAGAGACATTCTGAAAAAGCGACATTATTGACTGTTTCCTTGTTACCCCCTTAGATGTCACAATTTCGGCTCAATTTTTCTCAAACAAATTGTAAATGTTTATATCAGCCTGCGCAAATCTCGTAACTATAGAATTCCAGTTTGCAGAACAAAACTTTATAAAAGATCATTTCTCCCAACACTCGTTAGAATGAATTGCTGAGATAAATTCAAAATCAAGATTCATTATTCTGTTTCAAAATTTATCTGAAGTGTAACAAACCTAATCCAAATAAGTTGTACTTTATTGGAAAAAGGAAGCTCCAGCTTATTCATCCTCGGTTAAGAAACAAATGTAGCTCTCTCAATCACCATTTGTAAATGAAAAATATTGTTGAATCCCCTCTCTGTTCTTGTGGGACATTTGAGACAAGTGAACATTTTTCTTTGAATGTAATAAATATGACACAATTAATAAGGAATAGACTATTAGCAACACTAGCTATTTTTGGCAATATTGACATTGACATGCTTCTTTATGGAAAAGATAATCCAATTTTTGAACAAAATTTTAACGATATTCTCTGAGATTCAGAGTTATATTAGATATAGTATGCGATTTTCTTCATAATTAATTCTCCGTTTAGTACTCGTCTTTTTTTTCCTATTCTTTTTTATCTGTTGCTGCTTTTGTTTGTCACATTTATGCACTTGAAATGTTGGAGAGTCATTTGGATAACACCCTTGACTCAATTAACTAATATCTTTTCTTTCAATTTAGAAATATTTTTACTAAATTTTTAGTCATGGAATTACCGTAATAATTCTTTTTTCTCTTATGCCATTTGTAAATTGTTGATAAAAGTAATGATTATAATTATGTACTCATCTTGAGACATCATCAAGGTAAGTTTTGTTCTAATCCTTTTTGCAGGACACTGCTAATTATCGAAAATTATTATGTACATTTCTGATATAAATGTGCAAATAAAATCATGTTAAACTAATATTGTCATGAAATAAGAACACCCTTTGACTATTTCATAAGGTGGCATCATCATTTTTCGTCTCATCAACATGCAACCTTTATTTTGTTTTTATATTCATTTCACTGTATTAAGTATTTCATTGTTTTCAAATTTAAGTTCATTCATTAGCTTTAAAGTGAATTCAGGTGAGCAGCTAGTGTTATCTTTGCCCCTTTGCATGATTTCCTCTCATGCCAAGAAATTGTCATAAAAATTAGCAATCACCAGACGACTAATTCTAGATTGTCCTAAATTAAAAATGGTATGACCAACGAATAATCCATGGCTGGTTGAATTTATATGAGAGTGGAGCATGTAATCACACTAAAAGGTACATCGGTGGCTTAGTGCAAAACATCATAAGTGTCTATACTATGATGTTTATGCAATTATGATGTTGGTGCACTAAGTTATCGACATGTTATCACATGAGAAAATTTTATAATAGTCCAGATTGAAAGAAATTGTGTGTGACTGGGTTATCACATTTGCATGGATATTAACCCTTGTCATGCTGAACCCAGAATATTTCGGTTTTGGCAGAATGTGTAGACCAGGATCAGCCTGCACATAAGTGCAGTCTGATCTTGTCTACACCTCCTGCCTGTACTTTTCCTGCCGGAGTTGTTTATGAAATAGATTTCTAAAAGAAATAAGGATTATTTAATAACGAATTCTATCAGTCTTTCAGCCCTTTGACTTGGAAGCAATTCAGTAAGGTAATTTATACAGCACGACAAGGGTTAATTTTGTTATCTTACATGCTTGTCAATCAAGGCAATCTGTAAGACTATTATAATTTGAAAATCTTTGAAATATCTGTGACCGAGGGTTCTTTCCCTGATCACGCTTTGCTGGATTTTTTCGGTTGGGGAAACAAACTTCTTTACTCACTATGTTTTCTTAACTCCCTTGGCATGAGTGTAAACAATAAAGTCCAGAGCTCATTTCTATTTTTTTCATTTATTCAAGTTATTTTGCACAAGATACTACCGTTAGACAAGCACTGATATAAAGTAATTTTAACTGACAATTTCTTAAGTTTAAATTTTCATTTTTTTTTATTGTTTCTCTTAAGTTTTTCTCTATGTTCTGTTTTTTTTTTCCGTTTATTTATCGTCACTACCGTAGCACATGCCCATATCAACGACACCCCAAGAAGACAGTTAGTTGTTACGGGACATAGTGCAAGGATACAGGATGAAACTGATGAAAGCCCTGCCTGGTTCTTTTACGTGCTTGATGGATAGCACCGTCACACAGGCCACTGTTTAACGTCTCATCCGAAAGACAATTGGTTGTGTTAACTCTCTATGTTCTATTAAGATTACCAGAATATATGCCTATGATGTTTTCATCAACATAACCAATAAAATGTAAGGTTAAGATTATAAAAATTTAACCAATGAAAATTTGAGACTTAAAAATCAATCTACACCAAAGATAAAATAAGAGGATTCTGATCAAACTTAGAATGTCAAACTTTCTCACCTAATCACTAACAATCAAAGTTTGGTTAAGACACTGATTGCAATGATCAAATAGCATTTTGGTAGGAAAACAGAACAGAACATATCTTTTATTTTCATCCAAGAACATAGAGGTACAATTTGGACAATATTCAGCAATAATATATAGGATAATAATTCAAGTGCTTCCGGTAAAACATTGAAACAAGTGTATGCCAACAGCGACGTAATTTTAGACTCATCCAAGGGATAGATGCACTACAATGAAGTTGTGGTTACTAAATCCAGTATCGGGGGGAAAAGATGACTATGCTTGAGTTCACTAGAATATCATAACTAGAGACAAGGTGGGCTATAGTTATGATGTTTTAGTCTCCATTTGATGTTACAAATTGAAGTTTGATCTCAATTAGATGTAATACTGTTTATTTTTAGCTCTACTGGCCGAAGGTCACTAGAGCTATAACGATGGCTTTTTCCCATCCGGCATCCATGCATGCGTGCGTGCGTGCGTGCGTCCATCAGTCCGTCCGTTAAACTTTTCCTTGTTTACGTGATAGAGTCCACAGTTTTCATCAGATTCCCTTCAAACTTTCACAGAATGATTGTACCATCATAAGGATCATTCCTTTTGAATTGGGTCAGATCCATCAAGAAACATGGGAAAAGGGGTCTAATTAAAACTTCATTAAAAAATCCTCATTTACGCGATAGAGTCCACAGTTTTTATCGGATTCTCTTTAAACTTTCACAGAATGATTTTACCATCATAAGGATCGTTCCTTTCGAAATTGGGTATGATCAATCAAGAAACATTTGAAAAGGGGCCTTAGGAGAATTTAATTAAAAATTCCATTTAAAATTCTCGTTTACGCAATAGAGTCCACAGTTTTCATAGGATTCTCTTCAAACTTTCTCAGAATGATTGTACTATCATAAGGATTGTTCCTTTCAAATATGGGTATGATCTGTCAAGAAACATGGGAAAAAGGGCCTTATGAAAATTTAATTAAAAAATCCTCGTTAACACTCTAGAGTCCACAGTTTTCATCAGATTCAATTCAAACTTTCAGAATGATTGTACCAACATAAGGATCATTCCTTTCAAAATAACTACTGAAGAACCTGTTTTGGATTTGACCTTTACCTTTCTTGATTGATGTTGAACATTTGCTAATTCAAAAATATGTAATAATGTGACAAACAATGACTTCTAGATGGGTAATGTGAAAATTTATTTTAACTGCATACTGGCTGGATATTTACATTATTACATTCATTAATGAATATGATTGCAAAGTGAGGTAATAATAATAGATCAAAAAATATTTACAAAAAGTGTTGTCGAGCAACACCGGAAAATCACACAATTTGGTTAACAGTGGGATTACAGGTTTTTAAATATTTACAATATGTGATATTAGCAACATATTCCCTCTGTACACAAATTTCTGGCAGGCACTGTAGTCCAAAACCAGCATGTACAAGCATGCCTGATCTTGGTCCACACTGTCATACATAAGTTCTGTCAGGCACTGTAGAATAAGATCAGCCCACACAGACATGCAGTCTGATCTTATTCTACACTGACAGGTATATTCTTCAGCATCAATGGACAAACTTTGGCATGATTAGTGTCAGGTTCTCGAACAATGGCAAATTATTTTTCACAGAAATTAGACTCATCAGGGTATTGGTTAACAAAATATAGAAATACCTTCAAGTTACAGTTGCAACAAGGCAAAAAAAGAACAATTTACCCAATAATTAGGACTTAATGCAAAACATAATACAGTAGGGAGTTGGTAAGATTACTTTCACAAGTAATTCAGAGGCAATTGGACTGCATGTTCAGTTGGTCATTGCATTTCAAATTTTAGCATCATTCATAAATTGTTTAATAAAAGAGCTAAGATTGTTTAATTCATTGTGTGACTTTGTTTGTAACAATAGACTTTTACTTTTTATATTTTTGTGAATAGTTTTTAGAAATCGGCTTCTTGACCCATTGACATGGGGGCAATCAAATAGATAATTTTTTCAGAGCCAATTTGATCAAGAAACAGAAAGTCAGCTCAGTGTGGACCTGAGGATTATAATCTAATTCTCATTTCCTGACATGTTTTCAGAATTAATTTAATGTTTTGAATGGTTTATAAACAATCAATAAAGCCATTCTTTTAGAATTCTTGAGAATAAAATGCTTCTAAAGACAAATTTAAACTTACAGTTTTCATGCAAATTAGTACGAAATTCTAAACTACCAAATATTGTGCAATATGGTAAAACATAAAATTTCTCTTTTTTTTTTAACTTGTTACACATCTCTTTCTTTTGGGGTAGATAACAATGTGAAAAATGAAGAAACAAGCAATATGATTTCCTATATCAAATTTTCATGAAAATCTGTTCAAGAAACGCTTTAAAGGAAAGGTTTATAGCTTTTCCCCCAGTCTTTAGCTTTTAACAATATGTGTTTTTCGATTTTAATATTTTTTCATGATTAATAACTGGATTATGAAATCTAAATTTTGATGTATGAGACAAAGAAATACAATGAAAGACCAAATGAAATGAAGACATAACAATAAAAAAAGAGCAATAGGAGTGAACATTTGTATGTTCTCATAAATATGTGTGAATGTTGAAGGAATTTTACGTCTCTTAATCCATAACAGACAACAAAATTTAATAGACTGGTCAATATTCGAAAATGTTACAGGCAACAATTTGTAGTGGATGATACTTTAGAATCTTTGCTTTTTGGGATGGAAAAAATTGTGGGAAATGAAGAAATTGGTTGTAACAAACAATTTTTCTTTTTCCACAATTTTTTTTCAAAGCCTTTTTCTTAGAGTCGTCAAAAAGCTTGATTGTGTGGGAATGGGTTAAAAAAATTAACCTAATGGTATTGTATAGACCTACCCTCAATTTTACAGTAATAGTGATTAATTGATTGATTGATTTAACACCACTTTTAACAGTATTTCAGTCATATTACGGTGGCTGGAGCACCTAACCATAGTTTCCTTGTATTTCTCACACCAGTACTACCACTGCATGTAGCCTCCAGCTACTCATCCCACATAAGTTTACAGACAACCAAAGGTCACATCACAATTTTAACCACTATTCAATGTGAGTTTTCTATAAATTATAAGTTTGCTTCACATGACAAGTATAATTTTGCAGACATTATTTACACATGTCATGCTGAATAAAATTCATTCCAGAATTGCATCCAAAATTAAAGGGCTGACTGCACTGGATACAGTAATTGTGACTTAATATCTGTCTTGACAATTTATTTCATGACCATCTTTGATCTAAAAGAGACAAGCAGGAGATGTAGACTAAGGTCAGACAGCACATTTGTGCAGGCTGATCTTTAATGTTTATACCTCCTGCCAAAACCGGAATATCCAGGATTCAGCATGACAAGGGTTAATAGAAGATGGTGTAAATATACAGGTTTGTCTAGGAACTGTGTTCAGCTATACAAAGACTGATTCTTTTATAATAATAACGACTTTATTTAAGGAGGCTACACATTTGGTTGCCCAATCTTCCATGTAGGCCTCTCAAAACATCATATTACAAACAATAAATTTTAACAAAACTATTGATGTATACAACAATGATATAATATTACTGCAATTAGAAGATATAATCGTCATTCAAGCATTGAAGTTGTTTACATATACATACATACATACATACATACATACACACATATACACACATATGGAAAAAAATTGCTTTAATTGAGAAAGAATTTGAAATTTTTCAAAGATGTTTTGATATACAACTGACACAGAAACAACAACAACAAAATATATATATTCACAACTTTAAAAACTTCAAACCAATTAGTTTAACAATGTGATATTATTGCCATGTAATAACAGACAGAAATGTGACCTGTTTAAGACAGACCTCCTGGAAAGTTTCACTGTAAATAATTTGATTTAAATCTTCTGAGTCCGAGTTTCTTACTGAGAGAGGCAATTATGTTTCTATACATGAGAAATGTTGCATACTTAAAGCTTCTTTACTTCTAGTGTTTTTTTGCACAGGTTTGGAAACCTGTTCAAAGCGGGGCATATATGGCAAATTGCCTTGTTTTCTTAAAATTGGGATAAATATTTTCATCCCGATGAATTATTTTCTTCTTTTGCCTATACATGTATAAACTCATTTTCATATGATAAAATTTTAGACTCATTCAAATATGAAAGGAGTTGCAGATGATAATTTAAAGTTTATGAAATATACATTTTTTAGTTATGTTGGTAGAAGACATTGCTTGTTGCAAGTGATTTCTTCATATTGAACATTGTTTTCCCAATTTATATTCTGGAGCCATATTAAAATGTGTGATTGTGTGGGAATGGCTTAAATCATTCAAATGAAAACTGAACCAAGAAGCAATGGATTTAACCCTTTCCTGTTCAATCCCAGGTTTTAACTACACTGTAAATTTATATTTGAAAATATATTGTAGAAATAGAACAAATTCCTTGTAACAAGTAATTTATTCTTTCTCCACTATATTTTGCACCAGACTGTATGGTTACTTTTCATATTAAATTCGAATTACAATTTTGATGAAATTTTGCAAATCAGGAAAAGGTAACTAAGAGTTTTACTTTTATTGTATGGTATGATGCTCTACTTTTGATAATCGGGAATTTTCTGTTTTGGGGAAAAGATGGCACTTTTCTGCATTGGAATAGGTCATCTTTTGGGACCTATTCCAAGAAAGGGTAAAAAATGCTGACTTTTGTGACTTTACTTTCACATTTCATCATTTCGTTTGTTTTTCAATTTTTAGCTCACCTGAGCACAAAGTGCGAGGTCAGCTATTGTGATCGGTCATTGTCCGTTGTCCGTCCATCCATCTGTCAGTCTATCCGTCTGTCCATCCGTCCACAATTTCTTTAAAAATCTTCTCCTCCTCCTAAACCAGTAGGCCAATCAGGCTGAAACTTTGCAGGGATGCTCCTTGGGTAAAGTTCTACAAAAGATGTTAAAAGAATTTAATTCCGTCAAAAACTCTGATTGCCGCGGCATTTGGAAATGGGAATCTTAAGCAAATCTTTAAAAATCTTGTTCTCCTAAAGCAGTAGGCCAATCAAGCTGAAACTTTGCAGGGATGTTCCTTGGGTGAAGTTCTACAAAAGTTGTTAAAAGAATTTAATTTTGTCAAAAACTCTGGTTGCTGGGGCATGTGAAAATGGGAAGCTTAAGTAAATCTGTAAAAATCTTAAAAAAAAATCTTCTCCTCCTAAACCAGTAGGCCAATCAAGCTGAAACTTTGCAGGGATGTTCCTTTGGTAAAGTTCTACAAAAGTTGTTATAAGAATTTCATTCCATGAAAAACTCTTGTAACCGCGGCATATGAAAATAAGAAATTTAGAAAATCTTTGTTGTCTTTTTTTCACAGACTACAAGGCCACAGGCATTTATATTTTATATAGAGCTTAATCATATGGTTCTCTACCAAGTTTTTAAATATTTAATCTCTGGGTTCAAAAATGGCCCCGCCCCTGAGGTCCGAAGTTTGGGATAATGCTTAATTAGAGCAATTTCAAAAGACTTCTCCTCTTAATTAATAAGGTCTAGGATATTCATATTTGGTATGGAGCATAACTAGATGGTTTTGTACTATATCACTAAAAGTAGTCTTCCTCGGGTCAAGAACGGCCCTGCACACAGGGGTCAAAAATTGGGAAAAATGCAAAATTTGAGTATGCTAAAAAAAAAAGTCTTCATTTTAAGGAGGAGGGCATTTATATTTTGAGTGTAGCATAGCCAGCTGTTATCTATCAGTTTTGATTAAATTATGCCTGTAGGTTAATAAACACCCCTTCCCTGGGTGTACAAAGTTTGTTAAAATGCCCAATTAGACCATGTTCAATAGTCTTTTCCTCCCAATCTACATTCATATTTTGTATATAGCATATCCAGATGGTTCTCTACCATGTTAGCTAAAATCTTAGGCCTGGGATAAAATATGGCACTGCCCCAGAGGTAAAAATTTTTGGAAAAGACCCAATTAGAGCAACATCAAAAGTCTCCTTCTGAAATATAAGGTGAAGGGCATACATATTTGGTATGTAGCATGACTAAATTATTTTGTACAATGTAACAGGAAAATATGCTCTTAGGATAAAAAAAGTCTCTGCTCCTGGGCTCGAAAATTGTGTAAATTGCATTGAAAGAATTCTTCTTCTTAAAAATAGGTTCTAGAGTATTTACATCAAAAACAAAGGATAACATTATTGTTATCTACCATGTTTATATCCTTTTGACAAACATGGCCCTTCCCAAGGCAACCAAAGATATGAAAAACACTTAATAAGAGCATGTTCAAATATCTTCCACTCCTAAAGCACAAGTTGTAATGCATTCATATTTTTATTTATAATGTTCTCTACCAAGGTTGCTGAAATTACACCCATTGAAGTTGCAGACAGTAATTAGAGATTGAAATCTAAATTCAAAGAGTTTCAGGTAGAAAACACTGTGAGAAATTGATAAATTGCTTGTCACTCCCTTTCTCACTATGTATTTTTCAAACCTATTTTCCCTGAGGGTGACAAATTCTTGGATAGTTTGATAATGGATCATATTGTGTCATATTGTGGTAATGGTTTAACCCATTCACATGCAATTTTGCTTTTTAAACCACACAAGAAATAAAGGGTCCCTTGGGAAGTTTGACATCTTTAGTAATTGACTTCACCTGCAAGATAAAGTTTGAATAACTTTTTATAGATATAGAATACTTCAAAAAATAATCACTATATCAGCACAGTACAATGTACTACACTGATAGTTCAATGATTGTGCTCAGTTATTGTCCAGTCTTTTTCCATGTACTAAAATTCGGAAAATTGTGGCTCCCTTTAAACCAACCGCACAAAATTTTTAGTCATGTTTAACCCATTCCCACTCAATCCCTCCTTTTTACGCCCCTAAATGAAAAGGCTTTGGAAAACATTGTGGAAAATGAAGAAATTGCTTGGATCAAGAAATTTCTTCATTATCCACAATGTTTTCTATCCAAAAAGACGAAAACATTTAAAATTCAATCAACTTGAAATTGTCGTCTGCAGCTCCTTTCAATTTGGACCGGTCTAAAATTCCACTGTGTTGGAATGGCTTAACCCAATTTTCATAGAAACAAAAAGGGAATCGCAAAAGAATCTACTTTTCAAGAACAAGGGAACGTAGAACATTCATACTGGCTTTGAAGCAGGACCTCAATCAATTTGTTCATGTTATGTTTCTGGAATCATATTTTGGCTCTGAATTGCTGGCCTAATTTTACATAGAAACAAAGAAGTGTTTACAAATCTCCTTCTCGGAAACCAATAGACGGACATCCTGTTTAAAATTTTGTTGTTTTGGAAAGGGTACAGTAAAATCAATATATTGAAAATGTCTACATTTTGGTTGAATTTAGGATTTACATAGATGTTTGAGTTTACCACATTTGGCACCTGCATGGTTTTGATATTAAACCCTTTTCACTCTGAACCCAGAGTATTCTTGTTTATTCAGGAGCTGTAGACAAAGATTAGCCTGCACATATGTGCGGTCTCACCTTAGTCTACAACACCTGCTTGGATGGACTTGTTAAAAAAAATTATTAAAAAGATCCGTGTGACTTATGATTTATATCAGGGTGTGACATTGTATTATAAGATTCAATAGACACTCTCCATTACTGACTACATTTTTGACTACATTTTAAGCTCACCTGAGCACAGAGTGCTAAAGTGAGCTATTGTGATCACCTTTTGTATGTTGTCTGTCCATTGTCCGTCGCCCATCAACAATTTCTTTAAACAACTCTCCTCCGAAACCAACAGGCTAATTTAATTCAAATTTGGCAGAAATGTTCCTTAAGTGGTCCCCTTTAAAGTAGCTAAAAGAATTGAAATCTGTTTAAAAAAAATCTGGTTGCCATGGCAACAAAAGTGAAATTTTAAAATAATCTTTTAAAATCTTCTCCTCCTGACCCAGAAGATGTAGTGCCTTGATATTTTGCATGAAGCATCAGTATATTTACCTCTCTGAAATTATAACCAATGTATCCAGAGGAGGAAAAAGTTTGCTCCTTCTTTCAAATTTGCCCTAAAGCCTTGGAATTTGCAATTTAGACTTTTGGATCCCCAGGGACATAGTCTATATATGTATAAAGTATGGCACACTTATATCATAATCCTAACCTTAACATGAAATTAGACTGTTGAAAGCAAAAGAGCCTTTATCTCAGGTGAGCGCCTCAGGGCCAAAGGCCCTCTTGTTTAAACCTTAAAGGCTGTATTATGTTATAGCCAAAGTTGTCCATCTGCTGTCCATCTATCTGTTAGCTATTTTTTGTGTGCGCAACTCTTCCAAAAGTATCACTAGGAAAGAACTGAGATGTGCCCAAATGATTCTCTATGATGTCTACTTGTGCATAATACTTTGAAACTCAATTTTCTCTAGTCGTTCTATAACTATCTTTAATTATCTGCCCTTGAGTGGAAAACTCCTCCTACAGGATCAATGGCAACAGACTGAAACTTGGTACAATTTATCTCTATGTTTTGTAGTTGTGCATAACACCTTTGAAATTCAAGATGCTCTTGTCACTCTAGAATTATCTGCCCTTGAATTAAAAAAAATCGCTATGTTTCATGTGTGCCCAACTCCTCCTACACTATCAATTGGACGGAATTGAAGCTTCCTACAATTATCTCAACGATGGCTAGTTGTGCATAATACCTTTGAATTTTGAATCACTCCAGTCCTTGAATTATCTCCCCTGAAATTAATTACCTTTTTTTTATCTGCCAAAGTCCTTCTACAGTTTCAGTCAAAAGAAGATGTAACTTTGGGTAATGAATCTGCATAGTGTACCTTAAAAATTAAGATAACTCCAGTTCTTCATCAATTATCTGCCCTTGAATTGAAAAATTGCCTAATTTGTAGTGTAAGTACTTTTCAAATGGTTATGACTTGTGCCTAGTGTTAATTGAAAATGATAGAAATTTACTCTAATGATTCTCCATTTTTGACAAGCCCACTATGTGCCACTATGCGAAGTTCTTGTCCAGTTGTATCAATATTCTATAATCTAGGTTTTTCACAAGAGCAGCTGCCATCATAGCGCAGTCAGTAGCACCAGACTCACAATCTTCAATTACAGGATGTCATGGGTTCGATCCCTGAGGGCGGTACATATCCTTTCCGACATTTGTCTCTCACCAATGGGTGGATATTCGTAAACCTAAGAGTGATAGCAGCTGGAGGCTAGGAAAGGATTTAGTGGTAGTACTGGTATGAGAAATACCACGTTAGGTGCTCTAGCCGCTGTGATATGACTGAAATACTGTTAAAAGTGGTGTTAAACCCCATTCAATCAATCAATTTTTCACAAGAGTAATCAGACTTCAAAATAGGTCCAGCTTATATCAGTTCTAAATTATATTAGCTATCTGTAGTTTACTGTAGAGTCCATTGTATTCATTGGTACTCTAAGTACATGTATTGTTAAAAAAAAGTGGAACCCTTATGTCATGCTGAAACAAAATTCTGAACAGAAATACATTAACCCTTGTCATGCTGAATAAATTTTCTGTTTAGTTTTGCATTAATCCATTCCCACACAGTGACGCTTTTGGACACCCCTCAAGAAAAACAATTGGTAAAACGTTGAGAAAAATGAAGAAATTGCTTGCAATAAGTAATTTATTAATTTCCACACTGTTTTCTTTACAGAAAGTTGAAAAAATCTAAAAGTTTCAAACACTGTAATTTTTTTTCAGCAATTTCTTTCAATTTGGACCAGTCTACAATTTCTTCATGTGGTAATGGGTTAAAATCAAAGAGCTGAAATCTCTGCTCTGAAAGGAAAATGGTGGGTCAAAAATTTGATAAAAGGTTTTATAAACAATTCCGACTTGAGTAAGTGAAACTGGTGGTGTAGACTAAGATCAGACTGCACATGTGTGCAGGCTTATCTTAGTCTATATCTCCTGTCAAAGCAGGAATATGCTGGGATCAGCATAACAAGGGTTAAATCAAAGGGGTTGAAAGCACAGGAAACACCAATTGTGGGTAATCTGGTTTAATCCATTACCAGACAATAAAATTTACACTGGTCCAAATTAAAAGCAGTTACAGATGGCAATATTAGGTTGTTTAACTCTGGGTAGAAAACATTGTGAAAAATGGGAGCTTGTTGCAAGCCGTTTCTTCATTTTCCACAATGTTTTCCCAATTGTTTTGATAGACGGATGGCCAAAAGCGCCACTGTGTGGAATGGATTAAAAGAGACAAGCAGGTGGTCTAGACAAAGATCAGGTTCCCAAAGCAGGAATATACAAGGTTCAGCATGCTAAAGGGTTATCACAACATTTTTTGGATAGAAATATCACCATGGTACTGATTTGATGTAATAAGATGTAACAAGAATGCAGGAAGGACCATTAATTGAGTAAGAAATATGACTTGTTTTGACTAAGATTACTTATTTCTGTATATAAAGGGTTTGTAACAGGGACTGTATCCCTGTTTTTTATGTTCCTGTGTTTCTTTATTTATAAAAGATTGTGGAAAAAGAAGATTTTTTGTAAAAAGCAATTTCTTCTTTTTACATATCGTTTTCTACCCTACTGGATGATTATTTTTCAGATAAAATCATCTTTAAACCGTCTTCTATAAAAACTTGGAATTTGGACAGGTCTAAATTGAGAAACAGTAAAGGGTTAGTATAAACATGGGGATGGGATGTTGATTGTGAGGTGTTTCTATTAGGTACATTTACTCTATCCTGTTATGAGGAGGCAAAATTCTAAAATGGTCCAAAGTGCAAGTGACATAAAAGAAAGACTTTTCAAAATTCAACAAAAATGTTTTCTGCAACTTCCAGTCAAAAATGTTGTTGTATTGTAATGTGTTAACAGTCATACAAAACAGAGATTCTCTACAACAATATTTTCAAACAGGCTTTTCAGTGGAGAAATATTGTTTTAACATGATTTCCCTTTTTGCCAAATTTTAGACCTATCCATATTCAAAGGTTTTGCAGATGAAAATTTAAAGTGGATTTTATTTGAAAAATAACCATTCAGTTGGGTAGAGAATATTGCAATAAAATAAGAAATTGCTTTTTACAAGCAATTTCTTCTTTTTCTACAATGTTTTCTCAATCATGAATTCACAAGGACGTAAAAACCAGGGAATGAACAGGAAAGGATTAAATGGAGATGTTATAAAAAAGTTCTTTTGATTTAATTGACCAAGCCAAGGTATTGATAGTTTTCACATTTCTCAGATGAGTTTCTTTTACAATTTCTGATTTTTATGTTCCGTTGAGAAACATTGTGGCAAAAGGAGAAATTGCTTGCAAAAAAGGAAAAAGGAGGAATTGCTTGCAAAGAGCAATTTCTTCTCTTTTTACAATATTTTCTATACTATATTACAGGATGGTTACTTAAAGAACTGTGCTTTCAGTATAATGTCATCTGCTATCCCTAATCTGGATTTTTTTTATATGAAACAGTAATGGTTAATGGGTTCTAAATCCCTAAACAGTATTGACACTACCGGTATTTGGTCAAAGGGGTAATTGCTTGTAAAGGGAATTTCTCTTTTTCTCCTAAATATGTTATGTATATAAGTGTTTAGAGACATCTAAACAAGGGTTTTACACCAAGTAATACACTTATCCAAATTTCTGGAAATTTGATATTTTCACAGTAAGACCCCTCTTTTTTGGGGGGGGGATGGAGGGGGGTACCGGTAAAAAAAAATGAAAATGAAGACGTTACTTATAACAAAAAAGGAATGACTTAAAGTCATTATATAATGTAAATGTCATGCTGAACCTGGAATATTCTGGTTTTGGCAGGAGATGTAGACAAAGATCGGCCTGCACATAATTGCAGTCTGATCAAAGTCCTCACCTCTTGTTTGTACTTTTCCTGCCAGAGTTGTTTATGAATTATATTTCAAAAGAAATATTGATGATGGAACAACAAGTGCCATCAGTACTTTCAGCCTATTGATTTTAATGCATTTCTGAAAGGAATTTAATCAGCATGGCAAGGAGATAATTTATTGATTTACAATGTATATGATTTTGAGCATGTAGATATTTAGGAGTAAAGATGTACAGTGACTGACAGTGATGAAACATTGGAAAGGGTGTAATGGTGGTACTGGTGCAAGATATACCAGGAATCTATTGTTAGGTGCTCCAGCCCACACAATATGACTGAAAAATTAATTTCACAAACAAATGCCACTTAGAAGGTACAAGCAGTTGGTATAGACTAAGACTAGACAGCACATATGTGTAGGCTGATCTTTGTCTATGTCTCCTGCAAAAAACATGAATATTTCGGGTTCCACATGACAAGAGTAAACATTGAAAAAAAAAGAGGAAAATTTAAAAATCTTCTCTTAATCCAGAAAGCCTACAGAAACATTCCCTATATTGAATCTACTAGTGAACCTGAACAAAGTTGTTAACATTATACCTCTTGGGCTGAAATATTCCGGTTTAGGCAGGAGTTATAGACAAAGATCAGCCTGCACATAAGTGCAGTCTGATTTTGGTCTACACCTCTGCTTGTACTTTTCTTGCAAGAGAAGTGATAAAATTGATTTTCAAAAGAAATATCTATTATTGAACAACAAGTACTATCAGTGCTCTCAGCCCTTTGAGTTTGATGCAATTCCGTAAGAGATTTTACACAGTACGACAAGGGTTAATAATTGGGCTTTGCCCAAGTGAGTCCTATTTAACATTGAAACAAAGAAAGAAAGCTATTTTTCTCTGAAATGAGAAAGCATAAAGCTTTGATATTTGGTATACAGAACCTCCTAGGGAATCTCTATAATGTTGTTCATATGATGACCGTTGGGTCATATTTGGACTCAGCTAGGACATACCTATTTTTACATAGAGACAGTGTAGAAAATCTTGATAAGTCCCCTAACACACCCTATCTTATATATTGAAAAGAAATCTACTCCAAAACCAGAAAATTTAAACCATTTAGATTTGGTAAACCTTTAGTCACACTTGGACAGCACCTGTGGATAATCTTCAGGGCAAAGCCTAAGGCCGGGCAATCCATGAAAATGTAAAAACAAGAGTTCTTTAGACAATTTGTTTCTAAACTTTATTGTACAAATTCTACAAAGAAAACATGGGATACATATCGCTGTTTGGTACTGAATATTCAAACAAGGTTGCAAATTGTCACAAAATACACCCGTAACACTGCTGGTTGTTGATTGGTGCAGGAAATTAAAATGTAAGTCTAATTTCAAGAAAAAGTAACAATTCACATTGATAACTTATGGTTCTGCTGTTTTTTCTTGCTACCATGAGGTTATGATAGCCATAGGCTGTTACACTCTAAGAAATTTGAAAAAAAATATGTTCCTTGATGATATGTTTCCAACTATAAAGTTTCATGATGAAAGCTGTCATACTTTCAGAGATATGCTCAAGAGAAAATCTAGTATGAAAAAACAACAAAGGGGAATAACTAAAAAAAATAGGCAGAAAAGAATTATGGTTCTTGTACACTGCACCTCCCCTTGATAATATCTATCCACCCATAATGTTTTATTATCATAAGTATTACACTTTCAGAAATATGCTCCGGACAAAATCAAAATATGAAAAACATAAAGGGGAATAACTAAAAAAATAAGCTAGGTAGAGGAACAGTTCTTGAACAATGCAGTCTTCATTGATGACATCTATCCAACCATAAAGTTTCATGGTCATAGCTGTTATTATTTTAGAGATATCTTGCGGACAAAATCCAAGTACGAATAAGATCCAAGTATGAAAAACAACAAAGGGATATAACTCAAAAAATAAGCCAGGTAGAGTTATAGTTTTAATGCACTGCACTTCTCCTTGATGAGATCTATCTACCATGAAGTTTCATGATCATAGCTTATATACTTTTAGAGATATGCTCTGGACAAGATCCAAGTATGAAAAACAATAAAGGGATATAACTAAAAAAATAAGCCAGGTAGAGTTATGGTTCTTTTGCACTGCATTTTCCCTTGATGAGATCTATCTACCCATGAAGTTTCATGATCATAGCCTTTTTACTTTAGAGATATGCTCTGTACAAAAAGTGCAAGCCGCCCGCCGGACGCCTGGACGCAACGGATGATCCCATAATATGTCCCGTTTTCAAAGGGCAAATGAAAATTCAAATCAATAAAAATGGGAGTTATTCATATTGAAATGCAATAAAAGATACCACCCTTGAT
Source organism: Fragum fragum (assembly GCA_946902895.1). Classification (NCBI taxonomy): domain Eukaryota; kingdom Metazoa; phylum Mollusca; class Bivalvia; order Cardiida; family Cardiidae; genus Fragum; species Fragum fragum. The sequence continues at coordinate 52,270,866 of OX336377.1, forward strand.
AATCTTGATAATACTGTACAGATCTATTTGGTTATATATATTCCAAGCTCAAAAAAAAAATCTTCTCCAACAAAATCATGTGAATCTAGGACAAAAGCCCCTCCGGACAAAATCCCCTCTATGCTTTTTGACAAGGCGGACATTATTCCCTTCCTATATTCAACAGGGCGGACATTAACCCCTTCGTCATTCTGACGGGGCGGATAAAATCCCCTTCCTAATATTAACAAGGTGGACATTATCCCCTCGATAGGCGGACATTATCCCCTTCGTAAAATTGTACTAAGTTTCTTATGTTAAATTTAGGAAGGGGATAATGTCAGCCATGTCAAAAAACATAGAAGGGGATATTGTCCAGAGGGGCTATTGTCCGGTTACCAATCATGTTGTGTCATAAAATGTTAATAACCAATGTAGCATTGCTATAGGTTTCTCCTCTGTCACAGCCAAACTAACACCAGATCTATTTATTCGTTTGGGCCATAATGAGTGTTCTATTCTTTAACCACTAAGGTTTTTGTCTTCTGACTTCCAAATAATAATCTTCTTTTAAACGATTCCCACACAGTGATACTTTTGGACACCCCTCAAGAAAAACAATTGGAAAAACATTGTGTCAAATGAAGGAATTGCTTGTGACAAGAAATTTCTTCATTGTACACAATGTTTTTTACCCAGAATTTAGAAAAAATCTGAATTTAGAAAGAATCTAAAATTTCATAAACTTTAGATTGTCCTGTAAAACTTCCTTCAATTTGGACCAGTCTGAAATTTGGATTTCTGGTAGAGGGTTAAAATACATCACTTCTTTGCTTGACTTAGTAGGAGGAATATTTAGAATTTATATCTGTCAAAAAAATAATGCTAGGCAGATATTGTTTATTTACTTTATGTGCATGTAAACCATTATATTATGAGCACATTCTAACATTATGCCTTAATGCCTTAAAACTGTGTGAGAAAAGAAAAAATTGTTTCAGACAAGCAATGTTTCTACCCATTAGGACCTTTATTATCAATTCAAATTAGTTTGAATTGTTGTCTGCAACTTCTTCCAATTTGGACCAGTCCCAAATTTTATCATATGGTAATGAGTTAATGTTAGAAATAAGTACCATATTGATGGGTCAGCACAAGACAGTTGTAAATGCGTTTGTGTTTATTGGCAGTTAAACTGTTTTGCGCTGACACATTGATATATGTAGGGTTTTGGGCCAGCTTTAAAAATTCTTGAGTCATTGACCCCTTGAACATGAAATTAAACAGTAAAGGGGTAAATTACAATGAAATTTTAGACTAGTCTAAATTGAAAGAATCCACCGACAACAATCTTATTTCTGCAGATTTCTAAGATTCTTTTTCTTATAGTGTAGAAAAATTGTGGATAATGAAGAAATTGCGACAAGCAATTTCTTCATTTTCCACAATGTTTTTAAGCTTTGACCTGAGGTGTGATAAAAGGCATGACTGTGTGGGAATGGGTTAAAGGTTTGAGTGTCAGCAAATACTTTCTTGGCTATGTTCATTGAAATAATTATCTCCTTAATCATGAAATCCATGACTGCAAATTTGAGAAGTCACATTTAAACCCCCACGTCCTATCACCCATCCACCCAAGAAGTTTTAAGGGTCAAAACAGAAACATCATATGAGAATAAGAAAAATTGCCTGTCACAATAATTTTCTCCTTTTCCCACAAAATTTTATACAATCATATTGCAAGTGGTAGCTGAAAAACTTCAATGTGTGGGAATGAGTCAAGGGGAATGAAATGAATTTGGCACTTCATTCATTTTGTAAATTATTTGATGTATAAGTTAAGGATCGTTTCCAAAATAATAATTAAATTAAGAATGTCTATGAACCACTTTTCAAAAGTTGATAAGGTTCAACATCTTTTAATATTCTCAATTAGCAAAGTTCCATGTACTATTCCCCTTTCCAACTTAATAAGAAAATAAGAAAAATAAAACAAAACAAAACAAAACAAAAAATTGCAACATGTTCATTGCAACTGTTTTACTTAATATTCAATCTGTTTTGCATTACAAGGGCTATACTATCTTTTCTTACTCAAAATCATGTATGGGGGTTCGATTCCCTCCCCAGACAATATAAATTGCTGGTGCACAAAGGGACAAACAGTCTGGAGGTCCCACATGATTTTGATATTGAACATTTATGATTGTATCTATCATACAAAATAAGAATGACATTAAATTCATTGGCTAATAGCTTGATTACAATTATTTGGCATGATGAGATTTGACATATTTTGAAATTTTGAACAAGTTATTATTGCAATAATTTAAGTGCTCACATAAACAAAAGTTTTTTCTAGTTCAACCCTTGTTATGCTGAACTCAGAATACATGTATTCCTGTTTTAGCAGGAGGCATATACAAAGAGAAGTCACATATTTGTCAATGCCACTGTTTGTTCCCTTTAAGCCAAAATTTTCTATAAAAAGTTATTATCCAAAAGAGATAGACCTGTAATCAAGCCCTACAAAGTATTTTATTCATCATGACAAGTTCCCTAAGGTACTGCTTAACCCATTTCAAAATGACAAAATTTTAGACTGACCCCAATTCAAATAATTTGCCAACGACAATAGTTTATCAAATTTTAGATATTTTTTGTGTTTGGATTGGAAAAAATAGTGGGTAATGAAAAAATTGCTTGTCTCAAGCATTCATCACCACAATCTTTTCCTAATTGTTTTTCCTGAGGGGCGTTTAAAAGCATCACTATGTGGGGATGGGTTAAGCCATGTCTGTGTTGCCATCCAAAATCTTTGGAGATTGTGTAATATCTCTTTTATTACTGAACAGATTCACTTGATGTTTAGAATTGGTGTTGCAGTTCACAGGATTCCGCTGTACCAATTAACAAGGGGAATAACTCTAAATAATTTGTTCAAGAAAAAATGCCCTTTTTTCCACTTAAAATTTTTATCCACTACCAAGCACTTGAATAGCAGCTTTGGTGTTATTTGAACCCATTCCCACTCATTGACGTTTTTAGACGCCCTCAAGAAATAAAGCTTTGGAAAACATGGTGGAAAATTCATTATTGGACATTAGAAAGTATTGTCACTCTCTTCATTGTCAGACAGCTGCTTTTCCTGATTTATGAGTCAGTATATCTTCCTTTTTGTTTCATAGATTGTGTTCTTTGATTCGGTTTAGCTCACCTGAGCACAACCTGCTCAATGTGAGCTTTTGTGGTTGTGTTAGGTCCATTGTGTTTGGACAGTTGTCAACATTTACATTGGTCTTCTTTGTTCAAAATTTTAAAAATGTTTTAATGTTCCATGAAGAATCTGATTACCATGGCAATAGAGTGAAATAACATGAAAAATCTTCTGCCAAGCCGAAAGGCCTAGAGCTTTGTTGTTCAGCATGTGGCATGGCCTAATGACCCTTTATCAAAATCTTTCAAATTATTGCTCTTACTTGAAAATTAACCCTATATTGTGCAACCCATTATTTTACATAGAAATGAAGGAAATCTATTCTGCTTCCAAACTGAAAGTATAGAGCTTTGATATTTGGCATATGACATCACCTATTTTGCAGACACATATGTGTTATTGTTACATGTATTTTCAAGAAGGTTTTAACACCTTAACCCGTTCTCACTCAATGTGGCATTCAAATGCCCCTTAAGAATGAACCTGTGAAAACAATGAAAACTTAGCAATTGCTTCATGTTGTCCACACCTTCTTTGAAATGAACCATTCTAAAATTGTATTATGCTGAAATGGGTAAAAATGAATGTGTCATATTTCTACAAGGTACTCTGTACCCTTTCTTGTACAATCACAGTTTTTCATGATCCTGCCTGTCATAATAAAAACATTCTGGATAAAGAAGATATTGATTGACAACAGCATTCACCTCTTTCCTTATAATCTATATCAATCAAATTATCTTTGGTTTGAAATACTGTATGATTTTTTTTTCAAATGTTGACAAATGTCATTTTTACTTTCTGATTCATATTTTCCTTTCCCCACAATGGAAGTATAAGATCATTCCCCCTCTAACTTACCACCAGATTTCATCCACTGAAAATTATCTTGTGTCAATCTTTAAGGCTATGTGTTGCTTAACAATTATTTATAAAATTTTGTCAACTTGAAGGTTGTCTCTGCAGATTCTTTTAATTTTGACCAGACTATGATTTTGATGTGTGATATTGGATTTACATTCTAGTGTAAACAAACATTGATAATTTGAGGAAGATAACATCTAGCAAATATTTACGGTTATTGTTGATGTTTTAGAATATTAAATTCATAAAGCTGATTGGGATAATCAACACTGTCATACCGTTGTCTGTCCGTCTGCCCGTCTGTCTGTCCATCTGTCTGGGAGCCTTTGCTTGTTAAAACTCTAGAGTCCACAGTTTTCATCAGATTCTCTTCAAACTTTTATATAATGATTGTACTATCATAAGGATTGTTCCTTTTGAAAATGGGTTAGATACATCAAGAAACATAGAAAAACCTAATTTAAAAATGTTTGTTAACACTCTTGATTCTACAATTTTCATTAGATTCTCTTCAAATGTTCAGAGAATAATTGTACCATCATAAGGATCATTCCTTTCTAAATAGTGTCCAATCTGTCAAGAAACATGGGAAAGGGGCCTTGTGAAAATTTCAGGTTAATCTCCTTGTAAACTATCCAAAGTCCTCTCATCAGATGCTCTTCAAAATTACACAGGTTGATTGTACCATCATTTTGATTGTTGATTATGACATTAGGTATCAAAAAGAGCAGGCAGAGCAGAAGAGACTTTAACCTATAACTAGACAGCAAAATTTTTGACTGATCTCAAAGAAAGGAGCTGAAGACGATGAATAGAGCTTGATGAAATTTTTTATTTTTTTTGGAAAGCATTGTTAAGAATAAAGAAATTGCAAGCATAAAGTCTACAATTATTACCAGGCTCTGTTGAAAACTTCACAGGATGATTGTAGGGTCATAAGGAAAGTACCTTTCTGAAATGGAGTGGATCTGTCAGAAAACAGGGAAAAGTGGTCTTTTGTTCTTTCACTACAATATTCTCGTTTATGTGATAAAGTCCACATGTATTTTCTAATATTCTGGTACCTTTTACAGTTTATTGTATAGCCATAAGGGTGATTCCTTCTGAAAAAGGAGTAGATCTGTCAGAAAACACAGGAAAAGGTACCTTAAAGAATGTGGCTCAAAATAGTTTGGATTTAATATAAAAAAATTAACCATTCACTAGGGTAAGAAATATTTTGGAAAAAGAAGAAATTGCTCGTTACGATATTTTCTCAATTTAAAATTCACAGGGACGTGAAAAGGGAAGGGTTAACCGTCGTTACCATCCCAAGAAGATGATTATTGGGGTAGTGCAAGGATACCAGATAAAACTGCTGACAACTGATTCTTTAACATGTTCGGTGTATAGCGCCGCTGGTAGTTTGTTTGGTTGGTCATTCCGGGGTTCAATATTGAACGCTCTACCTGCAGCGTAAATGATGCGGATAGCTAAAGGGAAGTAAATCAAAGATTTTTGAGTTTCACTCATTTACGGTAAGGTCGGACGAGTTATCTTTCTTTTAACGAAGTACGTTCATCCAATAATGACCGACATCAAACAACGGACAATTTTTACGTTTGTTCCCCATCACTCATTAAAAACCACATCTAGAAAATACTTATCAATAGATAGTTGAAATATGATACGCAAATAAAAGACGAAAACCCTTCATATTCTCCCGGTTGTCATGCACCTTAGTTTTGTGATACGAAATTAGAACCCCGCCTTCCGACCTCCCCCAAACATTATGTTATTTTTTTATTGTGAGACCTATTTTTAAGCAAAACATTAACATGAATTAAAAATAATTAAGCAAAGAGACACTGTCAGTCTCGCGTATGCAAACAACAAATGTACGAATTCATGCAATGCCTCGCCCTGTTCGCCGGTAAAAGACACGAGGCTATTCCACAGCACACAACTTTAAACTTAGTTTTGCTTTTGCGTAAATGATATGTTTTTGTCGATCCCGCGGTACACTATATGTATGCTCTGTCCTCAAAATTTCCATTGAATAGAAAACCCAACCTTTTAGATGTGACTTTTTGGTTGCCCAAATTGAACAGATGAAGTTTTCACGCGATTTGGCAATCGATTAGGGCGTTCGGTTATGTAAAGTTTGGGCACTAAATATGCACACCTTAACGATCGCTTATTTTTCTCAGCCGATGAAACCCACGATTTCGGTCGAAATTGACAAAATGTATCGCGTAACCTGACAATTTGCACAATTATGTCAAAGATAAGTCGATTTCGTACGAGATAAGTCCCGGTTATTTGGATCATAATGGGGCGGAGACTGTGAAAAACCAGACAGTGACGTTACTTGTCTCGTGAAATGTCTCAAGACTGGATTCTTTTAACCCTTTTCACAGAGACATTTTTTTCAAATCTTACTAAGAAACTATTGGTAATATATTTGGCGTTGTCGTTAAATATGCACATGACTATACACTCACAAAATAACAAAGCTAAATCTATGTAAAATGAAAATGACTTTCAGCCAAGAGAGGCAAGTTCAGTCCCTGTTAGTCTGCATCAATCGGCCGTTGGGTATTTCTTTTTCCAGACGGTTAGTCATTGAGAAAAACTTCTTAATACAAGCAGATATTCATGTATACATTTAACCCAATCCCACACAATGAAACTCGTAGAACCAGACCCCCCAAAAAAAACAACAACAACAACAAACAAACAAACAAAACCACCACCAACAACCCCCCCCCCAAAAAAACCCACAACAACAACAACAAAACATATAGCTTATTCATTTTTTACCTTTATTGAATCCTGATCTTTTGATCATGAAATACTATTTACCCTCAACGGCGTTATACTTCAAGAAAGGCAGTGTAGTGCATCTTTATCTGGAGGAATTGATACTGAAAAAGTATTCATGGCGAGGACCCCCCCCCCCCCCCGAAAAACAACAACAACAATCACCCCCCAAAAAACAAACAAACCCAACCCTACATAGGTCAATTAGGTTTTGGAATCGAAAAGACAACAAAAAATAACCAACAACCGCGACCATAGCGCATTTGGTAGCGTGTTGAATTCCTAATCATGGAGTCCCGGGTTTGATCCGCTGTCGCGGCAAATATCCTTTCTCAAATTTGTCTCCCACAACCTAAGTGGGACGAGTAGCTGGAGGCTAGGAAATGATGTAGTGGTAGTACAGGTGTGAGAAATACCAGGAATGTATTTTTAGGTGCCCCAGTCCCCTCGAAATTACTTAATTATTGTTTTAAGTGGCGTTAAACCGCATTTAAACGACCAAAACGAAAGATAACCAGAATTTACCGAACGCCTTATTTGTAGTATATCGCTTTTTGACCATGTTTAAGAAAATAAGTTTCGAGTCTAAATGTCATGGGTTCGATCCCCGATGGCGGCACATAACCTTTCCGACATTTGTCTCTCACCAATGGATGAATAATCGTAAACCTAAGTGAAATAGCAGCTGGAAAGGATGTAGTGGTAGCACTGGTGTGATAAATACCAGGAATCCATTGTTAGGTGCTCCAGCCACCGCGATATGACTGAAATACTGTAAAAAGTGGCGTTAAACCCTATCCAATCTTTCTAAATGTTTATCTTGTTTTGATGTTACGTCATGTCCGCAAGTTTAGACAAAAAATGTTTTCAACAAATGGCGTACAGATTTCAAATGGTGCGGAAGAAGAAATAAAAACAAAAACAAAACAAAACAAAAAAAATTCATTAATATCTGTCTCAGTGTCAATAATCCTAACGAATACAACAGCCAATGAAAAGCAACGTTTTAAATTTATATATGTATATCCCATAAACTGGCAAATTTTTGAAAAAATAAGTTGAGTACCATGATACGTTCAGATTAAGTCTCGGTTATTTGGGTCACAATTGGGCGGAGACTGTGATAACCAGACAGTGACGTCATTAGTTGTCCCGTGAAATGTATCAATCTGAATCTTTTTAACTCTTTACTAAGCAACATTTTTTTTCAAAAATAAATCGATGGAATTTTTGGTGTTATCATTAAAAACACACACACAAGAAAATCTTAATCCATGTAAACTGCATATCAATAAATTAACATCTAGCCAGGAGCGGAAAGTTTTAATTATTGTCAATCATACACTAATTGAGCCGTTGCGTACATTCCTTCCAGACGTCTAGTAATCCTTTTTGAGAAGAGTAAACGTTTTTGTGTAGATATTTAAATTGGTATCGAAAAGAGGAGACAGGGCAGAAGGGATATAACTTATTCATAATTTACTTTAACCCAATAGCAGACGGAAACATTTTAGACTGGTCCAAAATGAAAGGAGTTGCAGACGAAAAATAGAGCATTATGCTTTTAACAGTATTTTAATCATATCGCGCAGATGGAACACCTAACCGTGGATTCCTGGTATTTCTCACACCAGTACTACCACAACACCCTTTTGGAGGATCCAGGTGCTCATCCAACGTAGGTTTATGATTATCCACTGCTTGGTAGGAGGATCGAACCCGAGACCCCATGACTAGGAGTCCTACGCTCTACCACTGCGCTATGGCCGCGCCCCCGAGTGATTCAAATGGAAATATTTGAACCCATGGTAAGCTATGCCGAACAAGCTCTCTTTTTCGATCGCAGGAGAGAAGTGGAATGGTTGTGATAAAAGGACAAGAGGTCCATAGGGCCTTATCGGTCACCTGAATTAAAAGAGCACGAAAACGGATAAGAGTCAAACAAATGATGCTACATACCAAATAACAAAGCTCTTGGTCTTGCTGTTTGAAATAGATTTTTTAAAGGTTTTCTCTATACAAGCCTATGTTTAACTTGTGACGTCCGGGAGCGAGCTAATTTTGATCCTCGGGTCATAATTTATACAATCATAATAGAGATCCACCAGATGATGCTGTATAACAAATATCAGAGCTCTATGCCCTCATGTTTAGGAGAAGATTATTTTTAAAAGTTTCACTATATAAGACCTAAATAAAACTTTTGATGTCCGGGGATGGGCTTATTATGACTATGGGACCATCATTTATACAGTCCACCAGATGATGCTACATACCAAATATAGGCCTTTCTGTTTGATAAAGAAGATTTTTAAAGTTTTCACTATATAAGCCTAGGTTGAATTTGCGATGTCCGGGGGCAAGCTAATCTTGACCCTTGGGTCATAATTCATGTAATCTTAATGGAGATCCACCAGATGAGACCAAATACCAAAGCTCTGTGCCCTCATGCTTGGGAGAAAGAAGATTTTTAAAATTTCACTATATAGAACTATGTAAAAGTTTTGAAGTCCGGGGATGGGCTTATTATGACTATGGGATATCATTTATACAGTCTACCAGATGATGCTTCGTACCAAATATCAAAGCTCTAGGCCTTTCTGTTTCGGAGAAGAAGATTTTTAAATTTTTCTCTATATAGGCCTATATTTAACTTGTGACTTCCGGGAACGGGCTAATTATGACCCGGGGCCATGATTTATACAATATTGATAAAAGTCCACCAGAAAATGCTACCTACCAAATATCAAAGCTCTGGAGCTCCCGTTAGAAGAAGGTTTTAAAAAAATAATGTATAAACCCTATGTAAAACTCGTGACGTTCGGGAATGGGCTAATTCTGACGCTTGGGCCATAGTTTATACAATCTTAATAGAGGTCCATTAGATGATGGCACTTACCAAATATCAGAGATGTTCAAAGCTGTCACTATGTAAGCTTATGCCCCCCCCCCCACCAGCACGACAATTTCTTGACGGATTTCCTTTTCTTGTACAACCTTTATAGTCCTTGGCCTAAAGACTCTGAATACCAAATGTGAATCCAATCCAACAGTCTGTTCATGACAAGAAGACTTTAAAAATGTACCCTTTTTGGTCCCTGATGGGTCCCCCGGGGAGATAACTCCATGACGTGTACAAATATGAAGCTTATCCGAATGGGGATGCTTTCTTCCAAGTTTGGTTCAAATCCGTCCAAACACGATCTAGGTCACCATGACCTTCGGTAAGGTGACATAAAAAGTCACTTATAACAAGCATTCCTCTTTTTCCTCACAACATTTCATTTGCTGTCTGACAGTCACTCTTTTTTCAGACTACCATTTAATCTATTTCTCAGGAATAAATCAGCAATGATATCGTTGAGGGTCGACCAAAATCTCATAACTACAGCTTATTTTTTTCAAATTGCAGTAACGAGATATCGGTGGTCATCCGACGATATGTTGAATGGGTGCAGAATTTGTTCAGCAAAAAATAAATACTTGTAAAATTATAACAGTTCAAGCTTAGGCCAATCGGGATTGAATAAGAGAAAACATACAGTGAGGTGGCATGACCATTTCATGTTCAACAAAGTGTTTCGACCGTTGTAATTCTGTGATAAATGTAATAGCGGAAAACGGGATTGGTGTAGAATTGTGTATTGCAGAGATATTTAGCCTATACCGATTCCATTGTTGTTTCTAGGTCTGGGTCATTCTACAATACTTGGTCACAAAAATAGTTCTTTTTCACGGACGAACACCTTTACAAATGGAAAGACGGACAAATTACCCTCTTTATACATATGCATGGGTATAAAACTGAAAAGAAAAAAACCAACCCAATTTAAGGTTTGTTTTAATGTGTTTAATCAATTTGACTTGAAGCAAAAGAAAACTATAACTTTAACTTTGAATTATTTAAACACCTCCAAATTATTTAGATACACTTTATTCCCAGTTTATTTATTTTCTGTAGATTTCATAGACTAAATTTTATAAGTTCAAGCACTGGAGTATTAGCAGGAAAACTTATTAATATCTGAATCTTTCAACACGTGTATACAAAGATTGTAAGGAGGCAATTATCTCTGTATCTAATAACGCAACAGTCAGCATACTTGACCAGCGCCACAGTCTCTTTATGAAGTGGGTCTTATACTTACAACATACCGGTGACCGAGCTAGGCTCATTCCACCGTGTTTGTTCCGTACATGATCAAGATAAGACTGGTCGTTGGCCATAACTTGTCTTTGGTTCCAATTTTGGCTGATTTACGTTTTTTGTTCTAGTTTCATTTTTGCTTTCCCGTCACATTTACCGAGTTAAACATAATTATCAATTCAGTTTTATTATGTTTCTTTCACTTAAGGACTGAACTTTTATTTTTACCGGCTTCTAATTGGTCAAACGATCTTTGATACATATTACAGGTGGAATATAATTTGAACATAAATGTAATCACTCATTTTCCCTTACCCCTTCTTCCTACCAGGTAAATGGTATTATTGGACTTCAAATGTGGAGGAATTGGGAAGACATGGAAAACTGGATCTTTGAGAGACAATTGACAATAAAATACAGTAAATCTAGAGTTCATCCCTTTACCGTTTTCGAAACTTTAGAGTGGTTCAATTTGAACGACGTTCTACACGACAAAGAAATGTCAGTGCAATTTGACACGAAACTATTTTATTTCATAAAAAATAGTGTGAGATAAAGAGAAATTGCTTTTCACAATATTTTCTTAAGAATAAATTAAGATGGACGTAAAAACCTGGGACAGTACAGGAAAGGATTGATGTTACAAATAGAGCAGTGCAACGCTCTGTTCCAATCAAAGCACTTAAAGTACTGATGACGAAACGTCCGTGTTGGCATAGTAGAGTGGTATGCCCATTTCGGTGTAGAATATGGATTTTTTCATGTATATATAAGCATTCTAAAGTCCTGAGCACGATCACAAGTTCGGAAAAATGCCATTGTTACACACGCCATTTGTCTCTCTATGAGAAAAGGAGAACTTCCTTGTTCCACATTGTTTTCTACTATATCTGAGCCTTAGTTTTCAATTTCAAAGCGATTTTCAAAGCGATTTGAATTGTCGTCTGTAACTAGTCCAAAATTGTTTCGTTTGGTAATGGATTGTAAAGGCTAATCAAAATTAATAACAAACATCTCTGAACATATGTTACTGTATAGCTTATCACTCCCGCGGTATACAGCTGGTATACTAAGATTTTATTGACCTGACGGACCGTGACCTCTTTTTGCACAATTACGCGTTTGACTAATTGTCTTCGGTATTTCTCGTTTTATTCGAGTCGAAAATAACATTAAAATATTTGTTAGATGCACGAATGTCCGTGAATGTGATAGAGCTAAGTCCCACTTCAGTGAAAGTCGGAAGTTAGTTCTAGGCGAGAACGACCTTTTCTTTTTATTCCACTACTTTTTATTTACTTTACTTCAAAAACGTCAGAGAATAAAAGGCTTATTAATACTCGGCACTGTGCAAACAACAGCTTCGTCATTCTTTCGTTTCTTCGCGTATTCTTGATACTGTATCGTTGTTTTCCAAATTCGCTTCAGCTGCTATTGGAAGTTTGGCAATGGTAACTGTATGATACTAATGTAACAGATTATCAGATGACATTTTATCACTGTAATGTGGAATCGTGAAAACGTTGAAAAAATCAGTCAATCATGGTTTCTTGGCAGTTTCGAACCAGTGTGGACTCCTTCAGGCCTTTGCGTACTATACCACTCGACCACTTATACAAACTTTATATTTTAAAAACATTGAACGTCTCCGGGTATGCACGAAGAAAATCGTAAACGCACGACTTTCGTCGATATCAAATTTATTCATAGCTTATTTATTCATTGCATAAAGGTTAAGTCATGTCAATAAATTCAAGCTTTATACTGAAATCTTAAGAGAGAAGACAAAACTCAATTTATAATTGAAAGACTGCACGTCATTGAAACCATGACCGCATCTACCCTAAGCGGGTTAATTGAAGGTGTTTTCGTATTTACGCGTTCTTTGAATTATATAGAATCATAGTATTACACCATTTTCAATGGGGAGACAGGCTTTGAAAAATAACAAATCAAAACTAATTGGGCATTACTTCTCTTAAACCAAGCAACACCTGTAACGGTTTCAGGGGACGTATTTTCGTGATATACACATTAGGGAACCTTCAGAAAGTCAAGTGACTATTGGGGGGGGGGGAATTATAAACAATGTCGACCCAATTAGGGTTGGAAATCCTTTTATCTGAATAGATAGACTTTGTCAACCAACTCTGCACATTACATTTGGTTGCAGCGGTGGGGTGAAGACAACTGTAAGACCGGAGTTGCTTTACACACGAACCATCCAGGCCAAGACTCGGGACAAGTATTCTCGGAGGGGAGAGTAATATAATGGTTTCTGGGTAGGTGATCTGAAGTGATATGCAAATTAGAAAACCTAAGGAGATACTCGTGTAATTTCCTCTAGATACAAATATATTTTACTCAGAAAAAAAGTGATCCCTACCAAATTTTGAGAAGTATATAACAGAAAGTTTTAATTTCATTTACATGTGTATCATAGGATCTATTCTACATATCCATTGAATCACAGCATAAAGCGACAAGGCTCTGTGACTGCAATACGAAATTAATAGCACATAATGAATTTGATATTTGCCAGTAAAAGAAATAAATGAACGATAATTATCGAGCTGACTAACGATCGAATCTTAATATATTTAATTGACAGGGGTCAGGATCAAGATAAAATGTATCCGCTATACTTACAAAAATATTAGAACCCTTAGATTCTGTATCCGCTACACTTACAAAGCTATCAGAACTCCCAGATGCTACATACGCTATTTTTTTTACAAAACTATCACAACTCCCAGATGCTACATCCGCTATACTTACAAAACTATCACAACTCTAAGATTCTGTATCCGCTATACTTACAAATCTATCACAACTATCAGATTCAGTATCCGCTATACTTTCAAAGCTTTAAGACATTTCATATTCTGCATCCGCTATATTTGCAAAACTATCACAGCTCTTAGATTCTGTATCCACTATAATAACAATAACTATAACAACTATCAGATTCTGTATCCACTATATTTACAAAAGCTATCACAACTCTCAGATTCTGTTTCCGCTTTCTTACAAAAAATATCACATCTCGCAGCTTCTGTATCCATTATACTTACAAAAACTATAACAACTCTCAGATTCTGTTTCCACTATTCTTACAAAAACTATCACATCTCTAAGATTCTGTACCCACTTAACTTACAAAAACTATAACAACTCTCTGATTCTGTATCCGCTATACTTACAAAACTATTACAACTATCAGATTCTGTATCCGCTTTACCTTCAAAACTATCACAACTCTAAGATGCTGTATCCGCTATACTTAGAAAACTATCACATCTCTCAGATTCTGTTTCCGCTATACTTAAAAAGCTATATGACATTTCATATTCTGCATCCGCTTTACTTACAAAACTATCACAACTCTCAGAGTCTGTATCCGCTATATTTACAAAAGCTATCACAACTCTCAGATTCTGTTTCCGCTATACTTACAAAATCTATCACATCTCTCAGATTCTGTATCCACTATAATTATAAAAAACTATAACAACTATCAGATTCTGTTTCCGCTATACTTACAAAAGTATCACATCTATCAGATTCTGTATCCACTATACTTACAAAAACTATAACAACTATCAGATTCTGTTTCCGCTATACTTACAAAACTATCATATCTATTAGATTCTGTATCCACTATACTTACAAAAACTATAACAACTATCAGATTCTGTTTCCGCTATACTTACAAATCTTTCACAACTATAAGATCATGTATCAACTATAATAACAATAACTATCACAACTATCTGATTCGGTATCCGCTATACCTTCAAAACTATCACAACTCTCAGATTCTGTTTCCGCTATACATACACATTTCTAGGATTCATTAGAATTCACACGTAAAATATGATTGGAAAACCTACGATTTTTTATTGTAATTAACTCTCTATTTAAAAAGTGTATTAAAGCTTATATTGTTTCAAATATAAGCAAGTCATAGGCTGCATTTAGTGGAAAAAGGTAACTTTAAATTTATAATAAGAAGATTACAAGCAACTTCTCATTGTCTGCCTCGTTTTCTACCCCGAAAGACAGAGATAGTCTAAATTTCATCAATTAAAATTTGTCGTTTGAAACTTCTTTAAATTTGGACCAGACTAAAAAATCATTTAGTAATAGATTTAATCTTGTCCAAATGTTTTTAGAGTGTATTGAACATACCATAGAGGGATAACTGGCCTCGAGGGGTGATTTTAGGGTCAGTGTTACATCATTAATGGACCAGAGAAAATTGGAGTACCGTTATGTTCTAGGCAGTTCCCTGGGATGAATTGTAGGCTATTCAGTGATAAGGCGGAAACCTTAATCCGCAGTTGCAGTCTGACAATGATCGACGAGTCCCGAATAGTATCTCTACGACTTATAGTAATCAGTATTGGGACTTTCGGTTATCCATAACGCGTTTTTGTTATGGTCTTCAATAACGCCAGTCAAGTTGACCTATAGTTACACCAAATAATTGTTTTCGGCGCATGATCAGCGTGGAATCTCATTGATTTTATCGTTATGACTATTGCCTTTATTTCTGTAGCAACTGAAAAACATATCTAGACGATGGAGCACGTAAAATGACGCAATATATGTCAAAAATAGAGAAAATTTGCATGATTTCAACCATTAATAATTTAATTTTGGAATTCAATTTTCAAAAAGCTGACTCGACATATGTATTTTAAAATCTATCTTCTTTAATTTAGACATAAATTTTGTTTGGATTCGCAGATTTTTCTATCGGGCTCGCGGCCAAATCTATGTCAAGATTTTTTACCACTGGCACAATGGTCAACCGTCACATAAAAACTGAATTTGTTACGGCTAATCATTACATTACCCCCCCCCCATTCCCCCATAAAACGATGGTTTGTAGTAACATTTTGTTTCGAGGGACTATTCATTTTTCTTTGAAAAGTGGTGATGACGGATATCAATAACATATTTTCGTGGCCAGCGATCACTTAGCCCTTGTAAAGCGTGTAAAATGGTGTTAAATATATAGGCCCGGACGTTTTGATTCCTTGCGTCCATATATTATATCGTTCAATACAAACAGTCTGATTTCACCAAAGGGAAATCTATGAAGAAAGTATAATGGTGATTTTCGTATTACAAATGGATGTTTTAGTACATTCATTTTTTTCATTAGATCTTTATGAGGATTTTGTTTTGTAATTCCTTGTTTTTCCACCACTAGTTGTTTTTGTTTGATTTTTACCATATACATGTACTTGCAACTGTCGTCTTTCTCTAATGGCAAAGTAACTAACGCTAGGCTGTCATTGCAATGTTATTGATGGAGGCCGATCGATTGCGAATAAATGCGCACATCCCTCTTGTCAGCCGTTATTTGTCTGGTAAAGATAATTCTTGAGAAGCAGGCCGATGCGTTACCATATTTCAGGTTAAAAAGTTCATTGGGAAGAACTTACCTGACAGCTCATGCTCATCAATTTATAGCTAAAAATCAACGTATTATTACCGATGCATCCTTGTAAATCTAATTTGATTATTTCCGTTATCCCGATTAACACATCGATAATTAATACCCGTAAGAAAAGGGGAAAAGTTATTGCCAGGGTAACAAGGCGTTGTGTCGATAACGACCAATCTTCAAACATTTATTTCCATTAGAAACTTGTAAACACTTAGACCTGAGATCAGTGTTGCCCTCCGATATTTATGTCAATCATTTTCAATTGTTGGCGACTAATTCTAAACCACAGTTTATTCAAGCCTTAAGTGCAACTGAAGTTAACACGTAGAGGTTTGTGTGAATGTATGTTTTTTTTTATATCCACGATGAAAAAAACAACACAAACAACAACAACAACAACAACAACCATTAAACAGAATAGCAAATCCGGGGATACTGCCTCCTTTGTTAAACCTCAAACTAGAGATTTGAGTCACTTTGTGCATTCAAATTATAGGTGAAGTCTTACTCCAAAATCCTGCGGGGTTTATTGTCTGTCACACTTAAGTTGAGAGAGGGGTTAGCCGTCGAAAATCAAGCTTACTCTATAATCGCATATGTCGAGCACTTACGAAAACCTTGAGGTTCATGATGGTCCTAGTTACTCAAATCTGATCAATATGTGACCCATTTAGTGATTGAAATGGTGATTGATATCTCATAACGTTATTCTAGATCTTTCACGTTGTTTTGACATCATAGTCTATCGGAGTCGCATGCCGTTTTAAAAAAAGAAATTATTGATTTATTACGGGTACATGTATTTAGCCGTGTAACTGAATGATTTGCTACTCTATCAGGGTGTGGACTTTACTGTTCACGTGACGTTTGTGATTTTTTTTTTTTTTTTTTTTATGGAATGTGTGCGATTTGTCCACCGGTAAGTCAACGCAGACTGTCTATGTAGAATGATTATTGCTTGAGACCTCATCTCTTCAGACAACGCTTTGATTTCTCCACAACCCTTCCGCAAAATGAATGAAACTTCACATACGATTTTTCAGATTTCTCCAGTGTCAAGGTCACATTTTAAGGTCAAACATTGAAATTGACCTTTTCTAGAACATAGCTCCTCCAATTATGGTTGGATTTTAACATAACTTGACAAAATTGTTTTCTACCTTAGGTGAATCTACCATTTGTAAAAATATTCAGATAGCTTCCGGGTCCAGGTCACAGCTCAAGGAAAAAACGTTAAAATTAAGATTGTCTGGAGCATAGCTCCTAAAAGTATGGATGGGTTTCGAAATAACTTTGCAAAATTGTTCTCTATCATGAGTAGATGTGCCACTTTTTACACATTTTTAGATATCTCCAAGATCAAGGTTCAGCTCAATGTCAAAAGTTAAGATTAAGCATGTCTGGAGAAGGGCGAACATATAGCCGTCTGTCTGTCTGTCCGGTAGTCTGTCCGAAACCATTTCCGCGTATGTCATTCTTTTTGTGACAGGGCTATATCCGTCTCTGTTGGCTTTGGTTGAATAGGTTTAGATTTTCATCACTCCCTCGTACTTGTTCAGCAATCAACATTCCTTAGCTGCAAGGGCCGAGGGCCAATGGTGCTGTAGTCTTAAAAAATAATTCTGCTTAGAAACTATTGTGTAAATTTCAATCAAATTTAACAGGATTGATTCTTGGATGGGCTTATATACTAGAATTCAACCAGTTATAATCCTTAGGTGATCCTTTATCAGTTTTCTACAAGTAATTTTGATTTGATTAGAAACGTGGATGCGACTAATTTTCATACATGGTATGTTGTGATAAATTCGAGAATGTTCGTAGAATTCATTCGCTGGATTCAACAAAAATCCAAGTACTTTCATTGGGAAACATTAACAAAAACAAAGAAAGGTTTAAACATAACTCCAAAGGAATGCTACTTTGATAACGCCTCACTATAGATTCCGTCCTTTTTTTATCCGAAGAAGAAACATCGCTTTACGGGCTATTTTCCGTACAGTGAAAATTTGAAAATCTCTCTCAGAAACTATTTGCTCGGTTTCAACCAAGTTTCACAATAATTTTGTGTGACGAATAGCCAGATTTATCGAAGAATCATAACTTTCAAGCGCGGTGCTAATTTTCAAATATTGCATTCAGTTTTGAAAATCTTGATCTCCATATCAGCAATTTCAGGCCTGTGGAGCGATAGAAGTACTCTGGCTCCTCTAGTTTTGAAAGCGACATGTGAAGTTTAACATCAATCTTTTTTTCGTAGCCTTTCTTCAGCCTGATTAGCTCAGTTTTTAGAGCACTTGACTTCAAACCTCAAGATCACGGGTTCCAGCCCTGGGCTGACCATATCAACTAACAAACTAATTGTCTTTCGGATAAGTCGTTAAACCGGTGAGCATGTTAAAGAACCAGGCGGAGCTCTCAGCAGTTTCGTTCTATATCCTTGCACCATCCCGCGTAACAACTAACCGTCTTCTGGGGGCGTCGCTCATATGGGCATGTACGACGGTAGCGACGATAAGTACTCACTCTAATTGCCTGTCGCAGTTCTATTAGATTCTCGTTAATAAGCACCAGAATAAAGACGTTGTTCTACGAAAACCTCGTAACTACAGCTCATTCAAAGCTGTAGTTACGAGGTTTTCGTAGAACATCGACGATAACTTTTGTGAAAACATATTACAAACATACATCCGATTAAGTGATGGCGCCCTTCCCAAACTTTTCTTGATGTCATAATAAACACAAAATCTTACTGTAAAAGAAAACGTGTGAATAGTGTAAATATGTCAAGAGAAAAGTAACACGTGAGATTAACTAATTAACGGATCGATACTATCGAAGGGCCTTTGCTAAATTTAGATGCTCAAGTCACAAGCTCCAAATTGAATTAGGACGTCATTCTAATATTGCCAGAGAAGATCGAATTTGTAGATACTGTTTATTCAACCGTAATATTTTTGTAATCGAAAATGAATATCATTGCTTTTTTCATTGTCCCCTTTTAGATGCAGAGAGAAATTCATTATTGTTTACTTGGTATAATGGCAGGACTGATGAACAAGCCTTCTATAACCTTTTGAAAAGTAGCAGTCTAGTAGTGGTTAAAAAAATAGCTAAATATATATCAGTGATATTGAATATAAAGGATTCTGAAAATGCATAAAACAATTATATTATTTGTCTTCTTTTTGTCTCGTTAGATAGTTAATATTTGTATATGTTTGCGTAACTCCTGACATTGTTAATTGTAAATATACGATGTATTTTGGGCCGGTGGCCTTTGTTTACAAATAAAAGAAATTGTATTGTATTGTATTGTAAAAAGTCAATCAATCGATTGGCCAATCAAATCAATCATTTTGACAGGAATTGAATTTTGAACGTTTTTGACGTTAGTCAACACTCATGTTAAGCAATTTTAGTCTTCGGTGACTTAAAAGTCGTAATTACATCTTATTAAAACCAACGATTTGCCTTCAAATATACCACTCGAAATTTGGTATGGACTACTTGATTTTTCTGATTTTTTTAGTCTATAGGTTAATATACTGAGATGCTTTTTTTATCTTTTAAGTTTTTTTTCTTATCTTTTATCTGATGAATTGGACTAATTGATCATCCTGTTTGAAATACTGAGCTTAAATTGTCTTAGCGGAAAAATCGAACATTCGTTAAATGTCGTTATTTTATGAAAGTTGTTATTTTTAAAAAAACCGTGTGTCATTAAGCTTTTATGCCTTGTGTGGCGTCCACAGTAAATTACGTCTTAACAAGGGCGGGGATTGCTGCGAATCAACCGGTTGATCTTTAATAGTGTAATTATTTTCAACACTCCTCGTAATGCAGAGGGTAACCGGCTACACAGATCGACATGAAACCAAACTCCTTTTCACTCGAAAATAACACGTTAATTGAACGATTGAATGAATGGGATTAACGACACTTTTAACACTATTTAAGTCATATCACGGCGGCTGGAGCTCCTAACCATGGATTCCTGGTACTTCTCACACCAGTACTACCACTACATCCTTTCGAGCCACCAGCTGCTAATCCCGTTTTACGATTATCCACCCATTGGTTTGGGCCAAAGATAACACCATAAAGAGACGAACTCTTATTTCTATCGTGTTTTCAATCGTGGTCCTAAATCATTCCAGATAAATTTCCATGCGCACAAGAGAAAAAACAGCTATAGATTCAAACCACTACTACCAACGTTTATGTCAGAGTGGACTGGGGCTCTGTCTGTAAGATGTCCTGCCTAAATATACTAAACGCCTCCGATTGGACTCGAACCCGCATCAAACGAGTCGAGTACGCTAACCACTCTGCCAACGAAGTAAGTCCCACACAAGCTCCATAATAGGATGGCCCATTCAAACGACTTGATAAGTTGGGGGGGGGGGGGGTCGAACAAACTGACTCTGATACTGAAGTCTAGCGCGACATCATTAGACCATATCTCTAGAACTGATAGTTCGCCTTCCAATGATTGTGATGGCAAGCCGTGATTGACGATTAGTGACGGTGCCTCGAGGTATATTTTGAGAGCGACGCGCATGTAAACATTAACTTCTCCACACAGTATCACCTCGTTGTTTAGATATAAATAGTATGTGATGGCTAACCATTCAAACAATGGATGGTTCGTCATCATACAGCATTGTGGATAAGCAAAAACCAAAGTACTGAAGAATACATCTCAGATTTATTGTAAACTATCACAATACAGATATTTACGGCTACCCATGATTGACGATTCGATACGGGTAGCCATAACAAATTTCACAACCTTATTAAGTCGTCATGGATGGAATTAATGAACTCTCCCTATTAATTAGACTTAAGTGCCACCTGGTGATAAAGACAAAATCAGAACCAATAATCGATGGGTTGCCGTCACAAAGTTTGATATGGTTAACCGAAAGAATGATATTAAGGAGAGGACAGCTAAAGGGAAGTAACCCAACGATTCTGGA
Organism: Fragum fragum; assembly: GCA_946902895.1. NCBI lineage: Eukaryota > Metazoa > Mollusca > Bivalvia > Cardiida > Cardiidae > Fragum > Fragum fragum. Next base: position 52,292,318 of record OX336377.1, read on the forward strand.
GTAGCACTGCATTAAAGTAAGGTCAGACGAGTTATTTTTCTTTTAAAGAGCTAAATCTTTCCGATACCATAAAAAGAGTCATTGTAACGTTTCATTTGAACTATTTTCCACATTTGTTTTCATAAAATATCCATACATTTTGAAAAAAAAGAAACGAAAAGTAAAGTCTTGAGAAAAAGCTTGTCAAAGGACTGCACGCCACACAAACAAAAACAAAACAAAACACAAAAAAAAACAATCACACTAATTAAGAGGTATTCTTTCGATTATGATGAACCTTATGATTGTTTCATGTTAGATTTCTGAATTTCGTATACAGTTCGGGATGGTTCTGATATCATCATTATTACATGGGACAGTTGTTCACTGAAATTGACCTATCGCGGAATCAACCGAACATTCAATTTAGACTAGAAGTAAACTATGAACGCCAACATTTATGTGAAGCATTTTTGTTGGCTTGGAGATTTAAATATCGTAGCTACGGCTTATTCAAGCTATAACTACGGCAATACGATCGCCAATTTTTTTTTCTAATTTTATTAATATGTTACTGGCCTTGAACTTTGCGGAGTGACGCCGTTTAATATCAAAGTGGAACTCCTAGTTGGTGTGAGTGGGCGTGGCGAGCGGAGAAAGAGGTCGGGACCAGCGGGGTAAGTGGTCGGGACCAGCAGAGTAAGTGGTCGGGGTAATCGGAGTAAGTGGTCGGGGCCATCTGAGTAAGTGGAAAGGATCAGCAGGGTAAGTGGTCTGGGCCAGCGATCCGTATTATGTCACAAATGTGAAAATGTTGGAAAATACACGCACAGGTTAAATAGAAATATTATCTGAAAATGATAATGATTTGCGTCAAAGTCCTAGGTCCATATTTGTATTAAATATTTATTAACGATTTAAAGGATTTATTGTCTTTGTCCGAATTCGGATTTGGAGTTCAGTCCCTGAACTGTGCTTGTCCAAATTTCAGCATGAAGAGATTTTTTCCATGTCGATATGAAACTAAAGATCTAATAAGATTATACGCTTCGCGTCTTCATACAGTGTGATTTGTTTTTTTTTTCGTTTCATACCACCATGAAAACAAAATGTTCCCTCCATTTCTTAAGTAAATGACATGGATAGTTACAAACATCTCGTTATAATTTATTTATTTATTTGAATGAGGTTTTACGCCAATCTTTCAGTTCTATCGCGGCGGCTGGAGCACCTAACAATGGAATCCTGGTATTTCTCGCACCAGTACTACCATTACATCCCTTCCTAGCCTCCAGCTGCTATCCCACATATAGGTCTACGATTATCGACCCATTGGTGAGAGACAAATAGTCGGAAAGGATGATCTCGTTATAAACTTGAACTAATATTTAGATAGAAGCGCTAATGAAGAAGAATGCAGTAGAAATACCACGTTCTACGTTGTGAAATAAATGAGAATCCTTTCCGGAAAATTGAAAACTTACATGTATTTAAATTTTACGACCAAACTCTTATGGAAATCACCCAGCATAACTTTGGTTATCTTCAGAGTCCAACAAGCGCCTTTTATCGTATTGTACATCGACTGTACAGGTGACCAGTATCATTTTAACAAAGCTTCCGTCTCTTATAAAAAGTGTGGTAATGTTTGGCTGTAGTTACGATTATTCGATCCTTACGATAACGCAATCATTCATGAATCAATAAGTATTTCAAAACTGCATAAAACAAAATAGGAGCTACCGCACAATTCTCTAGATGTGATCCTTCGTTTTATGTGTGATTCTCGTAGGACGTCCTATGAACACTTCCAAATAATTGAATGTATATATTCCTGCGTGAACATTTTATTTGTAGAGCCATTCGTCGGATAATTTCGCTTCGGACAAGTGTTTGCCATTACAGGGTTATTTAGTATATAATCAATCGTGGAAGGTTGTCACGTCGTCGCGGATTCGCTTTGATCCAGTCGAGATAATGATTGCGTGGCTCGCTGTCTTGTCTGTTTTTCTTTATCCAGTACTTATAAAATTCTCCACGCAAACTTGTTACATTTTCTAATTGCAATATAAAGTATTTCTTTAGTTCCAACTCTTGTATGTATTGTGTCTAAACACCCCACCTTTATCTTATTTCATGTGCTTGTACCTATCTCTCTCTTGTCCACGTGACCACCTATTTCACCATGTTTGTATTGTCTGTCAATGTTTGTAATTTATGTTCGTATTCTGCGTTTACTCGCCTTTAATACGGGAAAAAAAGGAACCACCCAACCCAAATCTTGCAACTAAAGTTTGATTTTAACTGTAGTTACATTGTTTTTGAGATATACAGTCTACACAATAATTCTAACCCATTACCATGACTCATTGGCGTATAAAGTAAATCAGTTTTGGTCCAAAAGGACCGGAGTAATGAACAAAACCGAGCTCGGTGCTACATTTCAAAGAAAACCTACAATGTTTCAGCAGGATCAGGAGAAATGTCTCAAACCGTTTGTAACCGTTGAGCCGCCGTTATAGCGCAGTTGGTAGCGCGTCGGACTGTCAATCTAGAGGTCCCGGGTTCGATCCCCTACGGCGGCACTCATCCTTTCCGACTATTTGTCTCTCACCAATGGGTCGATAATCGTAGTGGGATAGCAGCTGGAGGCTAGGAAAGGATATAATGGTAGAACTGGTGTGAGAAATACCAGGGTTCCATTGTTAAATGCTCAAGCCGCGGCGATATAACTGAAAGATTGCTGAAAGCGGCGTAAGACCCCATTCAATCAATCAATTCAATCAATTGTAACCGTTGATGAAACATGGGTTCACCACTTCCAACCTGAGGCAACAGTCAGTACAGTGGAAACACCCAGAATCACTGCTTCCAAAAAGGCCAAGTCAGTAATACCACCATAACTGGGGGGGGGGGGGGGGGGGGTTGATTTTGACCCCATGCGACAGCTTCGTGAAAAACTAAAGGAGAAAAAACGAGCAAAACTGTCATTATGTGTAATTTTCTATCAAGACGGTGCTTCAGCACAAAAAACCACTAAAGACATTGTGTCTATTCAGGAATGTGATTTCAAACTGGTTGGACACCCATCTTATTCACCTGATTTCGACCCCCCCCCCCCTTAAAAAAAATGGTCGTCTTATTCGCAGTTATGTTTAGGTTAACCCTTTCCCGTTTTAAATTTTTTTAGACCTGTCCAATTTACAAGGTTTTGCAGACGCAATTTATAGTGGATTTGATTTGACAAATGACCATTCAGTAGGGTAGAAAATATTGCGGAAAAAGAAGAAAGTGCTTGTTACAAGCAATTTCTTCTTTTCCCATTATATTTTCTCGAGTATAAAAGGACGAAAAAAAAGTGATTGTACAGTAAAGGGTTAAACAAGCTGTTGGCCCAAAGGTATTCTAGCGCTAGACAGAATTGTATAATTTAGAATTTCAACTTTTGAAAGCTTGTACAAGAAGACCAGGATATATATTTTCATCACCACGGTGTATAACCTGAGTATTTTATTTCCGTTTCGAATATCCTGCAGGGGTTAATAGACGGAAATGAATCACCGCGTATTTGGTTAAACATTCTACATACTACTTTCATAGACACCTTCAGAATTAATTTCATAAATCGTCAATGGTTGAGCAAAACGTTGACACTACAGCTTATCCAAGCGACCATTTTGTCGCTCCTGAGAAGACATTTCAGACATTGTTCATTGTTGAAAAAGGAGATCATCAATCATATATATAGACTGAAAAGAATTACCCTTTATATCACAGCAGTTTTAAAATTGCGCAGTGTAGATATGTCTCAGATTTTATTCAAGCATTGAATAAACGACACATGCATTTAAATTACGTTCTGATCAAAGTCCAAGTATCACTCAGACAATGGACCAATCGCGGTTGTCAATCAAATAATCAGTCGACCAATGAATTATTCACAGAAGCCAGATATGAGTTTTGATCTCTGACATTGGCCGCCATTTTTGTTAACATATTTATTGGTCAGGCTGTAGTTACAATGTTTATGTCGCCAACCATCCATTCTACTTATTTGTTACATGCTACTGGCCATAGTTTATTCTTCTTTAAGTGACATGCTACTGACCCTAGTTTTTTCAAAATAACGCAGTTTAAAATCGAAGCGGGATTTCCTGTCGGAGCCAAAGAAGTAAGTAGACGGGGCCAGGGATTGGTAAATTATTTATAAGCAGAAACAGTTTTGTAGGACCAAAGGTGGGAGTAACCTTCCCGCCATTCTTAAATTGACCCGTAACTGGTCCCGCCCACTTACTCTGTTGGCCACGCCCATCGACAACGACAGGAAATCACTCTTAGATTTTAAATTTCGTTGGTTTGCAAATTCTATAACTAGTATCATGTAACAAAAAGGTAGAATAGCTGGTTGGCAACCTAAACGTCGTAACTACAGTTTGTAAAAAGCCGTAGTTACGACGTTTAAGTCGCCAAAGCAACAAAAAGGTTAACAAAAATGTCTGCAAATATAACAATTGAAAATCAATTCTGGTCTAAAGGAATGATTTCATTGGTCGACTGATTATTTGATTGACAGCCGCGATTGGTCAATTATTTTGGTAGATAAAGTAATAGAAACTTACGACGTCTAGGTAAAAAAACAACCATTTTACTTGTTTGTTACATGCTACCGGCCATAAATATTGCATTATACCGCTGTCTTATATCATACCGACGTTTTATATCTAAGTGGTCAGAAAAACAGCATATTTCTACATGTATTGTGAAGCAACGATATACGGCCAATAGTTCCCAAATTAGTATTAATGATATATACATGTATGTATCACCTGTCTGTCGAGTATCTAAGAAAACACCAAGGTCGACCTATCACGGCTGTCAATCAAGGATTCAACCGACAAATCAAATCCTTTATTCAGCCTGGATCTGAATTTACAACGCCAACATTGGCCGCCATTTTTGTGAAACATTTTTGTTGGTTCAGGTCGCCAACAAACCATTTCATTTTTAGCGTTTTTTTTTAGGAAAAACCGGTATTTCATATCGATCAACCGGAAACAAGTTCTCGCGCATTTCCGCTCATTTCCACGCATGCTCATAAACGTGAAGTGAAAATCTATGTGATCGCCTCCATCTTGTTTCATCGCTGATGAAGAAAATAACTTACTTGCTGAATGCCAACAGCCTCCTTTTAGTCATGAATATCCAGGAAAATGGTTTATAACTTTGACTTAATATATCCATGGTAAATTGTCTCATGAATTGTCAAAATGAGAGACATAATTCCTCGCGTTTCAAGATAGAATCTAGGCCAATGGCTAGTGGAGTTAGCGAATACATGTAAACTGTCTGCTGGTGTTTTGACCTGGCAGGACTGGGCAAATTTACACCCCGTATACACAGTATATGTAACACGTTACAACCTTGTTAAAGACGCGATTCAAGTGCCTATTTAACCCCATCGAATAAAACACCTTTTACCTCTCGAATTCGACTAAATCTTTGAAACGGACATGTAGTACTTCAATTGTGATAATAATATGCTCAACGAAAAAAGAATTGAATGTTAGCTTTGATTTCTTTACCTTTTATCATTTAACCTTTTACCACACAACCACAAATTTTCACGTACTTAAGAAGAAAACGTTGCGATTAATTCAAAATAGCGATTTCGGTAAACAATAATGGGTCATGATTGATTGAATAGGGTTTTACGCAACTTTTGATAGTATTTCAGTTATATCGGCGCGGCTGGACTCCTAACCATGGATTCCAGGTAACTCACACACCAGTACTACCACTACATCCTTGTCGAGCCTCCAGCTGCTCCTCCTACTTAGGTGTACGATTTGCTCACTCATTTGATGAAATATGCTCGCATTATTTAGCACGGTTACTGATAAACCAGCAAAACCGCTCTCAGGACTTTCAGTCCTTTGATTTGTTACATGCTGATGGCTTTTACATTTTGAAAAATAACGCCGTGAAATATCGAAGCGGGACTTTCCTTTCGGAGTCAATTGGCGGGGCCAACGGAGTAAGTGGGCGGGGACAGCGATTGGTCAAATACCCGACAATAAACGTTAATGACTTTAATAACCTAAATATTTGACCTGAAATATCACAAGTTCGTAGACGGTTAGGGTGAACTTGACATTTGCTGTGACCTTAATAGTAGTTATAGAAGCCGCCTTTATAACAGAACTCAGACTAGATTGAGAATACATTAGTTTGGTTAGATTTGCATATAATTCGGGCGAAAGAAAGAGAGATGATGTATGGTGTAAAATTATTGTGACTATAACCATAGACTAGAATATTCAGAATTTGTGTATTTGTGACTTTATTTAATTTCACCCAGTGTGTCACAAGTTGTGTTTGAATTTGATATAAATAAGTTGTTGGAAAAAGAAAAATCATGGAGATTCACCCATGCACAGTTATTAACAAAGAAATCCTGATAAAATTCAAACTGTTTTCATAACCCTTTAAACTTGTAACAAATAGGCCATGAGGTACTAGAAACGGCATCATTTCATTTAGTATTTCAGAATATCAAAAAAAAAAAAAAAAAAAGAAGAGAGATACCCCTCTCTCTTGCCACATCCTTACCGTCCACCGCCCCAGTGACAAAAACCAGTTGAACCATCCAGACCCGTTGACCATGTCGGAGATTGATCTCTTGAATGGTCGTCACATTTTACTTATCTGTCAATGCAACAATTTCCTGGTCACGCCCACAGACCTTCAACAAGAAGTTCAATTGAAATAGAAAACGACATTATTTTGTAAAATTTATGGTAAATATTTTTTAACAACAAGAGCCATGTTTGACATGGCCATCCCCCGCCTTAAAAGCTTGATAGCAAACTGAAGCCAGTTAGATTTAGGCTTCTTGTGCACTGCATTTCTTCTTAATGAGTTCGATAATAGCTAATTAATTTTTAAAGATATGCTCAGGACAAAATCTAAGTCTTTACAACAACAAAGGGCAATAACTCCAAAATTATGCAAACAAGACTTGTGGTTCTTGTGCACTGCACTTCTCCTCAACGAGATCTATCCACCTATGAAGTTTCAAGTTAATAGCTATTATAGTTTCAGAGACATGCCCCGGACAAAATCTTAGTCTTTAAACAACAAAGAGCAATAACTCCAAAATTATGCAAGAAAGAGTTGTGGTTCTTGTGCACTGCACTTCTCGTCAATGAGATCTATCCACCTATGAAGTTTCAAGTTAATAGCTATTATAGTTTCAGAGACATGCCCCGGACAAAATCTTAGTCTTTAAACAACAAAGAGCAATAACTCCAAAATTATGCAAGAAAGAGTTGTGGTTCTTGTGCACTGCACTTCTCGTCAATGAGATCTATCGACCTATGAAGTTTCAAGTTGATAGCAATTATACTTTCAGAGATATACTCCGGACAAGTTTAGTGGCGGAATGACGGAATGACGGACGGAGACCATTACTATCCCCTTCGCAGAAACGGCGGGGGATAAAAAATGAAATGGTCGTTGGCGACATTAACGTCGTGACTGCATGTTGAATAGCTACGATGTTTAAGTCGCAAAGCCAACAGAATTCTTGACACAAATGCCAGAGTTCGTTTCCGTTAATAAAATATCTGATTGGTCGATCTATATTTTGCTATCCGTCAGTTACCTCAAAACGATATTTTGCTATCCGTCAGTTACCTCAAAACAATATTTTGCTATCCGTCAGTTACCCCAAAACGATATTTTGCTATCCGTCAGTTACCTCAAAACGATATTTTCCTATCCGTCAGTTACCCCAAAACGATATTTTGCTATCCGTCAGTTACCCCAAAACGATATTTTGCTATCCGTCAGTTACCCCAAAACGATATTTCTTTATAACGTTGTAATGAAAATATCAATGGAAGTTCCGGCAAAAAGGGACCTCAACTTGGTTCCGCTAAACTACTAATTGATTAAAAAATCAAAATCAATTTAAGAATATGATAGAAAGGTCATTCTAGATTCAGGAATACGTCAAAGAGAGAGAGAGAGAAAAAAATATATTTATCGGCGTGTTCAGTCCGCGAAGTCTGACTTACTTTGTTACCTTTCGCACGAGTATTTTTGGACATAACGGATCACAATTATTCCTCGCAAAATATCACCGCATTACGTCGAATTCAATAACGCTCTCTGATATACTCTGACATACATTTCAACTTACCAACTCTTTTAACCATGTTTGAATTTTGAGTATCAATATTCCACTCAAGGGACGACCAAAAAGAAGCCACTTAAAGGAATTATTCCTTAATACACTTTATTGCGGAAGATATGAAGGATTGATTTGATTGCACAAATAAATTATTACAGAATTTTCGCTCAATCTTATGCTGTTGGGACTCATTATAATCGTCTCATGTAGACAATTGTAATGAGTTCCTACAACATAGCATTTTGTAACAAAAAAGAATGTATTATTAAGATAAGAAGAGACAAAAGAGAACTTTCCAAGGTAAAAAAATGTTAATATATACCTATCTACACACTTACAGGATGGAAATTTTGCATCATTATATCCATTTTTTATTGAATTTGTCCACTTTTCTTTAAAAGAAATAATACTATATCAACCAGAATCCTATAAAATTAATGTTTTTTTTTTATTTTAAGCATATTTTTGACGCTTAATGGATGTTATATTTATGCGGCTTCAATCGTCCTATCATTTCAAATAGCTGATCTATCAAAAGAAAAGAATAACCGCATTTCACTTACAAATGAAGGCACAGTTTGCTTTATTTATGGTAGATTTAAACCGCTGATAAGCATTATTTTGCCTTGTAAACAACTAGTGAGGTCAAATACTAATAGGCTCACCAGTACAATAACTACTATAGAATGGACTTTGCTAAATATTACATAATAACAAGAGCACATTAGTAGGCTATTCCGGTCACCCAGGCGTCGGCGTAATGGTTTTAGATAAACCTTACGTGCAAGTGTCATATCTCAGTTTCTGCCAATGCCAATGTTCTGAAACTTTGCACATGTTTTTGTTGCAATAATATCAGCCGGTAAACACAGATTCAATACTCTGATATTCATTTTAGTGGAATTTTAACCCTTTTTAGACTTTTAAATTCTTGGTTTAACCTTATGTGTTTTGTGACCGTCATATCATCTTCTAGGTAATGATTCATTACTCCAACTTTCATTTATGTGGAAGTTTAACCCCAATGGACTTAAAACCTTACGTGCAACAGCCATATATCTTTGATACAAGATATACTTTTCTCAGTGAAAGGTAAATCAACTCTACACAGAAACAAACAATACCATTCCATTATACCCCACATTTATACGATCTGTTTCATATTATTGTTTTGCAGTTGTCTGTCAGCCTGTTTGCCCCCCTTTCTGTCTGTCTCGGCTGTTTGCAGTCATACACGTATCATTGCATCATAGGATTTTATGATATTTTGTCTTTCTCATAAGTTGCATTTCAATTATAGTCAAGCGGTGCTGTCCTCTGACAGGCATTGTTTGATATAATTGAGTCTTTATTTATTATGAAGTACGTGAGACATTAAGTCTATCTGGTAGAAAACTATGTGTGCAACTTATAGATGAACTGTTCGTATTTTACGGTATTTTCCATGGTGGCCTACTGAAAAAGATCGTAGTGTAAGGTTCAACTAGTCCATATGAAGTACAAGTATAGGAGAGTAATAACATGGGCAAATATCCTTTATTTCACTGTAACAGTTATTCCTATATGGCTTTCAAAAGCTTCAACCAAGAGCTAATGCCTCAAAAATTTATATCTCTTTATCCTAGTACTTTTGTTATTATAGATTGTACTAAGTTAAAGACACAGACGCCGTCTTCTTTGGTTATAAATTCATAAGCTTTCTCAAATTATAAAAACACAGCTGCTGACAAATGTTTACTCGGAATAGCGGTCTCATTTGTTTCTAGCCTGTGTCCTTTTTTGAAATTAGAAAATCATCTTGACTGCTAGACCTGTTTAAGCCAGGGAATGATGCTATGGTACACAAAGGCTTCACAATCAGAAAGATTCTTCAAGGTAAAAGTTTGAACCCTTTCTTCCTTTGAGATCTATAGCACAACAGCCCCTGTGATTTTTCAATAATGAATTTTTTGCAAAGTAATTTATTTGTAGAATTACGGTAATGTGTAACCATTGATCATTTCATGTAAATGGACCATCAGCACAGTTTAGTAATTTTCAACAAATCTTGTACAATTGTAATATCTTTTTCATTACATGTTAATTTGGATAAAAATCCATATTGTTTACTTGCTGTCAAGATAAAGCCTGCTCTGTTAGCCTCGTTCTGGGTTATAAATGAATATTCGTGAGGGAATATTAAGAAAGCGTCCTAATAGACTGGTTGCTAGCACCGCCTACTGAATCCGCTGCTCACACCAACTGACTCCAACGGGAAATTACACTGCCATATTAAACGGCGCTATTTTGCAAAAACAATCAAACAACAACATAAATGGTTAACGACATAAATATAGCAAATACTGCTTTGAAATTAAGCTTGAATAAGCTGCAGTTACGACGTTAAAGTCACCAATCAAGAAACACACTTCACATAAATGTCGCCCAATGTAGGAGTTCAAGTCATTTCTTGATTGATTTGATTGGTCTGTTTGATTGACAGTCGATTTAAGCTTGAATAAGTAAGCAAACCACACATTGATGATGGCGTTCAAGGTTCACTTCCGGTCTAAGTGATTTGATTTGTTTGGTCGATTGATTCTTTGATTGACTGCCGATAGAATAAGTAAGCAAACTACGTATAAGGTTCACTCCCGGTCAAAGTGATCGTCAGACAGGTCACAATCATGCAAATCAGATTGTGTAAAAATGGTAGTTTAAGAAAATATGACAAAGGAAAATGAAGGAAATAGGTAAAGGGAGGTAACATTACGATAAAATCATTGTTAAAACGCGATAAGGTCGGACGAGTTAACCATGTTTGAATTAATTAATTACATGATTATTTGTACACGCTTTAATGATATAAACAACAAAATATTGATACATTACAGTTATATTGCAGTGCTAGTGGTTTGTTTGATTAACTCGTTCTCACACAACCCGCCTTTTCACGCTCCCCAAGAAAAGTGCTATGTAAAACATTGTGATTAATAAATAAATTACTTAAGTTAAACAAGAATTTTCTTCATATCCATATTTTTTCTATTCAAAAAAACAAATAATTTTGAAATTTCATCAGCTCATATTTTCGTCTGCAATTCTTTGAATTCGGTCTAGTCTGATTTATGATCGTGTAGGGATAGTCAACGTTTATCACTAGAAGAGTTAGTTTTAGTTCCGCTCACCATGTATCTTCTTCCTCCATATTCCCTCAATGTCAGTCTTCACTTATGTTCAAATTCTGTATTTTTTCCTTTACTGCACAAACCCCGGCATTTTGCGTCACTTTGATTTTATACTTGAGAAAGAATCGTGGAAAAAGGATAAATTGCTTGTAACAAGCAATCTCTCCTTTTTCCACAATATTTTGTACCCCCATAAGATGGTTTCATTTGGAATTGCATCCAATTTCATTGTCGTCTGAAACCCCTTTCAATTTGGACCAGTCCAAAATTTTACTGTCTGGTAATGGGCTAATATTCCCGTCTGTATGCTTGAGTAGTCACCAATATAATTATAAGATCTACCGGAGACTTTATGTATAAAATGGTGAACTTAGATTATACGTCTAAAATAAAAAAAAATCTTCTTAGATTGGTTGTATGAGGTGTAACGGACCATCGTATGATGTCAGCTGGTGTGTAAACCCATGTATTCTGCATGTTTATATCGGCCATTATAACAATAGCATTGTACCCAAACCATATGTCACGTCTCTACTTAAACTATCACTCACCTTACGATGGAAACATGATCACACATTGCTTCATAAGCAAGAAAGAAAGACAGAAAGAAGAAGTCAATTTCGAACATCTTCGAAGAACTAAAAATCTAACATAAGTCGAGATTTTCTTAGATAGAAGTTTTTCACTTGACTGGTCACAATTATAAATAACTATTGATTAGCTCAAAACTACCCCAAACACCGATTTTTAGACTTGTCGAAATAAAAAAAAAAAAAAAAAAAAAAAAATATGCTGGCATCAAATCATAAATTGAAAAATAAGAGTCATAAGAGTGATATGGTAAGAAACCAAGAATTCTTTTTTCTTTTTCACAATGTTTTTCATAGCTAAATTTCTTCAGTGCATAAAAGATATGGAACTGTTTGTGACAGGGTAATTATGAGAGGATCCAAAAAATAACCAAGATGTGTTTGAGAAACACTGGTGCCCCCCGCAATGGCAAAGATTTCAACAGATTGACCATGTCAGATGACCTTAAGTTTGTTTGATTACTTCGACCTTGGTTTGAGAAGGTGCGTATCGATCAGAAGTATTGTCATATCTTTCCAAACATTGAACCTTAAATAGGCGAGAGGTAATCAGAAATCTTACGTCGCTTTTTTCCAGGTTTTGGTAGATATTTCTTTTGAACGGAAGTTTAGAGTTTGGCCTTAAAATTATGACCCACATTAGATGTTTATCGGGAATTAATTTTCTATTCAATCGAATTCCACACACTGACAATAGAAAAGGGTAGAGAGATAAAGGAGTAATACATTTGTTTTAAAAAAGATACGATCTATCTGTCCAAATAGAAATCAAAACGTCAATATCTCGCAGTTTCGTATATTCGGTCACTGAAGCAAAGAAGGGCCTTCATGATATCAATATGCAAGTGATGTTCTATAGAAAGAGTGTTTTGTGTTTTCTTGTCAATTTCAATTTGTGTTTGTTTATATATTTTGAAATCGAGACGAATTCACTCGATTCTTCAGCGAAAATCTTCGCCAATCTTCCGCATTGACTATTATATCCATATGTGCTGATGACTAAATTTTACGGACGATTTCGTTAATCTTCGTGACAAAGCTAGTTGTTTGAATGACTAGCGAACGTTAAAACGTCATCACTGATGTCATAGTTTTATGTAAACAAACCTTAATTTGTGGTGGGTCACAATATAAAATACAGAAACTTTTTTCATGCATTGTAGGCTTACTGCCTAGAATTATGTTGATCTTATGATTTAAATCGTCATATTTATTTATTTGTTTGAGCATGGGTTATAGTTTTCTAATTATTATGCCCATCATCGAAAGATCGGGGGCATATTGTTTTACCGTTGTCCGTCTGTCTGTCCGCAATTCAGTCTTTCCGTCTGCCTGCAAATTTTAACCAAAAAACTTAACATTGCCTATTCAAGATACAATGCCCATATTTGGCATGATGATACATCTCCTTAATACGCATCTCCTCATGTCAAGGTCAAGGTCATGTGATAAGGTCAAAGTCACGTACCAAGGTCAAACGTTTAGTCCTGTTTCGGGGACATTGTGTTTCACAAACACATCTAGTTTTCATAGTGTGGTTTGGGGGCAAGATATGGCTTTAAATACAGTTACATAAGCTCTATCTACCCATTTAACCACAAATAATGAAGTTTTTTTCTTTTTAGAGTTGAAACAGAAAGTTATTAATAGATCTGAATCTATATTCGGATATCAAAACGAAACGAAAAGAAAGACAATTTGACATTATCTAAGCCGCGTGAATCTACATCATTCCAAAGTTGCAGACGATAATTTTAAGTTGATGAACTCTTTTAAGTATTTGTCTTTTTGGGGTAGAAAACATTGTGGTTAATGAAGAATTTGCTTGTAATAAGCAATTTCTTCATTTCCCACGTTCTTTTCAAGAACTATTTTATTGATGGGCGTAAAATGAGGGATCAAGTGGTTGAGGTTAAATGTTAAGGTTAAACAACGATCTTACGAGCAAAAGCATACATAGAGCAGAATGTTGAGAGTACACCTTTTCCTATGTTCGGATGCAATACTGGAATTCGATCCCCATAGTCATACGTTGACTTCAAATTTTGCGGAACACTGCATCCTAACCTTAAAATAAAAGTGGAGAGTTTTGGATTTCTCTTTTTCGATTCTACAAACATGAACGAAGAAATAAATCGTGATTTAACAACAAATGGTACATTTCCAAGAAACAAACTTCTCCTTTATTTTTCAATTCCACAGCTGAAATGAATTTCCAAAGATTGTCCTCCAAGTTATATTAAAAAATTACTAAAAGCCAGCTGACTTTACATAACATTTTTCTCCAAGACACAAGAAACTTCATGTTTTTTTAAACTCCAAAGTCTAAATGAACACAAAGATTGATTTCCAAGCTTAACTGTAGCATAGAACCATTTCGATGCCAACTATAAAGTCTAGATACAAAGTAAAAAGTATCGTACCCTGTTGTACAGCATGCTCAATATATACATTTAAAACCAATTGCTTCCCATGTTTTTATGATCTGCAGAGTGCCAGAGTAATGATGCTATCGTGACCTACTTATCAAAATCGCTGCTTACACATAAATTTAAGAATAAAATGCAGCCGTTCAAGTGAAGAGCATTTTCGTAAATAGGTACCAATATGGAAAAGTTATTTCATAGGGGCGATCTCACCTTCTCTTTGAAATTTCTTACGAAAAGAATAGCGTGTTTTGACGGTGGAGATTCGGCGGGAAATGGGGCGGGGCTTTGAAATCCTATTTATTTCAATTTTAATAAGGATGTTCGCTCATGCAATCAAAGTAATATAGAGTTTCTACAATATTTTTACATTATTTTGTTGTTGTTGTTGTTGTTTTTGTTTGTTTGTATGGGGTTAAAAACCGCTTTTAGCAATCTTTCAGTCTAATCGCGGCGGTTTGAGCACATAACCATGGTAACCTGTTATTTTTCACACCCGTACTACCACTACATCCTTTCTGAGCCTCCAGCAGCTCATCCAACACATGTTTATTAGATTAAGAAGATAAATGTATATCTTCTACAAAAATGCATTCCGAAGTGGCTTTAGAGACAAACGGTCATTTATTTTCTTGAGTGTGAAATTGGCACTAAAAAAGATACCCCCTACAAATGAATTAGTAAATAAAAGCCCGTTTTGAGTTCATACGAGGCCAATCCCTTATTCTTCGGAAAAACTATATCCTATCAGATTAAATAATTGATAGATTTATCGAGATCTATAAAATACATAAGGATCTATGGCCATTTTACAATGTCTACTGATGACTCGTTTTTGTCCAAATTTTCAATGGCATCATCATTCGATGTTAGCTAAAATGATATTGTTGGAGTAAAACGGTCTTTCTCATTTTCCATAAAAAAGTCATACATTATAAGAATTCTGGTGATAAAATTTTCACATGGGGTCATAGAGTAAGTTCATAATACAATGTATTTTGAGATTTTTGTACATTAAACGGGGTAAATTCACGAGAAAATGCCATTTCTTTTCAACCCATTCAGGTAGTTTGTAAATCAGTAACCACACCAACTTTTAACGAATTGGACTTTATTTGCACAAATAATCAGAGTTTTCATGTATTAGATTTTGTTTAGATAACTTAAAAAGGAAACTTCTATACCCCAAACGGTATTTAGACCCATTTTCGTCTGGTATATATAATCCTTAAACTGACTAGTTGTAAGTAGAGTGAAATGTGGTGAACGCTGTTATGTGCTAGGTATGTGAAATCTTTGAATATGAGAGAGAGTCAGAGACGCAAATAAATAGAACAATGGCGGAAATATAAGTGATGTGCGTCTAATTCACGAGCAAAGATATTGAATTTTAACTTGAAAATGGCAGGAACAACGGTTCTTGAAGATACAAGGTAAAACATGTGTATCCTACTTTACAAAAAGAAAAGAGCGTCATACTATGAATCGTCACGGATAAAAAAAATCTCCAAGCGGTACAACAAACCCTTTGGTACAGCATAAATGATGCTCAATTTTACATAGCGTTATTCGTTTTATTTAGCACGGAATTGTGAAAAAAAAAACTATGGCGTCGCAATAAATGGTTGTATTGATTACATTACAGAAATATGTTTTCACTCGGACGCCTGATAACCTATGAACCGAAACACGCAGACGCAACATCCTTGATGTTTTCTGGAATGTAAAAATATACCAGTCTACCTTTTTCTTTCATACTTCTATTTTACGTTTTCTTTTCCACTGGAACATAATAATAAAGTTTAATAATTCAAAATAATATGATTGGCATAGTAAGTATTTTAAAAAAATCTGCCTATTTTTCCGGAATTTTCCGTGACACAGCGTAGTGATATGCAAGCACTGCGTTGAACACACAAAGCACTTCGTGTCGCACAAAAGTTGATGACGTATACCAGACCTATTTTTTGCGCGCGCGTGAGCACAAAAAAGCTACTTAGTACACACGTTGTTCGGTTTTTGACTCGATTATCTTTTTCCTAGGCAATTTCCAGGATACAGGGTTGTTTCCTATGGCCTGCTAAACCAGGTAAAAAAAAACACACTAGAATTTTCTAGTTAGGAATTTAAGGGACCTTGAGCTCTCATTTTGACACAAACTGTAAGAAATGGAGTTTTTGAGAATGAAAATTAATGCCCTTAGAACGGTTATATATATTGTTTTGATGCGACAGCACAACTAACAAATAGTAGAAAATGGAAATGAAGCGTGACTATTCACTATCTGGTTCCCTGCCTACTTTAACTTGGATTAGATGGCGACTTCCATTGGACTTAGCTCTATGCTATAGGTGGATGTGCATCTCTTCAGATAAGTTGTGCATCTGAATATTTTGTATAAACATTTTTGTTGAAATAAGTCTTAACCATTTGAAAATAGAAGAAGCAATACGTGACTCGACCTCTAATTAATTGAGAGATCGAAGCTGTCAATCAAACAATCAAACAATCAATAGACCTATCAAATGGTTCATTCCGACTGGACGAGAACTTTGAACCCTCATATTAGCGGACATCTATCAGTATTCAGCAATTTCCTTTTTTTGCGACTTAATCGTCGTTACTACAGCTTGTTAAAGCTATAGTTTAGATGTTTAGCTCGCGAACCAACAGTTAGGTGTTACTGACCATGTCTTTATGACGGAGATGTCCGATACAAGCCCAATAAACTAGTACATGTAGTTCCTTTTCGTTTTCAAAAAACTGGTACAGTTTCCACTCATATTCAATAAACTGGTACAGTTTCCACTCATATTCAATAAACTGGTACAGTTTCCACTCATATTCAATAAACTAGTACAGTTTCCACTCATATTCAATAAACTGGTACAGTTTCCACTCATATTCAATAAACTGGTACAGTTTCCACTCATATTCAATAAACTAGTACAGTTTCCACTCATATTCAATAAACTGGTACAGTTTCCACTCATATTCAATAAACTAGTACAGTTTCCACTCATATTCAATAAACTGGTACAGTTTCCACTCATATTCAATAAACTGGTACAGTTTCCACTCTTATTCAATAAACTAGTACAGTTTCCACTCATATTCAATAAACTGGTACAGTTTCCACTCATATTCAATAAACTAGTACAGTTTCCACTCATATTCAATAAACTGGTACAGTTTCCACTCATATTCAATAAACTGGTACAGTTTCCACTCTTATTCAATAAACTAGTACAGTTTCCACTCATATTCAATAAACTGGTACAGTTTCCACTCATATTCAATAAACTAGTACAGTTTCCACTCATATTCAATAAACTGGTACAGTTTCCACTCATATTCAATAAACTGGTACAGTTTCCACTCTTATTCAATAAACTAGTACAGTTTCCACTCTTATTCAATAAACTAGTACAGTTTCCACTCATATTCAATAAACTGGTACAGTTTCCACTCATATTCAATAAACTAGTACAGTTTCCACTCATATTCAATAAACTAGTACAGTTTCCACTCATATTCAATAAACTGGTACAGTTTCCACTCATATTCAATAAACTAGTACAGTTTCCACTCATATTCAATAAACTGGTACAGTTTCCACTCATATTCAATAAACTGGTACAGTTTCCACTCATATTCATTAAACTGGTACAGTTTCCACTCATATTCAATAAACTGGTACAGTTTCCACTCATATTCAATAAACTGGTACAGTTTCCACTCATTTCGAGGTCTGCTAATGCGTGAGAATTTAAACGCTGTTTTAAGCATGGGATTTGTTTAAACCAACCTTCCTCACTGATTACTCCACTGTGTTTGCGGAGTTTACGTTCACTGCAACAAGTCCCGTTTTCGCGTCATTTTTTTTTTTTACACATAATGGGTTAATGAGTCTGTATGTAATTAAATCGAGGGAATTTGAACGGGATACTGCCATTTCATTCGTTAGAATTAATAGTAATCTGTAAAATTTACTCGTTATTTTTTGTTTTCGTCGATTTGATTGGACAACGTATGACTTAACAAAAAAAAAAAAAAAAAAAAAAAACTTGTCACTCGCATTATTGGATGAAATAATTGTACATCACATCCTGGAAGTGAACTTTGAACTCCATCATTGTTCGACATTTAGGTGAAGCATTTTGTTGGTTTAAAGGCTTGAACGACTTCAAGCAGTAGTTACGACGTTTAGGTCGCCAACCAACAGTTTTACATTTAATGTCACCGGCCATAAATGTTGCGAAATAACGCCGTTTATATCAAATTGGAACTTCCCGTCAGAGTTTCTTGGGCTTGGCTGGCGATTCATTAATTGCTACTGAGAGCTATGGTTTTGAAAGAAGAACAGGATGCCGAACGGCAGCATAGGGACAGTTAGCGACATTACGTAAAATTATTGTTTTTTTAAAAATAACGTTAACAATAAGGTGCATTGAGTTATAATACGTATTTTGTGATTTTTTCATTCATGTTTTCTCTCTATAGTTAGTCGTTACGAGGTTAATGCAAGGCTATAAGACTAAACTATTCACAGACCCACCGATTTCAGTTGTATAACACCGTCACACGGAATCTCTACTCACTTCTCGTTAGAAGGGTAATATGTTGGCTCTGACCTGAGCTCGTACTGGCGATCTCTATGTTTATAAGTTGAGTGCAATACCAACTGATATAATGGATCCGACCAGGGGTAATTATCCCCTGTTACCTATTACATATCTCTTAAAATTGATAAACCGTCTGTCGCCGCTATATAGGACCGCTCTCAGGGATTCAACTTTATGGCATGTTTTATAATTTCTTTATTAATATCATGTAAATGGTATTTACCCATTGTCACTCAATCCCTCTTTTACACTTTCAAGGAAAGTTGTGCATAACATTGTGGAAAATGAAAAAATGGTTTGTTATAATTCTTCATTAACCAAAATAATTTCTGGCACATAAACCAATTATCTTTTTTTTTAAAAATCGACCAATCAAAATTGTCGCCAGCATTTACTTTGAATTTGGACCACACTAAAATTGTGAATTCTGGTAATGGGTAAGCAAATACTATATGAATTAAATGAATCAACTTTACGGTGAAAACAGACGGCACTGAATATATTAGTCTCGATTTAATTCGTATGAGTTATACATAACATATACATAACGTAACATAGCATAAATGATAAATTATACATAGAAAATTGTAAATAATATGAATTTTCAATCAAATACAGCACGCATTCACTTTAAATGATAGTTTAATACTACAACGTTTGTGATATTTGGTTGAAAATACCTAAAGAAGGCAGTAGAAACTCTAAATGTTTATAAGAATGCTTTATCAATCCAACAGCAATCGGTTACTATCACAAAACTCGATTTCACAAATCTTTTTTGGGAAAAATATATGACCAGTAACGCAAAAAGGGACCATAAAAAGGGAGGCAAAATGATCGACCCTAGTAAGACTAGACAAACCAGACAGGCTACCTAGGGTTGTGGCTTTTTACTTCCTAGAAGGGCAATTTTTCTCGAGACGAACCTCATACAATAATTTAACAAGACAAATTTTTAATGCAGGGCATCAAAGAAGCCGGCAAATTCTTTGGTTTTCATCAGTGATAATTCTTTTTCAATTATCACTTTCCTGTATAATCACTGGTTTTTACGCCTTTGCAATTTTATACTTAAGAAAATATTGTGATTAAAGAAGAAATTGCTTGATACAAGCAATTTCTTCTTTTATCACAATATTTTCTACCACATAGAATGGTTTTGTTTCAAATTGCACTCACTTTTCATTGTCGTCTGCAAAATGTTTCAAATTGGGCCAGTCTAAAATTTTGAGAAACAGGAAAGGGTTATATAAACTGCTGACATATATGATTAATACGAATTTGCTTTATTGATAATCTTTCAACTGAATGACCATTTGATGAAAAATAACATATTTGCCAAAAAATACTAGGGTCCTTTTTTATGTACCATAGGGGGAAATCTCGGCAAGTTGCCTAAAGGCCACGGTTTCGAGTTCTTCTGTTTCTGTCATGTGCTTATTCGCAAGACACTTAAAATCCAGTTCCAAATTAGCAGTGCGTGGAAGAAATTGCATTTCTCTTAGGACTGTGAAACACTTTTAAATTTTGGGGCAACTAATGTTTATATTTAAAATTATTCGATGCAATAAGACTGAAATGAATTAGTATAAATTAAGACCTGTCTACGCATGTTTTGGATAAGTAAACTGTAACTTATTGACGGGCATAAAAGGAGACCCCGGGGTATCCGAGGATGATTGACGGGATAGAAAAATGTCTTTTTGGTCCATTCTCCTCTAATATTCGGACAAAAAGTCACCATTCTATAGAGCCAATAGTAAACCGTTTCCATAGCACCTTGATATGAATACAAATAAAAAAAATACGTCTTGATGGCCAAAATTCCATTTTGACATGTTTTTCTGTAAAAAAAATCCTTCGACTTTAGATGAAGACTGCGTTAGCGAAATAGTTAATCTGAAGCGAAATTAAACTTGTCCACATTTTCCCCGACATTACAGAGCAGTGCATATTTTCCGCGTGTCTTATGGTTTGTTTTTGGACATTTCAACGCCTAAAAACTAATAAAAAAAATAGAAGAAAAAAATTAACACAGAGTATGCAGTGTAAAAAGGTGACTCTACAGAATAGAGCGTTGTGTAAGAGACATTTGAAAAAAGTTAGAAAAAAAAGAAAAGAACCAGAAGACTCTTACTTGAAAAGCTAGTGTCTTACAACTGTATCACACAGATCTGTATTCTAATATGACGTAAATATACTAAATAAACTTTCCAGGTATAGAGAGGGGGCTGTATTTTATCAGGTTTACACAATGATTTACACCTCTCATAGATGATATCAGTGGTCATATTTTCTACATGCACCCAATCACATTTTTCAAAAAACCGTTAAGTAACAAAGTTAAATCTACACGTTACATTTATATCTTAATACTGAGAAGTTCAAGGACGCCTCCTCCCATGTGCATAATCTAAACGCATTCCTACTTAAACCCGGCTTCAAGACTGCTGTTACTTTTGACATTCTATCTTATTCCGTTGGTAGGTACTTTAAGAGTGTGTCAGTTTGGTTCGCGAAATATGCTTCAATTTCTTTACGCGACCTGCACCTGAAAGAGAAAAGAAAAACAAAGAGAATCCATGATTGGTAAAACACGCAAAAGAAGTTCTTTTACAATTGTGACCATTTGGGAAGTGCCGACACAATTAAGACTTATCACAGGCTATCATGGATGGAAACCTTCACATTTACTGAATGTAGTTAGGTAACCCATCCATAATACTCTATATTCTGACGTAACACAGGATATCACGGGTGTAAACCTTTCACATTTACAGAAAGTAGTTAGGTAACCCATCCATAATACTCTATATTCTGACGTAACACAGGATATCACGGGTGTAAACCTTTCACATTTACAGAAAGTAGTTAGGTAACCCATCCATAATACTCTATATTCTGACGTAACACAGGATATCTCGGGTGTAAACCTTTCACATTTACAGAAAGTAGTTAGGTAACCCATCCATAATACTCTATATTCTGACGTAACACAGGATATCACGGGTGTAAACGTTTCCCATTTAGGTAACCCATCCATAATACTCTATAGTTTCTGGCTAAAACAAAGACTGGCATAAATGGAAACGGTAATCCATCCATAATACCCCATGTTTTCTGAAATGCCACTCTGATAAGCCTAATTTAACTTCGATCTATTATTCGACTATTTTAGTTTCTGAGTTCCCTGAGTTTCATTTTTAGACAAGTCCAGTCTTTTGTCGTGCGGAAATAGATCAAATACAGATAAATCAGGGCTTGACTTACGAAATCTTACTCCTACTACCCTCAATCTGTGAAAGGACTAAGACATCACCTATACAATTCATGCTCTTAAACTGTGTAAGTACTTAAAATCGATAATATTATTCATGCTCTCAATTTGTCTTTGTTATTGTTGTTGTTGTGTAAGTTGGCGCTTGAGTAGAGTCAGAGTATTATAATTCACTTTAAAAACTTAGAAAAAGAGATGCTATATGTACATTACAAAAAAGTTTTTAATTTTCTGGGATAAAATTTTTTCATGTTTGTTAACAGCCGACCATCAAATCGATGAATATTTGCATTTGACATAATGTTTTGAAGCATAAAACGTCTCGAACAAATGAACATTGCAGAATATTGAATTCGACTAGTTATTTGTAATATAAAAGTATGAAATACCTGCAAAATAGCATCCCAAAAGTTGGCCAACAGACTCCTTCTTCATCCGGGCTGATAGTACATTTTCCATCACAAATTACGATCGTTTCACATACATTATGGGACCCACACAGGGAAAGGCACAATACGAAAAAGGCGAGAAAAAGAAGAGACTTCATATCTGTAAAAGAAAGGTTGTTGATTATAAGATTATCGTGGAGCGTAACTGGAAACTTTAGATGCAGTCTCACCAAAGATTTTCAAAGTTTAGAGTATTGAGGTGAATAAACCTTACTACATAAATCATTTATTAGTAAAACACCAAATCGGATTGACCTGTGCTAGTTCCGATTTCTTCTTTTTCAGATATATGGTAAGGAAGTGAAGAATCGCGATTGTCAATCAAAGAATCGTTCGACCAATCAAATCATAGATTTATACAAAGCGAACTTTGAACTCCAACGTTGCACGGCTTATTATACTAAGTATTAACTTTGACTTATATCCTGAACACAAATCAAGAAAAGAAAATAGATAACATTATGCGGTAAAAATGTTAAAATTTGTATTTTACTTTTTTAATTAAAGTGTCTTACATTTTTATGTGTATGATTGGACACAATTAGCATTGTAACTTGAAGAAAGGCATGAAAAATTATTTTTCAGTGTCAAAAAATGAACATAACAGTCAGTACAAGACAACATGTCCCTTCGTTGAAATATCTTGAAAATCTAGCCATATATGAAGGTGATATAAATGAAAGTTCGAATAAGAAAAAATGCGCATTTTTGTGATAATAAGGTTTCTAATTGACGAATCGTTAACCGAATAAACTGCCGACCAATGAAATCATTCATTTACACTAGAAACTAATTTTGAACTAAAACATTGATCGTCATTTAAGTGAATTATATTTGTTGATTTTGTAGCTTTAGCTACGACGTTTAGCTCACTAACCAACCATTCCACTTTTTGTTTAATGCTGCTGACCGAAGATTTTTATGGAACTTCCACTCGGAGGGCTGAGTAACGATGTAAGTGAGAGAGACCAGCGAGGGAATCGTACATCAGCGCAAAGGCATAAGTGCTTTATATGTGAAGTGGGTTTTTTTCTTCAGCCCGATTAGCTCAGTTAGAAGAGCACTTGACTTCAAACCTCAAATACAAGGGTTTCAGCTCTGGGCTAATCAAACTAACAAACTAATTGTTTTTCGGGTGAGACGTTAAAACCGAGGTCCCGTATGATGGTTCTTTACCACGAGCACGTTAAAGAACCAGGCAAAGTTCTCAGCGGTGTCGTCCAGTATCCCCTGTCACAACTTACCGTCTTCCGGGGGGGCTTTGCTCACATGGGCATGGGCTACGATAGCGGCGATAAATAAACGGAAATTCACACATACAAGTGTTTTTAGTCTAGCATAGGGGTTGTTGGGAAATCGACCCGGATATTACAGAAAAATTGAAAACACCGATAAAGGCTAAAAGGGGTAACTTTGACCTTGATCACGTGTACTTTGTCCTTTACTTTAAGGTAATTTGTTGAATATGGCCTATTTATCAAAGATAGCAATCAAGGGTCCAAAAAATGCGTAGAGTCATGAGGGATATCGTAACTGCAGCTGTTTCAAACTGTAGTTATGAGGTTTTAGTTGAGCACCGTCGAAATTTTAACAAAAAGTAAGGTTTGCCATTCGGGAAAAATTATAAGGAGTCCATTCATTTGACCAAGTGATTGAGGAGAAATTTCTTCGGATTGATTGACGGACCGACGTAAGGACGGACAGGCAGAAATGGCCGGACGGAAAGACTAGGCGGAAGCCCTTCTAGGGGCCTGTAAATAATGACAATAATAGTACATAAAAATACGATTAAAAATTTACATCACACTAAGAGTAAAATAACCATTACTATTGTTAAAAAAGGATTATAATAATTGTTACGACAAAGAAAGTAAAAAAATGAAAATAAAAATAAGAAAATAAAAAAAAAGTTAATTATTGACAGATCGCTGGCCCTGATCATTGACTTGTTTGGCCACACCCACTGACTCCGACAAGAAGTTCCACTTAGATACAGCATGGCGTCATTTTAAAAAAAATTCTATGGCCAATAACATATTCAAAAAAGTACTACACGTGGGGTTTTTTTGCCAGTGACTTGTTACAAAAAATTAAAATAGCTGGTTGGCGACGTAGATATTCCAAAAGAATGTTGAGGTTGTGCTAGGATGAGAAAGTACAGCAAAAACATGGCTAGCTGTACAATCTACTATTTTGTAACTATTATACCGTTCGTAGTGTAGTCAATGCGGGGAAACACGTGACCGACATTGATTTTGAACACGAAAAAATAGCGTCATTTTGACAGCTTCACCGGCAAATATCAAACTTCAACAAGCTAAGTATTCAAGCTACCTAGTTTTTCAGTCTAGCAACCTATCCCATCATATGCGCTACTGTCTAAGGTTTCCATTGATACCAATCTTTTCCTTTGCTGATCGTGAGTATTTTCGAAGTGGCGAAAATTTTTTTTGGGTGTTTAGCACGTCGCATCATATTTACGAATATATCTCTTAGCCAAAGAACTCTCGGTTTAACCGAGAGTTCTTTGGCTAAGAAATATAGCCGTAAATATGATGCGACGTCCTTAACACCAATCTGAAATTTTCGTCATTTTGAAAAAAAATAGCTAAGTGTTCTCTATGTATACAGCGATCAGAAAGGAAAAGATAGGTATCAATGGAAACCTTAGACAGTAGCGCATATGATAAGATAGGTGGCTGGGCTGAAAAACTATGTAGCTTGAATACATAGCTTGTTGAAGTTTGAAATTGCAGATGAAGCGGTCAAATTGACGCCATTTTTTCGTGTTCAACACCAATGTCGGTCACGTGATTCCCCGCATTGGTAGTTAAAGCCAGATCTTCATTCTGAAGAAGGCAAAATTCGTTTAAACAATATATCGTTTTGCTCACTTAAGCAAACAAGAGCCTTCTTACCAATACGCAAAAATAGAGTATGTGTGAAGTTCTACGGAAAGCGATTAAGTAATTTTATCATCGCTTATATTTTGAGACCGAATGGAGTGTACCCGGTTCTTTACCGGAAATGTTCGAATATGTGTTTTTTTCCTTTATTTGTCGTCGGTACCGTAGCACATGCCAATATGAGCGACGCTCCCAAAAAGACTGTTAGTTGTTACGTAGGATAGTGCTAACATACAGGACTAAACTAGCGAGAGCTCCGCCAAGTTCGCTAACGTGTTCGATGGATCGCACCGTCACATTGGGCTTCGGTTTTACGTCTGATTCACAGACGAGTCAAGTGCTCTATACCAGTTCGATTATCTATATACCCGTTATATGCACAGGCACTGGTGACTTCATGTATTTCAATAATCTACCTGACCGAGCGATATTGGACGGTAGTTGTTTGAATAACTAGTGAAAGTGAAAAACGTCATCATTTTATGTAAACAAACTTTAATTTGTATTTTAGAATATGGAAGCTTCTTCTATGAATTTTAGGCTATCCGCGTAGAATTTCGAGCGTCATATCTATGCTGTTAGTCATTGAGTACAGTTTTTTAATTACATTGTAACTTTGTTGTGCGCGTGTGTCTTAGTGTGTTTTTTATGAAGATATAACTTTAGACTTCCACCTCGCATCACCAAAACCTACAACCAGTAATTTCTTTCCTTTTGTTATCAATGTCCCTTATATGGGTGTTTAGGTAACCCATATATGGTAGAAAAAGGTCCGAGATTTCCACAGTTGATTAAAACCATAATAGCCCGTTGCTACGCCCCTGTGTGTGGATCTACATTACGGAGAGATAGAGTAGTGATTTCGTAGAAAATGATTTTAATGAGAGATCGCTTTCTCCCCCTTAACCCATTTCTACACAATGACGCTTTTTTGGCGCCACCAAGAAGAAAAATAATTTCTCAATCACCCACAATATTGTCTTCTCAGAAAACTAAGATCTGAAAATTTCACCGTCTTTAAAATGTCGTCTGAAATTTACTTTTTCATTTGAACTTTTCTAAAAGTGTGTCGCCTATAGTAACGGATTAAAAGATGTGTTGATATTCCAGTTTTGTCGATTATGATTGCTGTTCCGTCCTGAAAATCTAGGCATGTCAAACATATTTTGATTGAGATTGAAGAGTCAATAGACAGGGATGGAAAAGATATGAATTTTGATTGAGATTGAAGGATCAATCGACAGGGATGGAGAAGATATGAATTTTAATTGACGGATCGCGGTGTCAATAAAAGAATCAATCGATCAACCTAAATATTTCATTTTGACCGGAAGTGAACTCTGAACTCCAGCATTGGACGATATTCATGAGAGCATCTTTGTTGTTTGACAACTTTACGTCGTAACTACAGCTTATTTAAGTTGCAGTAACGATGTTTAGGTCGCTAACAAACCACTCTATTTTTTTTATTTCATGTTACAAATTAAGGTCGTTTAACTTCGAAATGGACTCATTGTTGGAGATACTTGGGTGGAGCCAGCGATCCGCCAATTATGATAAAATCGTATAAATGTTGTTTATTCTGGACTTAATGAGGAGCTGACGTCATGGCTGAGTAGTCATTAACCCATTTCCGAACAACAAATTTTATTTTGGTCCAATTCTAAAGAGGTCGCTTAAGAGGTGGTTTAAATCGACAAATAAAACATTTTTATAAAAGAGGGAATCACTTGTTACAAACAACTTCTTTTTCTAACAATGTTTTCCATATCTATATTTCTTTTGTGTGGGGTCATGAGGTATTGAGTTTATTACGAGAGTTCAAGTACACGTGTTACCTCCAACATGTCATGGATAAAAGTGGTCGGGACTCAACGAAGAACCTTCCGGAAAACATAGTGGAAATGAAGAAATTCCTTGTTGCAGGCATTTTCTTATTATCCTCAATGTGTTCTACCCAGAAAGACAAATATTTTCAAAATGTCATCAACTAATTAAATAATGGCTGTCAACACTGGGTATGAATATTTTCAGTGATTAGAGTCTTTGCCTCATTCTGATTTGCCGAATATACGAATTCATTCATTGATTCTTAAAATAGTCTACTGTCATCTTAAGCTTTCGCGACAAATCCGACATATCTAATATCTATATTTCAAAAGTTATAATCTCCTCTGCATACTCGTTATTTCACCCTTTTCCACACAATGACGCTTTTAAACGCCCCTTAATACGAAAGCTTTAAAAACATTGTGGGGAATTTTCCAAAATGTTTTTTAACCGGAAACTTGAAAAAAATAGAAATTCATAAACTTTAAATTGGTACCTGCAGCTCGTTTCAATTTAGACCAATCTAAACTTTTATCGTGTGGGAATGGGTTAATCACTCTTGTCATCTAGAATTTTCTCCAATCCCCTACACATGCCTACTACCGAGTGTATAATACATCTGTTCCACTTAGAACTAATAAATATCTGTAACACGGAAGTAGAATAAACCGAACCTATTATTTGTTACACCTTGTCCCAGTATACAAATCCGTTTGTATTATCTATCATTCATTTGCATGTATTTAAAACCCGTTTGCAAACGAGAATCTGCCGCACCGCCTTTTCTGAACATGCTGGGGGCAGGGACTCGGATTTTAGTTATAGGACCAAGTGTAACAACAATGTATATATTATTGCTGTATAATTGTTATACCTGGGTGAATTAAAAGATCTGTTCTGTTTAACTGAACAGAACAGAACATATCTTTTATTTTCATCCAAGTACATAGAGGTACAATGTGGACAATATACTTTTTTGTTTGTTTGTTTGAATGTGGTTTTACGCCGCTTTCAACAATCTTTCAGTTATATCGCGGCGGCTGGAGCACCTAACAATGGAATCCTGGTATTTCTCACACCAGTACTACCATTACATCCTTTCCTAGCCTCCAGCTGCTATCCCACATAGGTCTACGATTATCGACCCATTGGTGAGAGACAAATAGTCGGAAAGGATGAGTGCCGCCGTCGGGGATCGAACCCGGGACCACTAGATTGACAGTCCGACGGACACTATACAACAATAACATTTAGGATAAAAATTCATGTGCTTCCGGTAAAAACACTGAAAAAAGTGTATGCCAACAGCGAGGAAATTTTAGACTCATCCGAGGGATAGATGCGCTACAATGAAGTTGTGTTAACTAAATCCAGTATCGGGGGAAAAGATGACTATGCTTGTGGGGACTAGAATATCATAACTAGAGACAAGGTGGGCTGTAGGTATGTCGTTTTAATTACCATTCGATGTTTCAAATTGAAGTTGGATCTCAATTAGATGTAATACTGTTTATTCTTTTTTTAAACATACAACTATATTAATGAATTTACAGTAACTCGCGCCAAAAAGGTTTTATCCCCTGTTTTACCGTCCTTGTCCGAAACGAAAGAACAAGGAATGAGATATGGGGAAAATAATGCGAATTATTCTTTATCCCTTTCCTGTCTTGCAAAACTTTAGACCTGTCCAATTTCGAAGGTTTTGCAGACAAATATTTATGGTGGATTTAATTTGAAAAATAATCTTTCAGTAAGTACGGAAATATAGTGGAAAATGAAGAATTCACTTGTTACAAGTAATTTCTTTTTTCCCACAATGTTTTCTCAAGTATAAAACCACAGGGACGTAAAAAACTTGGATTGAACAGGAAAGGGTTAAACCTTTAACTTACAAAAGTTGTCATAGGACCAGTCTAATTCTTTGCCGTCTGTTAATTAGTAAACCTCCTTGCCGCACCCTTTACAAGTACTCATTAGTTTTTCTCAACAATAATAGTATACAGCACCCTTCAAGTTTTTGTTTGTAATTAATAATGTCTTAAATGATCTGTTTTTCTTTTATTACTTAGAAGCAACCGAATTCATTATTGATTATCAAAATGAACTTGTTGATTAACCCTCATCTCGTTGAGCTTGTAAAAGTAATTGAATTGAAGTAGATTGCGAAGGGAGCGTCTATTTTCTGCATGACCACTTAAACCATTCCAACACAACGAAAATCTAGACTGGTCCAAATTGAAAGAAGCTACAGACGACAATTTAAAATTGATTGAATTTTAATCTGCTTCCTCTTTTTGGGTAGAAAATATTGTGGATAATGAAGAAATTGTTCGTAAAGCAATTTCTTCATTTTCCACAAGGTTTTCCAAAGCTTTTTTCTTGAGGGGCGTAAAAAGGAGGGATTGCTTTGGAATGGGTTAAACTGGTCTAATTCAAAGCATGATAACAACACTAGTGTATCTCTCTTAATCGCTAAACATCCCTATATAATAAATGGTATATATTTAACGTAATGAACATTCTATTGGTCCAATTAAGCTATGGTAGTTTGTTGTATTTTGCAACATTTAACCCATTCCAACACAATGGAATCTTAGACCAGACCAAATTGAAAGGAGCTGCAGACGATAATTTCAAGTTGATGGAATTTTGAATTTTCGTCTTTTGAGATAGAAAACATTGTGGATAATGAAGAAATTGCTTGATCCAAGCAATTTCTTCATTTTCCACAATGTTTTCAAAAGCTTTTTTGTTGGGGGGCGTAAAAAGGAGGGATTGAGTGGGAATGGGTTAATTAATTATTTTTTTTCTAGCGCGGATGTTGCGTGATCGATAGCGGAAGACAGCTCTTGATTTGGTGTAGTTATATCATGCAATATCACTTTTTTTTTCGGAGGTTGCGCGATCGTCACCGGTAGCCAAATTCAAAATTCTTACGAAAATGGCATGCGATCGAAAATGCCATTGAAAGATCCATTTCTGCGAAACGTTAAATGTTCGGATTTGCAAGTAACTTGGAGGAGAAATGACGAGTTTACTCCACCGATTGGGTCGTTACTAAGAAAATATACTCTCGAACTTTTGTACCGGGTTTTCTTTTAGTTAGGTTAAGGTATATTTATAATAGAAAAAGCGGGATATCAGTAGTTTTTACTTTCAGTCGATATTTTCTAAAGCACTTCTTGTGTTCTGTATCAACCCATTTCTTCACAAGCCCTCCTTTTTTACGCTCCTCAAGTCAAAAAAAATATATATATATAAAGCATTTCGTTGACTTTATCCAGGGAAGCCTATTTGACAAATGGAAATTTGACAAGGTGTTCCAAGGTGTTCATTCTAAAATATGAATATCTAAATTTATCACAGAACTCATTTGTATATTGTTATTTTTAAGAAAAGTAATAAAAAGAAATATTTAAAAAGAAATAATGATGATAACAGTACCTCGTTTTAATAAGTCAGTATTTTCTCAGAACGCTTGAGCGAATTATAACAAGTCTTTTTTAGACACCTAGTCAACGATGGATCTGCTATCAACGCTCCTCCAAAAGGTCCAAAACATCTTTTAAGTGTTTATAAGTTATTCACCTTTTATTTGAAGTATACAGAACTGTGTTATCGCACACGCCCTATGATGAATAATGGTTTTGCGATATATACTTTGACATGTGGAACCTTGTTAGCAGTAGTTTGAAAATCAACAGAATCGTATTACAGGACAGACAAGGCGTAAGGTTCCTTACTTAAGCTTTGTTGGAGGGACATCACAAAATCCATTTGGTGCTTTGATATTAAGGTTTTTTTTATATATACGTGCGTGAAGAATTAAAAAACAAACAAACAAACAAACAAACAACAACAACAACAAAACAAAAACAAAAAAAACAACAGGAAATGTCGTCTTCCAAGAAAAACTTAACAATGCTATGTCGTAAAGTAATGGTAATAAGCGAACTAACGACGATAAAAACATTCAACGCATTCAAATTTTTCATACAGCAAATGCATATCAGTCATGTCTTGAATTCTATCATCATAGTATATCTTCTGTCCGTCTTCGTTTTACAGTTTGTCATTGTATAGTTACAACTTTTTTGTATTTGAAAACACTTAAGTAATGAAGAGAACATTTTTAAACGCATCATACATAAGTGCCAGTAAGTTTTTATGGTCCATACCGGATGTTTTTTTATTATCTCCTATTCTAATATTTTAATTCCATCAAGCAAAACAAAGCAAATATTTTGCTAGTTTTGAGTAAAATTTGACGGATCTTCCTTGTGCGCAAGCATACAAAATAGTTGTGTGTTCAAAATTGTGTTCATGGAGGTATGAGCTTCGACCACCCCACCCCATCCCAGAAACAAACAAACAAATAAAAAAAAACCCACACACACACTCCTCCCCACATACACGCACGCGCACGCAAATTAAACAACCTTGTTTAAAAACGTACTTGAGGCCAGTCAGGAGAAAAGGCCGACATGTATCTATCTATATGTACTGCCTTACTCAACTTTCGGGTATTACTGGCAGGTGCACCTCGCTAGACTTCCGGACTTCACAGTTTATCTTTTTGAAGATCTTTTAAATCTAAATCGACCCATCAGACATACTTTATAGTTGTTGTTGTTTTAAATTCGACCTCTGCTGCACCCAATTATTTCTGTGTATATGTTTATGTATATGTATATGGGAAATCCCAGGGTCCCTTTTACCTGAGGGTTAGATTATGGACATGATCTTTTGAGACAATTCGTAACATATTCACTGTCATTCTGCTGTTAAGTTTGATCTCGGGCTAGATCAACATTGTGTCTAATTTTTTAACAGACATCTTTGACACATGCTACACGTGTTTCTCATAGATCGAAACTTTGTAAGAACCTAAGTAGATAATGCATTGATTGTTGTGATTTTTCTTGAGTGAGAAAGTACAGCAAAAACATAGTTAGCTTCATACTCCACTAATGATATATCACTGAAAGTGTTGTTAAACTTCAACCTTCACCCTTCAAAACCTACAACTATAACAGAGGATTATTCCTTCGTTATAACTTGTAGCAGCGCCCTACAAATATGTGTTTGGATAGTCCATAAGGTAAAACTGGCTTCATACTGCCGATTGGGTCCGAACACGATCAATTTGTCGAACCTGGTCGGCTACCGCCTTTCACACATTCCCACACAAAGACGCTTATTGGCTTCCTACACAGAAGAAAAATAAATAGATGGAAAGTCATGTGGAAAAGGAAGAAATTGCCTTTAACAACAACAACAATAATAACAAAAAAAAAAAGCCATTACCCACACTGTTTTCTAGCAAGAAAGACTAACATCTTCGACATTCCACCAACTTTAGTTGTCCCCTGTAACTTCTTTTAATTTGGACCTGTAAAAAGTGTTGACATAAATGGTAAATCCTTTCCTGTACAATCCCTGGTTTTTACTTCCCTGTAATTTAGAATTGAGATAATATTGCAGAAAAATGAGAAATACTTATAATAACAAGCAATTTCTTCTTTTCCACAATATTTTCTACCCTTCTGAAATGTTATTTTTAAGATTAAACCAACAATAAGATTCTAATGACCTTTGAGATATCTACTGGTTGAAAATTTGCAAAACAGAAAACGGTTAGAAGATGCGTTGGCATTTTACGTTTACAGACAAGGATCGCTATTCCTTCCTAAAAATTTTGGAATGTCTAAAATATTTGGTTGAACTCGTGGAGTTAAAGGTGGAGAGGTTATGAAGAAGATGCCGATTTTAGTTGGCGGATCGGGTGTAAGTCAAATCTTATCCAATCAAATCATTCATTTAAGAAAATTTGAATTCCAACATTGGCCGACATTTATGAGAATCATTTTTGATGGTTTTGCGACTTAAATGTATAATTCAAGCTGTAGCTACGACGTTCAGTGCGCCATCCACCATCTGTTAGCTTTTGATTAATGTGATCGGGTAGGTCGAGCGATCTGATTATCGTGTAAGCTCGTGATAAATGTGATCGGGTAGGTCGAGCGATCTGATTATCGTGTAAGCTCGTGATAAATGTGATCGGGTAGGTCGAGTGATCTGATTATCGTGTTGACTCGTGATAAACGTGATCTGGTAGGTCGAGTGATCTGATTGTCGTGTAAGCTCGTGATAAATGTGATCTGGTAGGTCGAGTGATCTGATTGTCGTGTTAGCTCGTGACAAATGTGATCGGGTAGGTCGAGTGATCTGATTGTCGTGTTAGCTCGTGATAAATGTGATCGGGTTGGTCGAGTGATCTGATTGTCGTGTTAACTCGTGATAAACGTGATCGGGAAGGTAAAGTGATCTGATTATCGTGTTAACTCGTGATAAATGTGATCGGGTAGGTCGAGTGATCTGATTGTCGTGTTGACTCGTGATAAACGTGATCGGGTAGGTCGAGTGATCTGATTGTCCTGTTAGCTCTTGATAAATGTGATCGGGTAATCCGAGTGATCTGATTGTAGTGTTAAGTCATGATAAATGTGATCGGGTAGGTCGAGTGATCTAATTGTCTTGATGACTCGTGATAAATGTGATCGGGTATGTCGAGTGATCTGTTTATCGTGTTAACTCGTGATAAACGTGATCGGGTAGGTCGAGTGATCTGATTGTCGTGATTGCTGGTGATTAATGTGATCAGGTTGGTCGAGTGATCTGATTATCGTATAAGCTCGTGATAAATGTGATCGGGTATGTCGAGGTATCAGATTATCGTGTTACTTCATGATAAACGTGATCGGGTAGGTCGAGCGATCCGATTGTCTTGTTGGCTAGTGATAAATGTGATCGGGTATGTCGAGTGATCTGATTATCGTGTTAGCTCGTGATAAATGTGATCGGGTAGGTCGAGTGCTCTTATGATCGTGTTAGCTTTTGATTAATGTGATCGGGTAAGTCGAGTGATCTGATTATCGTGTAAGCTCGTGATAAATATGATCGGGTAGGTCGAGAAATCTGATTATCGTGTTAGCTCGTGATATATGTGATAGGGTAGGCCGAGTGATCTGATTATCGTGTTAGCTCGTGATAAATGTGATCGGGTAGGTCGAGCGATCTGATTATCGTGTAAGCTCGTGATAAATGTGATCGGGTAGGTCGAGCGATCTGATTATCGTGTAAGCTCGTGATAAATGTGATCGGGTAGGTCGAGTGATCTGATTATCGTGTTGACTCGTGATAAACGTGATCTGGTAGGTCGAGTGATCTGATTGTCGTGTAAGCTCGTGATAAATGTGATCTGGTAGGTCGAGTGATCTGATTGTCGTGTTAGCTCGTGACAAATGTGATCGGGTAGGTCGAGTGATCTGATTGTCGTGTTAGCTCGTGATAAATGTGATCGGGTTGGTCGAGTGATCTGATTGTCGTGTTAACTCGTGATAAACGTGATCGGGAAGGTAAAGTGATCTGATTATCGTGTTAACTCGTGATAAATGTGATCGGGTAGGTCGAGTGATCTGATTGTCGTGTTGACTCGTGATAAACGTGATCGGGTAGGTCGAGTGATCTGATTGTCCTGTTAGCTCTTGATAAATGTGATCGGGTAATCCGAGTGATCTGATTGTAGTGTTAAGTCATGATAAATGTGATCGGGTAGGTCGAGTGATCTAATTGTCTTGATGACTCGTGATAAATGTGATCGGGTATGTCGAGTGATCTGTTTATCGTGTTAACTCGTGATAAACGTGATCGGGTAGGTCGAGTGATCTGATTGTCGTGATTGCTGGTGATTAATGTGATCAGGTTGGTCGAGTGATCTGATTATCGTATAAGCTCGTGATAAATGTGATCGGGTATGTCGAGGTATAAGATTATCGTGTTACTTCATGATAAACGTGATCGGGTAGGTCGAGCGATCCGATTGTCTTGTTGGCTAGTGATAAATGTGATCGGGTATGTCGAGTGATCTGATTATCGTGTTAGCTCGTGATAAATGTGATCGGGTAGGTCGAGTGCTCTTATGATCGTGTTAGCTTTTGATTAATGTGATCGGGTAAGTCGAGTGATCTGATTATCGTGTAAGCTCGTGATAAATGTGATCGGGTAGGTCGAGAAATCTGATTATCGTGTTAGCTCGTGATAAATGTGATAGGGTAGGCCGAGTGATCTGATTATCGTGTTAGCTCGTGATAAATGTGATAGGGTAGGTCGAGTGATCTGATTATCGTGTAAGCTTTTGATAAATGTGATCGGGTAAGTCGAGTTATCTGATTATCGTGTTAGCTCGTGATAAATATGATCGGGTAGGTCGAGAAATCTGATTATCCCGTTAGCTCGTGATATACTCGATCGGGTAGGTCGAAAGATCTGATAATAATGTTAGCTTTTGATTTATGTGATCGGATAGGTCGAGTGATCTGATTATCGTGTTAACTCGTGACAAATGTGATCGGGTAGGTCGAGAAATCTGATTATCGTGTTAGCTCGTGATATACGTGATCGGGTAGGTCGAAAGATCTGATTATCGTGTTAGCTTTTGATTAATGTGATCGGGTAGGTCGAGAAAACTGATTATCGTGTTAGCTCGTGATAAATGTGATCGGATAGGTCGAGTGATCTGATTATCGTGTTAGCTCGTGATAAATATGATAGGGTAGGTCGAGAAATCTGATTATCCCGTTAGCTCGTGACAAATGTGATCGGGTAGGTCGAGAAGTCTGATTATCGTGTTAGCTCGTGATAAATGTGATCGGGTATGTTGAGTGATCTGATTATCGTGTTAGCTCGTGACAAATGTGATCGGGTATGTCGAGTGATCTGATTATCGTACAAGCTCGTGATAAATGTGATCGGGTATGTCGAGTGATCAGATTATCGTGTTAGCTCGTGATAAATGTGATCGGTTATGTCGAGTGATCTGATTATCGTGTTAACTCGTGACAAATGTGATCGGGTATGTCGAGTGATCTGATTATCGTGTTAGCTCGTGATAAATGTGATCGGGTAGGTCGAGTGATCTGATTATCGTGTTAGCTCGTGACAAATGTTATCGGGTAGGTAGAGTGGTCTGATTATCGTGTTAGCTCGTGATAAATGTGAATGGGTATGTCGAGTGATCTGATTGTCTTGATGACTCGTGGTAAATATGATCGGGTAGGTCGAGTGATCTGATTGTCGTGTTTAAAGGTGATAAATGTGATCGGGTATGTCGAGTGATCCGATTGTCGTGTTGGCTCGTGATAAAAGTGATCGGGTATGTCGAGCGATCTGCTTGTCGTGTTGGCTCCTGATAAATATGATCGGGTAGGTCGAGCGATCTGATTGTCGTGTTAGCTCGGTATAAATGTGATCAGGTAGGTCGAGCGATTTGATTGGCGTGTTTGCTCCTGATAAATGATATCGGGTAGAATCGAGCGATCTGATTATCGTGATGACTCGTGATAAATGTGAATGGGTAGGTCGAGTGATCTGATTGTCTTGATGACTCGTGATAAATATGATCGGGTAGGTCGAGTGATCTGATTGTCGTGTTTAAAGGTGATAAATATTATCGGATATGTCGAGTGATCCGATTGTCGTGTTGGCTCCTGATAAATATGATCGGGTATGTCGAGCGATCTGATTGTCGTGTTGGCTCCTGATAAATATGATCGGGTATGTCGAGCGATCTGCTTTTCGTGTTTGCTCATGATAAATGTTATCGGGTAGGTCGAGCGATCTGATTTTCGTGTTGGCTCGTGATAAATATTATCGGGAATTCGAATGATATGAATGTTGTGTTAAATATGGTCGAGTGATCAGATTATCGAGTAAGCTAGTGATAAATGTTGTCGGGTTTTCTGAGTGTCGTGTTAACTCGTTATAAATTAGGTCGGGTGGTCGCGTGATTTGATTGTTGTGCGAGCTCTTGATAAATATGGTCCATGTAAGCTCGTGATAAATGTGGTCGAGTTATCTGATTGTCGTGTTAGCTCATGATAAATATGGTCTGTGTTTGTTCGTGATAAATGTGATCGGGGTCTCCAGTTATCTTTTTGACCCTGTGATTTGATTTTAGGTTTCAATGGGAATTTTGTGACACTTTGCATTAATCAATCCATTCCTCAACAATACCGCTTTTTGACACTCCCATGATTTTTTAAAACATTGTGGAAAATGAAAAAAAAGATAGTTGAAAACAATTCCTTCATCATCCAGAATGCTTTCTATACCAATGAATCCCAATGGACAAAGATTTTTAAAAGTTTTCGTCTGCGACTTCTTTTAATTACGACCACTCGAAAATCCTGAATTTTGGTCTGGTTTAAACAATTGGATCACCAAAACCTGATAGCTACAGTTTTTACGAGTATTTATTAGTTTTCTTAACAAAAACATTATCGAGAACTTTTCTAGTTTTTAATACATTGTTGGAAAAGAAGACTTCGATTGTTACCAGAGATGTCATCCATCCATAATCTTTTCTCTTAAAACAAATGTCGTTTATCAAAATGTGAAGTATTGACCTTCTTCACTGGTCTCTTGTCTCAGATAACGAGGCTATTCAAAGAGTAAAGAAAACAAGTCATTTTTTTAACATTCGAAACTCTTATCTACTATAAGGAGGTTATTCAAAGAGTATAGAATACAGTTGTATTTTTTACATTAAAATAATAAACGATGCTTACGCTTCAAAATCTTTAAAATACAATATAAACAACCCAATGTTTTTTTTCTCGCACAATTTGCGTTATTTTTCAGTGTTTCCTGTATTCGGCGAAATTGTTTATTACAATTTCAGAATGATCAAAGAATTTACAGTACTGAAGAGAAAGCTGTTTAAAGTTTATCTTGTTGATCTAGATATAGATAAATTGACCAAATATTTTTTGAAAGGAACATATCTAACTCTTTACAATATACACTAATAAAGAATGTAAACTTTGGTTAAAACCTGTCTAGCAGTTCCTAAGATGGTCGGAAAAGGTACCGACGCTTGGTTGGAGTACAGTTTAAATGACTAATTAACTAGATTAGCTTACAAAGTTCAAAGTTCACCTCCGATCTAAATGACTGATAAAATTGCGACAAGAAACAAATCAGTGATATCAATATTTTCAGGATTCTTTTTCTAAACTCTTTTTGATAGTGAGCTAATTTTTAGTGCAGTTTACCAATCGCTATCAATAATGATAATAAATAATAATAATAACCAAAAAAAATAAGAAAACAAAAAGAAAACAACAACAACAAAAACAACAAACAAACAAAAAATCGACCTTTCAAAATATTGATTTAGACTGGAAGTTAACTTTGAACTTGGACAATAGGCCGACATTTGTTGGAAGCGTATTTGTTGGTTCGGGGTAACGATAGCTTATTCATGTAACTACTCATTAATTTTGCAAACTAACGCTTTTCTGAATAGAGGTGGAATGTTCCTGTTGGAGGCTGTGGGCGGGCCAAACGGAGTCAGTAGGTGGGGAACTTGGTATTGCGGTGCAATGCTTACGGATGCTTGTGAGTTTAGGACAAACATTCTAGAATTTCAGGAAAAAGGGATCCAAATCCTATTCAATATTGTTGACAATTAGAATTAGCTAACAAAAAATGGCATAGAAAACGGAACAGGTATATATTTATTAAACAATACACTTAAAGTAACACATGTAACATACTTTCTGAATTTATAGGGCAAATAGATCTGCATAAACATTTATTTCTCGATTTCGACCCCCCCCCCAGCATTTTTCATGCACTGAACCCAGAATGCTACTGTAACATTCAAACATCCAATTTTAAAAGGGGCCCATTCTAAGACTGCAACCTTTGTAACAAGCTTGTAACACCCTTATAACATTCTTGCAACATATAGTAACATTTCAAAAAACGTATTATCTTGCCCAAAATAGAAAAATTTACTGTAACATTATAGTTTCACAAAGCGACCCATTTTACGAGTGTTTGTAACCTTTGTAACAAGCTTGTAACATTTCACCCCCCCCCCAAAAAAAAATTCCATGCTCAAAATTGGGAAAGTTACTGTAACATTGTAACATGCAAATGGGTCCCTTTGTTAAACCGAATGCTACAATGTTACAATAACTTTCCCGATTTGGCGCATGAAAGTGCGTTTTTAGCTAGCAAAGCGTCAGCTTTGGTAGCTTAAGTTAAAAGACAAAATTTGAGGTCGTCCCGAAGTTCAACGAGTGCAAACTGCCACTGGAGGCTTAACCACCAAATCCGTTAAATGCCTACGCCATAAAATGTATTTTAGGAATATTGCAAACACTGCATTCAAGTTCATCTACTAGTAGGTATATTTAGCACACTTGAGCACATCGTGTTCAAAATGACTCTGACGCAGAGTCTTCAAAGAGGTTGCGGACGACAAATTCGTATTGTTGAAAATTCTAAAATATTTATCTCTCTAGGTAGAAAACAAAGTGGAAAATGAAGAAATTGCCTGTAGCAAGTAATTTCTTCATTTTTCACAATATTTTCCACAACTATTTATTATGGGGCGTTAAATGGAGGAATTATGTGGGAATGGGTTAACTCCTTTGTTACTTTAACCTCGTTTCTTTATCATGATAACATTTGACAAAGAAGATTACTGAATAATACAATGCATTGCTAGCTAACAGTACTTTTCAGTACTTTGATATGAAATGTTTTATATGGTACAAAGATGTTCCCAAATAATTAATTTGTTACACTTTCTTACTTATGTGTCTGTTGTAACTTATTCCAATATGCTCCATATATTGCGTCAAAAGGAGTCACTATCTCGACAATTAAATTGAGTTGATATAGCGATCAATAATCTATATAACCCACATACTATCTAAAAGTATAAAATAGTTTTAGTAAAATCTATTTACTAAATAGTTGACACTATGCTTGAGAAGATTGATCAATAGTTTATTGATGTATTATTGACAGTGTGTTGGTGATATCAAAGATTGAGTACCAATGTCTTGAAATTGTCACTCACAGCCAGCATAAACTCTACAAATGCATATCCGCTAAGCGCGTTGGTAAATGGAGTTGAAAAGGCCCTGTTTTACACAGATGACATTCAACAATCTTGTGTTTGACTTCATCTCTTCACTTTACCTCGAGATCAATTTGATTGCCTCGATTCGTGCTACGGGATTAGCCACGAAGGCTAAAATCATAACCACACATCCTTATCAAAAACCGCTAGTTTTCTTAATTTGTATGGAAGTATAAGCGAAAAACTTCCACATAATGAATGTACATTTCTGACAAGAATGTTGACTTGTATCTTACTGGTAAGCTACCTATATCTTGAACAAATCCTAGAGTACGTCAACAGTACAACAACGTGAAAGAAGTTCTTATTGCGTTAGAAATGAAAAAAAAAAGTATTAGTTATGGTAGAGACCTTTATGAGAATAGGAGAAATTGCTTGTTAGAAGCAATATTCCTATCATCGAGATTATTTCTTCAATATTTATTTTCATATGCGCCAAAAGGAGGATTTGTTTGTTAATGGGTCGAAGAGTTGTGCATGCACCGCGATTGTGTTGTTAAAAATATTCTTTTTGCATACAGCAGTATTATATTTGGGCTTAGGATCCTATGTAGAAAATAAGTTTTTTGCTATAACAGACAAAATTTGAAGTCGTCTCAAAGTTCAACGAGTGCAAATCACCACTGAAGGCTTAACCACTAAAGCCGTTAAATGCCTACGCCATAAAAAGTAGTTCTTATGTTGTAAACTCTGTCTGCAAGTTCATTTCCTAGGTATTCTCTGCTCACGTGAGCACATCTTGTTAAAACAATGTGGAAAATGAAGAAATTGCTTGTAACAAGCAATTTCTTCATTTTCCACATTGTTTTCCACAACTATTTTCTCAAGGGGCGTTAAAAGGAGGAATTTGTGTGGGAATGGATTAACTCCTCGGTTACTTTAACCTCGTTTATTTATCATGATCACGTTGGACAAAGAAGATTAGAAAACAATGCTTTGCTAGCTTACAGTATTTTATATACTTTGATTTTTCTCTGTAGCAGATATAATGCGAGAACGACCCAGCATTAACTTGCAGATGCCACATATCACTCTTACCTTAAAGCACACTAATAAGATTACCAATGTCATAATTACTCACGTTGATTCACAACTCATAACCATATGATAATATTTGAATTGAGGTTGATATATATAACTTTACCCTTTTTAGTATGTATGTTTCACTTAAGCGCAGTCTTAGATCAGAAATTTCATAAAAAGACATT
Source organism: Fragum fragum (assembly GCA_946902895.1). Taxonomy (NCBI): domain Eukaryota; kingdom Metazoa; phylum Mollusca; class Bivalvia; order Cardiida; family Cardiidae; genus Fragum; species Fragum fragum. Next base: position 52,333,969 of record OX336377.1, read on the forward strand.
CTTTACTTTCTGGCAATAATCAGAAATTCGACTGGTTAATTTAAGAAAAGAATCTTGGTGGATGACTAAACAATGAATTAAAAATGTGTATAAAGTCTCAAATCACAAAAACAACAATGATAATAATGATGACAATCATAAAGTTGGAGCCATAGTAATAGTAATTATAGTAATTAAGTGATGATAATAACAATAATCACAACAATAACACTGTCTTTATCTAAAGTAGATAAATTAAGTTTGACAGGGTAGCGATTACGGAACCTCTATGTCCGGAAAAGCCTTTCATTTATCGTATACTGTAGCGAACTAAAAAGGGGGTGCAATGTAGGACCGGGTTATTCGAGTTCACAGGCTGCATAGTTAATATATCTGCAAGGTGCATCTGACCATCTAAAATCCATTGCCTCCATTAGCAATACGCAGTTATAGTTGTTCCCACCATTAGGTTCATCTGAAGTTCCCCAGGCGGTATATAAACCTTCGTCAGTGAGTCCAAACCAATAGTAGGACAAGTCTGTCAAAACAGAAACGGTAGATAGATATAGCTGAGTAACTGCCGCTGACAATAAAATAATCGTGTGATCAAATCACTCTTTCAATTCAATAGTTGTTTCCGAACCATACATTTCGTTTATTGAAGCTGTGGGATGCTATAGTAAAGATCTATTACTTAATTTAAAGCCACATCTTCCCCCAAAACACTCTATAAAAATGATAAGAAAAACTTACCCCAGGCTCAAAAAGCATAAATAAATATGACTATTGAAATTATAAGATCAACATGATTCTACGCAGTAACCCAACAATGCCAGAAAAAAGTTTCAGTATTTTAAAATTGTAACCTTAATCTGTGATGACGTTGTAACTTTCGCTAGTCATTCAAACAAATAGCTAGGTCACGAAGATTAACGAAATCGTCCGTGAAGTTTAGTCATCAGCACCTGTGCATGTAACAATCAATGTCAAAGATAGGCTAAGATTTCCGGTGAAGAATTGGCTGCTTTTTTCGCAATAGCAAGGTATCCATGACCGTCGAAGGATATATCGAATGGTTAAAAACTTTACCTGCTTAAACTTTTTTGAACAATATTTTCTTGTGTAAATATTGCCTTGACACACAAATATACTAGGAAACTAGGAAATATATTCATAAACCGTTGGATTTGATAAAAATCAATTCCGACCTTTTTTAATACAATCCGGTCTGGACTGAGAAACTCCGTAAATGTCTATCCGAATGTTTAAACGGAATAATTCGTCGATTTTTCGTCGATATCCTTATTGATATAATATCCAATAATACCGAGGTACTTTTCGATAATTCAACAGTTGCAACTTCGGTACACAAATACAAAGAAATTCGGAAGACCGGTGGTGATTTTATTTTGTTCACAGGTCATATATATTGTACAGATTTTGAAAGAAAAATTTGACCTTCAGTTTCCAAATTTCTAACTTTAGTGCTTTTAAACATTGTTGGAAGGCGATTTTGTAATGCAAATGACTGTTCACTTTTTGAAAAAAAGAGAGAACAGAAGATTTTTTTGCAGTTACAAGACGCCTTAAAAGTCAGCGAAGCACAGCCCAAATGGAGACGGAATTCGGGTAAATACATTATCTGTCGATGGCACTGAAAATTGCCTTACTTGGCAAGTTTCATGACGTGTCAAAGACATCACTGGCTTCCGCTTGCAATGCAGCCGTGATCTACATCAACCGAAGTCTTGCGACCTCACGCAATAAATTCCGACGTTTCAAAGTAGGGCAAAGGGATTATATCACAATATGTTAAATTTCTAGTGAATTTTGAAGATTTACACAAAAAAAGAAAATTTACCGTGAAAATTATACTAATAACAATCGATTCCCTATATCAAATTTTAATGAAAATCAGTTCAAGAGCCATTTTTAATTTGAAATGTGAAATTGAAGTTTAAGTGAAGAGTAGGAAAAATGAAGTTTATAGTCGGAAGTGTTGAATGCAAATTTGGAAGTGTGAAGTCGGAAGTGTGAACTGTAAAGCGTGAAGTATGGAGTTGGAAGTTCGAAGAATGAAGCCGGAAGTATGAAGTGTGGAGTCGGAAGTTTGAAGTGCGAAGACGTAAGTTTGAAGTCGGAAAGTTTCAGTAAGGTTTGAAGTGTGAAGTTTGAGGTGTGAAGTGGGAAGTTTGAACTGCGGAATCAGGACTTTGTAAAATGATGTTAGAAATACGAAGGGTGAATCGGAAGTTTGAAGTGTGGGGTCTCAAATTTGATGAATGAAGTCAGAAGTTTAAAGTGTGAAGTCGGAAGTTTGGAGTTGAAAATGTGAAATTAGAAGTCGGAAGTTTGAAGAGAAATATGATGTGTGAAGTAGGAAGTAAGAAGTATGAATATTGAATTGTAAAGTTTGAAAATTGAAGTGAAGTACGAAACGTGAAGTTTTGAATGTGAATCGGGAAGTGTGAAGTTTGAGAGTGAAGTCGGATGTTTGAAGTGTGAAGTCGGAAGTCCGAATTCACACTTCAAACATCCAACTTCATGTTTTACAGTTCCAGGCACACACTTCAAGCTTCCAATTCATCACTTCACACTTCCAACTTCATACTTCACATACTACACATTCTTCAAACAGGAAGTATGGTAAAGGTCTCATTTGATAAATTAATACACTTTATTGCAACGAAAATTTGAGTTTGGGAAAAAATATGGTTTAAAGAAGAAAAGCCAAATATTTGCCTTATCAATTCATCTTTAGCAATTCATCCGTTTCAGCAAAAATTCAATCGTTAAACTCTGTATATAAATACATTTACTACTTTCAGAATTAACTGATGCAATAAATCACTTTTAGAATTCATTATAGCGAGAGATGTTCTAAACTTGATATTGTCGAAGGTTTCTATAGTATCATTATAACTATTATTTTACGTTTTTCATTTTCCCTTTATTTTTCTTCTACTATTCTAAATCACCCAGTTTATTTCCTTTTCAAGGTAGGTATCGATGTTTTTGTTTTTTTCATGTAACATATATGTATTATTCCTATTCCCTTTCATACACTATTTGAAAACAATAAAAGTAGTTTTGTGCAAATCAGAGGTCGCTTATCAGAGAAAAAAACAGGATATTTCCCTAATAACCTACGTAGACTACTCGTCTTTTGTTAACCCAAGACAGTTGAAAACAAAAAATGGTCATTCACGTGGTGCGTATAACCGTTTGAATCTCGCATTTAGTTTAAATTACATCAAACCAATGTCATCGTTACGTCATCAGGAGCTATATTCGCTAGCCGGTCCGTTGTTTGCGCAGGTCATATTCTCCGTAGATGTCAGTATTTGAAAAATGCCAACTATCGGAAGATAACGCTGGCCGGTCTTAAATTCTTTAAAGATCAGTCGAAAACTGTCGTAAGCGTTATTACGAATATAAACGCTTACTGTATTTTATTACTAACCATTTGATGTGATATGAATTAGGAAGTTGATTGTTTCGCTAGTCAATTCGCTATCTTTGACTTTAGTTCATATTCAAATGAGGTCTTGTGATTACGACGACCGAATTCCGTGACGTAAATAACCTGGAATTACGCTGAACCTTTCCTGTATTACCACAAAAAAGCCACTTTCAACCTATAAGATTATCGCCAAAACAACATATGACTCGAATTTAAATATTAAATGTTCGTTGGATCATGTCTTTCGACACTTGGCAATTTTTTCTAGTCATTTTTCTAGTCTAGGTTTGAGTAACATCGATACCTCCCTTTAATTGAAAAGTAGATAATTCAAAGTATGGGTTATATTACAGCACAATATAATACCGACTTGCTAGTTCTCTCACTATAGTACAAATAGCCACTCTACCAGTGAGAATTGGTATCTTCAACTACTATTTCCCCCATTTTTTCGGTATTAAACAAAACATTCCAGAAAAATTAAGTCCAAATTAACTAGAATTTTGTACCGTTACATGAAGTACAATTTCCGTTTCTTTTCCTAAAGGGTCTCGTAGATTTGTCCTCCGGGATGGCTTTACATTGTATTTTCGAGTAATACGTTCGTAGGTTCGCGTTAATTAGATATTCAACCATCAAATAGTGAGCGATAGATACTTTTTTGCCAGTAGAAATTTGAGAGCGATCGGACGTCGGATACAACAGTTTAAATAATTACTCGAACCTTTTGGTCAGCCCTTGATGCCATTGAGGATTTTTCCTATGGATACGATTCCATAGCTTATTACTATGGGTGCTAAATATGAGATTGAAGATTATGTGCACAATAACTTATAATTCAAGCAACGTTCATTGACGTTTTTTCAAATTATGAATTCAAATTGATTGTCATTATGTAACAATAACTCTCATGTCTGTACCAATGTAGCTATCTTGAAAAGCAAGCACACGCAAGTTATAAATAAAATAATAAACTTGCCATTGTTCTTGTTCATAATTAGGCGACATTGGGTAAACTGTAAGAGTGGCGAGGTTTTTAAGCCCTGTAGCATCGAAAAGAACAATCACTGTCTGCATAATATGTATTATGACATCATCACTCGTAAAGATATCATGTTCTACAAATCATGATTTTTTTTTTTTTTTTTTTTTTTTTTTCAAAGCGGGGTGGCCGATTTTGTTAATTCTATGTAACTCGATAAAAACTACAAACGAACTATAAACAGCGTATTAAAACGATGCATCATTATATGAACAAGAAAATATTTTGTTAATATATGGTTTCAGGCAGAAATGTATAATTATACGTAATGCATTCTTTTCCATACCTCGCGTAATCCGATGATATTGCAGCAGCAAAAATACCCACTCGATCGTGCCTGAGCTGATATTTAATGCTCATCCATTGGTAATGGGGCGATCACATTATTGGAATCTTTCCGTTATGACGTCTTGATTGTTAAACTGATGTTCGGATGATCCCTTAGGTATGTTAAAATCGACCAGAAGGTAAGCGGAGTCGGTGGGCAGATCCAGGAATCCGTCAGTTGCTTGATATCACATACGGAACACATAAAAAAACAAACAAAACAAAAAAATTACCTTAATCAGAAACAACATTAGAACTGTTGTTTTTGAGTACACATTTGGTATTTAATATCACCTCTTTATGGTCCAGGTGTTTGTTGTTAAAAGTATGGAGCATAGTAAGTTTGTGCTAGACTAAAGTAACAAGATTTAATAGTTTTGCTGATTTGCTCAATCAAACCCTGAGCTTTAGAATAAAACTCAAACCGCGCAATTGGATATCTTTTGTGATACCAAACATAATCTACATGTCTTCGATTGATTTTGTCTGTTTTTCGAATGTCAGATGGTCATCATTCTTATCGTCATATATTTGCTCCGTTCTTCACTGCATCATCTTTAAAACATGACTGCCTCGATGGAGAGTAGTATACGTGCTTGAATCTTGATCTGCAGGTCACATGTTCGAGCCCCACTGTCACCAGGGGGGGGGGGTGTTCATGGACAACATACTTGGTATCCAGCCCCAGTCTGCCCAGCTGTAAAAGTGGGTAGCAGTAGGCTTTGGCCACTACCTCTCTTTCAGGGACGTGAAAACATCTGGATTGTAAGTGTTCGAGAGCGATTCTATAAGGTTTAAGCTTTCGTCGCAATCGAACTAAAAAAAAGACAGTATAAACTAAAAGATGAAATAAGTTGAAGTTACATGTAAGTTGTATTTTCCCTTCCAAAAGATCATCATTTAATAACTAATGTAACCACTGTATGTTCGCTCTTTGGTGATACATGTTTGAATATCTTTGTGATTCAAAATGAACGGTCTACTTATCCGTCTATCAATTTTGTACACTGCTTCACGTTCTATACAGTATAGTAAGGTTTAAAACTTTTCCGCTCTTGGCTGGTATTTTCTATGTTGGATGAATTTTTTCCTCAATAATCATTATAACGATCACGCGACCGTTTTGAAAGTAACAGAATCACTGTATCTGTACCAGATCCGATCCTCTTGTCTTATGTCTATTTTACAGAGTTTCTCAGTTGCTTCTTCTATGTGAAAGGCCACATACAAAAATTATGATTACGCAGACACTACTACAAAAATATATCATATTTGTTCAAAACGAGTCGTTGGCATTAACGTTAGAATGACCCTATCTTGAGACAATCACCAGACATGACGTCACTAACTAGCCTTCGCAGTCTCCGCCAATTTCCCCAAATAACAGTGATTTATTCTGTACGCTTATCACAAAGCTGAGTAAATTGTCAAGTTACTCGATGTATTCTTATGAATTTCAAACTAGTTCATGTTGTTTTTGTGGCTGACAAATTAAGAGGATGGTTAAATTCATATGAATTACATCAGGAATCATGTCGTTTTATCAGCATTTCCATCTATTCACTTACCTCTTTGTGCCTTGTTATCCTTCAATTAAAATGTGTTTTCATTAGTATTTGAAACTAAAGGATTCCTTGTAACCTAATTACTTAATATATTTTTTATTTCGCCCTCAATTAGTGTCATGTTTCAAAAAAAAAAAGAAAAAAGAAAAAGAAAAGAAAAGAAAAAATCGGACACTTGCATCTCGTATAAAGATCAACTATGGTTATCTGTCATCTATATTAATTTTGACAATATTGAACTACTTAGTCGTATTATGGTCTTGTTATAGGGATCGAAGCGGTGTTTCGAATAACGCGTGCAGTCTTACAATGCGAAGCTAGTGTAAACAATTTGATAACAAAATACACATGTACTTTTACATTTTATAAGCGTTATTTTTTACGTGCATCAATAAAGCAAAAACCCCAAAACATACAGAAGAAAGTTTAGTTGTAATTATCAAAGGCCCATGTAGATATGACAGTTTATAGTCAAGACCATTTTTCTATAACAATCATTTCCTAGATTAATTTACCTCTTTCGGAAACAAACGACAAGGAAAGCAAATATATACAGTACTATAATAATTGTCATTGAATGTTTGATCGATGGTATTGGTGTCATTGTTGCTGCAAACTATGCGGGGAAATATTAAACAAACATTGTACGCTTCGAGTACCCGTTTTATATGAGACCGTCTATAATTCGTTCAAAAACCTGTGTCTGTCTTTTTTGAATAGTATTTCAAAATCATTGATCTAATGCTATTCAGCCGCGCTTTTCAACAGTTTTGTTTGTTTAAATTGGGTTTAATGCCGCTTCTAATAATATTTTAATAATATCGCGGCGGCTGGAGCACCTAACAGTGGATTCCTAGAATATCTCGCGTTGCATCCTTTCCTATAGCCTCCAGCTGCTATCCCACTTAGGTTTAGGATTATCCACCCATTGGTGAGAGACAAATGTCAACAGGGAACGATTCCTTTAAATGATATGCCTTTGTTGGAAAAGTGGTTGTATCAGAAGTCGCTTCATTATTTTTTAACTGGTATAAATTCTAGTCGATTTTTCTTCAGCTCCTAAAGTAACATTGTTGAAGGAATTCTATGTAAAAGATACTCCCGACTCAAAAATGCAACGAAATTCAAATGCTCCGTTTTAGAACTACCTGTTTGTAATAAAGTCAGTATTTTAAGGGTCCATATGCATGAAAGGCAGTATTGGATAATAGGGTCGTCAGCGATGGCATTTAAAGATCTTTTCATGGAAAATGATTGGTTTTAGTTTTTAACTCAACTTGCAGAAAGACAGACAACTATGGTTTTCAGTCCGTCGTGCGTCCGTCAGCAGTTACTTGAAAAATCTTCTTCTAAAAATTCAACCGAATTTTAAAGGAATGATTCTTGGGTGGCCGTTAATCGGATTCCTTCAAAGAAATGTGTTTGGCTAAAAAAGTATGGCTTTACTGGGCGGAGATAATTTCAGTACTAGTATATAGTGAAAACTTAAAAAACCTTCTCCTTTTTCAACTAATGGATTGATTTAGATTTTTTTACAGAAATGACCATTAAATGACTCTTTATAAGATTCTTTAAAAAAACTGAGTTGATAGGAATGGTTTTATATAGACGCGCTAATTTCCATTATATGGTATATAGTGATTTTTTCTCAGAAAACAGTGGATGGATTTAAACCCAATTTCAATGAATTGATACTTTTGTGTCCGTTTATCAGATTTTTACAAATAATTTTGATTCGATGAAAAATATGGCCGTTATGGGGGGATCTACTTTCTATATGATGTATATGCTGAAAACTTCTTCTCTGGAACAAATTGGTAGATTTCAAAAAACATTTTACAGACATTTTTCTTCGGTGGCTCTTTGTCAAATTCTTTGATAGAATATGGTTTAACTACTTAGCTTTCATGATGCAGAGATTATGTCCATATATGCTATATTGTGGAAATGTTGAATATCTTTTTCTTGGAAACTGAAGGATGTTTTTTTATTTATTTTTTCGGTAATGATCTTTAGGTGATCCTTCAGATATATAAAAATAATAGATTTTAGTAGGTTTGATAAGCTTAGAGGAATTGGTCAAATTTCAGATTGAGATCACGCAGTGATTCAAAGAAAATAATTGATACTGCTTGACTGAGAATAATTATTCCACAGATGAAAATTACCTCCCATAAAGTAATTTCAAAAAGGGTATTCATTTTTATTTTATGTTAAAATAGATTTAAACTAGCGTTACGATAAGTAGACTCAAGCCGGTGGAGCTAATTAGGCGCTCATGCGCCTCTAGTTTAATTGTTGATGTTCAATTATGTATTTATAATGTTTCTATGTTATGTTATTTGTTTTGTGGCTATACTGATTCCGAGCCGAATATATCACGAAGTTTTAACTCATCAAATCAACCCATTTTAAACTTCAATAATTCGTATTTTTGTCCATATTTATGACACTAAAAAGTCATAAACAGTACATATCGATGGGTCGGTGCGAAACACTTGTAACTGCCTATAGACATATAGGTAGTTACAACTGTTTCGCGCTGACCCATTGATATGTAACCATTCGACCTTGATGAGTGTTGGTTGACCTGGAAAGAAGTTAAAATCTAATTCTACTCATGAAAGTTGATATAATCGACACTGCCAGTCAAAAGTGACCTGTCAACAGGTCCGCGGAACAAATATTTGAAAAAAGATACCAGTTCTAGTAAAGCTTATTCAAACATCGTAATAACAATATAGATAGGTACAGTATTTAGATCTAGAAATTTAAACAGATTTGAACATTTTCGACCTGGGTCGGACTGCAAAATCCGCGCAGTCTTACCTTTTCAGTATTTTTCACATTTCACTTCAGATTCCTTCAACGGAACAGGTATGTTTAACAGCGTGAGAAGCTCAAGCATTCAATAGAAACTGTTTTGCATGTTACTTTACATAGTATCATTTTTCCTAAAAGAACGTTCAGTTATTTCGTACTGTCCACGGGAAGATCGTTTATATTGAAAGGAAATATTAACGTTATGAAGATTTGTTTTTATTATTACTTGACTAGTCTCTCTAAAATCATAATCTTGTAAAGTGCAAAACTTATAGACCCTGGTCAGACTGTGGGGACTCTGTAGACTAGTCAAGATCGAATATTTTTTTAAATCTAAAATGTAAATCTACTTTTTTTATTAGCTAGCAAAGCGCCAGCTTTGATAGCTTAAATGAACAGACAAAATTTTTAGGTCGTCTCAAACTTCAACGAGTGCGAACTGCCACTTGAGGCTTAACCACTAAATCCGTTAAATGCGTGCGCCATAAAAAGTAGTTCTCATGTATTTCAGGAATAATGCAAACTCCATTCAAATTTTCAAAGCATGCTATTTAACCCTTCCCGATTAATTCCGCTTTTTAAGTATCTCAAGAATAAAGCTTTGGAAAACATTGTGGACAATTATCCTCAATGTTTTCTACCCAACAAGGGAACAATTTCTTAATTCAACCAACTTAAAACCGTCGTCTGCAACTTCTATTAATTTGAACAAGTCTAAGATCTTGGCGTGTTGTAATTGGTAATGTCCTGGGTTACTTTAACCTCTTTTATGTATCGTGATAACCTTTAGCCGAAGAAGAATACTTAACAAAACTATACTTTGCTAGCTTACAGTTCTTTCAGTACGTTGATCTGTATACTTTTAGGTACTCTATCTTATGACTATTTGCTAAAACCGATCTCTTTTTTTAATATCTGATGAACGGATTTTCCGAATTGCCTCCTTTCCAGAAGCGAACTTTATTATATATAAAACGGTTGCAAAGTTTGTCACAGTCAAGAGTGTTGCTGTATTACATCTTTTTCCCCATTTTGATAGTCCTATTTATTGAAAAGGTGTGAGATCCCAATAATCACCCAATAGTTTTTTGGTAAACTGGAAATGTACTAAACTGCAGTTAAATTCAACACGTGTGACGTGGGGCCGATCTTCATAATCGATATCCGTCATTATATAAAAGGTCAATGTCTGAATTTGTAATTTAGTCTTTAACCTGTAAGCTGTGTCTTTTTTTTCATTTCGAGAAAAGAGGATGATTTTTCTATAATATGTTGATCTTCAGCCATGTTTGAGTTGTAAATTATTATTTTAATTTCCTCGAGTTTATATATAGGGAGCAAAAGGGAAGGAAAATGGTAAACCTAAGTGGGATGAGCAGCTAGAGGCTCAGATAGGATAAAGTAGTAGTACTGGTGTGAGAAATACCAGGAATCCATGTAGAGAGAGAGAGAAAAAAAAGACAAAGACTGTGTGTATATGTGTATTAGAGAGAGAGAGAGAGAGAGAGAGAGAGAGAGAGAGAGAGAGAGAGAGAGAGAGAGAGAGAGAGAGAGAGAGAGAGAGAGAGAGAGAGAGAGAGAGAGAGAGAGAGAGAGAGACTGCTCTAACCGCCCGATATCACCGAAATACTGTTGGTGTTAAACCCATAAAGTCTGTCAATCAATGTTTTAACCATTACCACACTATCCGGTATTTGTATACTATGAAGAAAATGAAAGTCAAAAACTTTGTGAGAAAAGGAGAAATTGATGCAATTCTTAAAACTTAACACATTACCACCTCATAAAATTTTAGACTGGTTCAAGTTGAAAGACGGTGCTGGCAATATTACAAGAACTACCAAATCTGAACTCACTTTTCGATGACAATGTTTCAGATAAGTCGCATTTCAATGAAAGATACATTTAGAAAATGAGTGCCAAGTAAGGTATAAAACATTGTGAAGAAAAGTAAAACTGTTTGTTACTTTACCACTAAGTTTTCCTGAACTTTAATACTTCACTGCTTCAGAAAGCAGAATTGCGAATTAATGATTTAAGTAATGAACCTTATGGTGCCAAGTTGCAAACACTTGCGTCCTTTGGAGCCCAACTTTGTAGTGAAAGATTAAAACCCTACCAAGGTAGTCTAACAGTTCATCCTTATAACCTTACCCTTTGACAAGTGAATATCTAGTTTAATATTGATGGCCTGTGATCTGAATACTCTCCATATTCAGTTAGTAACTGCTAATCCTTGTCTATTTACCTCTTGCCGCCGTCATAGCGCAGTTGGTAGCGCGTCGGACTGTCAATCTAGCGGTCCCGGGTTCGATCCCCGACGGCGGCACTCATCCTTTCCGACTATTTGTCTCTCACCAATGGGTCGATAATCGTAGACCTATGTGGGATAGCAGCTGGAGGCTACAGAAGCATGTAATGGTAGTACTGGTGTGAGAAATACCAGGAACCCATTGTTAGGTGCTCCAGCCGCCGCGATATAACTGAAAGATTGTTGAAAACGGCGTAAAACCCAATTCAAACAAACAAACTATTTACCTCTTCCTAAAGGACGGGTCATCCAGCTATATATGGCGCCATGCCATGGTCTGGAGTTGTTATCAATTTTTTAAAAGTCGGAATTTATAAATTTTATTCCATAAATGGAAGCTTGTTTAAATTGGCATAAGTTTTGCTTTGTTCAAAGTGGATTAAACCGATTCAGATCAATCGGGACCATATAAAATGTGTCTCCTTATTCAAAATCATATATGGGGATTCGATTCCCTCCCCCAGACGTTATCAATAGCTAGTGTATAAAGGGACAAGTGGCCTGGTGGTCCCACATGAGTTTGAATCTTAAAAAAAATCAGAAACCGAATTGAAGGAATAAACCATTTGGAAATCAAGAGAATACATGTAAGTGACCGTCACTGGCCTAATTCCAAAAAAAACCCAAGAAAGACACCAGGATTGTATATTCACATGTTTCATTAATAAATCATTTGGTGATAAATAAAGACTGTGAATAAAAGTGATCGATAAATGTCTTAGTTGCCATAGTATTTCACCAGGGTTACATATTTTCTATTTTTACTCTGAGTGATACAATAAATTTATATACATCCGCAGATACTAAGGTTGAGGTCATCCGACAATGTAAACTGTCAAGGTCAAACATCTGCAAAAACTTTTAAAAAAAATCATTTTCATTTTCTTAAAGCCTATTCAAAATTCATTGCACATATTTTGCATGCTGATAGACCCCATTATATGCCACCGCAGATACCAAGGTCAAGGTCTTTGATCGAGGTCACTTTTCCCAGAAAAAAACGCTGTTTGGAGGACATGGTGTTTCACAAGCACATCTTACTTTCTTTAGTTATTAAGTTTACCATTAATTTGATAAATTGCAGCAAAGGTTATCTTAGGAAGTGCTAAAGTAAGATGATACAGTTAGAAGTTTTTGCTTCAAGATTTTCTAAAAAGCATTCGTTATTTAACTTATAATTTATTTCTTCCCAAGTAGCTTATATCCATTTAATTCATATCCATTTATATTATAAAATGAATTGCTTGTAACATGTAATTTCTTCGTTGTCTACAATATTTTCTAAAAAGCATTCGTTATTTAACTTATAATTTATTTCTTCCCAAGTAGCTTATATCCATTTAATTCATATCCATTTATATTATAAAATGAATTGCTTGTAACATGTAATTTCTTCGTTGTCTACAATATTTTCTAAAAAGCATTCGTTATTTAACTTATAATTTATTTCTTCCCAAGTAGCTTATATCCATTTAATTCATATCCATTTATATTATAAAATGAATTGCTTGTAACATGTAATTTCTTCGTTGTCTACAATATTTTCTAAAGCCTTTTTGATGAGGGGCGTTAAAAAGTGACATTGTGTTGGAAAACTACTACCAGGCAACAATAGTGCAGACTTGGTCGAAAATTGAATATCAAGTTGATATAATTTCAAACGTCTTTGTATTTCTGACTATAGAAAACAATACGGGAAACGAAGGATTACTTGTTATAAGCAATTTCTATATTATCAACTTTGTTTTTTTGAACTTTTTTTTGAAGGGCGTCAAAAATTGAAATTTTGGGGGAATGGGTTAACGGGAGAAATCGCTTTGAAACTACATGTATTCAATTTATTCATTTGCATATCCTGTTGCAGACGGGGTGGGGCTTATCTTGGCCCAAATTGTGTCTGCCCATCTGTATGCCTGTGTATTTTTTCTGATATTTTGCAGAAGTCATCGCAACATGTACCATTTATCTCTTAGCAATGATAATTAGTGAGAAATTGCAAAAATCCATGTTTGATTCACTAGTGACCGTGATATAACTGAAATACTGTTCAAGTGGCGTTAAACATCAATCAATCAACCAATCTTACATAAACTGAGTTGATGATGGATTTGCATGAAATGCTAATGATATGTATATCATCATTTGGCCTTTTGCAAACGAAACAGTTTTTACCTCACCTGAGAACAACACGCTCAAGGTGAGCTTTTGTGATCATGCCGTGTCCGGCTTGCGATATGTTTCGTCAGTAGACATCTTGTGTGCACTCTAGAGGTCACATTGTTGGGTAAAATGTCATGATTTTGTCAGAATATTTGTCTCCATAAACCCTCGGTCAACTTTTGGCCTATAGGGTAAAACATTAGGTCAAATCTTAGAAAAAACCTTGTGTTCACTCTAGAGGTCAAATTTGCAGTTTAAATGTCTTGATATTTTGTCAGAATACTAATCGTCATAAAATCTCGGTCAGGTTTGGCATCGGTTCATATGCGGTAAAAAAAATAATAAAAAATAGAAAAACCTTGTGCACACTCTAGGTTCCACAATTTTGGCTGAAATGTCTTGATATTTTGTCAGATGGTTCATAGGGTAAAAAACTCGGCCACTAGGTCAAATCTTTCAAAAGTTCTGTGTGTACTCTAGAGGCCAAATTTAGTTCTAAAATGTCTGAATATTTAGTCAGATTGTTTGTGTGCTTGAGATTTCCGAATTTTTATACCACCTGAAACCGCCATTGTTTTAAATACATGTACATATCTATGACTGAGGAAAAACAACAAACAAACAAACAAACAAAAACAAAAAATCAAAACAACGAAAACCCCTTTATGATCTATTGGTTCCACAGTCATGTTTGGATACCATTTGCCTCATCCCTTCCCATTTTGTAAAACTTTGAACAAACTTTGGGTAAAGTCGAAGTATTAGGAATTCGAATAATAAATATTAGGAAAATAACCAAAAAATAAGACAGAATAAAATTGCTTATTGTATTTAAGATAGCAACAATTTCCATTCAGAATGATAAGATATGGTAGAATCCGGAAACATTTTTGAAGTTTTAACTGTCGACAATTACAAACTACGAACGTTCTAAGGCTTTGCCTTTTTCATATTATGAAAGACAATGGTTACTGACCCTGCATCCTCTATCAAGCCACCGTTCAGTAAAAAAAGCAGAAACATTAGTTAACATTATGCAGCCTTATAAGACAGTCGGGTAGATTCTGTCCTTGCCTATTAAAATGGCCGAAACATCTACCAGCTGAAAAACAGGATTTTCTGCTATTGTTTATGGAACTTCTCTCCATGCTGATGTGGGCGACATTAACACACAGCTTATTATTGCAGAGATGACTGGCATCCATCCTAGCATCCAACTCAATGTTTTTCTCTGCAATAATGACAGCCATTCTATGGGCTGTACGAGTTCGAAAATCTGCTCCTGGCGGATCTCTAGGATCCTTATAGCGAAAATGGCCGTAGCCTCTTGCATTACAAGGTCCATTCCAAATAATACACTCGCCATTTTCATGGACCTCTGATAAACTGTCAAGCTTTTGCTTGGCGGTATGGAAAAATGCATCCATTTAGGAGAGGAAAACATTGAAAAATAATAAGAAGAATAAACCTCTGTAGTTTTCTGCAGTAAATGCAGACGATATTGTTAGATAAGAGCGTTGCATTCTGGGTAATGGTCCACAGCCGTGGCATAAGAAATTGCGAGAGTAAATTGGCTAACTTTCTAACATCGAAATTCATGAATCATCTTTCTTTAGATTTGAATTTAAAAAACTTGTTCGATATCGAAGATTGAGGTGGTCTTTTTCTTTTGATAATAATGATATAAATCTTTTACCAATGCTCATTCAATCCCGCTTTTTGTGCCCCTAATGACAAACACTTTGGAAAACACGAACAAGCAATATCTTTATCGTCCAAGTTGTCAGCTACTCTAACAGAAAAAGAATACCACCGACTACAAAATTGTCGTCTGCACTTTTTTTAAATTTGGACTAGTCTCAAATGTTGTTGTATGGCAATAGGTTAAGCATTAACATTCATTCAGAAGAATTTCTAAACCAAATAATTATAACAATAATAACGAAAATTTAGTTCAAATAAGATAAATGTGCATGCCATCATTAATGAAAAAATAATTGTACCTTTTTAGCCAAAATCTTCTTATATTTTATTTTTTATGTTGACATGATGTTTTCGAGTTTAGCTAGAAACCTAAGCCCTTGTTCTAATTAACAGTAGACAACTGACGCAGTTTATTCGAGAGTGTTAATGGATTTCTGAACTATTTGCTGTTTAATAATGAGGTTTAAATGTTAAACCCACTTTCGTAGTCTGGCTACCAGAATCTTCTGAAAGGGAATTAAATCTTTCCAAGGTTTTACAAGGATGTCAATTAAGTTCCCTGACTCCAAAATGGTTTTGCTCAGAAATAGATAACATGAACCTGGATGAAAGAAGCTAGTATAGGGGGAAAATGCAAACAAAAACGACTAAGGCCAGTCTACCCCTTGTATGCAGGTGTCAAAAATATACCTGGAGGGCCATCGAAAAGTAATTTGTTTATTTGAATGCAATAGTCCAGATAACGATGTTGAAAAAACGAAAAAGTGTGAGAATAGGTGAGAAAGATTGACATAATACGTAGCTACAATAGTGATATCACATGAGTACGATGACGGTGATTAGCGGGTACGGTTTACCATCGGACTGTCAAATAGTGACTATCGCATTCTCATACTCACAGAATCTACACTTATCGCTATATCTTCATCTTATTATCTAGTCAGCGATTATTTAGCTCTGTTCAGTACTCGTTTACTCTGCAAGTTAAATATCAGAGCTGTAATTAAGTTTTTCAAAATCGGCCTGATGGGGGTAACTGCTGTTTAAGAATAGAAAAAAATGCGAATAACTGAGCGAATATGATGCAAGTAAACGAAGAAGCCGATAAAAAGTGAAGTATTGTGTGAGAATGTTTTCATAATCGATGATTTTAGAGTGGACGTGTAATAACCATTCCATCTTATAAGCACATTTACAGTACATTTAGAGGTAGACCAGAGACTGGAATTGACAAAAATAGTTTATATCAATCACGTTAATTCGCTCCTAGTTAAAACGTCTCTTTAACAAGCGAAAAGTTTACTTTAGAGAAAAATCTACTTAATGCATAAGAAAAACTTTCTTACTTTCGAGTGTCATATTGAATATACGCAGTCGTCAAACTCATGATAATTCTTATTGAAATACGTCACACAAGTTGAACATCCCAGGAATCATACTCCTAATCTGAATGTTCTCCTTTTACCACATTGTTTGCATTCAAACACTTATACAAAAGGGCAACCATTTAAAGAAAGATATGAAATGTGCAAAGATCAGTCAAAAGAAAGAATGACTTGAGTCTGGTTAAAGTTTTATGACATTGAACAATCGAGCTGATCTGGTGTTTGCGTAAGAAGTTTTGGATATATAGTATAATATCCCAAGTTTCAAACGAACGCCCCGGGTAATACTACAGACATCACTGAATGTTAGAGTTTCCGCACGACCGCAGCAACAACACTTTTATTGTTATTTCTAGAAACAAGAGGCCCAAGAGGGCCCGTGTCTTTCCCCTTGCAGTAATATGTCCACCTACACGATGTAGTTCACTTTCCAAGTTGAAGACAAACATTTTCTAAATTTATTCTGTTTGAAATCGCCATCTGCAACATCAGTCAATTTCAAATATAAAATGTTGGAGTCTTTTGATGAATTAAATAGGCTCTCTACCATTTCTTCCAAATTTCCTTCATTTTTTGTAAACAACTAACTGTTCAAGTAATATGAAAAACAAGTATTATGTGAGGTATAAAGTACTTAATCCATTTGTATGACAATTGTACCGAATAGTAAGTTGTCTCTCTCACACCCTAATTATAACATAATATAACAATTACATGTATTTGCTATATATGGAAAACAAGCTCCTCCCATAACAGACCTGACTTTCTATCTTTCTTTTTCCACAATGTTTTCCTCCAAATCTTTCAAGTTTCATAAACTTGAATCATCTGCAACAATTTCTATTAGGATCTGTTTAATATTTGTTGTCTGGCAATCTTATAATCGACCAATTGTGCAAGTCCATATCACAGACAAGTCTTTTTCCCTATCGAGATGCAGTATACAAGGTAGATAATTTTTTAATTCAGCCATTTAATAGAACAATGTGTTGTTTCCCTTCAACCATTTATCAAATATAATTTGACAACTACATACATGCGAACAAGCCCCGTAAAAAAGCCGGTTTTTTAAATAGAAATATCTATATGTAATGAGGAGAGGATCATGTATGAAAAGAATAATGGAAGCAAATGAACACTTTTAGAAAAAAATGATTATTACAGGTTTTCTACATTGGTTGCCATGGTAACCCGAGCTCTTTGTGGAACATTATTTTTTTAAGAAATCTGAAAGAAGACTGTCCAGTAAACAATCCTGTGTAGTCTGGTTGAGATCTGACCAGCACTTTCTGGGGAGAAGATGTTGTTCACATAGAGAGATAAGAAAATCTCGCAGGACTTTGATAAATGATCAGTAAGTATCGGCAGTTCACGAAATCGTCACCGACACAACCTACGTTTTATTGGGAATGTCTCCGTCACAACATCGACCGTATCCTGAAGGGTCAGGGACCCCGAATAAGAATACGATACGAGAGGTTTAAGTAGACTATACATGTGTTTTTCCTTTGTTCTATACTTTAATCGAAAACGCAAAGCGATTTAGTGTATGTGTTTTGTTCAATTATCAATATAAATCATTTTTCCCGATTTGAAATGATAAGTTTAGTGTAAGATCTTTAATAAGCACACACATCCCTCGGCGGTAGGCAACCATAAAGTAATAACTAAAATTGTAGTCATGACACAACATTCCATTGTTTGCCAACCGACATATAAAAGTATCAGAAAACGTTACGAATTTCAGACGAATGGTAACTGTATCACAACTTGTGTAAACTTATCAATACCCTATCTTAGTCAGGATACAAGTGATACTTATCACGGAGAGTGACGTTCATGGGGAACTAAAACCTCGTAACTACAGCCCGAAACAGGTGGATTTGGTGGTCCTTCGAGATAAGTAATTTAAACATTTCAAATATTTGAAAATGTAAATGGATCTAGCACAGGCCAGTTACGATTAGTACTTGCTATGGATAGCAACATGGTTATAAACTCATTTTACAATGAGAAACGGAGGCTATAAAAAGAGCGAAAGTTGTCGGTGCTTTGGGTCCACAATCTTTAGACTCCCGAGGCATATGCTCCTATTCTACACATTCGGTTTGATATAATATGTTTGATATGTTTGAAGTAATATATAGTTGAACCAATTATATGTACTAGACAGCCGAATTGTTGACTGGTCCAAGATGAAAGGAGTTGCAGACAATAATTCAAAGTTCGTTAATTTTAGTTTTTTTCAATTTTCTAGGTAAAAACCATTGTGGAAATTAAAGTCATTGTTTGTTTTCAAAAGTGTTTTACTTGAGGGGCGTCAAAAAGCGTCACTTTGCGGGAATGGGTTAAACCAGTCAGAAAATCGCTTAAATAGAGGAAGTGAATACATCCATTTATAAAAGATCATTGGGATTTCTACATGTCTCACTGGCTAAGGTGTCGGACTCGAGATCCGAGAGAAATCGAATGTCGTGTGTTCAAATCCCGGTGACGTCACTAGTCACCTTCGTAAGGTTCTTGGACAATGCCTTAACCTAGCACTGGCGATAACCAGGAAGTGAATTTGGTCTGTCAACCGTCCAACTGACTCGACCAAAGTCAATCAAGAGGCTGTTTTTGTCACCAGATTCGGTCGGGTTTATCTAGGTCGTGATTCCTTCGAGTTTTCTTTACTTTAATCGTATAGACAAGCATGGACATTACTAAACTTGAACAAGTATTGATCGAACTAAGGGATAAATTTGATAGAAATATTGGAAGATAGCGTATATACCCGATGAATTTTGTTTTTTAAGATAGATCGAAGTGAGAGAACGGATTTGGAATTGTTAATAAGGTTTGATATTTCAGTTGGCGTAAAATGCGCTCTTTTAAATTCATTTCACTTCGTACACCTATACGGGGAAGATAATTAAACACATACACACAGAGAGAGAGAGAGAGAGAGAGAGAGAAAGATGGAGAAGAGAGAGAGAGAGAGAGAGCTTATCATTTCAGTTAAACTACCTTTTATTTAATTATGAAATATTCTATACAATGCAGCTTTTTATTAACCTGTTAAAGTACAAGGCCTCAATAAGCCCTGAATATGTCGAGCTTTGAATTGTATATACGCTTACCAAGACATTCCGCGTAAATTATCAAAAAATGTGATTTTTTATTTAAATTTTTATTTTTACCAGTTTTCGAAAGAGATATATATGTTTGTATACAAAAAAAAAACAGCCTTGATTTACAAAACATTGATTTTTTCATTTACAAATAATAAAATTAACTAACTCTCCGATTAATGCATCCAAGCACAAAAATGTGTATACCATGAAAAAAACTCATTATCATCAATTCGGTCATTCTTTCGCTATTTATACACATTTGGACTCGATTCTTAAACATAAATACTGGTTGACATGTGCTGGATCCTTTCTTTTAATGTTTGCGTTGTATTTTCCTAGAAATCCCCTTTTAGATGAAAGATATTATACCTAAGGAGGTGGTTCTTTAACAAAAGAATTTATCAACCCATCACCTCACAATTAGGCATTGTGACATACTGAAAAAAGTATTAACTTCTAAAAAGCTTACTTTTTCCCTTTTCTCGTCAAACCTTCTACCCTATGAGTCAATTATTTTCAAGGTTGAAGCATTTTTATTGTAATCTGCATCTTTTTATCGATTTGAACCACTCTGACTTTTTTGGGAAGTGTTGGTTATATTACCGCTACTTTCAATTATAAAGAATCTTTCATTTCCTATGCGATACACGTGAGGTTTTTGACTAAAGTTGTGAGACAACCCTATATAATACACACGAGGACTGCAATGGTTCTAGATCGCTTATCTAGGTTCTTTATCGAAGAAAGATATTTGAATGTACAATTCAAGAAGTGGGTTGCTTGTTTCTAGAACTAAGCAGTACAGAGGGATTATTATACCTACAACTACGTGGTTGAGGGAGTGTATAAGGTTCATCATTTCACTCCGTCTGTCCAGTCGTAGAGTTATTTCGCTTCCACGACCTTACACCAGAACCAATTGAGCTACAACCATGAAACTACATACTATTGTTGCCTATAATACAAGGAAGTGTTCTATTGCTTTTGGGGCACGTAGGTCAAAGATCAAGGTGACCTATGATTGAAAATCGTTTCCATACTCTAACTCAAGTGCAATTTGACCTATTACTTTAAAACTTCTTACAAATGCAATCTATTTAGATTATCGGCCGTGTCACTTTTTCCCTGTATAGCATGCATTTTACATCTGGGATAATCCAAACATCATGAATATCTGCATCGTGTATATAGGCATATATAACTTGTATTTCAACAGCGTAAGAAATTCTGGATTATTAACCCATCTTTTTTTATTACTAATGTATAACACCAGCGCTTTCGAAACCCATTGTTCCTTGGTCAGGAGTTCGATAAAAACTGAAAACGAAAATCTACTTTTCCTATGATACTGGACAGATCAGGCCCAATTTGGAAAGAAACAATCCTAATAGTAGTATATTTTAAGATTTTAAAATAAAATTCCTTTTCCTGTGATACTTGAAGGATCAGGTCTCGTATCAGTATCAACAATCGTAATTATTTGACAAGGATTCTGTGAAGGTTTGAAGAAAATCCAATGAATGCTCTGGACTTGGTTACAAGGATTATCGATACAATTCTCAAAAGGCACATTTTCCCATGATACTAGACAGATCAGGCCTTATTTGAAAAGAAAGAATCCTCATGATGGAACAATCATTCTGTGAAAGTTAAAACAGAATCTGATGAAACCTATTGATTTTACTGTGGTACAAAGATTTTAAAATTAAATTTCATAATGCTCCTTTTTCTGTGTTACTTGACGGATCAGGTCTAATGTCAACATGAACAATCATAATTATTGTACAATTATTCTGTGAATGCTTGAAGAAAATCCAATGAAAGCTCTGGACTTGGTATCAAGGATTTATAAATGAAATTTTCATAAGGCCCCTTTTCCCGTGTTTCTCGACAGTTCAAACCCTTTAATGAAAAGAATGATCGTTATGACCTTACAATCATTCTGTGAAAGTTTCAACTAAATCTGACCAAAGCCACGGGCTTCATTGTGTTAACAGGAATTTTTTAATATACTTTTCATATAATTTAGATTTTTTTAAATGAATTTTCACAAGGCCGCTTTTCCTATGTTTCTCGATGGATCATACCTTAATTTCGAAAAGAACAATCCTTATGATGGTACAATCATTCTCTGAAAGTTTGAAGAGAATCCGATGAAAACTGTAGACTCTAGAGTGTTAACGAGGATTTTTTAATTAAATTTTAAATAGGCCCCTTTTCCCATGTTTGTTGACTGATCATACCAAATTTTGAAGGGAACAATCCTTATGATGGTGCAATCATTCTGTGACATATTGAAGAGAATCCGATGAAAACTGTTGCCTCTAGATTATCAATGGGGATTTTTTATTGAATTTTCCAAAGTCTCCTTTTCCTGTGTTTCTTGACGGATCATACCCAATTTCGAAAGGAACGATCCTTATGATGGTACAATGATTCTGTGAAAGTTCTAAAAGAAGCTAGTGAAAACTGTGGACTCTAAAGTGATAACGAGGATTTTTTAATTAAAATTTGTTTAGGCCCCTTTTCCTATGTTTCTTGACGGATCTGACCCAATTTCGAAAGGAACGATCCTTATAATGCCACAATCATTCTGTGGAAGTTTGAAGGGAATCTAGTGGTCTTCGGCCAGTAGAGCTAAAAAATCAAAGGGCTGAAAGCACTGCAGATCTTGTTTTCAGGGTCAATAATTAGTTCAAGAACTAATCTTGTGAACAAGTCTGGCTTCAAAGGGGCAAACATGTGGTGTAGTCTAAGATCAGACTGTGTATATGCACAGGCTGATCTTTGTCTATGCCGTTGATCAAAGTAGGAATTCTGGGTTCAGCATGACAATGGTAAAAAGCCAAGTCATAAAACACTGTCCCACTGTTTTTAGACACTAATCTTGAACTATTGACAATGATGTGAAAATAAGCATGTATCTACATGTCAAAATTATCAGAGCAGATTTATTGCAAATAAAATCTAAATATTATACAGGTGGATTGTTTCAAAGCAATAGCCTAAGTTAGCAATTATATGTTGTAAGTAGAATTTTCAAAGTAAGATCAAATAATTAACCAAGACTTAATACTTGAATCCATATTAAAGTGAGTACTTGTGCAAAGTTTAACTGTCATAGATTTTGTATTGACTCATCACCACATGATTCCATACTCTGACAATCCTTAGACAAACAGCTTTAAGAAAATGTGAGGAAAAAAGAGAATTGCTTTGGAACAAGCAATGATTATTTGTATCCCTTTCAGCACTTATTCTTAAATCTAAACTTCCTTTGAATTGTTGTCCAAAATTTCTTGTAAATGTCTAAAATTCTATTGTCACATAATGGGTTAACACGGATTGTTATGGTGCAGAATGCATGTTTAATTCAAAGCTACCAATACGATTAATCACCAAGAAACTTATAAATGACTGCATTTGTGACACGAAAATAATCTTGTAACAACTATCTTTTAATCCTTTGAAATTGACCTTAATAGATGACATTGACCTTTGTTCAAAGTTTAATGATATAACTTGATTTTGTCACAAATAGAATATTGACAAAAGGAGCAATATTTAAAAAATATCTCTCATGTTTAAAAGACCTGATGTAACAGAGTATTTGTTGTATCCATCGCCATCTGTCTATGAAAATTTAATTTGCGGTTATGTCATAAAAAAGTATTCCTTATTTTTTCATGAATTTAAAATGGCTAACACAAATTACTTTAATGGGTAAATACTAGAGATATTGATAATGGAGAGAACCCTGTTTAAACACTAACGGCTTTGCATGCTAAAACACTACGCATTCCTCCTACGCATTCCTCCCTGACAAATATTATAACAGCCAAGATTATTTCCCCTGAAACTGAAATCATTCACATTAGTATCCTCCCTTTGCCCTTACTCTTTATTATAGTCCAATCGCTGGTTTCCCGCCCAGCCCATGTTCACAGTGCCAGACATGGCCGAGACATCCAAAAAGACATTCAAAAAGACATCATCTGTTTGAAGAGCCTGCTTCTTTGTATAAGAAAATATCTACGAAACATAGTTTATAACAATGAAGTGGTATTTACTATCCAAGATCAGTATTGAACAAGGACAATCTTAAATTGTTATAACTTTTACCCTATTGCCAGACAACAAACTTTTCAGACTGGTCCAAATTGAAAGAAGTTGCAAACAATAGGTCTCGGATTTTAAAGAAAATTGTCTTATGGGGTATAAAACATTGCAGAAAAATGGAGAAATTGCTTGTTACAAGCAATCTTTTTCATTTTCCACAATATTTCCCTATTCTTTTATATGTGGATAGAAAAAAAAGATGCCTTTCATCAGATATTGTGAAAAGTCTACCTTAAAAGCTCACCTTAAACGATGAGTTCAGGTGAGCTAGCAAAAATATTCTTGGTTAAGCCTGACAAGGGTTAAATCAACCCTTTAGCACGCAATTGTAGTATTGAAAGAATAAAACTATGGAAAATATTGCAATACATTGTTTTTACCAATTCTAAACTTACACATTATCAAATGATAGAATTTTGGTAGTTCAAATCAAAAATCTTGGATAATGATTAACAAGAGGCGCTTTAGGGTCAGATTTGCTCCACCGGTCTGATATATGACAGTAATTTGGTTTCTTCAAACTTTCCCTTAATTCACATTAAGGGGGGGAAGCTTTCTTTTATCCTCGAGTATTCTCTGTCAACTTTATCAAATATTTCAAATGCATCACTTTGTGATGTCTCCCTGAAATTCAGTGGATCTCCCAAAACTGTATTACTAATACTAAAATTTTATAAAAACTCTGATTTGCTTGAAAACCATTCCCCAATTTCAGAGAAAAGGAATTTCAAAATCTTCACTATATATCATATATGGACATGAATCCCACATTGCACATTGAATACCTAAAATTGGTGAACTTGGCATAGATTATTAAATTAATTTCTTACATGAAGGTTATCTTTGCAAGCAAACGTTTGATATGACATAGAAAATTTCTCTTAACAATGTACCCTCTTGCTTCCAGAATTGTGATTTAGAACATGCATTTTGCACTCCCTATATTTGGAATTGAAAGTGATCTTTCTGCTAATATGTATAATTATTTGTGATAGAATATTCTAGGACCCCGTTTTAGGATCGAACTGGTAGCCGCGGCTCCGATTTTTTTTGCATGCACTTAAGGAACCCAAGTGACTACCAACGTACCAAGTTTGAGCCCAATCGGAGTAATAGCAACGGAGCAAGCTCCAAACCCAAACCCCACACATATCGATTTTGGCCATTTGATCCCGATTTAGGATCGAAATTTTTTCCGACTCTATCACAGCTGCGGCTCAATTTTTTTGCATGCGCTGAGGGAAACCCAGTGCCTACCTACAAAACCAAGTTTGAGCTGAATCGGAGCCATAGGATAGGAGCAAGCTCCAAACCAAATCTGCTCTTTACGTATATGCATTTGACCCGATTTAGGATCGAACATTTCTCTGGCTCTATGGCAGCCGCGGCTCCGTTTTTCTTTTGCATGCGCTGAGGGAACCCCTGTGCCTACCAAAGGACCAATCGGAGCCAAAGGGACGGCGCGAGCTCCATACCGAATCCGCTCTTTACGTATATGCATTTGACCCTGATTTAGGATCGAACTAGCGCTGGAGTAATAGCGCTGGAGCAAGCTCCAAGCCCGAACCCCGACCCACGCCGATTTTGGCCATTTGACCCCGATTTAGGATCGAACATTTCTCTGGCTCTATGGCAGCCGCGGCTCTGATTTTTGCATGCGCAAAGGATACCACATTGTCTATCTACAAAACCAAGTTTTAGCTCAATCGGAGCCAAAGGTACGGAGCAAGCTCCTTACCGAATCCGCTCTTTACGTATATGCATTTGACCCTGATTTAGGATCGAACTTTTCTCCGTCTCTATGGCAGCCACGGCTCCGATTTTTTGCATGCCCTAAGGGAACCCCAGAGCCTACCAACGAACCAATTGAGCGCTAAATCGGAGTCATAGCGGGGGAGCAAGCTTCAAGCCCAAACCCCGACCATCGCCGATTTAGGCCATTTGACCCCGATTTAGGATCGAAATTTTTCCCGACTCTATTGCAGCCGCGGGTCCAAACCCAACCCGCTCTTTACGTATATGAATTTGACCCCGATTTAGGATCGACATTTTCTCCAGTTCTATGGCAGCAGCTGCTCCGATTTTTTTTCATGCCCTTGTGGATCATCAGAGCCTACCAATGTACCATGCTTGAGTTCAATCGGAGTCAAATGGGCGGAGCAAGCTTCAAGCCCAAACCCCCACCCACGCCGATTTAGTCCATTTGAACCCCGATTTAGGATCGAAATTTTTCCCGACTCTATTGCAACCGCGGGTCCAAACCCAACCCGCTCTTTACGTATATGAATTTGACCCCGATTTAGGATCGACATTTTCTCCAGTTCTATGGCAGCAGCCGCTCCGATTTTTTGCATGCCCTTATGGATCATCTGAGCCTACCAATGCACCAAGCTTGAGTTCAATCGGAGTCAAAGCGGCGGAGCAAGCTCCTAGATCAAAAACCCACCCGCGCCGATTTTTGGCAATTTAACCCCGGTTAAGCATCGGAATTTTTTCCGACTCTATGGCAGCCGCGGCTCAGATTTTTTCAATTCGCTTATGGAACCCCAGTGCCTACCAACTTACAACGTTTGAGCTCAATCGGAGTCAAAGCGGCTGAGCAAGCTCCGAACCCAAACCCCAACCCACGCCGATTTTGGCCATTTGACTCCGATTTAGGATCGAACTTTTTTCCGACTCTTTGGCAGCCGCGGTTCCGAATTCTTGCATGAGCTTTTGGATCCCCATTGCCTACCGACAAACCAGGTTTGAGCTCAATCGGAGCCATAGGGGCGGGGCAAGCTACAAACCTATCCCGCTCTTCACGTATTTGCATTTGACCCAGATTTGGAATCGAACTTTTCTCCGGCTCAATGGCAAACACGGCTCAAATTTTTTGCATGCGCTTAGTAACCCCAGTGACTAAAAATGTTCCAAGTTTAAGCTCTATCGGAGTCATAGCGACATAGCAAGCTCCAACCCAAACCCCCACCCACGCCGTTTTTGGCCATTTGACAACGATTTAGGATCGAACTATTTTCCGACTTTATGGCAGCCATGGCTCTGATTTCTTTCATGCGCTTAGAGACCCCTAGTGCCTACCTTCAAACCAGGTTTCAGCTCAATCGGAGCCATGGGGATAGAGCAAGCTCCAAACCCAACCCGCTTTTTACGTATATGCATTTGACCCAGATTTTGGATCGATCTTTTCTCCGGCTCTATGGCAACCGCGGCTCCAATTTTTTGCTTGCGCTTAAGGACCCAAAGTGCCTACCAATCTACCAAATTTGAGCTCTATCGGAGTCATAGCAGCAGAGCAAGCTCCAAACCTAAACCCCAACCCACGTCGATTTCGGCCATTTGACCCCGATTTAGGATCGATTTTTTTCCTGACTCTATGACAGCCGCGGCTCCGATTTCTTGCATGCATTAAGGACCCCAAGTTTGAGCTCAATCGGAGCCAAAGGGGCGGGGCAAGCTATAAACCTAACCCGCTCTTTACGTATATGCATTTGACCAAGATTTGGGATCGAACTTTTCTCCGGCTCTATGGCGGCCGAGGCTCAAATTTTTGAATGCGCTAAGGAACCCCAGTGCCTTCCAATGTACCAAGTTTGAGCTTTATCGAAGTCATAGCAGCGGAGCATGCTCAAAACCCAAACCCTGACCCACGCCGATTTAGGCCATTTGACCACGAGGATCGAACTTTTTTCCGACTCCATGGCAGCCGCGGCTCCGATATCTTGCTAGCGCTTAGGGACCCTCAGTGCCTATCTACAAACCAAGTTTGAGCACAATCAGAGCCATGGGGGGGAGCAAGCTCAAAACCCAACCCACTCTTTACGTGTATGCATTTGACCAAGATTTGAGATCGATCTTTTCTCGGGCTCTATGGCAGCCGCGGCTCAAATTTTTGTATGCCCTTAGGGACCCCCAGTGCCTACCAATGTTTTAAAGTTTGAGCTCTATCGGAGTCAGAGCGGCGGAGCAAGCTCCAAACCCAAACCCCCACCCATTTTTGCCATTTGACCCCGATTTAGGATCGAACTTTTTTCCGACTCTATGGCAGCTGCGGCTCCGATTTCACGAATGCACTTAGGGACCCCAGAGCCTAACTACAAACAAAGTTTTAGCTCAAACTTGGTACGTAGGTTTGCATTTATGTTTCCTATGCGCATGCAAAAAAATCGAAGCCTCGAATGCCATAGAGGCGGAGAGAAGTTTGATCCAAAATCGGGGTCAAATGTTTATACTAGAGTCGTTGACTGCGCATGTCATATTCTCCGAAGATTGACCTGTCTTCGGGACCGTATATCTAATCCAGATTTGGATAAATATTACTACGTCGAACGCATAACTCCATATTATATCGCCAAAAAGTAGCAAGTGGATAATTGCAATAAAACCTACAATAGTAATGAAATCAAACTTGATTGTCGCCCAAAGTTAATTAGAAAATTAAATATTTTGAATAACGAAAGCATTCATGTCTTACCCGTGCTCCAAGAAGAGACATAAAAAATTCGAAGCGTGCATTACAGGGGCGCTGACATTTTGAATGTAGTTCGACGGAAACGGCCAAGTTGTCACGAATGACACTACCCAGAATGCTCAAATAAGATAGGTCAGTATTTGAAAAATGCCACCTATCGGAAGATAACGCTTAAAGAGTGGGATGGGTTTTGACCTTGCTCCGCCGCTATGGCTCGGATTGAGCTCAAACTTAGGCATTTGGGGTCGCATGCAACAAATCAGGGCTTGGGCTGCCATAGAGGCGGAGAAGCGTTTGATCTTAAATTGGGGTCAAATAGCTGAAATCAGTGTGGGTGAGGGTTTGGGTTCGGGCCTTGCTCGGACTTTATGGCTCCGATTGAGCTCAAATTTTGTAGTACGGTAGGCATTTTTGTGGCCTACCTGCATGCAAAAAATTGAAGCCGCGGCTGCCAAAGAGCCGGAGGGAAGTTTCATTAAAAATCAGGGTCAAATGCATATACTAAAAGAGTGGGTTAGGTTTAGACCTTGCTCCGCCTTTATGGCTCCGATTGAACTCAAACTTGGTATCATTGTAGGCATTTGGGGTCCCTAGGCGCATGCAACAAATCAGAGCCGCGGCTGCCATAGAGGCGGAGAAGTGTTCGATCTTACATTGGGATATAAATGGCCGTAATCGGTGTGGGTGGGGGTTTTGGTTCGGACCTTGCACCGCCTCTATGGCTCCGATTAAGCTCAAACTTTGTACGTAGGTAGCCATTTTTGTTCCCTACGAACATGCAAAAAATCGGAGCCGAGGCTGCCATAGAGCCGGAGCGAAATTTGATCTAAAATCGGGGTTAAATGCAAATACTCAATGATTTGAATGGGTTTGGACCTTGCTCAGCCGTAATGGTTCCGATTGAGCTCAACCTTGGTATGTAGGTGGGCATTAGGGGTCGCTAAGCGGTTGCAAAAAATCGGAGCAGTGGCTGCTATAGTGGCGGAGAAGCGTTCAATCCTTAATCAGAGTCAACTGGCCAAAATCGGTGTGGATAGGGGTTTAGGTTCGGACCTTGCTCCGGTTATATGTCTATGATTGAGCTCAAACTTGGTAGTTAGGTAGGGTATGGGTCCATACGCGCATGCAAAAAATCAAAGCCGCGGCTGCTATAGAGCTGGAGGGAAGTTTCATTAAAAATCGGGGTCAAATGCATATACTAAAAAGAGTGGGTTGGGTTTGAACCTTGCTCCGCCGCTATGGCTCCGATTGAGCTCAATCTTGGTATGTAGGAGGGCATCTTGGGTCCCTAGTCGCATGCAAAAAATCGGAGCAGCGGTTTCCATAGAAGCGGAGAAGCACTCGATCCTAAATCAGGGTCTAATGGCCGAAATCGGTGTGGATGTGCGTTTGGGTTCGGACCATGCTCCGCCTCTATGGCTCCGATTGAGCTCAAACTTGGAGCGTAGGAAGGCATTTTTGTTCCCTACGCGCATGCGAAAATCGGAGCCTCGGCCGTCAAAGAGCAGGAAAGATTTTTGATCCAAAATTGGGGTCAAATACATATACTTAAAGAATGGATAGGTTTGGGCCTTGCTCCGACGCTATGGCTCCGATTGAGCTTAAACTTGGTATGTAGGTAGGCATTTGGTTTCTTTTGGCGCATGCCAAAAATCGGAGCCGAGGCTGCAATAGAGGCGGAGAAGCATTCGATCCTAAATCGTGATCAAATTGCCAAAATCGGTGTGGATAGAGGGTCGGACCTTGCTCTGCCTCTATGGCTCAGGTTGGACCCAAACTTTGTACGTAGGTTGGAATATTTGTTTCCCTAGGGGATTGAAAAAATCGAAACCTCGGCTGTTAAGAGGCAGGGAGATGTTTGATCCTCAATCGTGGTCAAATGCATATTCTTAAAGATTGGGTTGGGTTTAGACCTTGCTCTGCCGCTATGGCTCCGATTGAGCTTAAACGTGGTATGTAGGTAGACATTTTGGGTCCCTTGGCGCATGCAAAAATTCTAAGCCTCGACACACATAGAGGCAGAAAAACTTTCGAACTTAAACCGAGGTCAACCTATCGAAATTGGTGTGGCTTGGGATTTGGGTTCGGACCTTGCTCCGCCTCTATGGCTCCGATTGAGCTAAAACTTGGAGCGTAGGTAGGCATTTTTGTTCCCTACGCGCATGCAAAAAATTGGAGCCGCGGCTACAAAAGAGCCGGAGAGAAGTTTTGATCCAAAATCGGGTCAAATGCATATACTTTAAAAGTGGGTTGGATTTGGACCTTGCTCCGACGCTATGGCTCCGATTGAGCTCAAACTTAGTATGTAGGTAGGCATTTTGGGTCCCTAGGCACATGCAAAAATCGGGGCTGAGGCTGACCTATGGCCCTGATTGAGCTCAAACATGGTACGAAGGTAGGCATTTTTGTTCCCTATGCCAAAAATCCAAGCCGCATAGAG
This sequence comes from Fragum fragum, assembly GCA_946902895.1. Classification (NCBI taxonomy): domain Eukaryota; kingdom Metazoa; phylum Mollusca; class Bivalvia; order Cardiida; family Cardiidae; genus Fragum; species Fragum fragum. Next base: position 52,364,874 of record OX336377.1, read on the forward strand.
CCGGAGAGAAGTTATATCCAAAATCGGGGTCAATTGCATTAACTGAATCAGTGGGTTGGGTTTGAACCTTATTCCCCCATTTTGGCTCGAATTGAGCTCAAACTTATTATGTAGGTAGGCATTTGGGTCCGTAGGGACATGCAAACAAGAGGGCCAGAATGGCCCTAAAATCGCTCACCTGACTAATGTAAGATGATTCAAAATTGAAATTGGCCCAATGGTTACTGAGGAGAAGATGTTTAAAGATTTCAAAGTAAAAAACTGCCCTACCCTTCCAAGCCCTTATTTGGTCATCAATCAAAATTCTAGAACAACTTTTGAAAAGGGTCACTCAAGGAACATTCATACCAAATTTGGTTGAAATTGGCCCAATAGTAACTGAAGAGAAGATGTTTAAAGATTTCAAAGTCAAAAACTGCCACGCCCATATTTTGGCGTGAAACCAAATTCTGCAAACAACTTTTGAAAAGGGTCATCCAAAGAACATTCATGCCAAGTTTGGTTGAAATTGATCCAATGCTTACTGAGGAGAAGATGTTTAAAGATTTCAAAGTCAAAAAAGTGCCTGACCCTGCCACGCCAATATTTGGGCATGAATAAAAATTCCAGGAACAACTTTTGAAATGGGTCACCAAAGGAACATTCATGCAAAGTTTGGTTGAAATTGACCCAACTGTTACTGAGGATAAGATGTTTAAAGATTTCAAAGTTAAAAAAACTGCCACGCCCATATTTGGGCATAAATCAAAATTCTGCGAACAACTTTTGAAAAGGGTCACCCAAGGAACATTCATACCAAATTTGGTTGTAATTGGCCCAATAGTTACTGAGGAGAAGATGTTTAAAGATTTCAAAGTCAAAAACTGCCACGCCCATATTTGGGCGTGAAACGAAATTCTGCGAACAACTTTTGAAAAGGGTCACCCAAGGAACATTCATACCAAGTTTGGTTGAAATTGGCCCAATGGTTTCTGAGGTGAAGATGTTTAAAGATTTCAAAGTCAAAAACTGCCACGCCCGGCCACGCCCATATTTGGGCATAAATCAAAATTCTGTGAACAACTTTTAAAAAGGGTCACCCAAGGAACACTCATGCCAAGTTTGGATGAAATTGGCCCAATGGTTACTGAGGAGAAGATGTTTAAAGATTTCTAAGTCAAAAACTGCCACGCCCTGCCACGCCCATATTTGGGCATAAATCAAAATTCCACAAACAATTTCTGAAAAGGGTCACCCAAGGAACAATAATGCCAAGTTTGGTTGAAATTGGCCCAATGGTTACTGAGGAGAAGATGTTTAAAGATTTCTAAGTCAAAAACTGCCACGCCCTGCCACGCCCATATTTGGGCGTAAATCAAAATTCCACGAACAACTTTTGAAAAGGGTCACCTAAGGAACATTCATGCCAAATTTGGTTGAAATTGGCCCAATGGTTACTGAGGAGAAGATGTTTAAAGATTCCTATGTCAAAAACTACCACGCCCTGCCACGCCCATATTTGGGCATAAATCAAAATTCCACGAACAACTTTTGAAAAGGGTGACCCAAGGAACATTCATACCAAATTTGGTTGAAATTGGCCCAATGGTTACTGAGGAGAAGATGTTTAAAGATTTCTAAGTTAAAAACTGCCACGCCCTGCCACGCCCATATTTGGGGGTCAATCAAAAATCCGCGAACAACTTTTGAGAAGGGTCACCCAAGGAACATTCCTACCAAGTTTGGTTGAATTCCGCCCAGTGGTTACTGAGGAGAAGATGTTTAAAGAATTGTTGACGACTTCCGACGCACGACGGACAAAAGGTGATACCAAAAGCTCACCTTGAGCACGTTGTGCTCAGGTGAGCTAAAAATCGGAGCCGAGGCTGCCATAGAGGAGGAGAAGCGCTCGATCCTAAATCGGGATGAAATGGCCGAAATTGGTGTGGGTGGGAGTTTGAGTTTTGACCTTGCTCCGCCTCTATGGCTCTGATTGAGCTCAAACCTGGTACGTAGGTAGGCATTTTTTCCCTATACGCATGCAAAAAATCGGAGCCGCGGCTGCCATAGAGCCGCAGAGAAGTTTGTTCCAAAATTGGGGTCAAATGCATAAACTAAAAGAGTTGGTTAGGTTTGGATCTTGCTCTGCAGCTATGGCTCTGAATGAGCTAAAACTTGGTATTTAGGTAGTTATTTTGGGTCCCTAGGCGTATGCAAAATGTCAAAGCCGCAGCTGTCATAGAGGAAGAGAAGCGTTCGATCCTATATCGGGGTCGAATGGCCGAATTCAGTGTGGGTGGGGGTTCGAGTTTGGACCTTTCTCCACCTCTATTGCTCCAGTTGAGCTCAAACTTGGTACGGTGTTGGCATTTTGTTCCCTACGCGCATGCAAAAATCGGAGCCCCGGCTTCCATAGAGCCGGAGAGAGGTTTGATCCTCAATCAGGGTCAATTGCATATACTTAAATATTCGGTTGGGTTTGGACCTTGCTCTGCCACCATGGCTCCGATTGAGCTCAAACTTGGTCTGTAGGTAGGCATTTGGGGTCCCTAGGCACATTAAAAAAATCAGAGCTTCCAGGCCAATGTCAACGCCCAAGGTCACACCTAAAATTGTTGGTCAAATCTTTGTCGGCTTGAAAGCAGTTGTCCTTGGACAACCATCTAGTTTGCTTTTCCAGCACAAGTTAAGCATGATTACAATTTTTACAGCTATATTTGAAGGTGAATGAATATTTTAGGATCAATCCTTCCAAATACGGTTCAAATTAAGCAGTTTGGAAGGGGATCAACAAAATTTTAGACAGGTCCAAATTCAACTAGACTATCATTAAATGTAATTAATACCCCCCAAAGGTTCCTTGTCACAGAAAATATATTTTGTCACTAGAATGAAGCACTTTTTCCACAATGGGCCAACCTCCTAAGAAAGTTAACCATAATTTTTTATTTAATTTTTAATTTTCTTGAAACTGCTTGTGAGAAACTTGAATCATATCCAAACAGTGGTTAAGAACAAAGTACTAGTTGCTGAGAAAACAAGTGGACAAGATTTTTCTATCAAAGGATCACAAGTCTTTAACAAGGTGCCAAATTGTCACAAGATACGCCCGTCACACTGCTTATTATTAACTGGGGGGTTGAATAGAACTGATGTTATTTTTAATGAATATTTTTTGTCAAACAAAGTATGGAAAACAACAAAGGACAATAACTCAAAAAATAGGCCAGGTAGAGTTATGGCTCTTGTGCACTGCACTCCCCCTTGGTGAGATCTATACACCCATGAAGTTTCATGATCCTAGCTATAATACATTTAGAGATATACTCAGGACAAGATTCAAGTATGAAAAACAACAAAGGGCAATAACTCAAAAAATAGGCCAGGTAGAGTTATGGTTCTTGTACACTGCACTCCCCCTTGGTGTGATCTATACACCCATGAAGTTTCATGATCCTAGCTATTATACTTTTAGATATATACTCCGGACAAGATTCAAGTATGAAAAACAACAAAGGGCAATAACTCAAAAAATAGGCCAGGTAGAGTTATGGCTCTTGTGCACTGCACTCCCCCTTGGTGAGATCTATACACCCATGAAGTTTCATGATCCTAGCTATTATACTTTTAGATATATACTCCGGACAAGATTCAAGTATGAAAAACAACAAAGGGCAATAACTCAAAAAATAGGCCAGGTAGAGTTATGGTTCTTGTGCACTGCACTCCCCCTTGGTGAGATCTATACACCCATGAAGTTTCATGATCATAGCTTTAATACTTTTAGAGATATACTCCGGACAAGATTCAAGTATGAAAAACAACAAAGGGCAATAACTCAAAAAATAGGCGAGGTAGAGTTATGGTTCTTGTGCACTGCACTCCGTATTGATGAGAAGAATATAACTGCCAAGTTTAAAGTCAATCGGGCTTACAGTGACAGAGTTATGCTCCGGACAAAGAAGTGGACACCGCCCGGACGACCAAACGCCTGGACAACCGGACGCCTGGACACCACGGGTGATCCCATAATACGTCCCGTCTTCGACGGGCGTATAAAAAGTAAATGGAGCATAACCAAAATAAGATATGCACATCTGTGCTTGATACCAAGTCTACCTGAGGAGTATGAATCAAATCCACTTATAGTAAGAGAAAATTAGCAGACCAGATTTCTTATCAAAGGGCCATAACTCAGCAAAAGGTAAATGGACTATAACATGAAAAGGATAGGAATAACTGTTTCATACTGAGTCTACCTGTGAAGTTTGAATCAAATCAAAGTATCAGTTTTGGAGAAAACCAGCAGACAAGATTTTTTATCAAAGGTCCATAGCTCTGTTAAAAGCAAATGGGGCCATTACCAAAATTTGACATGTACATCTGTGCTTGATACTCAATATACCTGTGAAGTTTGAATTGACTCCATTGAAAAGTTTAGAAAAATGAGCAGACAGGACAAGAGTCTTCATTGAAAGGCCCAAACTTCTTAGAAAGTATATGGAATGCAACCAAAATATGATGTGCACATCACTGATTGATACTGAATCTTCCTGTGAAGTTTGAATCAAATCTAATCAATTGTTTAAGAGGAAAAGGGCAGACAAGATGTTTCATCAAACGGCTATAACTCTGAAAAAGTAAATGGGCCAAAACAAAACAAGAAGGTTATAGTTGCACTAAATTTGCTCACTGAGTTGAATGTCTCAATTTTTTTAATTTAATTTCATTGATGACAATTGATTGGGCAAAAAATGTGGCATCTAGAGTGCATACAAGGTTTTTCTAAGATTTGACCCTGTGACCTAGATTTTGACCCTAGTTGACCCAGTTTCGAATTTATACAAAATTTTATCACAAAATTCATTCTGACCAAATTTCAGGTTGATGGGGAAAATTTGGCCTCCAGAGAGCATGCAACTTTTTTCTAAGGTCAAACCCTGTGACCTAGTCTTTAACCCCAGCTGACCCATAAACTCACACAAGATTTCATCAAGACAATAATTCTGACCAATTTTCAGCTTGATGGGGCAAAAAATAAGGCCTCCAGAGTGCATACAAGTTTTTTCTAAGTTTTGACCCTGTGACCTAGTCTTTGACCCCAGTTGACCTAGTTTTGAGCTTGTACAAGATTTCATCAAGATAATCCTTCTGACCAATATTCAGGTTGATTGGAAAATAAATGAAGCCTCTAGACTGCATACAAGGTTTTTCTAAGACTTGACCAAGTGACCTAGCTTTTTAACCAAAGTTGACCATGTTTTATACTTGCTCAATATTTCATAAAGACACTCCTTCTGACCCAATTTCAGGTTGATAAGGCAAAAAATGTGGCCTCTACAGTGCCTACAAGGTTTTTCTAAGAATTGACCCACTGACCTTGTTTTTGACCCCAGTTGACCGGGTTATGAACTTTTCCGAAGCTTCATAAAGACAATCATTCTGATCAAATTTTAGGTTGATCAGACAAAAAATATAGCCTCTAGATTGCATACAAGGTTTTTCTAGGATTTGACCAAGTGACCTAGTTTTTGACCCCAGTTGACCCAATCTAGAACTTGTCCGAGTTTCATCAAGACAACCATTCTAACCGATTTTCAGGTTGGTTAGGAAATAATGTGGCCTCTAGAGTGCATATAAGGTTTTCTAAGATTTGACCCAGTGACCTAGTTTTTGACCCTATGAGACCCAGTTTCAAACTTGCAATAGTTTTATCAAGACAATCATTCTGACCAATTTTCAGGTGTATCGGGCTAAAAATGTGGCCTCTAGAGTGCATTCAAGGTTTTTCTAAGGTTTGACCCTGTGACCTAGTCTTTGACCCAATCTGACCCAGTTTCGAACTCGCACAAGATTTGATCAAGACAATCATTCTGACCAAATTTAAGGTTGATGGGGCAAAAAATGTAGCCTCTAGAGTAAATACAAGGTAAATGTTGACAACGGACTTTGCATGACACAAGACAGACGTCGGACATCCACCTAACCACAAAGCTCACCTTGAGCATTTTGTGCTCAGGTGAGCTAAAAAGGATATGCACATCTCTTCTTACTACTAAGTCTACCTGTGAAGATTGAAATAAATTTATCCATTAGTTAAACTCTTTCCTGTACAATCCCTGGTTTTGACGTCCCTGTGATTTTTAGATTTGTAAAAATTGTAGAAAACTAAGAAATTGCTTGTGACAAGCAATTTCTTCTTTTTCCACAATATTGCTATCCTACTGAATGGTTATTTTTAAAATTAAATCCACTTTGAATTTTCGGCTGCAAACCTTTGAAACTGGGCGGTCTAAATTTTTGCAAAACAGTAAAAGGTTTAGAGAACAAGAGGCTCCACTGGATTAAACATCTCCAGATTTGAAGTCTGTAACTTCAGAACAATGCTTGTAGATGCTGGACAAAGGCTAATCATAATAGATCATATGATGAAGTGTTCAGGTGAGCTAAGAAAGGATGTATATCATAAAACAAGATGTGTTTTTAAATCACAAATGCCAAGTTTTGACCTTGACAGATGACTTTGATCTTGTCACATTAATTTGATAGCATTATGATACAAATGTCTGTCCTTTGAACGCCATGATGTTCCAATTTTATTTTCATTAAAGAAAACCCACATAATACTTGGTCTTGCAGGATTTTTTTGTCTGAATTCAATTTCTTTTCCAATGCAAGAAGAATGATTGAAATCAGTACATTGGTTTGGCAGAAGAAAAAGTTTACGCATGGACAGACAAATGCACGCACTGACGAAATACGTGCAACAGACAATAGCACTCTCACAACTAAAAATTGTTAAATAAATATATTTCTCCCATAACCTGAAAATTTTGGTGTTGTTTAATCTGAATTCCAACAAATTATGGCAGACTAATTTTAGCTACAATGTTTTTCATAACTTATTGTCAGTACATCAAAATGATTATGTTAGGTTTTTGGCATATACAAATCTGTAAGGGAAGCAATGAGAAATAATTTTATAACTTCATAAGATGCATTTATCTCCTTTTGATCAATGTTCTAGAAAATGTACCTATTCAGATATTCCTACACATGTAAACTTACACAATATTTACATCTCTTTGCATTTACATGTTTAAAAGTGATAAATTGATATTCTAATTAATAAAGCTCACTCTGACTGAAAACAGCATTTTGAGTTCTCTTTACAACTATTTTGTGATGATTTACTGGGTCTGACCAGAATTCTACCAAAATATTTAATTACCCCAAACCCACATACCTTTTACTAACAATACCAACATTTAGGTGATTGCAACAACTAAACTATTCTAAACACATTTTCAGGAACAATAAAGGGTCATCCAAGTTTTCAAAGTGAAATTTGGCCACGCCTTGCCACGCCCATATTTATGGGCCAATCAAAATTCCATGAACAATTATAGTAAAAGGTCACCTAAGGAATATTGATACCAAGTTTGATTGAAATTTGGTAAAATGAGTTGGAAGTAGAATTATTTAGATTTTAGAGAAAAAAAAAGCCCCGCCCTGCAATGCCCAAATTTAGGGTGCAATCGAAATTCCATGAACGATTCACGTAAAGGGTCACCCAAGGAACATGCATGGCAAGTATTGTTGAGAGTGGTCAAGTAGATTGGGAGGCGAAGATTTTCAAAGATTTTAAAGTGAAAATAAGCCACGCCCTGCCATGCCCATATTTTGGGGTCAATCAAAATTTCTTGAACAACTTAAATAGAGGGTCAGTCAAGGATCATCCATGCCAAGTTTCATTTAAATCGACCATATGGTTTGATAGGAGAAGATTTTTAAAGATTTTAATGTGAAAATAAGCCTGCCATGCCACGCCCGTATTTGGGGGTGAATAAAATTTCTTAAACATTTTAAAAAGAGGGTGGCCCAAGGAACATTTCTGCCAAGTTTAATTAAAATACGCCCATTGGTTTAGGAGGAGAAGATGTTTAAAGAAAAGTTTACGCACAGACGGACGCACACTTGCCAGACAATGCCATGACAATAGCCCCTTTGTCTTTGGCCAGTGGAGCTAAAAATGGGCAGACAGGATTTTTCAACAAAGGGCCATAGCTTCATAACAATTAAATGGAAAATAATCTTAATAAGATATGAACATCTGTGCTTGATACTAAGTATAGCTCTGAAGTTTGAATAAAATTCAATCTGTAGTTTATTAGAAATAGAGCACACGAAAAGCCAACTCTTATAGACTTTGTAAAAATGTAATGGCATATCCTATAGGACAAAGCCTATATGTCATGTTAATGTATTTAATTCATATTTTCAGGAAAAAATACGAAGACAAAACAAAGTAATGTTTCAAGTTTTAATTGCAAAAAGTATGAACTTTGCCAGCAACTTTTTAAAATATCAGTTAAGTATTTCTTGTTTTTTTCTCATTCTTTTATTGTCTTAATGCTAGCATAAATTTTAAAGTTGTAATTCTTTTTTATATAATTGGAAGTCCATTTAGCCAACTGAAATATTGTAGAGTATAGTAGTTTGTCCCATAGCAGTAAAGCGATCCTGGTAGTATGACACATAGCACTTGATGAATGATGATGAAATCTGAAATGAAAATGAATAATTCCTTACAGATAAAAACAATATAGACTTTCTGTGAAAAAAAGGATTCAAATCATCAATGGATTAGAAGTAAAAGAAAGTCTTATATTAATAAAATCACCAAACTGCAAAATTCAGACAAATTAACATTAAAAAGTTACACACAATATGAAAAAGTTTCATTAGAATGTCAAGAATTCAGGGTAAAGTATAAACACATTATAAAAAGTTATTTCTTTTCCGCCCAATATTGATCTATCCTTTTCAATATTTGTCTCGCAACAATGGATGGATAATTGAAAACCTAAGTGGGATAGCAGCTGGAGGCTTGGAAAGGATGTAGTGGTAGTACTTGTGCGAGATATACCATGAATCCATGGTTAAAAGCTCCAGTCCCACAGTATGATTGAAATACTGTTAAAACTGGTATTAAACTCCATTCAAATATATACATAAATGTTGATGCATTAGCATAAAAAGGTAGAAATCTGACTTCCAAATAAAAGAGCATTGCATGCAGATGCTGTTCAAGTGCTTAATATTTGGAAAATTCCTAAGTTGAAAAAGGTGCATAATTCATTCAATAGTACATTTAGAGTTACCCCCATTGATGGTATAGATTGAACATATATTCTGAGTTTCAAGAGAATATATTCTGTAATACCAGACAACTGGGCCAAAGCAATACATTGTACTTTTTTCAAGCTATTCATGAATGTTGGCTTATCAAACTAACTTACATCTGGTGATAATTTAGTCCATTCTGCCTTTAAGTGTTCTTTTTGTGACTTTATCCTTTTCTCTAAAAACAAAATATCTAATTATTAGCAGACTATACACCATATATACCAATGGACATATCGCTTGCTTATTCAAGCTGTAGTTACATTGTTCAAGTCACCAAACCAACAAAAATGCCAAACATGAATTTCAGCCAATGTCAGAGTTCAAAGATCACTTCCCGATTTATTAATTCAGCTGATGCTTTAACCCATTACCACTTGATAAAATTTTAGACTAGTCCAAATTCAAAGAAGTTACAGACCGCAATTCTAAGTTGCTGATTTTTTTTAAAATCTTTGTCTTTTGGGGTAGAAAACATTGTGGAAAATGAATATTTTGTTTGTTAAGACAATTTCTTCATTATTGTCAATCTTTTCCCAAAGCTTTTATATTGAGAGGCGTTTAGGAGTGTCACTGTGTGGGAATGGGTTAACTGACAGCCAAGATCAGTCAATTAAAGGAAATGGAATTTTAGACTATTCCATCAGGAAAGAAGTTTAGAGCTCCAGTGAGAGCAAATGATGTCAATTTCAAAAAGTAAATTCCCTTATCTGTCCACTGAACAGAATCTTCTAGGAACTCATTGTAATTATTAAATCACCCATCCTGCCCACCTACTCTTTTGGCCTTGCCCATTTACTCCAACAGGAAATTTCACTTCTATATTTAAAAGCATTCTTTTGCAAAGCTTAAGGCAAATAGCATGTAACAAAAAAGTAGAAGGTTTGTTGGCTACTTGAATGTCTTAACTACACATTGAAAAGGCTGTAGTTACAACTTTTGAGTCAGCAAACCAACAAAAGCCTTAGCAAAAATGACAGCCAATCTTGACGTTCAAAACCATCTTCTGGGCTAAGTAAGTGATTTGATTGGTCAGTTATGTCTATCACAAATTGGGGAAGGATATATCGACGTTGTTCTACGAAAACCTCGTAACTACAGCTTATTCAAAGCTGTAGTTACGAGGTATTCGTAGAACATCGACGATATAATGCTCCTAAGAGGAATGAGTAGCTGGTGGCTTGGATCATATCTTGTGATTATCCTTGTGTGAAAAATAACAAAGTCATTTTAAGATGCACATGCTGCAATATAACCTTTTAATTAAACCCTCCAATATTAAGGATAAGGGGTCATTTTTCAAAGTATTTAGAGTTACCTCCCTTGATAGAATGGCTTGCTTTTTGTAATAGTAGACGTATATTACAAGTTTCAAATTAATGACATCGATATTACCAGAGATATTGCAAAAAGTCAAAGTTTTTCTTAACAAAGTTGACAACAAAAACATGACTACACTATGGCAAAACCTTGGGTATTCTCCAAAAAAGATAAAAATGTGCATTAACCCATTCCCACACAATGACGCTTTTAAACGCCCCTTAATATGGAAGCTTCGAAAAACACTTAGGAAAATGAAGAAATTGCTTGTGACAAGCAATTTCTTCATTATCCACAATGTGTTTTACCCTAAAAGACAAAGATTTTGGAGATTTCATTAACTTAAAATTGTCGTCTGCAACTTCTTCGAATTTGGACTGGTCTAAAATTTTATCGTGTGGGAATGGGTTGAATAATTGAACTTTAAAGATAAAAAAAATGGTAGAAAAAAAATGATCTTGATCTTACCAAAAGAAACTCTGTATGAATGCAATGTACCTTCACAAATAACAGAAAGGAAAATCAAAAGATAGACGGGAAACAAAATGATATCAGTGAAACCTATGCCCCCTCCCCCATTCTTAGTGATGACGGGACTGTTGACAAATTCACTCACAATTCTGTCTTTTGAGGCCTTTCAAGATAATGTTAGGAATTCAACAATACCTTCCAGAATTAACCCACTCCCACACACTAACACTTTTTGATGCACTCTAAGAAAAAGGTTGTTTGAAAACAATGTCGACAATGAAGAAATTGCTTGTAACAAGCAATTTCTTCAATGTTCACATTTTCCATCCTAAAAGGCATATATTTCCTTAATTCCACTGAGTAAAATTTGTCGTCTGCAACTCCTTTCAATTTGGATCAGTCTATAATTTTGTTGTGTATGAATGGGTTAATGGTCAGTTTAATTGCTGAACTGACTTTCTGATCCATAGCTGTGATGCAACATTTATTCAGCAGGTATAATTTTAACTCTTTTTTTCATGCTGAGCCCAGAGTATTCCTGCTTTAGCAGAAGGTTTAGAATAAGATCAGCCTGCATATATGTGAAGTCTGATCTTAATCTAAACCAGCTGTTAGACTTATTCAAGTCAGAGTTATTTATCGACCCTTGTCATGCTGAATAAATTCATTTTGGAATGGCATTAAAATCAAAGTGATGAAAGCATTGTTAGTACTTGTTGTCAATCATCAATTTTTTTAAGGAATTTAATTTCATAAGCAACCCTGGCATGAAAATACAAACAGGAGGTGTAGACTAAGATCTTTGTCTATGACTCCTGCCAAAACTTTAATACTCTGGGTTTAGCATGGCAAGGGTTAAATTATTTAACAAAACAAATATTGACCCACTGTTAGGGCCTTTCAGTGCTTTAAGCCTTTACTGTTTTTCAAAATTATAGACTTGTCCAAATTCAAAGGGGTAGCAGACGACATTGAAAGTAAGTGCAATTCAAAAAGTAACCATCCTATACTGTTGAAAAAATTGTGGAAAAAGAACAAGTGACAAGCAATTTCTTCTTTTTCCACAATGTTTTCTCAAGTATAATTTCACAGGGGTGTAAAAATCAGTGATTGTGCGGGAAAGGGTTAAGCCTTTAGATTTAATGAAGTTCAAAAAAATACAAAAAAATATATTCAGCATGGCAAGGGTTAAAAGTACATTGGAATATACTTACATAATGTATACAACTCCTCCCCATCCTGACACGGCATCTCTGTCTACAGCATTTAACAAACATTGAGAAATGGTCTCAAACAGATCATCAGGCTCCTACAGACAGAAAATTTCATGGTTAACCCTTTCCTGTACAAACCTGGGTTTTTACATCGCTGTGGTTTTATTCTTTCAAAAATTGTGGAAAAAGAAGAAGTTGCTTGTTACAAGCTTGCTTGTACTCAGCTGTTAACCTTCTCTACACAGTCTGTGATTTATGAACTCAGCTGTTAATTATCTTTACCCTTTACTTACAATAACTGCAACTCAGTCAAAATGAACCCTTTTTAATCTATTATTTACAAGCTTTTTATCCATTTATTGTTACATACAGGTGAAGCTGACAGACTTTAACCCATTACCACACAATCCCCCTTTTTTATTTTTGAAGATTTTAAATGGAAAACTTTTGAGGAAAAGACATCATGTTTGTAGCAAGCAATTTCTCCTTTTCCAAAAATATTTGTTTACCTAATCTGGTACTCATTTTCTGCTTTGAGCATATTCTGATTTGAAATGTGGTATGCAACTTTTTTTTCAATTTGGACCAGTCTGGAAATTTTGTCTTCTGGTAAATATGTTAAATAAAATAGTACTAATAATAATGTTTTCTTATTTTCTGCTTCAAGTTAAACTCTGATCATTTTTGTAAGTTCAGACCACCTATACTCTCTTTCAAATTATTGATTATTATAAATTTTGATAATTGAGATTACCCAGTATAATACCATCTATAAATGAAATATTCAAGAAAATAATTTCAGAATCGGATTCCTATATTCTCGAATCCAAAAAAGATGACAAAAATATTTGTTCATAGGAATAAGATCTCTGTTATAAGGACTGAAAGGAAGGATGAGGAATACCTTAATATTAACTGCATACTATATAAAACAAAATATGTGGCTACTTGGTTGTAAAGCTTTTTTTATATTCCTATAGGAATAAGGAATACCGGCAAAAATGCTTTTTAACGTGATCGACTTCTCCTGAAAGTCTTACCACTTCTCCCTACTTTAAAAACTTCTCCCAATACTCAGACTAAGGAGAAGTCACTTCTCCCCAAATTCTGAGAGTCTGCAGAGCCCTGAGAAATAAGATAATTCTTAACCCATTTTCTAATGACAAATTTTTAGACTGGTCCAAATTCAAAGATTTTGCAGATGCCAATTTTAAGTTGCTATAATTCTATTTTTTTTTATTATTATTATTTATCTGGGGGGTTACTGTGGATAATGAAGATATTGCTTCATTTTTTTCTTAAGGGGCATCAAAAAAGCGTGATTGTGTGGAAATGGGTTAGATAGATGAAATACTCACCAGATTTGGTCGGAAGAGGGTTTCACACATTCCATACATTTGTTCACTACATGTCCCTGACACAACAAAATCCTCTGTCACCATTGGACAACCAATCAAATCTAAACACGCTATAAATGGTTCATTAGATTTTGGGTCCAACCCAGCTATCACAGGTTCAACAAAATACGGTCCAAATCTGAAATAGTAGTTTAACCCATTACCAGACGGCAAAATTTTAGACTGGTTCCAAATGAAAGGAGTTAGTTGACAATTTAAAGTTTATGAAATTTTAGAAATTTTTGGGTGGAAAACTTTGTGTAATTTTTCCTCATTTTTCCACAATGTTTTCAACAAAAACCATGTCGGACATGGTCATTCCCACCATAAAAGCTTGATAATAAACTGAAGATTTAGATTTAGGCTTCTTGTGCACTTCTGCATTTCTTCTCAGTGAGTTTATGATAGCTATTATACCTTCAGAGATATGCCCTAGACAAAATCTAAGTCTTAAAAACAACAAAGGGCAATAATTCCTAAATTATGCAAGAAAGAGTTGTGAGTCTTGAGTGCTGCATTTCTCCTCAACGAGATCTATCCACCTATGAAGTCTATGAAGTTATAGCTATTATACTTTCAGATATATGCTCCGGATAAAATCCGAGTCTTTAAAACAACAAAGGGCAATAACTCCAAAATTATGCAAGCAAGATTTGTGGTTCTTGTGCACTGCACTTCTCCTCAATGAGATCTATCCACTTTTGAAGTTTCAGGTTGATAGCATTTATACTTTAGGAGATATGCTCCGGACAAGCTTAGTGACAGAATGACAGACAGAGACCATTACTATATCCCATTTGCCGAAACGGTTGGAGATAAATAGCATAATTTCTTTGGAATAATCAAAAAGCGTCATTGTTTGGGAATAGGTTCACTTAACTCATTAGCACATGATACAATTTTATAATAGTCTCGATTGAAAAATAACAATTTCAAGGTGGAAAATTAAAAATCTTTGCCTGTGTTGGAAAGCAGTGTTGACATTGAATTAATTTCTCCATTGTCCTCACTGTCTTCCAAAGATTATTTTATTGAGTCCTAAACAAGCAGAATTGTGTTTGAATGGGTTTATCAGTTACCACACAATTCCTCTCTTTGACAAACCAAAGAAAAAAAGCTTTGGAAATCACCGTGGGAAACTGAGATATTGATTGAAACAAATTATTTCTCCTTTCTCAATATGTTTTCTGCCCTATCTGACACTTAATCTTAAATACATTTAGACCCTTTCCTGTAAAAACCTGGGATTTTACGTTGCTGTGGTTTTAAGTTTAAGAAAACATTGCAGAAAAAAGAGGAATTGCTTGTAACTAGCAATTTCTCCTTTTTCCACAATAAATTCTACCATATAATAATAAAGATGCTTTCATTTCAAATTGCATCCAATTTTCACTTCCATCTGCAACCTCTTTCAATTTGGACCAGTCTAAAATTTCAAAAAGTCGGAGAGGTTTACACCTTATCTGCAGCTTCCTTCACTTTTGACCATTCTACACTTTTGTTATCTGGTGATGGATTGAATAATATGAGACATGCCATGTGAATAAGGACCATCGGAAATTTCATATAAACAAATTTTGAAACAGATATTGGTTCAATCTTGGCTTGTTTTTTGATAATCAAAGTAAGGTAGAATGACAATTCTACAGTCTGAAAATCTGTAAATTGAACTTTCTAACTATGGTCAGACTACAGGCCACGCCCAATGACTTCCAACAAGGTAGTTTGAGAAATCATGCACCAATTATTTGCAAAATATATATTCAGAGAATACACATTCAATGGGCTTTAATGCTACTTTCAACAATATTTCAGTCATATCGCAGCGGCTGGAACACCTATAATGGATTCCTGGTATTTCTCACACCAGTACTACCTCTACATCCTTTCATAGCCTCCAGCTGCAATCTCACTTAGTTTTAAGAGTATCCAACCATTGGTGAGAGACAACTGTCGGAATTCAGGATATGTGCAGCTGCCGGGATCAAACCTATGGCATCCCTTGATTGAAGATTGGGAGTCCAATGCACTACCCACTGAGCTATGACAGCAGCTAGAGAATAAAACAAAAGGAAAATCAACGTTAAAGGGTCACCTCCTTCATAGAATTTTTTCAAAACCAACTTGTGATATATGCTCCTAAATGAGAGCTCATAAATGAAAATGCATATTTCCAAACTTGCAAAAAAACACTCATTTGATCTAGAAGAGAAGAAGTCTGGTGTATATATAGATGAATGGTCGTTGAGAAATGGCCAACAATTGTAGTTTTAACCCTTTCCTGATCAATCCCTGTTTTTTACATCCCTGTGATTTTATACTTGAGAAAACATTGTGGGAAAAGAAGGTAGTGCTTTAAAAAAGAAATTTCTTCTTTTCCTACAATAATTTTTACCCTAGAGGTTGGTTACTTTTAAAAATACACTCACTTTTAGTTGTCGTCTGCAACTTCTTGAAATTGGGCAAGTCTAAAATTTTGAAAAACAGGATAGGGTTAGGGTTGACACAATAAATGGTGATAAATGAGGTTTGGCAAGCCTATCACAGTCTTATATTCTCAATACAGTTTTTTCAGTATCAAATAACAGGATCTCTGGTCCAGCAGTCTGGGGCCGAGATTATAAAACTTTTTTTGTACTCAGTTGAGAATTTATTCAAACTTCAAGTTTGGATTAAAGATGTATTTCTGCCTAGATCCTATGGTAATTGAATGAAAATAAATGTCAATATTTGTAGGTTGTTATTATTACTTGTAATATACAATTGAAACTAAAATAAGATATTTATTCAAATTTGAAGTTTGAGTAAATTCTCAATTGAGTATGAAACATGTTCTATAATCTCAGACCCTGAGCTCTGACAGGAAATTTGATATACAATGGTATTCAAAATTGTGGGCTTGTAATATAGGTAGCAGAATGCTAAATTAGTTGGGTGACTAATTAGACATTGTAAGTACAGCTGTATTAAACTGTACTTATGTTTTAGTCACATAACCAATAAACATACTTCACATAAATGTTAGAGTTCAAAGTTCACACCCAGTCTAAATGAGTAATTTGATTGGTTGATTGATTCTTTCGTTGATAGCCATGATCCGTCAATTCTCTAATCCATTACTGTATGGCAAAATATTAGAATGGTCCAAATTCAAAGGAGTTGCAGATGGCAATTTAAAGTTAACGAAATTTCAAATCTTTTCAACTTTCTGGGTAGAAATCATTGTGTAAAATGAAGAAATTGCTTATTGCAAGCAATTTCTTCATTTTGCACAATTTCTTCCTTAATTGTGTTCCTTAAGGACATCAAAATGCTTCATTGTGGTGGTAAAGTTTAAATGTTTGCTGTCTTGTAATGATTAATGTTGTTTGCTCTCAATATATTACTTACCTGCGACTGTATAACAAATTCGAGACCATGCTGAGAAAGGTTTTAGGCTTGATCCTCCTGTTTTCTTTTAACTCATACAAATTTAGTCTAAACTTTAAGCGTTGTGCTCTGAAAGAAAATTGAACACACCCTCCATTGATCAGTATTTATTCTATGATTTCAAAAATATTGGGTGGTTTCAGGACAAAATCTATACAATTGAGAAATGTTTGGTATTTCATAATCTTGATTAATAGAATAAAAATCCCAAGACAATGTTGAAAATATGGGGGATCTTTGAAAAAAGTTCCCCTGCCTAGAATAAACAATGAATGAAGAATCGGAATAAACCAGTGACATTATCTTTGGGGAAACAAAATCTTATTCATCTTCATTCAAGTATTTCATTGATACATTTTGGATTCCAACAGATTATAAATTAAATGTTTATAAGCAACCAACTGCGACAGAATTTAAAACTGCAAATTTATCTGAGGTGTAATTCCACTATTGCCATGCACCAAATAACCTATTTTGGTCCTCACTCAACCAGAGTCCAAAATGTTGCCATTGTTAAAGGACACTAATTCCATTTTTGATCTGAGAATTTCAATCCATTCTCACACAATCCCTCCTTTCTAGGCCCTCTCAAGAAAAACGCTTCGAAAATATGTGAACAATGAAGAAACTGCCTGTATCAAGCAATTTCTTCATTATCCTAAAAAAAGACTTAAATATTTAGAATTCCATCAACTCGAAATTAAGTGCAATTCTTTGAATTTGGACCAGTCTAAAATCTTGTTGTATGGCAATGGTTTATTTGAAAGTTTGACTCACACTGTCTGAACATCTGTTGCCAGTCCAGGTAAGCCAATGAAAAGTTTTGGTCCCATTTCAAATATTTTGTCAAACTCTGTGCTGATTGTCTGTGCTTGTATTCCAAACCTACGATCTGCAGCAATTACAACACAGTCCTTTCCTTTCATTGCCATGATGGCAGCTCCATTATATGATAAAATTGACTGAAATGAAATAGGAACTTGTAATCGTTAGGCCAGAACAACCCCTTTCCAAACAAAGACGCTTTTCAGGGCCCCTCAAGAAAATCAATGGGAAATAATGTAGAATGAAGAAATTGCTTGTAATAAGCAATTTCTTCATTTTCCACAATGTCTTTTACCCATAATCAGGGCTCAGTAGTCTCTCAGAATTTGCAGAGAAGTGACTTCTCTGAGAATTGGGAGAAGTGTTTCAAAATAGGGATAAATTGTGAGATTTTCAGGAGAAGTGGATTGCCTTAAATAACAAGTTTTTGCATGTTTTCCTTATTTCTTTAGGAAAATAAAAATAGCTTCACAACAAAGAAGCTACATATTTTGTTTTATATAGTATGTAATTAATATAACAAGAGGACCATGATGGTCGTAAATCGCTCCCCTGAGTATGATGGTTCATTGCTTAATGGTATTAACAAAATAGCAAAGCCCTCGGTCTAATTATTTGGAGAAGATGTTTAAGGATTTCTCTTTTAAACCTTTCCTGGACAAACCCGGGATTTTACGTCACTGTGGTTTTATACTTGAGAAAACATTGTGAAACAAGAGGACAATGATGGTCCTAAATCGCTCCCCTGAGTATGATGGTTCATGGCTTTATGATATAAACAACATGGCAAAGCTCTCTGTCTAATTATTTTGGAGAAGATATTTTATAGATTTCTCTTTTAATCCTAGGTATATTGATGATCCCACCATATAGCACTTATTTCCTGAATATGGTAATGCTTTGAAGTATAGACATCAAAACATACCAAGTATAAAAGCTGTAAGCCTAATGGTTTAGGAGAAGAAGGTTTTCAAAGATATCATTATTTATTCCTAACTAAAATTAGGGATTGCACAGAAAAGGGCTAATTTTTTAAGTAATTTGGTAGAGGGTCAATGGCTGATGATATGTACCAAATATCAAAGCTCTAGGCTTTATGGTTTGGGAGAAGAAGATTTTCAATGATTTCCTTCTTTATTCCTTTGTAAAATCAGGAATCACACGGAAAAGGGCTAATTTTCAGAGTATGATATTGCTTTGAAGTATTATGATATGTACAAAATATCAAAGTACTAGGCCTAATGATTTGGGAGAAGAAGATTTTTTAAGATTTCCTTCTTTTATTCTATGTAAAATCAGGGATTGCCAAGAAGAGGGCTAATTTTTAGAATACAATAATTCTTTGAAGTATTTTGGTAGAGGGTCAAAAGATAATGATTTGTACCAAATATCAAAGCTATAGGCTTTATAGTTTAGGAGAAGAAGATTTTTTACGATTTCCTTCTTTATTTCTATGTTAAATCAGGGATTGTCCAGAAAAGGGCTAATTTTCATAATACGGTAATTCTTTGAAGTATTTTGGTAGAGGGTCAATAGATGATGATGTATACCAAATATCAAAGCTCCAGGCCTTATTGCTTGTGAGGAGAAGAGCACTTTGTGCTCAGGTGAGCTAATAATCCTATTTTTTACTGAAAATCTGAGAAAGGAAAGGGTTTGATGCCTCTTATGCCAACAGTATATGTAAGGGCTTGCAAGCATCAAATCAACGGAGGTACGAATAAAGCAAGCATGTTGCCTGATTTAAAATAAAAAGGGCCATAAGCAGTTGTATAATTGATTTAGTGTCCCCTAATTTGATAGCCTTTAGGTAGAATGTGATTATTGCCTACCATAACGAGGCAACTTGCTGTATTTTCCAGGTGACTTCCACTTTGCTTTGATCACTTCATTTTTCAATTTTCAACCCAAAGAAGGTGCTATTTTATTAATTAAAGTTATATCTGCAGTAAGTAAGTAAGTAATTCTTTTATTATAGTGACATGTGTATAATGAAATGTAGTACAACAAATAAAATAAATATATGAACATCCGGCCCCATGGGCCTATATGTCACTTTCAAACATTGGAATTACAAATGAAATTGAAAAAAAAAATACATGGTAGGGGATAGCTGATTTCATTATTGACAGAGCAAGATTTTGTTTGTTTGTTTGTTTGTTTTCTTTTTTAACATTCTGCATCAGTATCTTTTGAATGACTATTTATGATTAAGCCCATCGACGATCAAGCCACGCACCCCAAATGGGAGCCGGGATTTAACCGCCTTCAAGCCATTGGTATAATTTTTTCCAGGAATAAACCTTCATCAAAACATCATTCAACTGGCCATTTTTTTTAGGGTTATTTTATCCGCCATAAGTAATTATGATTTGTCGTCTACCAGGCACCATCTTCTAATTAGAGGACGATGACTAGCCGAGTGTCAAATCCTGCCAACAACCTAATTCTATTTTTATCATAATTATTATTATCTTCTTCATAATCTTTTGAAATAGGAATGGTCCTATTGATACAGAAGATGATTTTCAACGAATTTAAATAAAAATATTCATACTATCAAACATTCCTTACCAAAACAAAATATAAGGAGAGTTTCGATCTTGATGAAAATTAACTTTTTAAGTAGAGAACAAACATCTATTAAAGGTAATCGCTCTCAACCAACATGACCAATTAATAAGACAACACAATTAAAGGCTTATTATTCTCGCACAGTTCAAACCAAAATGATATTGCACCATAGAGCAATGTCACGGAGGTAAAACTGCTTGAGGATCTTTATCATTTTTAGTTTTTGTATTTTTTCTTTTGTCTGCTTTCAAGCAAATAATACATGTAAAGTGGTTTGCAAGAATGTTAATACTGTACGGCATGGATAACTAAATATTATAACTATTTAAAAAATTTATAAACGTGTTAACAGTAAACTGCAGGTATATTGTATAGGTCCCTTTTCTAGAGATAATCGCTCACAATCGACAAGGTCAATTAGTAATACAACATAATTATTGGCTTAGTATTCTCTCACAGTTCGAACCAAGATGAGACTGCACAATAGAGCCATGTCATCAAGGTCAGAACTGCTTGAAGTTCCATTGTTGTTGTTGTTGTTGTTTGGGGTTGTTTGTCTGCTTTTCAAGCAAAGAATATATTCAAAATAGTTTGCAAGAATGTTAACACTGTTGGACATGGATAACTATAAATAGACAGAATGAAGTCAATTCAATATTAAATACACTCTATAAACAAGTTAATGGAAAAATGCATCTTTATTGTATAGAACCCCTTCCAGCTAACTAGACTGTAAATGTTCTACAGATATACATGTATATATGAATTATAATGGATACCAATCCCCTAGTGCCTACAAAGTTTGGGTTGCAAAAACCTGCGACCCATCTAACTCAACCACACTAGACATATACTACCGGTACTCCAAAAATGAAATATCATAACATGAATTGAGGAAAATGCAATTAATTGCTATATATTGATTGACGTCTTAAATATAATGCTTTCACAACAAATTTAGCCAGTTTTCTTTCATGATTAAGAATAAGGTACTTAAGCTTCTCATCTATTGATAAATTGATATTGAGTATCTGTCCAAACGTTTGAGAACATATATCATTATAAAATGCGCCTGACACAATGAAATGACTCTCGTTTTCGATCTCATTGTCATCACAAAACAGACATAGTCGGTCATTTAACTGTTCACCAATATATCGTCCTGTTTCAATACGAATGGGTAGAATACCACATCTAAGTTAAGCTAGTACCGAGCGTTCATTTCTCGCCAAGTTTAAGGTAATATATTTTTCTGTGGCTGGAATTTGTTTAAATAGTTTGTATGTGTGTGAATTTTCAAAACTATTAACCTATATCGTTTTAAAGTACATCTTTATATTGTATTCGGCAATACCCAGATCAATGTGACATCTATTGACAAAGAAATGGCCCAAGTCTATTTCATTTAGCATTTCCTTGACTCTTAAGATCTATAAAAGCAGAAAACATATTTTTTTGGTTTCTAATTATTGCATTTAATTTGAAAATGTGATCTTCGCAGGATCTATTGGACCTGAAGCCATTTTGCTCATCTGCCAAAATATTGTTGCTTTCTTAATGTTTCATGAGCCGTTTGTTAATTATAGCACTGTATATTTTGCTGATGCATGGAAGTAAACTAATCTCTCGATAGTTCTGTGGTAAACGATTGTCAGAGTTTGAGTCCTTTAATAGTGGGCATATTATCTGCAGCTGTAATGGTCACACCTGATTGCTCTTGCTTGTTTCTGAGAATCCTTCCCTATTACATAACTTCACCCATGTTGGCCATAAACATAGACTTGTCAAAATGAATCAAGGTATTTCTTTTAATACTGCTCCTCACTTTAGTTTATTTAATTGGGATTCCAGCCAGGATATGAACTCGCACATCTATGATGTGAATGGAGACAGTTTCAGATTTCCCCCCATCTTTCATTTTGGTTACACCTCTAATTTAGACTGGTTAGATCATTAGTGTCTGTTCCCCCATGATGCAAAATAAAGATTTGTCAAAATCCTAAAATTTTCTTATAACAAGAATAAACAATTATGACCTATCACTTTGGGAAATGAAAATGTTAAGAAGGATTATTGTCGGGAAAATGTGAAACTGAACACAAGAAGCAATCCTAAAATGTTTATTTCTAATTCAAATCAAAAGGAAGTGAAATCAAAGGAACATTTAGAAAAGGGAGGAAGGAATGTATAGTAACCTTTGATTATTTTTTCCCTTGGAGTATAGTCAGGGGTTTCTAGATTTGCATCAGAGGCCAGTGGTAAATAAATGGTACCTTTAATCTGGTATCGGGTCTGTACGCCCTAAATATACTTTCACCCCGGGTCTTTTTGCCTTGGGTCTGTACGCCCCAAAAGTGGGTCCGTTCACCCTATTTTTTCTATGTTCGCCCCCTTTGAAAATGAGTGATTTTGGGTATATTGTTACAAATTGCTTTGATGAAAAGGTTTTTTTTATACAATTGTTTCAAAATGCTCAATTATAAAGACAAGTGACTCAAATGTTTTTTGAAATTGGATATTCTGATGTTATTCAAAATGGCAAAACATCGGAATTTTGTTATTATTTAATTAAATCAAACATGCGTCAATTTCAATCAGCGATCAATTAAAGTTGAAGCTGTAATTATTATGTGTTGTTGGAAATCACATTCTTTTTGATAGAAGCTATCCGATTTCTTTTGTTGAGCTTGATTTGTTTACCCATTCAGCATTTCTTTAATACATATGTTTTACAGTTTGTCATTACTTGAAGTTGATTAAAATTAACGAACATATGTAAAGTCATGCTGGTAATATAGCCATTTTTTTGTTTTTTTTGTTACAAACTTCATTTAGAAATGTGAAAATTTCAATTTTATTCAATGCGTACTTGTATTTGGGATTAATTTCTTTGAAGTGTCATCTGCAATGTCTGAGTTTTTTTCTCAATATATGAGTTGAAAGAACTACATTACATGGTTTCAGGTAACTTCAGTAAATTACAACTTCGGTAAATTGATATCATATAGTGAAATAATGGAGACACCGGTAAAATGGTAATTATAGTGTAATTATCGCTAGTGGACAGGTAATTCGTATCAGTAATTGTATTAATCGTTTTATACCTAGTCATAATTTTTTTTTTTTTTTTACTTATCATCAAAATCAAAAGAAGAAAAGTGTTTGAGAATAGATATATATGACTAACACTTGCACATATCCCCTTAATGAAACGCAAAACAAATCAAAATATAAACATTAATTGGTCTTTAACTATAATTATTGATTAGAAACCAATGTGAATTTTAATAAATCTAAGATAAATCTTATTAGATTGCCTGCGCCTTTGGCGTTTTAAGCCTGCCTAAAATGAAAAAAGATAGAAATTATAGATGTTGTACCATTCTGTAATAAGCATGTTTTCCTATTTTACTTATAATGTATTAATTATATATTGGTAAATAAAAATTTACAATCTAATGTAAAAACACAAGTTTACCACATATTTTCTTAACATTTCAAATAAAGTTAAGCCTAAGATGAGGATTCCTTGTCTTCAGCATTTTCTCCTTTTTTTGCGATTTTCCATCCATTCAACCTTTCTGCGCTGATTTTGCTAAACTTTTCAAATTCCCTCACAACAAAATTTTACACTGGTCAAAAATTGAAAGAAATGGAGACGACAATGTCAAGTTGATGAATTTATATTTATTTCGAGTTTTCGTACAGAAAACATTGTGTATAATGAAGAAATAGCTTAAGACTAAAAATCCTCCATTTTCCACAGTGTTTCAAAGTCTGTCGTAAAGGGGTGGGTGCGGAATGGGTTAAATTTTTTCGATTTCTCTTTTTCATCTTTGCATTACTGATCAAAAAAAAAGTTATTTTCAAATGAATTTCTTGTTTCTCGACTATGTTACTGTATTCGGTTACACTCCTGTCGGTTTTTGCCTCATTAAATAAAGAGCAAAAAGGGCCCATTTTCGCAATCTGTAGCTCCTCCCAAAAGTTTTGTTGGGCCTTAAATCTTAGTCCTTCTTAAAAAGCAGTCTTTGGTCTTGAATTACAAGCCAGGAAAATGGTATCATTAGGAATAAAATTTTTCGCAAATCTTAATTCTGCACACCAACCCATGAAATTCTTTATGCTCGGAAGTGAAAATCTTGTAGGGTACTACCTTCAAATGTCAGTTTCTACAAAGAAATAGTTCCCAGATAAATTCTTGGAACCACATGCATGACATGCAGCAGTGATCTTTCACTCTGCAGAACCTAACATCAAGCAGCTTGCTGTTGTTTAAACGTTAAAACAGCATGACAAAAGGAGAAGATCAAATTTTCTTAATGGACTACTTTAGGGTACAACCACCAGGAAGTAATTCCGGAGTGGAGTTGACCCATTCCACCCGGAAGTAATTCCGGAGTGGAGTTGACCCATTCCAGTTCAAATACTTACTCCAAGAAATTGTGATTGTTTCAAACTGTCGAAATCAATTAAGATGACTCTTTTCAAAACCTGGCCGGGAGGTGATAATAACACTTTTTTTTACCTTTTTACCGAAGTCTCCATTGTTTTACTATATAATATCAATTTACCGAAGTTGTAATTTACCGAAGATACTATCACCCCCATTACATTACCTAAACATCTCAAAAAGGAAAAATAAACGTTTACAAATTTTTTTTTCAATTGGGACAGCTCACGATGATGATGCAGTTGAAAAATAGGGCGAACGGACCCAGGGCAAATGGAAATTGGGGCGAACGGGAATTAGGGTAAAAAGTAATTAGGGCGAACGTGTTTTGGGGCGAACGGACCCGGATTCCTCTAATCTTATGATTAAGAATTTTACATAGCCGTGACTAAATTATTTAGATAGTTAAACTCTTAACCCTAATAACAATTTAATCTGTGTGGAAATTTCGTTATCTTACCATTTTTTACGTTGTTTTTCGAAAAGAAATCTGCAAGTCAGGCCTAACGATCAATGTCACTTGCACGCTTGAAAATTCAATGTATCCCAAACACTTTATATCATAGACTGGTACATTCTGCGACTGATCCGCTGTAGACTAGTACCGCCATCGGCTTTATATTTATAGAAGGTCAGACCCCACCGGATTTTGGCCTTCTTTACTCTATGTAAAATCACTGTTTTGGTTCAAGATATAGCACTTGTCAGAACATTCCTTGAAATATAGCCTTTCTGGTGCTGATTAGTCGTTCATAGAACTTCTCATTAAGCGTAGAAATCATATATGATGAAAGATGATTTTTTGAAATAATGGACTCTATCCACAGGCACCGTCTTTTTTCCAACCATGAAAATCACATGTCGCCAATTTACACCTCCATTTTTTTTACACCATCTATAACACATAGACCTGCAAAGATAGGGTGAAATGCACTTTTAAACAGCAGAACAGATGCAGAATTACTACAAAATCAAACAAAATATTGCATATACCACTGTTTAAGACTCAAATCATCCCTGCCTGTCAAGAACTACATTTTCTTTAAGATCTACCTTTACAAAGACCTCAGGAAGTAATTTCCAGTGAGGTCGCTCCAGAAGTTACGACGTTATAGTTGGTCAGTCCGATTAGCTCAGTTGGTAGAGCACTTGACTTCAAACCTCAAGATAGGTGCTGCAGCCGCCGCGATATAATTGAAAGATTGTTGAAAGCGGCGTAAAACCCCATTCAAAAAATACAAATCAAACCTCAAAATCACGGGTTCGAGCCCTGGGCTGACCTCATCAACTTTATAACCAATTGTCTCTCCGATGAGACGTTAAACCGAGGCCCCGTGTGACAATGCTATCCATCGAGCACGTTAAAGAGCCAGGCGGGGCTCTCAGTAGTTTCGTCTTGTATCCTTGCACTATCCCCCGTAGCAACTAACCGTCTTCTGGGGGCGTCGCTTATATGGGCATGTGCTACGGTAGCGACGATAAATAAACGGGAAAAAAGTTGCCAACCAGCCATTAACCCTTTTGTTGCACGTTATTGGCCACACACCTTGCCAAATAACCCTGTTTAAATTCGAAGCGGAATCAGTGGGCCGGGTCGGCAGATTCCTCGGGCGGGGCAACGATTGGTCGATTGAAAGTCACTGCGATGCATTAGATTTAATACAAAAGTTTTCTTTACGGATTCTCAAATTTTCGACTGGTTTCACTGTGGGTACTAAACATTAGAAGGATGACACACGGGTTTGTTACTGAAAAAAGAACCATGTTAATTAAGAATAGGAAGTGTTCGAATGACTGATGTATAAGGGGTATAAAATGGGACTCCGGATGTAATTCATAGCATTTTATGTTTTGTGGGTTTTGTTCCCCATTTTCCCATTTTTGTATGAGAACATGCTGTTTGGCAAGACAGCAGAGATCATGACGGAATTTTGTTTCCGGTTATCAGCAATTTTAACGTACTGCAAATTATGAAAGTTATGTACAAGGAGTATCAGCCTACATAGCCTTACCTCGGCTCACATAGTCGGTTGACCCAAAACACGGCTTCAGCTAGTAAGCCGGGTGTCTAAATAAAACTATCGTGGATAAAACAAAAAAGATGTCATTTTTCTAACATGCTTTTCTTTGCCACCATCCCCTTGATAAGAATCGAAAAAACAGCTTATGAAAACAATTTGGAAAATTAAGAAATTGCTTGTGAAGAACAATTTCTTCAATTTTCACAAAATATTTTCTTCTCTGAAAAGCATTTTTTATTTAAAATCCAGAACAATCTATAATAATGTTGTCATCTGCAACTTCTTTTAGTTTAGACAAGTCTAGAAGTTTATAGTCTGGTAATGGGTTATGTGACGGTCGCGTGCAATTCAAATGGCAACGGGGCGAGGCAGTTGATCTGAGATACCAATTGGCGTTGTTTTGTTCGTCGGGAGACAAAAGGGGGTATTTCGTGGGCTACTCAAACATCGCAGCTATATCGGTGATTGCTCAGGCTTTGGAATAAGTCAGTTCATTGGTGCGATAGCAAAATATCGTAACTACAGCTTTAATCGGTGTGCGAGAAAACTGTCGTAACTGCAGATTTAATAAAGATTTGCACTTGCGCGCCAACGATTTGATTTTTGTCAGTCAACAGCAATCTGTCAAATGATGGGTCGATGGTTGTACAACCTCTGTCCTCTTACAAATGATATATAAACGACGCTCGTTCCCAAAATGCATGGCGTAGAACATGAAACAAACAGCAAGTAGTTTGTTGGGTAACCTAAACGTCGTAACTATAGCTTGAATAAGCTATACGGGTACGACATTTAAAACGGCAAACAAACAAAAACTACAAACATAAATGTTTGAGTTAATCGTTTAATTCCGGTATAAATGAACGCTTTGATTGGTCGATTTTTTTCCTTTCTTTCTTTGGCGGATTTGTCATTTAGCCGACAAGGGGCCATTTGGAAGGTATTTACCTTGCATGTGGCTCGATCTCAGCTCGAATTTTCACCAATCATCTTGAAACCTTGGATTAAAAAGAAACACCATCACAAGGCAAGATTCACAGGAATATCATCATTGTAATTGGAAACAATATGTAACATCAATGATTGCGAACTTGAAACAGCGGCAACGTTAGTAAGAAAGAGGTAAGAAATAAGAAGGCGAAAACTTTATACGATCAGAAAAATCTAGAAGAGTAGCGTCCAGTAGAAACACCCTTTACAGAATCCTGCAAGACACCCAACAGAAATACTAGACCCATTATAGTATCAAAGGATTCGAGAGAAACTATGCGTAATCAAGTTTACCGGTCTACAATTCTAAGACATATTAAAGGATATGGTGGTAAGGAGCTGCCAACACTGAACACATACAGAATGCCGGATAATGCGTTATGAAAATTATTAATTTTTAAAGTCACAATGTAATTCATTTAACACAAATATTGCCGTGTTAACTAGTGTTTTTGAATTACTGGGTAATTTATCCAAACAAAATGGCAGATATTTTTATGTTAGGACCTATAAGTAATCAGGAAATCTTTTCAGGTTGACACAAAATAACGTGATATCCGCCATTATCTGGCGAGAGGTTGCAGTTCCAGAGATCACAAGCGACAAAACTGACCACAACTTGATGATCATGTCTTGAAAAAGTGATATTTTCTAGTAGACGAGCAATCCATGTCCTTTCTTTTAAAACGGATATATATCTTTGATGAACAAACAGGTTTTGTACTTGATTCCAAGCGTATTGCGATCGTATTTTCTTGTCCATATAACAAACTTAATTCAATATTACCAGTACACCAGTTTAAGTCTACGCGAATAGTTGCTTTTAAGCATTTTTGCGATGAAAAATAAGTACCGGTGTTAAGGGACAATACCGTTACGCGGATAATTTTTCGTAAAATTCGGTTCAAGGTTTTTCTTTATTGTACACACTGTTATGACGTCACGCAAAGTTACTTTAGCGCCATTTTTCGATCGAACACACAACGTTAGAATGCCATCGAAACTAAAACACGCGGCTAGTATCCATTAGTCTATACGTATGATTTCCAGTTACTACACCTTTCTGTCCTTATTTCGTTTTTCATGAATGTTTTGAGCATTCTGCTGCGTTAAATATAGTCGCCTTTGTGTTTTCTAATAGATAAACAAGAAAATATAGATCCCTCCCATTCGAATATTATTAGGTAGCATGACAATAAGTTTTTTTACAATACCATTACGAACAGTACCATTACACAAGTTTCAATATATTCTTTGTAACGAAAATGTTATTTTTTCGTAACGGAACTGTAAATTTTTACCGAAAATGTCTTGTAGGGCCTACTATTAAGCGTTTTGGAATTTAAAAAGAAAAGGAAAACAAGAGTCTTTATTAAAAACACTAATTGTCTACATTTTTTCTGTTTCCTAACGGAGCTTTTAATCTACAGAACAGTAATGTTGATGAGTAGACGATAATGTTAATCTTCAGAACAGTAATGTTCATGACGTAACGGAAGTGTTAATATACAGAACAGTAATTTACACGAAATTAGGGTAATGTTAATCTGCAAAAAGTATATAGATGACGTAGTTGTAATGTTAATCTACAAACTTGTAATGTTTATCTGTAGTTGAGTAATGCACATGACGTAACGGTAATGTTAATCTACAGAACAGTAATGTACATGACATACCGGTAATTTTAATCAGAAAAACAGAAAATGTTTTCAGCAACTATTTAAAACAGAAGTCGGATCCAGCAGAGGTTGTTAAAGGTAAAATATTTAAATATAGAATAAAGTAGGGTAGAAAAGTCAATCAACTCGTCAAATGCCAAAATGAAAAGTATAGACCCTGATCTGACTACATGGTTTACGCAGTCTGACCAAGTTCGGTGCTTTTCGCACTTCCGAGAAGGCCCCTTTTCCAGATGATAGATCACAATATTTTCTAGCGTTTCAAAATTATGTTGCTGTAAGCATTTCTTTTGAGAGCGATTTCATGTTTCTTAAAGTTATCTAACTGGTTGCAAGCAAAGATTGGAAATCTTGGACCGATATCTTAGCACTGCAGAAAATCTGTTTTACAACCTCTTGCATCACAATAAAGAGAACCATTGAACAATCACGACCGCCAATCAAAGAATCAATCGATCAATGATTTCATTCATTTAGACCGGAAGAAAACTTTGAACTCCCGGATATTGGTCGACATTTATGCATGGCGTTTTTGTGGATTCGCCGTTAATGGGCTATCAAAACATGGTAACTACAAATGGGGAAAGATGATGTTATGATATTTCCTTAAGAATGTGAAAAAAAAAACCGACAAACAACAGTATATAAATAATTGTATTGAAAGATTGCAAAGTGCCCGGAGAATCTTATTGCCAATTGCAGGCTGTGTTTAACCCCGGCTTCAGTCGATAGCAGCCGGTGGGCTATCAAAATATCGTAACTACAGCTTAAATAAAGTCGTAATTTCGATATTTTGATAGCCAAACCACGATATGTGCTACTACGCTTGCCACACGGCCATGATTTCAACTCATCTAGAGCATCTAGAAGAGCATTCAAATAAATTTTCATAATATAATAGAATGACACAGAAATAGATCCTCGGCGACTACCATGTTCTACTTACCCGCTCCAACACAATGACGCTTTCTGGCTTCCATCACGAAATACAATTTGGAAAACATTTTGTAAAATGAAGAAATTACTTTGAATTTCGTCAACTTAACATTGTCGTTCGCAACATCTTTGAATTTGGTCCAGTCTAAAATGTTGTCGTCTTATAATGAGTTAAAACTACTTTAGAGAGATAGAGAGTACCCGTTACCGCAAAACAAAATTTTAGACCAATCCAAACCCAAAGAGCCGCCGTCATGGCGCAGTCGGTTGCGCGTCTGACTCCTAATCTTCAATAATGGGAGGTCATGGGTTCGATCCCCGGCGGCGGCACATATCCTTTTCAACATTTGTCTCTCACCAATGGGTGGATAATCGTTAACCTCAGTGGGATAGCAGCTGGAGGCTCGGAAAGGATGTAGTGGTAGTACTGGTGTGAGAAATACCAAGAGTACATTGTTAGGTGCTCCAGCCGGCCACGATATGGCTGTTAAAAGTGGCGTTAAACCCCTTTTCAATCAAACCAAATCCAAAGATGTTGTCGTTTTGGAGTTGATCAGGTTTTAAAAACCTTTGTCTTTATAGGTAGGAAACATTATAGATAAACAAAATATGGATTATTTAAAGGAATTTCTTCATTTTTACAATGTTTTCCAAAGTTTTTTGTCGTGGAGGAAAAAGTGGAATTGTGTGGGCATTAGACACTACAGGTAGGGGCCATGCTGTAGGGAAACCGGGTGAAGGACGTAAACGTTCGTCGTTGGTGGACAAAACAAATCAGCTATAGTTTGTTCAAGCTGTGGTTACGCGGTTTTGGTAGTCCTTAGACAACATGTAATACCCTGTGTTAAAGCTTATGACAATGGACCATTAGAGCGTGATCCTGTATCAGGAAATTATGACCCCTTGATGTTATTGTAACATTATTTATATAGCTCAGAATTCTTTGAGAAGTGATAACAACTGAAGGAACTGTAATTCTACACTTATTGTACTCGTCAACTATTTTAAGAATTTTCAGCTATATCCCGCTGAAATTTACTTTTTGTGTGCTTTTTTTGCTGTCACCAGAGCGGTATTGAGGTTGAGACACTAAAGGTCATAGCTAGCCTAACCTGAGTGACGCGGCCATGATCTTCAACTCCGGTCTATAGTTGACCGCCCTTGCCACTGATCCACGCTGGACCAATTGATGGATCATCGCTCCAATAAAAATCGATTGACTAATCAAATCATTCATATAGACCGGAAGTGAATTTTGAATTCTGACCACATATACTATAAAATGATCCAGCCGAACTGTCAGTGGATGCGGTAGCCAACGTTCCGTCATTTGATAGAATCGGCAATTTTATCAACTTTTCATTATTGTTCGACCATTACAAGCAAAATGTATTCAAATAGCTTCCGAATCATCGTAACTATTGCTTAAGAATCATGAAAATTGGGAGACTTGGGCAAAGTGTTACACTTTTTTAATATTTCACACATTATTACCATACTATGGAACATTTATAACTACTGACTATATATCTTGAAAAGTCAACAAATTTCAAACTCGAAACCACTTCAAATAATCAAATTCAATACTTTTAAACAGAATCTATACCAAGAAAAAAATCCCGGTAAATGCAACACATTGCCCCAGGCTTTGGGCACAATGTTTTACAATTCAGACTCCATGCGAAGGACCTCCATTTGTCCAGTCATGACTTTATATTAAATATTTCACTTTAATCCGTTACCAGACGACAAATTTTAGGCTGGTAAGAATTGGAAGAAAATGCAGACGACTACTTCAAGGTAAGTAAATCCAAAGGATGGTATTTATAAGTGGAAAACATCATGTCAAATGAAGAAATTACTTGTGTTAAGCTAACTAATTCTTTTTGCAGTATTTTCCTCAATTCACTCTCTTTAGGGGGAGGGGCGTATAAAGTTGAATTGTGTGAGAAACGGTTAAAGTATAGACCAATGTATATCAAAGATAAGACTACATGTTATTGTTTTCTACCCCACAAGACAGACATATTTAAGATTCTTTCAAACTGAACTTGTCTTCTCCAACCTCTTTAACCCTTTCCTGTACAAAGCCGGGATTTTACGTTGCCGTGATTTTATATTTGAGAAAACATTGTTGAAAAAGAAGAAATTGCTTGTAACAAGCAATTTCTTCTTTTTACACAATGTGTTCTCAAGTATAAAATCTCATTTTTTTCTATTCCCACAATATTTTCTACAAATTTCATCCGATTTTCATTGTTGTCTGAAACCTCTTTCAATATGGACCAGTCTAAAATTTCATTAAACGGGAAAGGGTTAAAAATGGAAAAGTACAAGAATGTTGTCATTTGGGAATGGGTTACAGTACATTATCATTATTAGAGCCGGTAGCTCTAGATATGCTGGTAGTTTCCTAGGACCTAATCGCTAAATCACTTTTTCCTCTCAACCAAGAAATCCAATCGGACCCAGCACTTTTATTTTCCATCAAAGATTTACGATTCGAGCATTCACTTTGCGCAGCATAGCAAATCTTGAATAAACTGGAAATTGACATATGCGATTCTCATCAAATTAGCATAAAATAAAGAGTTATATTCAATAAAAAAAAACTATATATGTAAAGTTTCCAGAAAAATAGCCAGAAATTGTGTTTTATATTAATATTTTTCAAAGAGTTATCACGCAACTTGGATATCACAACGTAACTTCGTTTTAACACGTAATTTATCGGCTCAAAACATTGAATCCGCGCGTCGCTTTATTACCCTTTTTATTTTCAATGCGTAAAGAAAGATAGTAAGACCGTTGTACAATGTTGTTTTCCTAATTCGATCGTCTGCAGCTCCTTTCAATTCGGATCAGTCTAAAATCTTATTTTCTGGCAATGACTTACTAGTAAAATATTATGGGACAAAGTGTTGCACTTTAACACTTTGCCCAGCAATGACACTCTCTGTCCCATATCCTTTGTAACTCTTTGCCCAGCAATGACACTCTGTTCCATATCCATTGTAACTCTTTGCTCCAATCGCAAATTTTCTGAAAAGATGATCATACAGACAAAATGAAGTCAGCCGAAATATGATTTATACAGTAATGTCATCTTCTGGATGTCGGGATTCCGTATCCAGGGATATATCCATCCTATTTCTGATACTTGTATGTCAACTGAGACGGAACACTACGAAGATGTTAAGAGTTTACTTTCCTGGGACAAAAAACTTTTCTTGTTCCTTTGCAAGTTGCCCCTATCGTTTAATTAGCCTATCTCTAATGTACAATATCACGCCCGGTAATCTCGGGCTCCATACAGTGCAAAATGGAGACAATGATACTTCCGACATGGAGCAAAGTACCGGAACTGAACAGAAATGGTAAATAAAACAGTGCACCTCGCTAACAATTTGATCTCCTATTAACCTATTATACATTTTCCCAAAACGTCTAGAGTTTCATACCACATAGAAATGATTATATTATCCGTTGACGGTGATAGATTTCAAAAATGATTCCGTTTGTGAATAGAAACTTGAATCAAAGTTTGGACATCGGACCCGATCAAACACGAAAATGCGTGTTGAAATCGTTCAAATCCATGTAATCAACAGTTCTGAAAGATTTAAGTGGCAATGACTGTGAAATGAATGATAACGTGTTGATATACAATAATGTTACCACAAAGAACTGCGTTTGCCTACCCCTTTTGCGGATTTTCTCAGATGAGAAGGAGACCAGGATGCGGTGCGGGAGACAAGATTCAGAGGGAGAGGCGATGCATATATAAATGTACTGTAAACTTTCTAATAGGACCCAATACTCTTATGTAACACCAGCCCCTCTCCGGACGTCAAAGCCGACCCTTTTTGTATGATTCTCGGAAAACTTATAACCTGTAATAAACCCCAATCCCCAACAAATCAATGCCACAATGAATTCAATAGAGGGTGAATGTAAGTGTTCTCAACCAAATGTCCCCTTTTGTGATGGTTAAATGCTTAGATAATTGGTTTGCTTAAAGTTTTTTTCTTTACATTTAGAAGGCGCTTTATCCTAAATTATGTCAAAAGGTAAAAAACTTCACTGCTTAAGTTAATAACACCGTGAAATTGACAATTTTTGGATGATTTGGGAATGATTTCGGAATGAAATTGAATGAGTGGGAGGATTGAGTTTTGAATGAAATTAAAAGTATGTAATCCAAGATCGCTAATTTCGTCCAATTTGCAATATTTTTACCTACTTCTATAAAAAATATACGTGATTTTGTGTTCGTGTGTCTTCACGGACCAATCAGACGCTGAAAAACCCACAGCTGCCAGTAAAAATTGTGAAAAATTGTTATCGATTTGAATGAAATGCTGCTCATTTTGGACGGTTTTAGATGTTTTTGAGCTATTTTGAGCGTTTTTTAATGGTTTGTGTGAGGGTTTTGAATGAATGATTGAAGCGCTGTGTGAGTGATTTTGAATGGTTTTGATCGATGTAAATGTCAATTTCACGATGTTACTAACTTTACACTATGTATACTGTAAATTCATTCTAGTCATGAACCACCTGCTCTTTGCAGTCGAAGTAAATCTTCGCCTCCCCCCCCCCTTTTCCGTCTTAACATCTGTAGCCTGTAATTAACACCCACCCCTTTTTAAAGAAGTGTGAAAATTCTAATAAACCACCGGTGTTGTTATAGAGCTTTTACAACGTATAAGACACAGAACGTCCGTTTATTGCAGATCTGAACTCCTTCCGCGTAACATATTTCTAAGAACCTAGCGTATTTTTCAAATTTTGTGATGACCTGAATTCTCAAATTAGCTATTTGTTGGAAATGTTTCGTTAGAATAGATTTACAAAAATTATTACGCGTTCACTTTATATTCACCATTGTGGCTCGGTAAGTCAGTTTGGAGAAAGTATAAAAATATAGACCAGATATAAATATGGCTGTTCTAGAGAGTCTGAGAGACACATTTGCTGTGTAAAAGAGGAAAAAAGTGTCCTGTAATATGCATAAAGTTACAGTCCTAGAAAATCATTCACTCTATTCTTTATATATGCATCGCCTCTCCCTCTGAATCTTGTCTCCCGCACCGCATCCTGGTCTCCATCTCATCTAAGAAAATCCGCAAAAGGGGTAGGAAAACGCAGTTCTTTGTGGTAACATTATTGTATATCAACACGTTATCATTCATTTCACAGTCATTGCCACTTAAATCTTTCAGAACTGTTGATTACGTGGATTTGAACGATTTCAACACTCATGTTCGTGTTTGATCAGGTCCGATGTCCAAACTTTGATTCAAGTTTCTATTCACAAACGGAATTATTTTTGAAATCTATTACTTCCAACGGATAATATAATCATTTCTATGTGGTATGAAACTCTTGACGTTTTGGGAAAATGTGTAATAGGTAAATAGGAGATCAAATTGTACGCGAGGTGCACTGTATTATTTACCATTTCTGTTCAGTTCCGGTCCTTGGCTCCATATCGGAAGTATCATTGTCTCCATTTTGCACTGTTCTCCAAAAAGAGATGGAGCCCGAGATTACCGGGCGTGAATATGACAGACAGTGTTCAAAAATTGATTTCCAAATATTCTAGTGACGTCACCGATAAAATCACTTAGAAGATAATTGAAACGTGGCACATTGCCGGATTGCCCCGTGTAAAATCTTCCCCGGTCTCCCCTAAGTGACGATGCTCTTTCAGCTCATCCGATTCTTTTCGATAGATTGTACCGGAAAACGGACGCACGTAGAAAACCACAAACACTTTTATATCAATATTTTAAAGGAAATGCTACTCAGTTGTCTATACTGTGCTTAGCGTCATTAAGAACATCCGTTTCTCTATATAGCACGGTGAAGTGCGTGTATACTTAAGTTCTTAGTGGATATCACTCACGGTATTAGTCATTGCTACTCAAGGCCAGTTCCAAACGATGCGGCCAAGATTCGAACCAAGATTCGAAGCAAATGCCCTCGATCCTATAATCACGAGTCCGCAACCCCGAATATTGTGCTCACACAGTTAACCCTTTGTCATACAATTCTCGTTTAGAATTGTATTAAAATCACTGACATGAATAATGCCTATAATTGTGGGTCAATGTTCCTTTTGTTCTTTATTTCCATGAACGAGTCTTGCTTAAAACATCAAACAGGTCGTGTAGACTAAGATCAGACTGCACGTATGTGCAATCTGTTTTTATCACAATCCATCTTCAAACACATATATCATGATTCCGGGTGACAGGGATTATAATATAATTGACAAATCGCGTCTGTCAATCAAGGAATAAACCGACCAATCAAATGATTTTTTTCAGCCCGGGCCTGAGCTTACCAACTCCGGCATTTGGCCGCTATTTTTTGTTTACCTTTATTGTAGGCTAGGCGACTTAAACATCGTTTCTACACTCATTCGAGCTGTAGTTATGACGTCTATGTCAGAAACCGACCATTTCATTTTTGTTACTTGTTTATGACTATAAATCTTGCAAAAGAACTTCATTCACTACCTGCTACAACAGTTGTTGAACTTCCTGTTGGAGGCAAGAGGGCGGGGAGAGCGATCAGACTCTTTATAAACGAAAATAAGTGAATCTTGGCCATTCCCACACAGTGACGCTTTAAGACGCACCCAGGAACAAAAATGTTTAGAAAACAACGTGGAAAATGAAGAAATTCCTTGTTACACACAATTTCTTCATTTTCTACAATGTTTTCTTCCCAGAAATTTGAAAAATCCAAAATTTCATAAACTATATAAATTGTCGTCTGCAACTCCGTATAATTTCGGCCAGTCTAAAGAATTGCCGTGTGGTAATGGATTAAGCATGACGTTCCCTGTATGAGCGAATCATATCAGGATAAAAGAAGATATACAGCGAGAGACACTGAAGAGAGAAAGAAAGAGAGAGAGAGAGAAAGAGAGAGAGGGGGAGAGAGAGAGAAAGTAAGAGAAAGAGAGAATGAGAGAAAGAGAATGAGAGAGAGGGAGAGAAGAGAAAGAAAGAGAGAGACAGAGAGACAAAGAGAGAGAGAGAGAGAGGGGAGAGAGAGAGAGAAAATCTACGAGTCAAGATTTCTGTAAACTAATATTTTTTCGGACTATATATATATATGTGTGTGTAAGTAATGTATTTACCCATTCCCAAAGGCGAACAAATATTTAGACTGGTCCAAATTTAAGAAGTTGCTGATGGGAAAACAAAGTTGGTCTTAATTGAATAATAAGGGTGATACTATAAAACATGGTGAGAAACAAAAAATGATTGTAACAAGCAATTTCCTCTTTTCTCGACATGTTTTTCAATAACTATGATTCAGTGATGCGTAAAAATGCGGGATTGTGTGGTAATTTGTTAAATGTAGTATAAATGGAATAGAGAATCTATTAGAGTACAGAGATTATGCCATTATTCTATCCCTTTCCCGTTTTTTTTTAATTTTAGACTGGTCCAAGTTGAAAGAGGATGCGGAGGACAATGAAAATTTGATGTAATTTGAAATGAAACCATCCTATCCGGAGGAAAATATTGTTCCAAGTAATTTCTTCTTCTCCCACGATGTTTTCTTCTCAAGTTTGGTAAAATTACAGAAACGTAAAATCCCAGATTTGTACAGGAAAGGGCCATATTCAATTTTCTCGGGTACTTCATAATTCCTCGAAATTAGAAGAGCTTAAGAACCTGTATCGCCCATTGTGCTTAACAATAACTGTGTAGCTAGTTAAATAGGTCTAATTAGTATTTTAAAGAGATGGGTCACCATTGAATTTTGCCTCATAAAGTGCTGATCGTGAAGTGGTATGATCGGGAAGGGGAACGACGTGTAGACAGACTGAAAGACGTCCCAGACAGTGACTGCCAGACTGATAGCGAAAATGCAACAGGT
This sequence comes from Fragum fragum, assembly GCA_946902895.1. NCBI lineage: Eukaryota > Metazoa > Mollusca > Bivalvia > Cardiida > Cardiidae > Fragum > Fragum fragum. The sequence goes on from OX336377.1 coordinate 52,403,250, forward strand.
GTAAACGATCCCGGGTCAAGGGTTATCGGGATGCTGATTTTGGAGAACGAATTACTCATGACTAGCATAAAAGTAGATCCTCGATTTTTGTCCAGTCGCTTAATAAGTAAATCGTTGTTAGCACTTTTAAAACACCAGTTTGAATGGGTATATTATATAATTTTGTTAGATGTATTGAAAATAACCACGACTATTCTTTAGTGCTAGAAAATGTATGAAGTGCGGAAGAATATTTTACCAGACGATAAGTTGTAAAGTTCAACGGATGGAACTGGAATCTTATTAAAGAAAAGTCAGTTTAATTAATTGTTAAAGTGATATCTATGCGTAATTTAAAATGTAGAGATGTAGATCGATGTAGTTGGTTTAAGATGCTGTTGCCTAGGTTACTGATCTTTGGATCGTTTGTACAGTTAAGCATTCTGATAGACTCGCTCGAAGAAACAGGTGAGTTTATTAAATTTTTTGAACTTCTGGAAGTTCCATTATTTTCACGAACATGACACGTGAACCAATCAATATTGTTGACGACCACGAATTCTTAGTTTGCCCGTCCAAATTAATATTAGAACCGTATTGAAGAATGGATTTGTGCCTTTCTAGTAAATCGCTTGACGATCTTAACCCATTACGAGACGACAAAGTATTGGACGTCCAGATTGAAAGGAGTTGCAGACGACATTTCAATTTATACAAAAATTGGGAATAAGTTACAATAAGGGTAGAAAACATTGTGTGAATAGAAGAAATTGCTTGTTACGAACAATTTCTCCTTTTTTTACGAAGTTTTCCATGATCATATTTCTTCAGGGCCTTACACAAGGACTTGTCACAATCGATGTTCTTTTAATACTATATACATAAATATAGACAAGGGGTTGAACTTGACAAAGAGTACGACCATACCTTGTACCAATGGAGTCTCCGTTCTGATGTAAAATTTGGAGATAAAATGCTAAACAATACTCAAATGTAAACATAAAAGGATAATCTACATGGGAAAACAACAAATTTGATCAAAAGTGATATCAATAGTGAATTACAGACAGGATTTTGGAGCAAATTGATGTCATTTTTCTTAGTGGGACAAAACTGTTCTCATTGACCTCTTAACCTTTGCCTTACAGCCAGTTTCATTGGACATTTACGGTGGCTCTGTTTCGCAGTTTATGTCAGATTGATTTTCCACCAATCAAAGGTCTTCTTTCATATGAAATGAAAGCATAACATAATTGTGACTTAAGATTCTTACCTCTCAACAATCTTTATAATATTCATCTATGTGTCATAGATTATTGATATTTTACGCATTTTGTTATCAAATGAATATTCTAAATGCAAGTGGTGTGAAATAGGTCGATGTTAGATTTGACAGCAGTGATGTGCCCAGACCAAAATTTTTAGGGGACACAGGTGTCCCCCTACCTTGATTTCAGGGGGACACTTGAAAATTCTAGGGGACACAATAACAACAACAATTTTTTTTACCTGATAATGATTCTAATTTGTGTACAACTTCCTAACTTTTGAAGACTTAGTTAGGCTAGTTAGTCAACACACGTTTTACATTTCAAATTTCCATCAGGCTCTAGTAACCAAGGGAATTTAACATTACAATAACAAGCCAAGTTTTTTGAAAGTTCAATCTTCCTGGGGACCGAAGAAGAGGCCGCCTCAGTATCAATGCCTACGTAAGACGTGGAGGGCTTGGGATCCGATGATGGGATCAAATCAGCATTTTCTTGTGTTCCTGAAGATTTGTCCTCGTCTGCTAGTTTTCTATTTCTAGGGCTTTCCGACATGAAGTCAGTCAAGCAAAGCTGACGTTTCGCCATGTTTACAATTTAACAAAGACTGGTTTAATATCGGAATTTAAAGGCAAACTAAAAATGGATAATTCCGCGGGTCACAGTCTTTGTTTTGCAGGTGCGCGTTAGAATAAAACGCTATGAAATCTAACTACCGAAATCGACGTCAGTTTTAAAAATGGCGATTTTTCGTGAGCGCGCCTGAGATCCCGCACTGGCTTGATTTTGGGGGGACATTGTCGAAAAATATGCGGGATTTCCGCGATCCCGCGGTCTAGGCACAACACTGTGACAGTGATATTTAGCCTTGTAAGGTGAGTGAAACCCCGTAATTGCAGCAGTGCACAGTTTTGTCCGACTAACAAAATTACATTGGTTTCGCTGATAATACAGTTTGTATTTCAATATCTATATCACTGTAGTTCCAAGATGTTTATTTATCGTGTAGATTATTCATTTTCTTTCACATTTATGCATCATTCATTACAAAATGACAGAAATCGACGTCAGAAAGGGGACTTCATTTGTATCAGGTATTTTCGTACCTTTTGTCAAGTTCAACCCCTTGTCTATATTTATGTATTATAGTTTTAAAAAATCAATTGTGACAAGTCCCTGTGGGCCTTAGAAAGTTTCATTGTGTGATAATGGGCTAACATAGCTAGTGTCATTTAACCAGACGAAGCTGATATATTCAACTTCACACCATAGCAAGTACTTGCCATGGTGCCGATTGCAGACAAAAGAAGAGCATTGAAAACAAATACATGTAAATGAAACTTTCCAAAACATTGTGTGTACATAAGCTTACATAGTGACAACTTTGAAAATCTTTTTCTACCAAACCAAAAGACCTACAGCTCTGATATTTGGTATGTGGCATCATCTTGCGGACCTCTATCAAATTGTATAAATTATAACCCCAAGGTCAAAATTAGCCCGTTCCAGGACGTCACAAGTTTAGCATAGGCTTATATAGTGAAAATTTTGAAAATCTTCTTCTCCCAAATTAGAAGGCCTAGATTTGTTTGTTTGAATGGGGTTTTATGCCGCTTTCAACAATCTTTCAGTTATATCGCGGCGGCTGGAGCACCGAACAATGGAATCCTGGTTTTTCTCACACCGGTACTACCATTACATCCCTTCCTGGCCTCCAGCTGCTATCCCACATAGGTCTACGATTATTGACCAATTGGTGAGAGACAAATAGTCAAAAAGGATGAGTGCTGCCGTCGAGGATCTAACCCAGGATCTCTAGATTGACAGTCCGACGCGCTACCAACTCCTCTATGACGGCAGCTAGAAGGCCTAGAGCCTAGAGCTTTTATATTTGTATGTAGCATCATCTGGTGAATTTCTATCAAGATTGTATAAATTGTACAAATCATGGCCCCAGAGAAGAATTAGCCCATTCCTAGAAGTCACAAGTTTAACATAGGCTTGTTTAGTGAAAACCTTAAAAATCTTCTCCCAACAAGAGGGTCTAGGGCTTTGATATATGATATGTAGCATCATATGATGGATTTCTATCATGATTGTATAAATCACCGTCCCAGAGACAGAATTAGCCCATTCCCGCACATCACAAGTTTTACAAAGGGCTAATACAGTGAAATTTTTAAAAATCTGCTTCTCCTAGGATTAAAATTAGCCCTTTCCATGATTTCACAAGTTTAACATCATAAAGCTTATATTGTGAAAACTTTAGAAATCTTCTTCCCTCAAACAGATAGGCCCAGAGCTTTAATATTTGGTTTGTCATCTGGTGGATTTCTATCAATATTGTAGGAATTAGGGCCCTAGGATCATAATTAGCCAATTCCCAAACATCACTAATTTTACATAGGGCTTATATAGTGCAGATTTTAAACTCTTCTTCTCCCAAGTAGGAGGGCCTAGAGCTTTTATTAGCTCACCTGAGCACAAAGTGGGAGGTGAGCTATTGTGATCGGTCGTTGTCCGTCGTCTGTCCGTCCATCTGTCTGTCTGTCCACAATATCTATAAAAATCTTTTCCTCCTAAACCAGTAGGCCAATCAAGCTGAAACTTTGCAGGGATGTTCCTTGGGTGAAGTTCTACAAAAGTTGTTTAAAGAATTTAATTCCGTCTAAACCCTGGTTTCCGCGGCATTTTGAAATGGGAATCTTTAGTAATTCTTTAAATATCTTTAAAAATCTTCTCCTCCTAAACCAGAAGGCCAATCAAGCTGATACTTTGTAGGGATCTTCCTTGGCTGAAACTCTTTAAAAGTTGTTAAAAGAATGTCATTCCGTGAAAAACTCTTGTAACCGCGGCATATGAAAATGGAAAATTTTAATCTTTGTTGTTTTTTTCATAGTCTACAAGGCCAAAGGCCTTTATACTTTATATGGAGCTTAATCATATGGTTCTCTACCAAGATTTTAAATATTTAATCTCTTTGGTAAAAAATGGCCCCGCCCCTGAGGTCCGAAGTTTGGATAAATGGTTAATTGGAGCGATTTCAAAAGAACTCTCCTCTTAAACTATAAGGTCTAGGATATTCATATTTGGTATGTAGCATAACTAGATTGTTTTGTACTATATCCCTAAAAGTTGTTCTCCCAGGGTCCAAAATTGCCCCGCACTAGGGGCCCAAAAATTGGGGAAAACGCAAAATTTGAGTATGTTATAAAAAAAAATTATTCATTTTAAGGCGGAGGGCATTTATATTTTGAGTGTAGCATAGTCTGGCTGTTATCTATCAATTTTGATTAAATTATGCCTGTAGGTTAAAAAACACCCCTTCCCTGGGTGTCCAAAGTTCGTAAAAATGCTCAATTAGACCATGTTCAACAGTCTTCTCCCAATCTACAAAGTCTAAGGCATTCATATTTGGTATATAGAATAACCAGATGGTTCTCTACCATATTAGCTAAAATCTTAGCTTTAGGATAAAACATGGCACTGCCCCAGAGGTCCAAAATTTTGGAAAAAACCTAATTAGAGCAACTTCAAAAGTCTTCTCCTTCTATAATATAAGGTGAAGGGCATTCATATTTGGTATGTAGCATGACTAAATAATTTTGTACTATGTTACAGGAAGATATGCGCTTAGGAAAAAGACATCTCTGCTCCTGGGGTCAAAAATTGCGTAAATCACATTGAAAGAATTCTTCTTCTTAAATAGAAATGGAGAAATTGCTTGTCACTCCCTTTCTCACAATGCTTTTTATACCCCCCACAACGAAGTTATGGGGGGGTATACTGGAATCAGGTTGTCCGTCGGTCCGTCTGTCCGTCCGTCCATCCGTCCGTCCGTCCATGGACATATTTATGTCCTCTTCTCCTCCCACATTTTTTGACCAATTTTGCAGAAATTTTATCCGGTTGTTTCCTATCATATGAAGTTGTGCACCTGCAATTTTCATCGTGATCCAGTCGTTAGTTTCAGAGTTATGCCATTTTGAACTTTTTAATGGGGGGGGGGGGGAGTAGTCAAAATTTAAAATTGCAAAACTCAGTAACCATAAGGGGAGTTACCAAATTTGGTAGGTAACATCATCTTGTTGACCTTTACAAAATATTGAACGGTTTATTTCCTGAGGTCAAATTTGACCCCCCCCCACCTCCCCCCCGAGAGTCAAAAATTTAACATAGGCTCATATTGACTTTTCGTGGATATAATTTTTGTCATCATCTCCTCACACAGTTTTCTTTAACATAGGCTCATATTGACCAACCTTTCCTAATCAGTCAACTCAAGCAACAAACACAAAATCAGAAAGAGGTGGAGGGTTGGCAATGTTCATCCACCATGACATGCATGTGATTAAACAGCTTCAAATTCCACTCCTTCATAGAAAAGCCTTTTTAGCGGTGTGGGGGTATTCTCGTCAGCCCTTGAGGGCGACAGCTCTAGTTTAAATCTATTTTCTCTGAGGGTGACAAATTCTGGGATAGTTTGGTTATGGATTAAACTATAAAGCCAAATGCATTCATTCTTATTTAAAAGCATTACTGGGTTGTTTTGTACAAAGCCCAAAATCTTAAATTTGTTTTATTTATCTTGCTCAAGTTGTGTCTTTTTTATACAAAAAAGTACTGTTATTTGCAGATGCCTCAGGTGAGCGATTTAGGACCATCATGGTCCTCTTGTATTTGGTATGTAGCATCATCTGGTGGACCTCCATCAAGATTGTATAAATTATGGCCCTAGGGTCCTAAGCAGCATCTCAGTGAACCGCTATCAAGTTTGTTTGTATGATGTCCCTTGGGTCATATTTTGGCTCTGCCAAATCGAAGTTACTTGATTGGAATATTTTAGATACAGTTGGAAGGTTGATATTAAATGGTTTTGATGTAAAATTTAATCATTAACTTTGTCATCTTTTTAGTTTTAATTTATTACTTGCTACTGGCCATAAATTTGAACAAAAAACACCATTTAAATCAAAGTGGAGCCAATGGATGGGGTCAGTGGTATAAGTGGGCAGGGCAAGTGATTGGGCAATTCAATATGTATACAGAAGCTTAACCCATTACAAGTCTGCAAAGTTTTAGACTGGCCCAAATTGAAAGAAGTTGAAGACGACAATTTAAAGTTTATGGAATTTCCTCAATGTTTTTCAAAGCTTTTTTCTTTGGGGAAGTCTAAATTGGTTAAGATGAGAATTTGAAATTTGGTTAGCGATTTAGCTGTCTTGGCCTCTTGTAAAATTTTGTTGTCTTTAACCTAGGTGATTGCTTTAACTCCATCTGCTCTCTTTTAACCCTTTCCTGTTTTGCAAAATTTTAGACCTGTCCAAATTCAAAGGTTTTGCAGACGAAAATTTAAAGTTCATTTTATTTGAAAAATAACCATTATGTAGGGTAGAAAATATTGTGGAAAAAGAGAAAATTGCTTGCTTGTTACAAGCAATTTCTTCTTTTCCCACAATATTTTCTCAATTACAAAATCACAGGCATGTAAAAACCAGGGATTAAATAGGAAAGGGTTAACCAGATCAGCTGGCAACCAGGGCTTTTGAATTTCTGTTCATTGTTGCAATAAACCTGCATAGATTTACGTTTAACCCATTTTCAAACAAATTTTAGACTGGTCCAAATTGAATGAGGTTGCTGCTTGAAGATGACAAAACAAAGTTGGTTCGAATTGAAAAAGAAGGGCCATATGCTGTGTAAAAATATTGTGGGGAAAGATGAAATTGCTTGTTACAAGCAATTTCTTCTTTTCTCACAATGTTTTCTATAGCTGTATTTCTTTTGGGCGTAAAATTACAGGATTGTGTGGAATGGGTTAAAATTACCTTAACTGACTTTTACTTTGTAGAGAATGCCACCTGGTATAAAGGGTGCTACAGAAGTGCAACAAGTAGAAGACAGTTTCCTGTTGTTCGGGATTACCAGACAGTCCCAGAATGTGCCTTGCATTGTGGAAATTTTGGGTAAGCATACTCAAGAGATGTGTTGCAATGTTCCCGAACAATACTCCTGTTCTTTCTTTAATAATTACCATGCAACAAAATTTTAGATTTTTCAAAATTGAAAGGAGTTGCAGACAACAATTTCATTTATCTAAATTTTTTGTTTTTAGGGTAGTAAATATTGAAGATAACAAAGAAATTGCTTGTAAAAAGCAATTTCTTCATTTTCCACAATGTACTTCAAAGCCTCTTTCTTGAGGGATGAAAAAAGCATGATTGTGTGGGAATGGATTAAAGAGTTTTAATGCAAATGCTGTAACTAGATTAACCTCTGGAAGATGCAGCTTACCGATGCAGCAGGTATCATGCAGGCACTATTCATAAATTAAATTTGGTAATGGTCTCAATGGAGTTCTCCTGGAGTGAGGCAAGTGTCATAAGCCTTTGCAAAATTTTAGACTTGTCCAAATTCAAAGGAGTAGCAGACGAGGTTATAAAGCTAGTACAATTCAAAATATAGCCATCCTATATGGCAAAAATCATTTTGGAAAAAGAAGACATTGCTTGATACAAGTAATTACACCTTTTTGCACAATGTTTTCGGAAGTCTAATATCACAGAAAGTCTAAAATCAGGGATTGTACGGGAAAGAGTTAACTCGGTACCAGACAGTCACATATTTCCACGCTCTCGAGATGTCTTTATTATCACATTACCTTACAGTCCCATATTTTGTCACTCTGAAGAATAAAATCTATTTAAAAAAAGTAAGAAAATAAAAAATGCTTGGAACTAGCAATTTTTTTGATAGTCTTACATATTTTTTACCTAAAACACTTAGAAATGTTGTCTGAAACCTCTCTCAATTTTGACCAGCCTAAAACTTTATTTTGAGGAAATGGGTAAAGAATTAATACAATGAATAAACCCAGATTTATCTTTGATCTGTTGGGGCTTAGAAAATAACAGGGCAAAAATATGAGGGTTGAAAAAAGTAGACTTGTAGTTCTGTGTTCCTTTGACCCATTCCCACATACCAAAATTTTAGATTGGTCCAAATGCAAAGAAACTGCAGACAATTTCAAGTTGATGGAATTTTAAATTACTTTGTCTTTTTGGATAGAAAAAATGTGGATAGTGAAGAAATTTATTGATACAAGCAATTTCTTCATTTTCCACAATGTTTTCTAAGACATCTTTTCTTGAGGGGTGTAAAAAGATGGGATTATGTGGGTAAGTGGTAGTGCCACAATTAGCAGGAGTGGAATGGGCAATAACCCATGAAATCATCTAGACTTAAAAGATATAGATGGCCTCCCTTTGTACATTTGGCAATCTATTGGCTTATGTGTTGACTAATTTTTGCATAAGTTTTACTTACTGGGCACATCGATTTTACTCCTTCACAAACAATTCCTTGTTTCAAAAGCCTTAACCCATTCTAATGCAGTGACACTTTTAAACACCCACAAAAAACCAAAAAACAATAAGGAATACATTGTGTTAAAATGAAGAAATTGCTTGTAACATTTTAAACAATGTTTCTAACCAGAAAGTTGAAAAAATCTGAAATTTCACAAGCTTTAAATTTGTTGTCTGCCACTCCTTTCAATTTGGACAGGTCTAAAATTTTACTTTGTGGTAATAGGTTAAGATCAAATATTAATGAAGAATACTGTTAGATTAGTTAATGTGTTGTTAAAAAAGTTTGGAATAAATTGAATGGGACATACTTCTTATAACAAGCAATTCCTTCTTTTCTAACAACTTTTTCTACCTCATGATTTTTATGCTACCTCAATGAAAAATAGGTCATATTGTTTTACAGTTGTCTGTCTGGCTGTCTATAAAGCATAACATGTACAATAACTTAATAAGCCTATTCAAGATACATACTAAAATTTTGGGATGATGATAAATGTCATCAATACTCATTTACAGAAACCAAGGTAGAGGTCATCTGCTGATGTCAAGGTCAGACTTCTGCTTAAACAACTCCACATTTACTTTAAGCTTATTTAGGATACATTATTCATTTTTGCCATGATAGATATTATTGATGTGTATCTGCAGATGCCAAGGTCAAGGTAATGTGACCAGGTCAAGATCATTCATCATGGTCAATTTGTACTTTTGCAAAATCTTAACCAAAACACTTGACATTTAAAATTTCTTTAAGCCTATTCAAGGTACAATTTTTGGCATAATTGGCGTGATTATAGATCTCATTAATACACATGTGTAGATACCATGGTTTAGGTCATGTGTCAAGGTTAATTATCAAGGTCATATTACAAAAAGGCTTTTTATAATTGTGTTTTTCAAACACATCTTGTTCAATTTAAACCAACTTTGTTTAACTGTCTGCAACCCCTTTCAATTCGGAACAGTAATTGACTCTGTTGTGTGGTAATGGGTTGATTCATTAACCCCCCCCCCCTTCATTCAGTAGTTTCTTTCAAATCTGAGGATTCTTGTTGTCTGGTGATAGGATAACATCTTCACTGTTATATGTTTTCTAGTTTGATAAAGTAAATAAAGGAATCTCTGGTAATATGGTTAACCCTTTCCTGTTCAATCACTGGTTTTTACGACAATGTGTTTTTATACTTGAGAAAACATTGTGAAAAAAGTAGAAATTGCTTGTAACACGCAAATTCTACTTTTTCTACAATATTTTCTACCCTACTGAATGATTATTTTTCAAATTCAATCAACTTCGAATTGCTGTCTGCAAAATCTTTGAATTTGGACAAGTCAAAATTTTTGGAAAACAGTAAAGGGTAAAATTAAAATGTGCGACATTTAGCCATTACCAGAACACACAATTTTAGATTGGTCAGAAATCAAAGATGTTACAAATGATAATTTTTTTACTTGAGGGAGAAAATGTTATGGATAATGAAAAAATTGCTTATAGCAAGTAATTCCTTCATTTTCCACAATGTTTTCATAAGCTTTTGACTAAGGGGTTGTAAAAAAGTGTTACTGTATAGGGAATGGTATATGGGATAACATTTTACTTTCAGTCTAAATAAGTTATTTTGTTGGTGAATCAATTTGTTCATTTACACTGGCAATCTAACAATTATTAGTCTTCTTCATTTTCAGATATAACTACTCTCTTATCCAAACGATAAATGACCAATTCCAGTGTGGCTGTACACAAAGCTTAGTTACCATGGAAACAGCTGATTGTTGTGATACAAGGTAAGGCTGGCTTTTCCTGGTTTAGATAAAATCTGACAGCTTGTTAACAATAATTCTTTTCATTTACCTTGAATTCATGCTGTAATCCATAGGCTGCTGAGTAGATAACAGAGTTTTATGTTATTTTACTCATTACTACACTACAAGATTTTAACCCAATCCCACTCAATGACGCTTTTGGATACCCCTCTAGAAAAAAAATTGGGAAAACATGTAAAATGAAGAAATTGCTTGTAACAAGCAATTTCTTCATTTTTAGCTCCACTGACTGAAAGCCAGCGAGCTGTTGTCATGGCGTTGTGTGCGTCATGTGTGCGTCCGACCGTCCGTAAACTTTTACTTTAAAATTCTTCTCTTCAGAAAGTACTGAACAGAATTCAACCAAATTTCACAGAAATGATTCTTGGGTGACCCTTTATCAGATGCCTTCAAAGAATTTTGATTGGATGAAAAAAATGGCTTTAATGGGCGAGGCTTATTTCCATATATGGTGAAACCTTTAAAAATCTTCTTCTCGGAAACCAATGGATGGATTTCAACCATATCTTATAGGAATGCTCATTGGGTGCCCCTTTATCAGATTCCTTCAAAAACATTAAGATCAGATGAAAAACATGGCTTTAATTGGCAGAGGCCTTTTTCCATATATGGTGATACCTTTGATAGCAATGCAAAATTGATTAGAGTTATTTCCCTTGTTGTAAACTCATGAATATTAATGAGATGTCGTCAGCGACCCAAGAATGGCCCAAGTTTTTTACGCTGTGATATTCATTTCTGAAGAAATGCAGGAGACCATTCTCATTAGAATATTCATAAGAAATAATTTTTCTGCCCGGAGAGCAATATTTCCCACATTTAAGTCCAACATCAAGGAGGAAAAAAATTGATCAAAATTTTTAATCGAAGAACAAAGACTGAATACATGCTTTTACGCTTGATTTATTTGCTTGTGTAAGTAATGTAATACATGATGTAACATAAATAGCATGTTTTGATATTGAAAAAGGTTGGGGAAATGTGAAATGAGGTCCGAAATTAATGTAAACAAATAACCGAAAGTTCAAAATGGCGGCCCATTATTTACTGAGGCGAAAGTGAAAGTAGTCCTAATTCAGATCGATTTTATCACACTTGTGGTGAATTATGACCCTATTTTTAAACAATCTATAGCTTTTGTCTTATTTATTTTAAGTGAGTAGGTCTATCCAGTTTATCTTTCTGCTTTGTTGATTTTTTGCAGGGTGGCGAAATTTTCGTCCATTTTTATTTCGTTCTTTGTTATTGGACGATTGAAAAACTAAAGTTAAAAAAGATTCAAATCTCTTTGGAAGATTATTGATTATTGTGAAACTGACAAGTAATTTGGACTTAGTTTTCAGATTAACTTGTCTATGTTTCTGCATATTTATTTGCTTTGTCACCTGATTTATGATTAACTTAATTTAATAATTATTTATTTATGAATTTAATTCATTTTAAATCATTGTTAGGCGATATCTAAATGATATCAAACCATTTCAAGCATTTATTGTTTTAATTTCTGTTGTTGTTTTTAATAGATAAATATTTTTTTTTTAAAAGAATTAATTTCAATTGCAACTGGTGTCATTGGTCGAGAGGTAGAGCGTCGGCTTCCCGATCAAGAGGTCCTGAGTTCGATTCCCGGGAGCGGCTATCGATCTTGGTTCTGTCATTGGCCCACACTTTCTGCGCAAGTACTGGTGCATTTTCCAGGATGCAGATTAATCTAAGTTGGAAGAACTTGTTTCCCAATCCATGTAAAATTAATAGGTTTAAACCATCAATTGCAAAACGATTCAACCCAAACATAATCATGTTGAAATGATTGTCTGCAACTGTTAATTGAACCAGTTTGAATTTTTAGCTCACCTGAGCAGGAAGTGCTCTGGGTGAGCTATTGTGATCTGTCATCGTCCGTCTGTCCGTCCGTTCACAATTACAACTTCACATAAATGATCCTTAGGTCATGCTCTTTCAAAATACTTCAAAGAATTGAAATCCATGAAGAACTCTGTTTGCTCCTATCAACGGAGTGAAAAACTTTAAAAATCTTTGCCTCCCTCCCATGAGGCCTAGAGCTTTGATATTTGGTACAAATCATCATCTATTGACCCTCTACCAAAATACAGAATAAAATGTATTCTGAAATTAGCCCTTTTCTATGTGTTCCTTGATTTTATATAGAAATAAAGAAGGAAATCTTTAAAAGTCTTCTTCTCCCAAACCATAAGGCCAAGGGCTTTAATATGTAGTGAGTAATAAAACCTATTGACCCTGTACTAAAATACTTCATAGAATTACTGAAAATAAGCGCTTTTTTGTGCAATCCCAGAAAGGAGTAATGAAGGATATGATAGAAAAAGTTCTCCTTCTAAACCATTAGGCCTAGAGCCTTGATATTTGGTATGTATTAATGCCTATTGACCCTCTACTTTAGTACTTCAAAGAATTACTGTACTCTTGAAATTAGCTCATTATGGTTGGATCTTCACTATACCTACGATTAAAGGAGAAAATCTTTAAAAAATCTTCTTCCCCAAAAAGGATTAGGTGTAAGGCTTTGATATTTTGTATATTATCTCATAAAGCCTTGAGCCTTCATACTCAGGGGAGCATTATAGGACCATCATGGTCCTCTTGTTTCATTTATTTTTGAAAGAAACATTTATTAAATAAATTTTATACATATTCTCGTTGGATGAACAGTGTTTCTACAGTGGTCTGATTATAAACCTGGCTTCATACAGAAGTTCCATCATTCATTTATAAGAAATGCCTGATAGAAGAGATAACATTTTTATTTGCAAGTTTGGTGTGAATGGAATTTGGTGTGAAGGGATGGCTAAGGGTTTATTATCAATATATTATTTATTTTTACACAAAATCTCAAAAACTTAAATTGATATATTTTAAATGCCCATCCACATGGGATTTTATCTGAAACAGTGAGTTGATATAGTACACTTCTTCAATATTAAGGGCTTTATGTGATTTTATAGAATTTTAGGGTGTTAAGGGTTAAGAATTTCAGCTCTAATGATCTTGTGATGTTTAATTTTTTACTTGAATCAACTGAGGATCAAAATTATAAAAGAAATAATGCATAAAGACCAATGTCTGACTATTAAGATTTCAATAATAAACTTGGGCTGTCATTTAATCACTTTCTGACATTATCATTTTTTATTGTTTATTGGGGTTAAGGGTTAATTTGTGGATTAAATGAGCAAAATTTTAGATATTTGTCAAAAATAAACTTGCTTGCAATTGTTTGATGTGCATATTTTTCAAATCTATTGCTCCTGTCCTTGATATTTGAAGTTAAAAAAATCATATTGCATAGCTACCTTTGATAATTTTCTTCTCAGACACCAATGGGTAGATATCAATCAAATCCTTTATCAGATTCATTCAAAGAATTTTGATAGGACAGAAAACATGGCTTTAATGGGCAGGGCTTATTTTCATATATGGTGAAAGCTTTGATATATTTCTTCTCAAAAACAATGAGATGGATTTCAACCAAATTTCACTGGATTGATCCTTTGGTGACCCCTTATTAGATCACTAAAAAAAATTGATTGGCCATAAACATTGCTTTAATAGATTGGGCTAATTTCCATATATGTTAAATAGTGAAAACCTTCAATCTGCAGGATGGTTTTCAAACAAATTTCTCAGGAATGATAAGTGGAGTGAATAAGGAGCTCAAGTGCCTCTAGTTACACAATGTTTTGTACCTAGAAATTTAAAAAGATTGAAATTTCATTAACTTACAATTGTTGTCCACTACTCCTTTCAATATTGAGCAATCTACAATTATGTCATCTGGTGTTGGGCTTATAGCGATTCTCTGTAAGCACCTGTAGTTTTACATAAGGGGCTGAGGAATGCCTAGTCACCAATTTGGTTCATAATTGATCCAAGTGTTCTTCTAATAGGGAATATTATGCTACAATAGCTATACAATATCTTGTATTTGCTTTGAGGAAGCTTTTGATATTTCACAAGATGAAAGGTCAAGTGTAATATCAAAAGTTTTCTCCACAGCAAGAAGTAAATACAAGATGTTGTATTGCTATTGTAAATAGCATTCCATTTGTTATATACCTACATTTTTAGCTAACCTGAGCTCCAAGTGCTTATGGTGATGTATTTTGATCTTTCTCTGTCTGGTGTACGTTGTCTTTCGTAGGGGTGTGTAATGCCTTGTGTGTAAACAATTTGTAAAGACATCTCCTCCCACACCTTTGTGCCAATTTCAACCAAATTTGGCAGAAATGTTCCTTAGGTGGTGCCCTCTGAAAATTGCTAAGAAGTATTTTAAATTGACTTCTCCTCACAAACCACTGGGCCAATTACAACCAAAGAAATTAAATCAAACAAAACTGACCCAAAAGTTGAAGAATCTTAAATTTTGCATGAAGCATCAGTACAATGACCTCTTTCTAAAGTGCTAATATTTCAGAGCCACAGGGTGTTTTGGCTTAAAAATAAATTAAAGAAGGCAACACTTTGGCCAATTTTAACCAAATTTTGGCAGAAATTTATCTTTAGTCGCCCCCTTTTAATAAATACTAAAATATTTGAAATCTGTTGAAAGCATTGGTTGGCATGGCAACATAAGTTGATTTTCAAATTAGATAAAATACCTTCTTTAAAAGATGGTGTTGTATTTTATGTTTAAGAACAGGTATTTGCAACTGAGACAGCGGGCGTAACCATGCTTTATAGTATGGGCATGAAATGCTTGTTTGGTGCAATTAATTTTGTCAAATGATTTCTGAAAAAACTTTGATAAAAATCTTCATGTTGAGGTTTGAAAACATTTATACATATCTTGGATTCTTTGAAATGCTTAACAATTCAAGCAAGTAAGTGAACCTATTTTTGGACACTTCCTACCCCGACCAAATGATAGTCCTGATTCTGATCTTTGGAACAGTTGAACTTTTGAAATTTTGAACAAATTACCCAGTCCCCAAGGTATTTGAGCCACTGAGGTTTGACTATTATTCAGTTTTCCGTTATTGAAATTCTTTGGGGCGTCAGAAAGTGTCATTGTGTGGAAATGGATAAATACTTTTTCATCTGACTTAGTAAATTAATATTACATAACTTGACTTTGACTTTTGTAAAACAATAAAAGGTTGAAATTTTTTTCTGGAACCTTTTCAATGATTTAAGTAATAAGATTTATTACCTGTTATGGGAAAAATAATTCAATTTATATTGAATTCCTAAAAACCCCATTTGCTAAAGAATTGAAGTCATTTGAAAACTCTGGTTGCCATGGCAACAAAAGTGAAATTTTATAATAATCTTTTAAAAACTTCTCCTCCTCTCCCAGAAGGCATAGAGCCTTGATATTTTGTATGAAGCATCAGTATATTGACCTCTTTCAAAATAGCTAAATCATGATCCTGGGGTCCCCAGGGGCGGAGCCGGGGGGGGGGGAGGGTTTATGGGCATGAAGTGTCAGTTCATTGACTTTTCTGAAATTATAATCCATTGATCTAGAGGGAAGAAAAAGTTTCTTCTTTCAAATTTGCCCTAAAGCCTTGGAATTTGTTTAGCTTTTGGATCCCAAGGTACATAGCCTATTTATGTATAAAGTATGGTCCACTGGTATCATAATCCTAATCTCAACATGAAATTAGACTGTTGAAAGAAAAAGAGTCTTGATCTCAGGTGAGCGCCCCAGGACCAACAGCCCTCTTGTTTTCTCACTTTTTAGCTCACCTGAGCACAAAGTGCGAGGTGAACTATTGTGAACGGTCGTTGTCCATTGTCCGTCTGTCCGTCTGTCTTTCCACAATTTGTTTAGAAATCTTCTCCGACGAAACCACTAGGCCAATCAAGCTGAAACTTTGCAGGGATGTTCCTTGGATGAAGTTCTACAAATTTAATTCCGTCAAAAACTCTGGTTGCTGCGGCATTTTAAAATGGGAATGTTAAGTAAATCTTTGAAAATCTTTAAAAATCTTCTCCTCCTAAACCAGTAGGCCAATCAAGCTGAAACTTTGCAGGGATGTTTCTTGGGTGAAGTTCTATAAAAGTTGTTAAAAAAATTTAATGCTGTCAAAAACTCTGGTTGCCTTGGCATTTGAAATTGGGAATCTTAAGTAAATCTTTAAAAATCTTTAAAAATCTTCTCCTCTTAAACCAGTAGGCCAATCAAGCCAAACATTTGCAGGGATGTTCCTTGGTTGAAGTTCTACAAAAGTGTTAAAAGAATTTAATTCCCTCAAAAATTGTGGTCGCCAGGGCATTTGAAAATTGGAATCTTTAGTAAATCTTTAAAAATCTTTAAAAAATCTTCTCTTCCTTAACCAGTAGGCCAATCAAGCTGAAACTTTGCAGGGATGTTCCTTGGGTGAAGCTCTTTAAAAGTTGTTAAAAGAATTTAATTCTGTAAAAAACTCTTATAACCTTGGCATATGAAAATTAGAAATTTTAGAAAAACTTTGTTGTCTTTTTTCAAAGACTACTTGGCCAAAGGCATTTGTATTTTATATAGAGCTTAATCATATGGTTCTCTACCAAGTTTTTAAATATTTAATCTCTGGGATCAAAAATGGCCCCGCCCCTGAGGTCCGAAGTTTGGAAAAATGCTTAATTAGAGCAATTTCAAAAGACTTCTCCTCTTAAACTATAAGGTCTAGGATATTCATATTTGGTATGTAGCATAACTAGATGGTTTTGTACTATATCACTAAAAGTTGTCTTCTAGGGGGTCAAAAACGGCCCTGCACTAGGGGTCCAAAATTGGGAAAAACGCAAAATATGAGTATGCTAAAAAAAATTCTTCATTTTAAGGAGGAGGGCATTTATATTTTGAGTTTAGCATAGCCTTGCTGTTATCTATCAGTTTTGATTAAATTATGCCTGTAGGTTAATAAACACCCCTTCCCTGGGTGTCCAAAGTTTGTAAAAATGCTCAATTAGACCATGTTCAATAGTCTTTTCCTCCCAATCTACAAAGTCTAAGGCATTCATATTTTGTATATAGCATATCATGATGGTTCTCTACCATGTTAGCTAAAATCTTGGCCCTGGGATAAAACATGGCACTGCCCTAGAGGTCAAAAAGTTTGAAAACACCCAATTAGAGCAACATCAAAAGTCTTCTCCTTCTGAAATATAAGTGATGGGCATTCATATTTGGTATGTAGCATGACTAAATAATTTTGTACTATGTAACAGGAAGATATGCTCTTAGGATAAAAAATGTCTCTGCTCCTGGGGATGAAAATTGCGCAAATCGAATTGGAAGAATTCTTCTACTTAAATATAGGTTCTAGAGCATTTACATTAAAAACATAGGATAACATTATTGTTATCTACCATGTTTATATTCTTTGGACAAACATGGCCCTTCTGAAGGCATCCAAAGATAAGAAAAACGCTCAATAAGAGCATGTTCAAATATCTTCCACCCCTCATGTATAAGTTGTAATGCATTCATATTTTGATTTATAGTACATCCAGATAGTTCTCTTCCAAGGTTGCTAAAATTACACCCATTGAAGTTGCAAACAGTAATTAGAGTTTGATTGAAATCTAAATACAAAGAATTTCAGGTAGAAAACACTGTGAGAAATGGATTAATTGCTTGTCACTCCCTTTCTCACTATGTTTTTTCCAACCTATTTTCCCTGAGAGTGACAAATTCTTGGATAGTTTCATAATGGATTAAACTATAATCCAAAGGAATTCATTCTTATTGTAAAGCATTACTGGATTGTTTTGTACAAAGCTTAAAATCTTACGTTTTTTTTTTATTTATTTTGCTAAAGTTGTGTCTTTTTAGCTCACCTGAGCACGTAGTGCTCAAGTGAGCTATTGTGATCCCCTTTTGTCCAGCGTCCGTCGTGCGACGTGCGTCGTGCGTCGTGTGTCGTCTGTCAACAATTTCTTTAAACGACATCTCCTCCCAAACCACTGGGCCAATTTGAACCAAATTTGGCAGAAATGTTCCTTAGGTGGTCCCCTTCAAAAGTAGCTAAAATAATTGAAATCCATTAAAAACTCTGGTTGCCATGGCAATAAAGTGAAATTTTAAAATAATCTTTAAAAAACTTCTCCTCCTGACCCAGAAGGCGTAAAGCTTTGATATTTTGCATGAAGCATCAGTATATTGACCTCTTTCAAAATAGCTAAAATCATGATCCTCGAGTCTCAAGGGGCGGAGCCCCAGGGGGTTGGGGTTTATATAGAAATAAAGAATGATTTTTTAAATGACATCTCCTCCCAAACCTCTGGGCCAATTTGAACCAAATTTGGCAGAAATGTCCCTTTCAAAAATAGCTAAAAGAATTGAAATCCATTAAAAACTTTGGTTGCCATGGCAACAAAAGTGAAATTTTAAAATAATCTTTAAGAATCTTCTCCTCCTGACCCAGAAGGCGTAGAGCCTTGATATTTTGCATGAAGCATCAGTATATTGATCTCTTACAAAATAGCTAAAATCATGATCCTTGGGTCTCCGGGGGCGGACCCAGGGGGGGGGGGGGGGGTATAGGCATGAAGCATCAGTTCACTTCTTTCTTATTTTTGAAATTATAACCCATGGAAATAGTTTTTACCTTCTTTCAAATCAGCACTAAAGCCTTGGAATTTGTAATTTAGACTTTTGGATCCCCAGGTTCATAGTCTTTATATGTAATTGTGGCCCACTTGTTTCATAATCCAAACCTTAACATGAAATTAGACTGTTGAAAGAAAAAGAGCCTTTATCTCAGGTGAGCGCCCCAGGGCCAACGGCCCTCTTGTTTTCAGGAGGTATAGACCAAGATCAGTCTGCCATGAAGTGCTATCTGATCTTAGTCTAAAACGCCTCTTTTTCCTTTTCAATTTAACCCAAGGGTATTTAAAAGACTTTTGGCGAGAGTATACTTTCTCTATCAAACCCTTTTTCAGTACCTTTTTCTCTAATCTCGGATGTTAATTTACATCAGGGTCTGATTTTTTTTTTTTTTTACTGATTTTCAAGTTGAAATATAACTTGGCATCCACCTTTTGAGAGCAATGATGGATGATGCAGAAATTGCTTGTTACAAGCAATTTCTTTGTTATATCCACAATGTTTTCTACTTCAAAAGTCACAGATTTTCGAAAGTCATCAACTATGATGTTGTCTGCATCTTCTTTGAATTTGGACCAGACTAAAGTTTTGTCATCAAGTAATTGATGAGCAAGTCTTGATTTTTCCTGGGGTCCAAAGGTTTATGAAGGTATATGTAAAAAAATAATCTGACACTAGATTTTTTAGCTCACCTGAGCACAACGCACTCAATGTGTACTATTGTGAACGGTAATTGACCAGTGTCCATCAGTCCATCTATCAATCTGTCCGTCTATCTGTCTGTAAACAATTATCAAAAAATCTTCTCCTAAACCATAAGGCCTAGAGCTTTGATATTTGGTACATATCATCAGCTATTGACCCTCTACCAAAATACTTCAAAGAATTACTGTATTCTGAAAATTAGCCTTTTTCTGTGGGATCCCTAATTTTAGATAGGAATAAAGAATGATATCTTTGAAAACCTTCTCCTAAACCATTAGGTCTAGAGCTTTGAAATTTGGTATGTATTTATGTCTATACTTCAAAGCATTACCATATTCAGGAAATTAGCGCTATATGGTGGGATCATCAATATACCTAGGATTAAAAAAGAAAATCCTTAAACATCATCTCCAAAATAATTAGACAGACGGCTTTGCTTATTTGTATATACCATAAAGCCATGAACCATCATACTCAGGGGAGTGATTTAGGACCATCATGGTCCTCTTGTCTTTGAGAAATACTGATCTTTAACCCTTGTAATGCTGAACCGGGAATAATTGTGCTGTAAAAGGAGGTTAACATGTGTGCAATCTGATCTTGGTCTATACCACCTATTTGATGTTTTCAAGCCAGAGTTGTTTATAGAACTAATCAACCTATTACCAGAGAACAAAATTTCAAACTGGTCCAATTTCAAAGATGTTGAAGACCAATATTTCAGCTGATGAAATTTTAGATTTGTATTTCATTTCAGGTAGAAAACATTATGGATATTGAAAAAATTGCTTGGAACAAGCAGTTTCTTCATTTTCTGCAATGTTTTCCAGAGCCTTTTTGGTTGGAGTTTCAAAAAGCATTGTTAGAAGTGGGTTAACATAAGAAATGTTACCTTTCTGTGCTTACAGTCCTTTGAATCTGAACAAAGATTTTATCAAGCTTGACAACGGCTACCCTCCTCTAAAATAGAAAAGCTATTGAACTTGCAATGGACACTGGACTTGATTAACCAATTCCCACACAGTGATGCTTTTTGACACCCCTCAAGGAAAACAATTGGGAAAACATCGTGGAAAAAGAAGAAATTGCTTGTGACAATCAATTTCTTCATTTTACACAATGATTTCTACCCAGAAAGTTGACAAAATCTAATATTTCATAAACTTTGAATTGTCATACGCAATTCCTTTCTATTTTAACCAGTCTAAAATTTTGTAGTCTGGTAATGGCTTAAGATGTCAGAAAAATCTCATGACAGATTCTATATATCCTAATAGCCTTGGAAGTAAGATTGATTAATATCAATCCCACACATACATTTGTATGCCTCTCAAGAAAAAATATTTCAAAAAACATTGTGTAAATTTATTTTATGATGTAATTTCTTGCTACAAGTAATTTTTAGCGATTTTGTAGGACAAAACCGGTATTTCTCATTGATCAACTGGAAACAAGTTTTCACGAATTTTCCACTCATTTCCACGCATGCTCATAAACTTGAAGTGAAAATCTATGTGATCGCCTCCATCTTGTTTCATCGCTGATGAAGAAAACAACTTACTTGCTGAATGCCAACAGCCTCCTTTTAGTCATGAATATAAAGGAAAATGGTTTAAAACTTGGACTTAATATATCCATAGTAAATTGTCTAATGAACTGTCTAAATGAGAGATAGAATTTAGGTCAGCGGTTAGTGGATTAGGCAAACACATGTAAACAAACTCCTAACCCTGTAAGTTAGTTTTGACCTGGCAGGGCTGAGCAAATTTACACCCAGTATATGCATTATATGCTGCAAGTTACAATCCTGTAATAGTCACGATTCAAGCGCCTATTTAGCCCCACCGAATAAAACACCCTTTGTACCTCTCAAATTCGACTATATCTTTGAAACGAACATGTAGTACTGTACTTCAATTGTGATAATGATATGCTCAAAGCAAAAAGAATTGAATGTTAGCTTTGATTGCTTTAACTTTAATCATTTAACCTTTTACCACACAACCACAAATTATCATGCACTGATGAAATAATATTAAAGAAAATGTGATTGAATCAAATTAGTGATTTCGGTAAACAGTAAAATGGTCATGATTAATTGAAAGTGGTTTAAACGCAACTTTTCATAGTATTCCAGTTATATCGGGCGGCTGGAGCTCCCAACCATGGATTTCTGGTAGTTCTCATACCAGTATTACCACTACATCCTTATCGAGCATCCAGCTGCTCATCCCACTTAGGTGTGCGATTTATTTACTCATCTTGATGATACATGTTGGCATTATTGAGGGCGGTTACTGATAAGCCAGCGAAACCACTCTCAGGACTTTCAGTCCTTTGATTAGCTATGGTCATGGCGTGTCCTTCGTGTGTCCGTCCGTGTGTGCATGTTTGCGTCCATCAGTAAACTTTTACTTTAAAAATCTTCTTGGAAAGTACTGAACAGAATTCAATGAAATTTCACACAGAAGATCCTTGTTTGACCCTTTATCAGATTCCTTCAAAGAATTTTGATCAGATGATAAACATGGCTTTAATGAGCAGCGCTAATTTCCATATAATTATAGTGAAACCTTTAAAATTTTCTCAGAAAAAGTTGGAGTTCAACCAAATTTCACAGAAATGATCCTTAGATGACCTTTTATCAGATTCCTTCAAAGAATTTTGATTGGATGAAAGACATGGGCTAACCTTTAAAAACCTTTTTCTCAGAAACAAGTTGATGGATTACAAGCAAATTTCACTGTCATGGCTTTGTGTTCGCCATGCGTGTGTGCGTCTGTAAACATTTTCTTTGAAAATCTTCTTCTCAGAAAGTAAAATCTTCTTCTCAGAAAGTACTGAACAGAAATCATCCAAATTTTACAGGAATGATTCCATCATTTAATTATACCCCCCTTAACTTTGTTAGGGGGGTATATAGGAGTCAGCTTGTCGGTCGGTCGGTCCGTCCGTCGGTCTGTCTGTAGCTTTTTCGTGTCCACTCAATTTCTGGGCAACCATTGGACCGATTTGATTCAAACTTCACTGATATAATCATTATCAAGCAGAGATGTGCATATTTTATTTTGGTTACGGTCCATTGATTTTTGACGGATTTATGGCCCTTTGGTGAAAAATCTTGTCCGCACAATTTCTCAGCAACCATTGGACGGATTTGATTCAAATTTTACAGAAACACTCGATATAAGTCAGTCATGTGCATATCCTGTTTTGGTTATGGTCCATTGATTTTTGACAGAGTTATGCCCCTTTAATTAAAAAAGTCTATTTTTTGTTATGGCCCTTTTGCAGATAGCACTTGTATATGGACAAGCGCTTTTGAGGGGTATAGTCCGCTTTGCAACAATGTCTAGTTTTGATTGTTTGAAAACTTGGCTTTTATGGTTGAATGTGAAAACCTTTTTCATCTGACTTAGTAAATGAATTGACTTTTGTAGAACAGTGAAAAGGTTGAAATATTGAAAGATTCAAGAGACAAGATCTATTTGCCACTTATGGTGAATATGATTCTTGAAAACATCATTTGCTTAATCAGTACAATCAGGCCTGTAGAGTGATACAGGCGCTCAAGCCCCTCTAGTTTCACTATCCATAATGTTCTCTACCCATAAGACAAAGAACTGTAAAATTTAGTAAGATGAAAGGTTGTCATCTGCATCTTGGAACTTGGACCAGTCTAAAATGTTGTCTGGTAATGGGCTTACAAATTCCCCTACAACACTTTTTGACTATTCATGAAAAAAAGGTTTACAAAACCATAGTGGAAAATGAAGAAATTGCTTGTCCCTAAAGACAGAGATTTTAAAATTTCATCAACTAGAAATTGTTTTTTGCAATATCTTGGAATTTAGACCAGTCTAAAATCTTGAGATGTCAGGTAATGGGTGAACAAGGTAAACAGAAAGTTGAAAAAATCTGAAATTTCATACACTTTGAATAATTGTCTGCAACTCCTTCCAATTCTGACCAGTCTAATATTTTGTCATCTGATAATGGGTTAACCCATTCCCACACAGTGAGGCTTTTGAATGCTCCTCAATTTAAAATCTTTGGAAAACATTGTGGATAATGAAGAAATTGCTTGTGACAAGCAATTTCGTCATTATCCTTAATGTTTTCAACCGCAAAAGACAAAGATTTTAAGAATTTCATGAACTTGAAATTGTCATGGTGGGGGTTGAACACATGACCTCATCTAATGCTCTGCCACCATTGCAACTGACATTAGGTATGAGCATTGCAAAATTGAGCAACCACTAATAGTAAGGAAAATCAAAACCAGACTGAAAAATCAAAACACTCTGGGCAAGAAAATGTACATGTATCTGCTTTTCAGAGAGAATTTTCTCTTGGCTTAACCCTTTGTTGTTGGCACTGAATATATTCATCTTGGTGAGATGATCCTATGGAGTTAAAAAAATTGGATTAATTTACAATTTTTTGAGGGCCAATCAAAGGTCAGAATGATGAATATAGATGCCTTATTTCTGAAATTGTAAAAAGCAACCATTTTCTTAAGCAACCACACTTTGCTTGGCCTTTGGGTGGTCGTTCAATATAAGTTTAACTATACGGTAATACTTAAAAGTGTTTTTCATTAACCAGTTGAAATGCAAACTGCAGTCTATTTAGAATCATGTAAACAAAGCAGGCAAAGAATTTTCTGGAAATAACTGAAATGTAAACACAAATGATGGAAGCAAAATTACTTGGAGATGGCTGCTGTCTGACAATTTCTACAGGCTTTTAGACTTTAAATCACGCTGATTATTAGCTCCGCTGGATGAAAGCCAGCGAGCTATTGTCATGGCATTGTGTCTGTCGTATGTCTGTACATGCATGTGTGCATCTGTCTGTAAATCTTCTTCTCAGAAAGTACTGAACAGAATTCAACCAA
This sequence comes from Fragum fragum, assembly GCA_946902895.1. NCBI lineage: Eukaryota > Metazoa > Mollusca > Bivalvia > Cardiida > Cardiidae > Fragum > Fragum fragum. Next base: position 52,427,868 of record OX336377.1, read on the forward strand.
ATTACACAGAAATGACCTTTTATCAGAATCCCTCAAAGAATTTTTATCAGATTAAAAACATGGCTTTAATGGGCAGGGCTAATTTTTATGTATCGTGAAACCTTTAAAAATCTCAGAAAGCAGTTGATGGATTTCAACCAAATTTTGTAGGAATGATTATTTGGTGACCCTATTCTCAGAAAGCAGTTGATGGATTTCAACCAAATTTTGTAGGAATGATTATTTGGTGACCCTATTTCAGATTCCTTCAAAGAATTTTTGATCTGAAAAAAAAAAAAACATGGCTCTACTGGGTGGGGCTAACTTCAATATGTGTAGAAACTTTTAAGATCCTCTGATGACTCTTTTTCAGATTCCATCAATTAATTTTGATTGCTGGAAAACTTGGCTTTTATGGTTCTAGCTTATATCCATACATGGTATCCAGTGATATGTTTAAAAAATTTGTCGATTCCTTTTTTTCATCTGACTTAGTAAATGAATTGACTTTTGTAAAACAATGAAATGTTTGAAATATTAAAAGATTTTATTCACAAGATTTATTTACTACGCATGATGAATATGATTTGTTTTATATTGAATGCCTGTAAAATAAACCATCTGTTAAACCAGTACAATCATGCCTGTGGAGCGATAGTTTTTAATGTTGCAGAATAATGCTTTGATGTTATATGACTTGCATAGTTGGCTACCTGTATATTGCCGTTTGTTGTCATTTTGTCCAACAAAACGCCCCTGAAACTGACAGCTAAGATTGTAAAGGTGTCTACAACATTTAAGCCATAACTTGCACTTTACACGGGTCCATTGCAGAAGACAAATTTTGGCTTAGGAAATTTTAAAAATCATTGTTTCTTGATGTAGAGAACAGTGTTGGAAATGCTGAAATTGCTTCTGACAAACAATTTCTGTGTTTACCATGATGTTTTCAAAAGCTCTTAGTCTGAGGGCCTTAAGTAAAACAGGATTGACCTTTATAGTATTCTTAACCTGATGTAGGAAGGCCATATTTAATGAATTCAGTAATTACATAAACACTCATTCAATATCCTCTATGAATACTTCAGATAATCTGCACATATTACTTTATTCAGTAACATGATTGAAAAAATGTAAAGACTTTCAAAGCAAAGTGAAAAATAAAAGACTTGTTTTTATCACCAGCAACTGTTGTTTCCATGCTTTCAGTCGTATGAGCAGATTGCAAGTTGGACTAAGACACGGATGTTGGGGAGTATATGAAACACTTGGACCTTATCTAACAATGGTTTCAATGGACACAGATCACCCAGTTATTGTGATGAATGAACCCACTACCATGGAAATCTTTGTAAAAAGAGCTGCAGCTTACAATCTCTCTGATGGTAAGATGTTGTTTCTACTTTTTCAATCTGTCTCATCTGTTGCCCATGAATTGTTACAATGGCATAAAAGGATTGGTATCAAACCATTTGAATGCATAAAATTTTAATGCTGTATTAAGATGTCAGTATTTGAATTATATCTCGCTGGTAGACCTTGGTGGGTCCTTCCATGCTCAAATACTTTTAGCTTACCTGAGCACAATATGCTCATCTTGAGTTTTATTAATCCTTGTGTTGTCAATAATTAAATGGTTTACCCTCTAGAGGCCACAGTTTTTTTTCAATCTTGATAAAACTTGGTCAGAATGATAGTAAAAAATGTCAGCTCCCTTGAATCTCCAAAAAACCGCTGAGCCAATAAAATGTAAGTTGATTCATCGTAAACTGATGAAGATAAATCAAGAATCGAGCAGATATGAAGTCTTACATAGAGTCTTAGGCATATCATTGTGTTTAGCTGCATTGGCTGAAGGCCAGGAAGCTATTGTCAGAGCGTTGCATCCATACGTTCATCAATCCGTCCGTGGGGCTAATTTCCATAAATGGTGAAAGCTTTGAATAGCTTCTTCTCAAAATCCAATCGATGGATTTCAACTAAATTATACAAGAATGATCACTTGGTGACCCTCAATCAGATTCTTTCAAAGAATTTAGATCAGATTAAAAAAAGATGGCTTTAATGGGTGGGGCTAATTTCCATATATGGTGAAGCCTTTAAGGATTTTCTTCTAAGAAACCAATTGATGTATTTTAACCAAATTTCACTGATATGATCCTCGGGTGACTTCAAAGAATTTAGATAGGACAGAAAACAGTCAAGCTTTAATGGGTGGGGCTAATTTCCACATATGGTGAAAGCTTTGAAAGCCTTCTTTTTAGAAACCAATTGGATGGATTTTAACAAAATTTCACTGGAATGATACTTTGATGACCCCTTAGATTGCTAAAAACAGAATTGATTGGCTGTAATTATTGGTTTAATGGATTGGGCTAATTTTCATATATGGTCAACAGTTAAAACCTACAATATGGCTCAGATGAAAATTATGGCTTTTATCGGTGGGTGGGGGCTCATGTCCATATATGGTAGTTAGTGAAATTTTGAAAATCTTATTCTTGCAATCTGTAGGATTGTTTTCAAGAATGATAAGTAAATTCAGGCCGTTGGAGCAAATCAGGTGCTCAAGTGCCTCTAGTTCCCCAAGATCAGGGAGTCCTAATTTACAAAATTAGGGAATCCAACCTGAAAATTAGTAGTCTTGGACTCTTTGACTCCCCTTAGTTTCAAACCCTGCTATTTTCATGATTATCATGATGTGGGCCAAGCTATTTTGAAATTTACCCAAAATTATGGTCTGAACAAGTTCAGACAGAGGGATGCACTAATACACAAACTAATGCACATACATAGCTGTATTTTTGACAGCTTTTTCTGGCTCACCCTTGGTGAAGGGTTAATTGCAATACTGTTACAAGTATCTAAACAAAGTATAGACACTAAGAACAGTCAGGCAATTAACCCTTAAACAAAAAGGTATTATGTAATACAATAAACTTATCTTATTTTGACCTTTAACATTAAATGAAGGTTTCATATGTATTTAGATTCATTGTAAAGAGCCTTGTATTGGCAGCCTAGGGAAAACTAATACCTCTGAAACACTTGTTAGATATTGCTGAATTACAAATGTTTTTCCCAGATACCAAACCTAATGGGCCAGGCATGATGTATGAAGAAATTATTCTGATGGCAGACAATTTGCTATTTGTATCTATGTCTGAAGAAAATATAAAGATCCTGCCTGGAATAATAATGGGGTCATGTCTGTTCAAAGCTTTCTCCTGAAACAATAATCTTTTGTACTTTTTGATATATTCTTTTAAATTACAGTAACTGTTGTACTCTTCTTCATGCATGGTAATTGTTAGAAATGGCAAAGCTACAGGAGTATATGGTAAACAGTTTTAAAATCTAATCATGCAATTAAATATTTGTACGTTATAACCCTTTCCTGTTCAATCCCTGGGTTTTACGTCTCTGTGGTTTTCTCTACAGTTTCTTCTTTTTCCACAATATTTTCTACCCTACTAACTACTAAATGATATTTAAATTAAGTTTACTTTTAATTTGAATTTGGACAGGTCTGAAATTTTGCAAAACAGGTAAGGGTAAAGGTATTCAAAATATTTATGTCTCAAACTTTGCTAAGGATCACTTTTTTCTTGTAAAATATTCTGAATCATGAGGAAATTTCACAAGTATTTTTGTGTTTCCTAGAATTGAAGTGTTTTTGAGAGTAATGTTTTACACAAAGGCCATAATGATAAAAAATAAACATTTTCATTGCTGCCAAGAGAAAAAGAAATCAGTTACGTCCAAAAATTTAGAAGTTTTATGCACTTTGAAAGTGTTTGTGATGTCCCATTGCTTTAATTATATCCCCCACAATGAAGTTATGGGGGGGGGGTATACAGGAATCAGGTTGTCTGTCTGTCTGTCCTTCCGTCTGCCATTGACATAATTTTGTGTCCTCATCTCCTCCCACATTTGCAGACCAATTTTGCTGAAACTTTACTGAAATCTTCGTTGCTATAGGATTTTATGCACCTGCAATTTTCATAATGAATAATCAACTATTTTAGGAGTTATGCCTGTTTGACTTATTTTTTTATATACAATATATAGAGAATAAATCATAACTCCTGAACAGGTTGACAGATTAAAAAAATAAAAATGGTTCACATGTTTATTCATTATATAAATGTTATATTTGACATTGCACTAAATCCGTAATTTCCATCTTCAATGTTGAACAAAATCCCTATTTTTTTACACAGTCATTGCCCCTCATTGACTTAAAATTTGTTAAGAAAAAAATTGTATACTTGATAAATCATGAATGGCCAACATTTTAATGGTTACAATTTTGCCTCATTTAGAAAGAGGCAGCAGTTGGGGTTATTCGTCAGCCCTTTAGGGCGACAGTTTTATCATGGAATTTGATCCCATTCTTCAAAAAGAGCATGTTTGAGCTCCTGTACAGTTGCTAGTTGCACAGGGTATGATGAAACAGCTGTCTATAATATATCACAAGCATGCTCTATTGGGTTTAGGTCCCGGTACCTAGGTGTCTATAACAGATCCAAGACATGCTCTATTGGCTTTAGGTCAGGGGATCTAGCTGGCCATTCCATACTGATGATTGTAGCTTGTTCAAGATATTGATCGATGATGTTGGCTCTATATGCAGGCACATTGTCATTCATCAGAATGGAATTTCCACCAACAGCACCTGCATATTAGCAAAGGTAAACATCCAAAATCTCGTTATCGTACCTGAGACCCGACAACACGCTGTTGTTGATGACGTGGAGGTCTGTTTTGCCCTGAGCTCCAACCAAACTGATCATGTTCTGCCCCCCAAACTACAGCAAACCAATACATTTGGGATAACCCATAATGAAGCATCCCAAGTGCTCCTTTTTATCTCATCTTGACTAACTGCCATTTTAAAATGGAAATCACTCTAAAATTTGTGATAATTTTGTTGAAAGTTGGCTAAATGTACCAATGCACATGAAGATACAAGGCAAAATGCAACACGTTTTAGAGGTATGTCTTTTCCAAAGATTCTAATGCATAGTTTACATACAAATCAATATTTTTGCTACAGGGTTATCAAGTTTGAGGGTCGACCAAATTTTTGTCTTGTTTGCACCATAGAGGACATATTTGGCTCAAATGACTTGATGTTTGGTCAGAATGTTTGTCTCCATAATATCTCATTGAATTCTAATTTGGGTCATCTGTGGTAAAAAACTAGGTCACTAGATCAAATCTTTATCTTGTTTGCCTTTTAGCTAAAAAGACTTGATATTTGGTCAGAATGTTTGTTTCCATAATATCTCTGCCAAGATTGAACTTGGGTCACTCTGGTTCAAAAATTAATGCTGAAAGTTTGAAAAGTAAATGTGGGTCACACATGGTCAAAAACTAGGTCACTAATCAAATCAAAGTAATATCTCGTTTGCACTCTAGAGGCAACATCGTTGGCTTAGTGCAAAAACATCCTAATAGTCTATACACAGTAGATACTCATGCTGGTTTTACAGTAAGCTAACTCCATGTACATTTTGTGACCCATATTTAGCTCACCTGAGCACAAAGTGCGAGGTGAGCTATTGTGATCATTCGTTGTCATCGGTCCGTCTGACAATCTGTCCGTCTGTCCGTCGGTCAACAATTTCATTAAAAATCTTCTCCTCCTAAACAAGTAAGCCAATCAAGCTGAAACATTGCATGGATGTTCCTTGGGTGAAGTTCTTCAAAAGTTGTTAAAAGAATTTAATTTCGCAAAAAAACTCTGGTTGCCACGGCATTTGAAAATGGGAATCTTTAGTTATTCTTTAATAAAATCTTCTCCTCCCAAACCAGTGGGCCAATCAAGCTGAAACCTTAATTAGAGCAATTTTCAAAAGACTTCTCCTCTTAAACTATAAGGTCTAGGATATTCATATTTGGTATGTAGCATAACTGTATGGCTTTGTACTATATCACTAGAAGTTGTCCTCCTAGGGTCAAAAACAGCCCTGCACTAGGGGTCCAAAATTGGGAAAAAATGCAAGATTTGAGTATGTTAAAAGAAAAAAAATTCTTCATTTTAAGGCGGAGGGCATTTATATTTTGAGTGTAGCATAGCCTGGCTGTTATCTATCAATTTTGATTAAATTATGCCTGCAGATTAAAAACCACTCCTTCCCTGGGTGTCCAAAGTTCGTAAAAATGCTCAATTAGACCATGTTCAACAGTCTTCTCCTCCCAATCTTCAAAGGCATTTATATAGGTATATAGCATAAACAGATGGTTCTCTACCATGTTAGCTAAAATCTTAGCCCTGGGATAAAACATGGCACTGCCCTATAGGTCCAAAATTTTGAAATATCAAATTAGAGAAACTTCGAAAGTCTTCTCCTTCTGAAATATAAGGTGAAGGGCATTCATATTTGGTATGTAGCCTGACTAAATAATTTTATACTATGTTACAGGAAAATATGCTCTTAGGATTAAAAATGTCTCTGCTCCTGGGGTCAAAAATTGCGTAAATCACACTGCATGAAGAATTCTACTTAAATAGAAATTGCTTGTCACTCCCTTTCTTACAATGCTTTTTATGCCCCCGCATCGATAGATCGGGGGCATATTGTTTTACTGGTGTCCATCTGTCTGTCTGTCCGTCTGTCCGTTTGTCTGTCTGTCTGCAAAAGTTAACCTGCCAATTTTTTGATAACTTCATCCCTGATTAAGTTACAAAGCTAATATTTTGTATGTAGATAGGTCTCAACAAGGCGCAACTGGGTAAGTTCATTTCATGAAGGTCAAGGTCAAAATTTTAACCTTTTTCCCTAAAACTTTAGTCTAAAACTTAACCTGCCAACTAAACATTTTTTAGCTCACCTGAGCACGTAGTGCTCAAGTGAGCTATTGTGATCCCCTTTTGTCCGTAGTCCGTCCGTCGTGCGTCGTGTGTCGTGCATCATCTGTCAACAATTTCTTTAAACGACATCTCCTCCTAAACCACTGGGTCAATTTGAACCAAATTTGGCAGAAATGTTCCTTAGGTGGTCCCCTTCAAAAATAGCTAAAAGAATTGAAATCTGTAAAAAAGTCTGGTTGCCATGGCAACAAAAGTGAAATTTGAAAATAATCTTTAAAAATCTTCTCCTCCTGACCCAGAAGGCGTAGAGCCTTAATATTTTGCATGAAGCATCAGTATATTGACCTCTTTCAAAATAGCTAAAATCATGATCCTCAGGTCCCCATGGGCGGAGCCCCAGGGGGGTGGGGTTTATATAGAAATTAAGAATTATTTTTAGCTCACCTGAGCACAAAGTGGGAGGTGAGCTATTGTGATTGGTCGTTGTCCGTCGTCCGTCTGTCCGTCTGTCCGTCCGTCCACAATTTCTTTAAAAATCTTCTCCTCCTAAACCAGTAGGCCAATCAAGCTGAAACTTTGCAGGGATGTTCCTTGGGTGAAGTTCTTCAAAAGTTGTTAAAAGAATTTAATTCCGTCAAAAACTCTGGTTGCCGCGGCATATGAAAATGGGAATCTTTAGTTATTCTTTAAATATCTTTAAAAATCTTCTCCTCCTAAACCAGTTGCCCAATCAAGCTGAAACTTTGCAGGGATGTTCCTTGGGTGAAGTTCTTTAAAAGTTGTTAAAAGAATTTAATTCGTCAAAAACTCTGGTTGCCGCGGCATTTGAAAATGGGAATCTTTAGTAATTCTTTAAATATCTTTAAAAATCTTCTCCTCCTGAACCAGTTGGCCAATCAAGCTTAAACTTTGCCAGGATGTTCCTTGCGTGAAACTCTTCAAAAGTTGTTAAAAGAATTTCATTCCGTGAAAAACTCTTTTAATCGCGGCATATGAAAATGGGAAATTTTAGAAAAACTATTTTGTCTTTTTTTTCACAGACTACAAGGCCAAAGGCGTTTATATTTTACATAGAACTTAATTATATGGTTCTCTACCAAGTTTTTAAATATTTAATCTCTGGGGGTCAAAATGGCCCCGCCCCTGAGGTCCGAAGTTTGGAAAAATGCTTAATTTGAGCAATTTCAAAAGACTTCACTTCTTAAACTTTAAGGTCTAGGATATTCATATTTGGTATGTAGCATAACTAGATGGTTTTGTATTATATAACCAAGAGTTGTCTTCCTCGGGTCAAAAACGGCCCTGTACTAGGGGTCCAAAATTGGGAAAAACACAAAATTTGAGTGTGCTAAAAGAAAAAGAAATCTTCATTTTAAGGAGGAGAGCATTTATATTTTGGGTGAAGCATAGCCTGGCTGTTATCTATCAGTTTTGATTAAATTATGCCTGTAGGTCAATAAATACCCCCTCCCTGGGTGTCCAAAGTTTGTAAAAATGCTCAATTATACCATGTTCAATAGTCTTTTCCTCCCAATGTACAAAGTGTAAGGCATTCATATTTGGTATATAGCATATCCAGATGGTTCTCTACCATGTTGGCTAAAATCTTAGCCCTGGGATAAAACATGGCACTGCCCCAGAGGTCAAAAATTTTGAAAAAACTCAAATAGAGCAACATCAAAAGTCTTCTCCTTCTGAAATATAAGGTGATGGGCATACATATTTGGCATGTAGCATGACTAAATAATTTTGTTCCATGTAACAGGAAAACATGCTCTTAGGATAAAAAATGTCTCTGCTCCTTGGGTCGAAAATTGTGTAAATTGCATCGAAAGAATTCTTGTTCTTAAATATAGGTTCCAGAGCATTTACATTAAAAACATAGGATAACATTATTGTTATCTACCATGTTTACATCCTTTGGACAAACATGGTCCTTCCCAAGGCATCCAAAGATATGAAAAACGCTCAATAAGAGCATGTTCAAATATCTTCCACTCCTCATGTATAAGTTGTAATGCATTCATATTTTGATTTATAGTACATCCAGATTGTTCTCTACCAAGGTTGCTAAAATTACACCCATTGAAGTATCAGACAGTAATAAGAGTTTGATTGAAATCTAAATACAAAGAATTTCAGGTAGAAAACACTGTGAGAAATGGATAAATTGCTTGTCACTCCCTTTCTCACTATATTTTTTTTTCAAACCTGAGGGTGACAAATTCTTGGATAGTTTGGTAATGGATTAAACTATAAAGCCAAAGGAATTCAATCTTATTGTAAAGCATTACTGGATTGTTTTGTACAAAGCCCAAAATCTTATATTTGTTTTATTTATTTTGCTCAAGTTGTGTCTTTTTTATACTAAAAAGTACTGTAATTTGCAGATGCCTCAGGTGAGCGATTTAGGACCATCATGGTCCTCTTGTTTAAATGACATCTCCTCTCAAACCACTGGGCCAATTTGAACCAAATTTGGCAGAAATGTTCCTTAGGACCCAGGGGGGGCGGGGTATAGGCATGAAGCATCAGGTCAATGACTTCTTTCTTATTTCTGAAATTATAACCCATGGAAAAAGTTTTTTCCTTCTTTCAAATCAGCACTAAAGCCTTGGAATTTGTAATTTAGACTTTTGGATCCCCAGGTTCATAGTCCTTATATGTAATTGTGGCCCACTTGTTTCATTATCCTTAACTTAACATGAAATTAGACTGTTGAAAGAAAAAGAGCCTTTATCTCAGGTGAGCGCCCCAGGGCAAACGGCCCTCTTGTCTATTACTTCATCCCTAATTAAGTTACAATGCTAATATTTGGTATGTAGATAGGTCTTGACAAGGGCAACTGGGGAAGGTCATTGCATCAAGGTCAAGGTCAAAATTTTAACCCTTTTCCCTAAAATGTTACTCAAAAACTTAACCTGCCAACTAAACATTTTCCTATAACTTCATCCCTAATTAAGTTACAATGCTAATATTTGGTATGTAGATAGGTCTCAACAAGGCGCAACTGGGGAAGGTCATTTAAACAAGGTCAAGGTCAAAATTTAACCCTTTTCCCTAAAATGGTACTCAAAAACTTTAACATGCCAACTTAACGTTTTCCTATAACTTCATCCCTAATTAAGTTACAATGCTAATATTTGGTATGTAGATAGGTCTCAACAAGGCGCAACTGGGGAAGGTCATTTCAACAAGGTCAAGGTCAAAACTTAACCCTTTTCCCTTAAACAAAGAAAAAAAACAATAAAAAATCACCTGTTTCTAAAAAATTCCTGTTTTTGGGGCATGGTGTTTCACACACACATCTTGTTTAAACCTTTTTTCCCTGAGGGTGACAAATTTTGGGATAGTTTGGTAATGGATTAAACTATAAAGCCAAAGGCATTCATTTTAATTGTAAAGCATTACTGGATTGTTTTGTACAAAGCCCAAAATCTTATATTTGTTTTATTTATTTTGCTCAAGTTGTGTCTTTTTAGCTAACTTGAGCACGTAGAGCTCAAGTGAGCTATTGTGATCCCCTTTGTCCCGCGTCCGTCCGTCATGCATCATCCGTCAACAATTCTTTAAACGACATCTCCTCCCAAACCACCAGGACAATTTGAACCAAATTTGGAAGAAATGGTCCTTTGAAATCTGTTAAAAACTCTGGTTGCCATGGCAACAAAAGTGAAATTTTAAAATAATCTTTAAAAATCTTCTCCTCCTGACCCAGATGGTGTAGAGCCTTGAAATTTAACATGAAGCATCAGTATATTGACCTCTTATTAAGTAGCTAAAATCATGATCCTTGGGTCCCCAGGGGCGGAGCCCAGGGGAGGTGTGTTTTATAAAGAACAATTTTTTAAATGACATCTCCTCCCAAACCACCGGGCCAATTTGAACCAAATTTGGCAGAAATGTTTCTTAGGTGGTCCCCCTTTAAAATAGCTGGGTAAGTGGGGGGGGTATAGGCATGAAGCATCAGTTCACAGACTTCTTTCTTATTTCTGAAATTATAACACATGGATCCAGAGGGAGGAAATTTTTTTTCTTTCTTTCAAATCAGCACTAAAGCCTTGGAATTTGTAATTTAGACTTTTGGACCTGGGTTCATAGTCTTTATAAGTAAGTGTGGCCCACTTGTTTCATAATCCTAACCTTAACATGAAATCGGACTGTTGAAAGAAAAAGAGCCTTTATCTCAGGTGAGCGCCCCAGGGCCAACGGCCCTCTTGTTTATACAAAAAAGAACTGTAATTTGCAGATGCCTCAGGTGAGTGATTTAGGACCATCATGGTCTTCTTGTTTTTTTTTTGTTTATGGTCAAGGTCACAATTTATCTTTTTTTTACTTAAAACCCATTTAATAAAGGGCCTTGAAACTGTGCAAAAGTTTCCCATATTTCAATGAGGTACTGTAAATCGGTTTTATTAGCGAGGGTTTTACTTTCGCTAATATTTGCGAGACAACGGGCTCGCGAATTCAAGAATCTCGCTTAGATTGGACCTTTTGTCAAGAAAAATACAGAGAAGAACGAAGTAAGTGGGGGACAGAGGAAGATCAAATACACAAAATATTTTTCTTTTAGGCATCATCCCACTATATTTCATTCAAATGGGGATCACCATCCACTCGGAGTTAAAAAAGGAATAAATCCGTTTGAGAACAGGACGAATATTTAGCAATCCACAAAATTTCATAACATGCCAAACTAGTCCACTTAGTGTATTGAACAGAGCTATACAATCATAACAATGGAAAGTAGACGAGGTGATAAAATTCTAGGCGACGATAATTAGACAACAAAGAGCTAAAATATTGCAATGACTCTTTATTGCATACAGTCTTAGAACCTTTCAACAAATTGAAAACAGATGCGAAATAAATAAATTAAAAACTGTTTTAACACGTCATATAATTATCTCACCTTTGACAGTTTGGTAAGACTATTATTGTATTCATCGATCTGCGCTTCAAGGTATAATTATTATACACTAAACCTCTTTTTCATCTCTTTCCAAGACTAAATTAAACTTTGAATACATAATTTGCGATTGAAGAAAGATTTTAGAAGAGAAATCGTTAGACTATGAGAATAGAGAAAGGGTAAAAGTTCTTGAAATGAATAACTAGTAATCATTCTATTCATAGGTCGGTGTTCACGTACATAGATTTTATTCTTCGCCGGCGTATTCCCGGAGATAATTACGGAAATTTCCGAAGTACCATATGGCCGCTCCTGAATTCATCAACTCGCTTATAAGTCTTTAGGTCCTGCTCACGCGACAATAAGATGACGCGAAAATTACCCGATTTACAGTACTTTATTGTTTTTAGATAACATGAGTTAAAGATCAAGGACATGAATTAACTTTGTGTCATATATAGATCAAATCTTTTTTATTTGGACAGAAGTACTGATAGGGATTTTTGTCTACTTTGTAACAGTTCTAATTATAATAGGTATTCATCTGAAACTTAACCCTTGTTATGCTGGACTTGGAATATTTCGGTTTTGGCAGGAGGTATAGACATAGATCAAACTGCACACAAGTGCAGTCTGATCTTGGTCTACACCTCCTGTCTGTCCATTTTAAACAAGAGTGGTTTATGGAATCTGTTTGAAAAAGAAGTAATAATGCTCAAAAAACATGTACTATCAGTGCTTCCAGTCCTTTGGTTTTAATGTAATTCTGAAAAAAAAATCAGCATGACATGGGTTAGTTATGTATTTCTGGTGCAAGTACTATAACAACATCCTGTTAGAGCTGCCAGCTGCTAATCCAACTTGGGTGATTATTCACCACATGAATAAATCAATGGACTCTTTCTTTTTAAAGCTCCCCCCCCCTCCAAAAAAAACACCCCCAACAAAAAAAACAAAACACAAAAACACAATACATTTTGTTAGTCTGTATCAGTATAGTATATCCATGCATTTTTCAGACCAAACATTAAACTGCAATTCAATTTTTTTCCTGAAACTTCAAAGTATTCTCTTAGAAATTTTCATTGATTGCATCACTGATCTGCTTATGATGAGGTCAAGTTCATTGCCAAAAGGCTTGATACTAATTATTCAATTATGTTTTGATCAAACTTGTGGAATGTGACTTGTAGATGTTTTTTGTCATTTAGAGCCAGTTGCCTGCTTAGTTGATTGAGAAATGTGTCCACGCATTTCTAGACAAATTGATGTATATTTGATGACATTTCTTGGAAAAAGTCTTTGCATTATCATGTAAATTGGGCAATTTTGTTCTTTGTTCCCCTTCTGGCAAACTCATTCATGTTTGTCCTTCCCAATTACTGAGAAACAAATTTGGTTGGAGATGTGCTCGTTATGTCTCATAAATTGAAATAGCCATTCTAGACTGTCCCTCAAATAGATAACTATTAGCATATCAATTCTAGAACCTGAAGAATTTATTTTGAGGTTCTAAAACTTATTATTGCACTTCTGAAACTTCAGCTCTAAAACTTGTCAAAGGTTAAAGAACTTTAGTTCTAGAACCTTGAAGTTCTTTAACTTTGGTCCAAGAACCTTTGAAATCCTAGAACTTGGTTCAAGAACTTATCAAGTTCTAGAACTTTGGTGCTAAAATCTGCAAAGTTCTAGAACTTGGTTAAAAAACATAGCAAGTTCTAGAACTTAAGTACAAAACAGGGATTGTTCTACAAATTTAAGGTCATTGCCAGAACCATCTAGTTCTTCTTGTGACATTTTAGTCCCCTACTGCTGAAGGCAAAGCAGACTTTTGGTTTGCCCTCCATCCGTCTGTCCTTCCATCCTTCAGTCAGTCCAGTAAATCAGTTTTCTGGATTTTTTTCTAAGTGCTGATTTTTGGCTGAAGTGAGTCCGCATTAATGAGTTACAGAACGAATTGAGTTTCGTTTTGGTCAGTTGATTTTTAGGAAGAGGGCCTAGAGAATTTATTGGAAATCATAACTTATTGGTTAACCCATTCCCACATAATGACGCATTTTGACGCCCATTAAGATAAACAATTGGGAAAACTTTGTGAAATTGATTGTCTGCAACACTTTTCAGCTTGGACAAGTCTAAAAAAATTGTATGGAAATGGGTTAAGATCTTGTTTTTGAATTACAGTCATTTACAATTCAAAAGATAATCAAATGTATTTATATAGAATGTATATTATTTGATTAAGACTTATTTAGCCCCTATAGTTTTTAAACTGCTGTTTTGAAAATGCATGATAGCATCATAAACATATTAAAATATGGTAGGAAATATTTTAGAAGCATGAGTGTGACTTTGGAACTTAAAATCACATTACTAATTTTACTCATTTTTTAGTTTCAAAAGTAAATCTTGTCATCTATTAGGCCACACTATCTTGTTGTTTTAAAAGTAGTTAAATTCTTGAACCAGTTAAAGAACTTCTAGAACTAGTTTTTGAACTGGTTCTAGAACTAGCTCTGGTTCTTTGATCCCAGCGTCTGTTGTTGTTCATCATCCAAGCTCACAGAGGCTCTAGGTAAATTCCAGAAGAAAAAATATTCATAAATACTCTTTAAAAGCAAGAGAGTATCAAATGTAACATTATTCAAAATATTCTAGTTACTAAATAAATGTTTATTGGAGACATAATAAGGAGATAATTGTGAGTACAATTTCATTAGTTTGTTAAGACTGGTCTTACCCCACACACTTTAATTATCAAAGAATGGTTCTCAAATTCTTCAAGAATGTGATGGGGGTGTTCAATGTGTTTAAAGCAGAAGTTTTCTGTAAACATGGCAAGTTATATATAAATCTTAATTTTCACTCAATATTTCAACTGCAAATATCTAGAAGTTTTCTTTATAAGAGCTGTAACTTTAAAAAAAAAATAGTTATAGAAACTAGTTCTAGAACTTTCAAGAATGCTAAGTTGAGGCTCTGTGAACATCTTTGTTTGATACTAAATATGTAAATAAAATTGCAATCCATCAATTTCATATACTTATTTATTCAGTTCCAGGCAAAGCTGTGCTCATTTTTAGCTCACCTGAGCACAGAGTGTGAGATGAGCTATTGTGATCTGTTATTGTCTGTCATCTATCCGTCTGTCCACAAATTCTTTAAAAATCTCTTCCATTAATATCAGTGGGCCAATCAAGCTAAAACTACAGGGATGTTCCTTGGGTGAAGCTCTACAAAAATTGTAAAAAAAAAAATCATTCCGTGAAAAACTCTGGTTGCAAATTATTAGGTCATTTGACTGAAGGTCATGGTGACCTATTGCAATGGTGTTTTGTCAAATTTAGCCCGTTTCCGGACGTCACAAGTTCTACAAAGGCATATAAAGTGAAAATTTCAAAAATCTTCTCCAACACTAGATCCCCTAGAGCTTTTATATTTGGTATGTAGCATCATCTTGAGGATTTCTATCAAGATTTTATAGATCATGGCCAGAGAGACAGAATTAGCCCATTTCCAGACATCACAAGTTTAACAAAGTCTTATATAGTGAAAATTTTAAAATCTTCTTCTCCCAAACAAGAGGGCCTAGAGCTTTGATATGTGACCGAGGGTTGTTTTCCTGATCACGCTTACAGTTGATTTGAGTTGGGGAATTCTCCTTTTAACGCAATGTTTATCAAACTCGCTTGGCATGAGAGTATATAGATGTAAATAATTAAGTCCAATGTTGGTTTCTATATATTTCTTTTAATCAAGTGGAACACATTTTGTTGCATGAAATTATTACAATTAGACAAGCACTGATCTACTGACAAAGTTTTAAGTTATTTTAAATTTTTGTTCTAAATTCTAAAGTCTAAATTAAAATCTAAAAATCTCCTCTTTTTCATAATTCTGAAAAAGTTGGTATATAAAGGTAAGACGTTATCATAAGCATAACCAATTAAACGCAAGATTCAAAGATTATAGAATTCGACCAATGAAAATTTGAGACATAAGAATCTACATCAAAGAGAAACAAGGAAATTCTGATCAAACTTGGAATGTCAAACTTTCACACCTGATCAAAATCAATCAAAGTTTGCCTAGTCACTGATTTCAGTCAATCACTTAGCAATCAGTTTGGAAAAATAGTAAGTCAGCTCAGTCTGGACCTGAGGATTAAGATCTAATTCTCATTCTGGCATGTTCTTTTTAATTTGAAAATAATGTTTTTACTGGTTAATAACCAATCAGTAAAGGCATTTTGGAATTCTCTGAGAAGAAATTGCTTTTGTTGACAAATTTAAGACTTTTGGATTTCATACTTATTTGTGCAATTTATGCATTACAAAATATTATGTAAGAAGGTGCAACACAAAATTTCTCTTTTTGTTGCATTGTTACAGATATTTGGGATACGTCATTATCTGGCAGATTTCTATCATGATTTTATAAATCATGGCCCTAGAGACAGAATTAGCCCATTCCTGGTCATCACAAGTTTTACAAAGCAGGGCTCTGCAGACTCTCAGAATTAAGGGAGAAGTGAAATCTCCCTAGTCTGAAAATTGGGAGAAGTTTTTCAAAATAGGGAGAAGTGGTGAGACTTTCAGGAGAAGTGGATCATGTTAAAAAGTAATTTTTTGCCTGTGTTCCTTATTTCTATAGGAAAATAAAAAAAAAGCTTTACAAGTAGCTGCATATTTTGTTTTATATACATGTAGTAATGCAGTAAATACTCAAGTATTCCTCATCCTTTCTTTCAGTCCTTATTACAGAGATCTTATTCCTGTGAACAAAATTTTTTGTCTTCTTTCTTCGATTCGAGAATATAGGAATCTGATTCTGAAATTATTTTCATGAATATCTTATATATAGATGGTATTATAATCTTAATTATCAAAAGTTATAATAATCAATAATTTTAAAAGAAAGTATATGTGGTCTGAACTTATTAAAATGATCAAAGTTTAATTTGAGTCAGAAAATATGAAAACATTACTATTTCATCTAACTCATTACTAGAAGACAAAATTTACAGACTGGTCTGAATTGAAAAAAAAGTTGCATACCACATTTCAAATCAGAATATGCTCAAAACAGAAAATAAGTACCAGATAAGGTAAAAAATACTGTGGGAAAGGAGAAATTGCTCGCTACAAACAATTCCTCTTTTTCTCACAAGCTTTCCATTTAATTTCCTCAAAAATAAAAAGAGCGGGATTGTTTGGTAATGGGTTTAAGTCTGACAACTTCACCTGTATGTAACAATAAATGGGTACAAGCTTTTAAATAATAGATTTAAAAAGAGTTCATTTTGACTGAGTTGCAGTTATTGTAAGTAAAGGGTATTAAAGATAACAGCTGAGTAATGTTACATAAATCACAGACTGTAGAGAAGGTTTAAGTTTGAAACTATGTTAACACCGAACCATTTGTTCTAGTATTTTAGATTATATGTCATTGAATGAATTAATTACCAAAATAAGATAAGTGAAATTTCTGGATAAAATCCTAACAATGTTACTTATGAAAGGAACGTAGAAGCCGTTTGTCTTAGTTTTTCTATATTTGTTAAATCAAAGTAGATAATTAGAGTCCAAGGATTTCATTGAAAAAAAAATTTCTCTATAAACTTTACGGACAAATCAGTTTTTATCACCAAAATTTTATTTTTTTATCAATGAATTTTAAAATATGGCAAATGACATGACGTTCGTAATAAAATCTGCCATTATTCTCGCTGCTTGAAAGTACGAAACAACTCTCGTAAATTGATAAAGTAAACATAATGTTCAACTAAAATAATTGAATCTTCAGAAGGGAAAGGGTTTAATATCAAAAAGTTCCTAAATTCCGGCAGTTCATAAGGGCTTGCAACCATCGAATCAGCCGAGATGCAAATAAAACGAGCATGTCATCTATCGATACACGCTTGATTTGCGATCAAATCAGCAGTTGTATAATTGATTTACTGTCCCCTGATTTGATAGCCTCTAGGCAAAATGCGATGATCACTTTTCATAGCGAAGCGAGTTTCCGTATTTTCCAGGCGACTTCGACTTTGCTTTGATTAGAAACTAAGGCGAAGTTTTATGAAACCAGGCGACTTCTTCGCCTGAGTCGCCCTCTCTGCAGAGCCTTGCAAAGGGCTTTTTATGCCCCCGCATCGATAAGATCGGGGGCATATTGTCTTACCGGTGTCCGTCTGTCTGTCTGTCCGTCTGTCTGTCTGTCTGTCTGCAAAACTTAACCTCCAACTAAACATTTTCCTATAACTTCAACCCTGATTAAGTTACAATGCTAATATTTGGTATGTAGATAGGTCTCAACAAGGCACAACTGGGGAAGGTCATTTCATCAAGGTCAAGGTCAAAATTTAAACCCTTTACCGTTTCTAAAGAATTCCCGTTTCGGGGGCATAGTGTTTCACAAACACATCTTGTATAGTAATATTATTAAAAATCTTCTTCTCCCAAACAGGAGGGCCTAGAACTAAGATATTTGGTTTATAGCATCATCTGGTGAACCTCTATCAAGATTGTACAAATTATTGCCCCAGGATTAAAATTAGCTCATTTGAGAATGTCCCAAGTTTAACATAGGCTTATAAGGTGAAAACTTTAAAATCTTCTTCTCTCAAACAGATAGGCCTAGAGCTTTGATATTTGGTATGTAGCATCATCTGGTGGATCTCTATCAATATTGTATGAATTATGGCCCTAGGGTCATATTTAGCCCATTCACAGACATCACAAATTTTACATAGGGCTTACACAGTGAAAATTTAAAACTGTTCTTTTCCCAAACAGGAGGGCCTAGAGCATTAATATTTGGTATGTAGCATCATCTGGTGGACCTCCATCAAGGTTGTATAAATTATGGCCCCAGAGTCAGAAGTTGTCTGTTCCAAGATGTCAAAAGTTTAACATAGGCTTATTTAGTGGAAACTGTATGAAAAACTTTTTCTCCAAAACTAAAAGGCATAAAGCTTTGATATTTAGTATAATCTGGTGGAATTATATTTGTTTTGTGCTGTTTGGATCCAGGCGACCGATGGACCTCTTGTTAACCCATTCCCACTTAATCCCTCCTTTTTACGCCCCTCAAGAAAAAAGCTTTGGAAAACATTGTGGAAAATGAAGAAATTGCTTGTATCAAGCAATTTCTTCATTATCCACAATCTTTTCTATCCAAAAAGATGAAAAAAATTAAAATTCCATCAACTTGAAATTTTCGTCTGCAGCTTCTTTCAATTTGCACCAGTCTAAAACTTTGCTGTGTGGGAATGGGTTAAGTGATCTAGCCATTGTGATAACTGAAACACGGTTAAAAGTGGCATTAAATCTAATTCAAACAAATAAAAACAAAGATCAGCCTGCACATATCTCCAGTCTGATCTCAGTTTGCCCTTTTAGAGCCAGAATTGTTTTCAAAATAAATTCTGATCCACTACTAGTAGTTAGTGCTCTCTTCCTGATTATTTTCAAGGACTTTTTTAAGCATGACAAGGGTAAACCCATTCCTACTCAGAGATGCTTTAAGACAAAAAGCTTTGGAAAACATAGTGAAATATGAAGAAATTGCTTCTCATAACCAATTTCTTCATTTTTCACAATGTTTTTTACCCAGTAAGATGAAAAAATCCAAAATTTCATAAAGTTTAAATTGTCGTCTGCAACTTCTTTCGATTTGGCTAATCTAAAATTTTGCCATCTGGTAATGGGTTAATCTCATGCAATGAGAACATGAAAACAAAAAGATTGAAATTTGTAAAAATATGAGGAACAACGGTTCTGTGAGAATCATAAAACAATCACTGTCTGCTGGTCTGGTGTAATGTCAACTTCTTCAAGCAATTATTGACAAGCTACAAGTTCTCGCCAGTTTGTATTAGGCTAAAGTTTCAGACAACCGATTATTGATGAACATATCAAATCTCAGAATAATTTCCGCAATTTGGTCTCTGTCATGCAAACATACCATTTAATGAACACAGGATTGAGAAGCTGGAAGGACATTTCTATATTTAATCCTTTCTCAAGTAATAATGTTAATCTTAACCTTTTCCTTTACAGTAACCTAAGACCTTAGCTGAAAAAGATTTATTTTCTTAATTAGTGTGATAAAATTTTAGGCTGGTCCAAATTGAATGACTTTGTTGCAGATGACAATTTTAATCCTTGTCATGCTGATAAAATCATATTTATAGCCATATATTTTGCAAAATAACAGCATTTAAATGGAAGTTGAACTTCCTGATGTTATGGCAAGTTGAGTCCGTGAGCAGGGCCAGTGATCCATCAGTGTTTTGCCACACTGGCTGAAAGCCAGCAAGCTTTTGTCATAGCATTGTGTCCATGTGTGTGCCTGCAAACTTTTTACTTTGAAAATCTTCTCCTCAGCAAGTACTGAACAGAAATCAACCAAATTTCACAGAAATGATCATTTGTGACTTTAAGAATTTATTAGAATCCTTCAGAAAAATTGTTCGGATGAAAAAATGGCTTCAACGGGTGGGGCTAATTTCAATATATGGTGAAAGCTTTAAAAACCTACTCAGAAGCCAGTGATGGATTTCAACCAAATTTTACAGAAGTGATCCTTGGGTGACTCTTCATCAGATTCCTTATAAAAATGTTGATTGGATGAAAAACATGGTTTTAATGGGCAGGGCTAATCTCCATATAGGGTGAACCCTTTAAAAATCTACTTCTCAGGAACCAGGTGATAGATTTCAACCAAATGTTACAGAAATGTTCTTTGGTTGACCCTTAATCAGATTCCTTCAAAGAATTTTGATTTAATGATAAACACCACTTAAATGAGCAAGGCTTATTTCCATATATGGTGAAACCTTAAAAAAATTCTTCTCAGAAACCTGTTGATGGATTTCAACCAATTTTCACAGGAATGAATCTCAGGTGACTTTTCATACTCCATCAATCAGTTTTGATTGGTAGAAAACATGACTTTTATGGTCATGGCTTATGTCAATAAATGGCATATATTGGAATTTTTAATAAAAATTGTTAAACCCTTTTTCATCTGACTTAGTAAATTAATTGACTTTTGTAAAATAATGAAAAGTTTGAAATATTTAAAGCTTTCATTGACAATTATTATTTGTCACTCATGCTGAATATGATTTGGTTTATATTAAATTCCTGAAAACACCAATTAGTTAACCCATTCCTACACTGTGACGCTATTGAAGGCCCCCAGGAAAAAATAATTGGGAAAACATTGTTTAAAATGAAGAAATTGCTTGTTCTTCATTTTTCACAATGTTTCTTTCCAGAAAGTTGAAAAATAAAAAATTTCATAAACTTTAAACTGTTGTCTGCAACTCCTTTCAATTTTGACCAGTCTAAATTTTGCCATCTGGTAATTATTTAATCAGTACACTGAGGCCTGTGGAGCAATACAGGTTGAACAGAAAGTCAGTACTGATGCTGTAGCTTCATCTGTGTAGACATTGTTTGTGTGATAAACATTAATGGAGGTGTTTAATCAAAACTTGGCATGTGTGTTCACTATCAAATGACTAAGTCATATTTTTAGGAGAGATAGCTCTTAACTCTCTCCCAGAAAATTCTGCCTTTGACGCCTTGGTGAAGAAGACATTGAGGACAATTAAAGATCTCAAGCAATTTCTTAATAATCCACAATTGTTTCCTACTCCTCTTTTCCACCAACTTGGAATTGTCGTCTGCAACTTCTTTCAGATTTGGTGGGTCTACAATGTTGTTGTCTGGTAACTGGCTAATGCAGTTTGGTAAGAATGATGTCTCTTTTTTAACTTTTTTTTCACCATCAAGCACCTACTGCCAAGTGTGGCATTCACATGTGTTCTTGTTTATTAATTTAAACACAATTAGATTTGAATTCTGATCTTTTTTTGAAAATGAACTAAGTTCTTATAATTGTCTGAGAAACGGCTATTAATTTTGTTTTCCAAAACCGAAATCTCACAGGCTTGTCCTTTACTAAATAATGGTAATTTTCCATTCTGATTCAGTGATGCTTTCTGAGGCCCCCTCAAGAAAAACTTTGGGAAAATATTGTGTAAAATGGATAAATTGCTTGATACAAGCAATTTCTTCATTTAACCCTTTCCCGTTTTTGGAAATTTTAGACTAATCCAAATTGAAAGAGGTTGCAGATGAAAATGACAACTGGATGCCATTTGTAATAAAACCATCATATGTGGTAGAAAATATTGTGGTAAAAGGAGAAATTGCTTGTTACAAGCAATTTCTTCTTTTTCCACAATGTTTTCTCAAGTATAAAATCACTCTAACGTAAAATCCCGTATTTGAACGGGAAAGGGTTAACACAAATATTTTCTAACCAGAAAATTGAAAAATCTAAAATTTAACAAGCTTTAACTTATCGTCTGCAACTCAATTTGGATCTTTGTGGTTAATGTTTCCAAAATAAAAGGGGAACTTTCTGTCAATAATTATCGGTAAAAAGACTTCATGAGGCTTGATCATTAATTTTTGTTGGCAAAATAATTGATTACACCAGTATTCAATCTAACCTTACATTTGCCATCATAAGGGCCATCCCTTACTAATGTATCAAAATACAAAATGTAAATTTTCTAATGAAATCAAAGCAAAATGAAAGAAAAAGATAGGGCTATTTTTCATGAATAAAATGGCTTTTAACATTTGATCAGACGTAAAGTTTATTCTTTATTCATTTATTGGTAGCATATTTCCGCCAAGATTTGATTGAGAATATAAAACTGAATGCAGGGCCTATATTTGGTGTATTAGCATTTGAGAGGACTACTTGGGCAATGGCCCCTATATTGAACTCTTATTGAGACAAGATTTTAATAGCTTGTTTTTTCCAAGGACAAGAGTTTCCATGTGAGCCCACTAGACAATGTAATGGAAAAACTGTAGGTCATATTACGGCTACAAGACTTCTGATTGACTGTTAGAGGGCATTTTTCTTGTTCTTGAAAATTGTTCAACAGATTTCCTTACTTGGATAGATAATCTGTATGTCGCCTTGGGGTCTTGTGAGGAATTACGTTTTTATCAGTTACAATTTGTCTGACTTTCTTGACTTGGGAAGTGAGCAAAGTAGATGTCTTCTAAAAAACTCTTCTTTTAACTCTTTTTCTTACAATCCATTGTGAATTTATACTTAAGAAAACATTGTAGAAAAAGAAGGAATTGCTTGTAACAAGCAATTTCTTCTTTTTCCACAATATTTTCTACCCTAATGAATGGTTGATTTTCAAATTAAATTTACTTTATATTTTCGTCTGCAAAACCTTTGAATTTGGACAGGTCTAAACTTTGCAAAACAGGAAAGGGTAAACAAATCAGTGATTTTGTTGCAATTTGCTGACTTGTACTCAATCTCTTTAATCCTTTCCTGTACAATTCCTGATTTTTATGCCTCTGTAAATTAAGTTTATACTTGAGAAATTATTGTAGAAAAAGAAAAAATTACATGTACTTGTAACAAGCAATTTTTTCTTTTTCTACAAAATTTTCTAACATTTAGGGTGGTTTTCTAATTTTGAATTCTACTCACTTTGTAATATCTCACTTTTGGTTTTGTTACAAATATTTTGACAACTGGGCTGGTCTAAATTGAAATAATTTGCAGAAGACATTTAACCCTTTCCCACTCGGTGATGCTTTTAGACGCCCCCAAAGAAAATAGCTTTGGAAAAATTGTAGAAAATGAAGAAATTGCTTGTAACTAGCAAATTCTTTATTTTCCACATTGTTTGCTGGCCAGAATGTTGAAAAAATCCAAAATTTCATAAACTTTCATTTGTCGTCTGCAACTTCTTTCAGTTTGGGCCAGTCCAAAACTGTATTGTCTGGTAATTGGTTAAGCTGATAAAATTTTAAATTTTAAAAGACTTCATCAATTAGAGAAGAAAAGATTCCTTCAAAACTCCTTCATTTTCCAAAATGTTTACCATAGATTTATAGCTACATAATATTGGCATGGCGTTACGTCTTTCCTTAAATTTTCACTTTAAACATCTTCTTAAAAATTGTTGAACAAAATTCAACCAAATTTCACAAGTGACCCTTTTTCAGATTCCTTCAGAGAATTTTGATCCGATGAAAAACATGGATCTTATGGGCAAGCATAATTTACATATATGAAAATTTTTCTTTTAAAAAATTACTGTATTGATTTCTACCAAATTTCACAGTAATGAATCAGACTCCTTTTTAGCTCACCTGAGCACAACGTGCTCAAGGTGAGCTATTGTGATTGGTAATTGTCCGGCGTCTGTCTGTCCGTCCGTAAACAATCATTTAAAAAATCTTCTCCTCCTAAACCATATGGCCTAGAGCTTTGATATTTGGTACATATCATCACCTATTGACCCTCTACCAAAATATTTCAAAGAATTATTGTACTCTTAAAATTAACCCTTTTCTGTGCAATCCCAGATTTTACAAAGGAAATCTTAAAAATCTTCTCCTCCTAAACATAAGGCCTAGAGCTTTTATATTTGGTATGTATCATCACCTATTGATCCTCTACCAAAATACTTCAAAGAATTACCGAATTCTGAAAATTAGCCCTTTTCTGTGCGATTCCTGATTTTTCAAACGAATAAAGAAGGAAATCTTTGAAAATCTTCTTCTCACAAACCATTAGGCCTAGAACTTTGATATTTGGTATGTATCATCACCTATTGACTCTCTACCAAAATACTTCAAAGAATTATTGTACTCTTAAAATTAGCCCTTTTCTTCGCGATCCCAGATTTTACAAAGGAAATCTTAAAAATTCTTCTCCTCCTAAACCATAAGGCCTAGAGCTTTGATATTTGCTATGTATCATCAGCTATTGACCCTCTACTAAAATACTTCAAAGAATTACCAAATTCTAAAAATTAGCCCTTTTCTGTGTGATTCTTGATTTTACAAAGGAATAGAGGGGGAAACATTTGAAAATCTTCTTCTCCCAAACCATTAGGCCTAGAGCTTTGATATTTGGTATGTACCAAAATACTTCAAAGTATTACTGTATTCTGTAAATTAGTCCTTTTCTGTGCAATCCCTGATTTTACAACGGAATAAAGAATGAAATCTTAAAAAATCTTCTCCTCCTAAACCATAAGGCTTAGAGCTCTGATATTTGGTATGTATTATCAGCTATTGACCTTCAACCAAAATACTTCAAAGAATTACTGTATTCTGAGAATTAGCCCTTTTCTGTGTGATCCCTTTTTATACGCCCGTCGAAGACGGGACGTATTATGGGTTCACCCGTGGTGTCCGGGCTTCCGGGCGTCCGGGCGGTGTCCACTTCTTTGTCCGGAGCATAACTCTGTCACCTAAAGACTGATGGACTTTAAACTTGGCAGTTATATTCTTCTCATCAATACGGAGTGCAGTGCACAAGAACCATAACTCTACCTGGCCTATTTTTTGAGTTATTGCCCTTTGTTGTTTTTCATACTTGAATCTTGTCTGGAGTATATCTCTAAAAGTATTATAGCCAGGATCATGAAACTTTATGGGTGTATAGATCTATCCAAGGGGGGGTGCAGTGCACAAGAACCATAACTCTACCTGGTCTATTTTTTGAGTTATTGCCCTTTGTTGTTTTTTAATACTTTAATCTTGTCCGGAGTATATCTCTAAAAGTATTATAGCTAGGATCATGAAACTTCATGGGTGTATAGGTCTCACCAAGGGGGAGTGCAGTGCACAAGAGCCATAATTCTACTTGGCCTATTTTTTGAGTTATTGCCCTTTGTTTTTTTTCATACTTGAATCTTGTATGGAGTATATCTCTAAAAGTATAATAGCTAGAATCATGAAATTTCATGGATGGATAGAGCTCACAAGGTAGGAGTGCAGTGTACAAGAACCATAACTCTACCTGGCCTATTTTTTGAGTTATTGCCCTTTATTGTTGTTTTTCATACTTGAAACTTGTCCGGAGTATATCTCTAAAAGTATAATAGCTAGGATTATGAAACTTCATGGGTGTATAGATCTCATCAAGGGGGAGTGCAGTGCACAAGAACCATAACTCTACCTGGCCTATTTTTTTAGTTATTGCCCTTTGTTGATTTCATAATTGAATCTTGTCCCGAGTATATCTCTAAAAATATAATAGCTAGAATCATGAAAGTTATTGGATGGATAGATCTCACCAAGGGGAGTGCAGTGTACAAGAACCATAACTCTACCTAGCGTATATTTTGAGTTACTGCCCTTTGTTGTTTTTCATACTTGAATCTTGTCCGGAGTATATCTCTAAAAGTATTTTAGCTAGGATCATGAAATTTCATGGATGGATAGAGCTCACCAAGTTGGAGTGCAGTGTACAAGAACCATAACTTTACCTTACCTATTTTTTGAGTTATTGTCCTTTGTTGTTTTTCATACTTGAATCTTGTCCGGAGTATATCTCTTAAAGTATTATAGCTAGGATCATGAAACTTTATGGGTGTATAGATCTCACCAAGGGGTTGTGCAGTGCACAAGAACCATAACTCTACCTGGCCTATTTTTTGAGTTATTGCCCTTTGTTGTTTATCATACTTGAATCTTGTATGGAGTATGTCTCTAAAAGTTTAATAGCTAGAATCATGAAATTTCATGGATGGATAGAGCTCACCAAGTGGGAGTGCAGTGTACAAGAACCATAAATCTACCTAGCGTATATTATGAGTTATTGCCCTTTGTTGTTTTTCATACTTTGTTTGACAAAAAATATTCATTTAAAATAACATCAGTTCTATTCAAGTTACCCCCAGTTAATATTAAGCAGTGTGACGGGCGTATCTTGTGACAATTTGGCACCTTGTTTTTGATAGGAATAAAGAATGATATCTTTGAAAACCTTCTTCTCCTAAACCATTAGACCTAGAGCTTTTATATTTGGTATGTATTGATGTCTGTACTTCAAAGCTTTGCCTTAATATTCAGGAAATTAGGGTTATATGGTAGGATCATCAATATACCTAGGATTAAAAGAGAAAATCCTTAAACATCTTTTCCAATATAATTAGACAGAGGGCTTTGCTATTTTGTATATATCATAAATCCATGAACTATCATACTCAGGGAGTGATTTAGGACCATCATGGTCCTCTTGTTTATAACTTTGATCAGTTAAAAGACATGGCTTCTATGGGGGGGAGGGTATGCCTATATCTGGTATATTGTGAAAATCTTGTAAATTATGTTCCTGGAAAAAACTTTTATGAAAAGTAAATTCAGGTTGTACGAGCAAATGAGACACTCAAGCGCCTTTAGTTCTTGGGGGAGTGTTTTTTGTTTTCATGAAAAGAGGAATGGGTAAAACAATCTTCCTTGCAGCTTAAAATACTGAATCATTGACAGGCAGCTTCTAGTTTTGTGAGAATTTCACAGAACAAAAATTTCGGCAAACTGCCATAGCTTAAATTTTAGCCTGCTATTCATTCTCCACAACAATTTCTACCACAAAAGAGTATCATAAATTTCATATACTGAAAATTGGCCTGCAACTTCATTGAATATGAACAAGTCTCAAATTTTGTGGTCTGGTAAAGAGTATATAGAAATACAGTAACAAACTTAATTCTCATTGCAGATGATACCTACACTGGGCACCATTTAGACATTGCATGGAGACTAAGGCAAACCAACAACCTACACCATGACATTGTGGAGTTTCTAGATTATACAGAAATCTATCATAGTCTCAAACATATCTTTCCTAATCCAGGAAATTACACAATAGGTAAGAAAACTAAGAAACACTTACTAGATAACCCCCTTACTAAACAATTTTCATGTCTGTTCTAACTCCTAAGTTCTACATGTATTACCCAGAAGTTATAAGTCATCCAAGCTGTAAGACAACAGAAAAATCTTTTGCCCATTACTAGACAACTAAATATAAGACTTTTTGAAATCCTAAGATATTGCTGACGACAATTTTTGGTTGCCGAAATATTGAAATTCCTTGTCTTTTTGGCTAGAAAATTTTGTGGATAGTTAAGAAATTACAGGTTATATCTTTTCTATAAGCCGCCGGAGGCGGTCGTATATTGGCATCATCTTCTCCGTCTGTCCAACCGTCCGTCCATAGGAACTTACGTATGTACGTCCACTTTTCTTGTGAGCACAACTCCTCCTAAGTTTGAATTGGATCTTTTTGAAACTTGGGAAATGTTATCACCTTAATTGGTAGATATGCATGAAGTAAGGATTTTATGGTTCATTGATTTTGGCTCAGTTATGCCCCCTTAAAACTTAGTCTCTGGAGCTTATTGAAATTGCAGTCTTGTGAATGCAACTCCTCCTTAGTTTCTGGCTGGATCAAATGAAGCTTGGTGGATGTTATAACCTAAATTGGTAGATGTGCATGATTTAAGGATTTTATGGTACATTAAATTTTCCCTGAATTATGCCCCCTTAAAACTTAGTATCTGGGGCTTATTGAAATTGCAGCCTTTTGAACACAACTCCTCCTAACTTTTTGTCTTAATTTAAATGAAACTTGGACAATGTCATCACAATAATTTATAGATGTAAATGGATCAAGGATTTTATGGTTCATTAATTTCCCTGAATTATGCCCCCTTAAAACTTAGTATCATGGGCTTATTGAAATTGCAGCCATGTGAACGGAACTCCGCCTAACTTTTTGTCTTGATTTATATAAAACTTGCAAATGTTTTGAATTTGGTTCTGTCAAAATAAGTAGTGTCTACAATTATTTTCGTGAAACAGCAGCAGAGTGGTTGCGTATATTGTGACTATGGCACTCTTGTTTCCACAATGTTTCCCAATTTTTAGCCCTGGGTGTGCTATTGTGATTGGTCACTGTCCTGCGTCTGTTCATCCATTCACAATTACAAAAAAATCTTCTCCTCATAAACTAGTCATGGAACTTCAACCAAACTTCACAGAAATGATACTTAAGTCAGGCTCTTTCAAAATACTTCAGAGAATTGAAATCCGTCAAGAACTTTGATTGCCAAGGCAACCAATTGAAAAACTTCAAAAACCTTCTCCTCCCAAACAATAAGGCCAAGAGCTTTGATATTTTGTTCAAATCATTATCTATTGACCCTCTCCCAAAATACTTCCAAAATTTACTGTATTCTGAAAATTAGCCCTTTTCTGTGCGATCCCTGATTTTACCTAGAATTAAAGAAGGAAAACTTTAAAAATCTTCTTCTCCCAAACCATAAGGCCTAGAGCTTTCATATTTGGTATGTATCATCACCCATTGACCCTCTACCAAAATACTTCAAAGAATTACTTTACTCTGAAAATTAGCCCATTTCTGTGCGATCCCTGATTTTACATAGAAATAAAGAAGGAAATCTTTGAAAATCTTCTTCTTTCAAACCATAAGGCCTAGAGTTTTCATACATGGTGTAAATCATCATCTATTGACTCTCTACCAAAATACTTACAAAGGAATAAAGAAGGAAATCTTTGAAAATCTTCTCCCAAACAATAAAGCCTAGAGCTTTGTTGTTTGGAATAAATCATAATCTTTTGACCCTTTACTTAAATACTTCAAAGAATTATCATACTCTGAAAATTAGCCCTATTTTGTGCAACTTCTGATTTTAGATAGGATTAAAGAAGGATATCCTTGAAAATCTTCTCCTAAACTATTAGGCCTTGAGCTTTGATAATTAGTATGTATTGATGTCTATTGACCCACTAACAAAATACTTCAAAGAATTACCATAATCAGGGATCATCAAAATACTTAGGAATAAAAGAGAAAATCCTTAAACATCTTCTCCAAAATAATAAGACAGAGGCTTTGCTATTTTGTATATATCATAAAGCCATGAACCATCATACCAAGGGGAGTGATTTAGGACCATCATGGTCCTCTTGTATACAAAAAAGTATGTTAATTAACAGATGCCTTAGGTGAGTGATTTAAGACCATCGTGGTCCTCTTGTTAGTGTAGACAACTCCTACATTTTCAATTGAATACACTTAACTTGCCACAATTAGTTAATCTGATGTCTAATGATTCATTAGGCTGAAATTATTTTCATCCCTGTAGTTGTTTCAGAATTATCTGCCCTTCACTTAGCAAAAAATAGCCTGGAATTCCAATGATTTTTACTGACCTGCCCCTTTGGCTGTATAAGTGCTGCTCTGTGAAAGGCTTATATCTTTGCCTTTGTTTATAGGCTTTGGGTGTAAAGATTTTGTCCCATACCTTTGTCTATTACTCTGTCCACAAAAAACTTTGAGTGATTAGAGGAAAATAGTTGTAGTTCTCTATATCTATATAGCAAGTTACTAGGCGCACTGTTAGGCACTCTTGTCATGCTGAACTCAGAATATTCCTGATTTAGTTGGAGGCATAGACCAAGATCAGCCTGCACATATGTTTTGTCTGATCTTAGTCTGCCTGTCCTTGTCTAGCAATTGATATTTACCAAGAACAAGTACTGGAATTACTTTGAGGTCTTTGATTTTAATTTAATTTTGGAAATGATTTTATTCATCATGACAAGGTTTAAGTTACATGGAGTTTGTTATACTGTATACTTTTTGTTGTAAGATCTTGTAAATATCAAGAGAAGGTATCAAAGTTCCCCTTTGGCCCATTCTACTTAGTATTAAAATACTTCATGCAGTGTTGAATTCAAAACTATATACAGAACCATGGTATCAATTTTCCTGAACTAAAGTTCTTGTGAAAGTTCAATATTGGTTGATTTATGGATGTTTAATAATCAGATTCTAATCAGCTTGTAAACACTAGAAATCACTGTCTGGATTCTCTAATTGATTTTCTGACATTTTACAGAAGGTTAATTGGATGATTATAGTAGCTAAGTGACATGCAATTTAAAATGAATCAATGAACTCTTATTGTTGGAATCGGGACAAAAATCTTCTTAACCCTTATCATACTGAACCTGGAATATTCATGTTGAGGCGAGAGGTATAGACAAAGATCAGCCTGCATATATATTTAGTCTGATCTTAGTCTACACCAACTATTTGCCCTTTACAAGCCATAGTTGTTTATGATTTTTTTTTAGAGAAATACTGGCCCATAACTAGTACATCTAGTGATTATGGCCCTTTGACTTAAACAATTCCAACGCAGTGATGCTTTTAGATGCCCCTCAAGAAAAACAATTGGGAAAACATAGTGGAAAATATAGAAATTACTTGTAACAAGCGATTTCTTCATTTTCCAGTATGTTTTCTATCCAGACAGGTGAAAAAAAACTAAAAATTTATTAACTTTTATTTGTCATCTTCAATTTCAACTTTTGGACCAGTCTAAAATTTTACTGTCTGGTAATAGCTTAATGTATTTGCTAAAGGATTTTTATTCAGTGTAACAAGGGTTAAATAATTACAATGTTATTCCCAGTTTTAATTATGAAACAAGAAAGATTAAAGATTCTTTGAAAGAGTTAATGTAAACAAGTCATGCTGAATAAAATCTTCTGCAGAATTGTATTCAAATCAAGGGGCTAAATGCACTGGAAACACTGATTGTGGGTCAATATTTATTTTCAAAATTTATCATGTAAATAAATTCTGGCTTAAAACCAATAAGCAGGTGATGTAGACTAAGATAAAACTGCACACATGTGCGTGTGTATATATATGTAGGCTTATCTGTGTCTATAGCTCCTACAGAATTAGGAATATTCCTGACTCAGCATATTATTGAGGGTCAATTGCAGATATATTTCTTTTTAGATATATGTAGTATTATATGATATTTTACAGGCTTATTAACTTTTAACCAAACAACTTTTACCTTAATGCTGCATGTGCCTATCTTGTTTGGACCCTCTAAATGAATGTCAACAAAAGCTCTATAGTACTTGCCCTGTCTGTCTTTCCTGTCTGAGTATGACATGTGATAACTTCATATTTCGCAGTAGATTTACTCAAATTTTAAAGGTACATTCATCTCATAGATATCTCAAATGAGTTAAAACCTTTTCTTATGTTTTAGCTCACCTGAGTACAACATGCTCAAAGTGAGCTTTTGTGATCGCCCTGTGTCTATTGTGTGCTGTCCGTCTGAAGTCATCAATATTTTTTTTTTTAAATCTTCTCTGTAACCATTGGGCCAATTTCAATTAAACTTAGCAGGAATGTTCCTTTGGTGACCCTTTCCAAACGTGTTCATGAAATTTTGATTTGCTAAAAAGTAGGGGCGGGTCAGGGCAAGGCTTATCAAGCTTAGAGAAATCATGAGATATTTCTTTAAAAATCTTCTTCTAAACCCCTGGGCCTTTGTCAAGAATGTTCCTTAGGTAGTCCCATACATAACTTGATCATGATATTTTGATTGGTGAAAAAATGAGAGCTTTTGCAGATAGGGCTTTCCAGATTTGAGAGAAATAATGAAATAATTATTATATTTTAAAAAAAAATCTCCTTCTAAACCATGACGCCAGCCTGAAACAAACTTAGTTGTTCTTTTGGTGACCATTTTCAAATTTTGATTGGCAAAAATAGGGGTGTGTAACAGGACCAGGCTTATTAGACTTACAGAAATCACTTGATAATTCTTTAAAAATCTTCTAATCCTAAACCAAAACCATTGGACCAATTTGGAAATAACTTGATGAGAATGTTTTTGACCTGATCCTATTCCAAACTTGTTGATGAAATTTGATTTTGAGAAAAATCAGGGCGTGGCAAGGTGGACTTAATCAGACTTAGAGAAATCATGGAATAATTCTTCAAAAATCTTCTCCTGCAAAACCATTTGGACAATTTGGACTAAACTTTGCAGTTATGTTCCTTGGGTGACCCTTTTCAAAAAATTTTCATGAAATTTTGATATGGCAAAAATGTGGGCATTACAGGGCTCGTGTTATCAGACTTTGCGAAATCATTCTCAGGTGAGTGATCTAGGGCCATTTTGTTCCTCTTGTTTACAATTTAAGACTGGTCGGAATTCAAACAGGTTGCAGACGACAATGAAAATTGAATGCAATTTGAAATGAAACTGTCCTAACTGGAAGGAAATATTGAGGGATAAGTGAAATTGCTTGTTAAAAGCAATCATTCCTTTTTCCAGAATATTTTTTCTCAAATAAAAAATCACAGTGACGCAAGATCAAGATTTGTATTAGAAAGGGTTAAAGTTCAGCTTTCATTTACAGTTATTCCATTCCCAAGAGCCAAAATTTTAGACAGGTCCAAATTCAAATGAGTTGCAGACAACAATTTAAAGCTTATAAAATTTATGATTTTTTAATGCTCCCCGAAAAATTTTGATAATCATATAGTGGCTGGCTTGTGCGCACGTCCGTCCTTCCTTCTGTCCATCCGGCGTCACATCTCAGCAACTCCTGGGCCTAATTGGATGAAACTTCATATATAATCTTCTTAGGAAATTTCCAAGACATCTTTTTTGAATTTTCTTAATTCAAGGCTGTGTCATGGAAAAAGGGGTCTTAATGTAAAAATTAGTTTTTTACCAGTTTCTCCTAGTCTAATAGACAGAATTTTATGAAATTTCATATTTGTGTAGCAAATCTGATCCTCTTGAAATTAAACTATCGAAAATTTACGTTTAAAAAAAAGTGTCATGGGAAAAGGGACCTAATGTTAATAGCTTTATGTAAGGTTTCTTTTCATCCCGCAAAACTTATATTAGCCATAACTATTGATTGGTTACAGATATTGTCTTCATATTTCACATTTGCATTGCTTGTGACAAACCCTGTTTTTTGGTAGTTAGTTCAAGGTCATCAGTCAAGGTCATGTGTCAAGGTCAGTATTTCGAAAATCTTAACTTTAACTTTGTCTATAAGTTAACAATGGTAAGTGATATAGCCTTTATATTTCACATGTGCATTGCTTATGACATTGACTTTCTGGTGGTACTAAGTTCAAGGTCATTGGTCAAGGTCAAGGTCAAACTGTCAAGGTCATTAATTTCTAATATACCTCCTTTACAAATTGCCGAAATGCCTTGTTACTTTACATAAATTATGTTTAGTAAGTGTCCTAGGTCATGTTTATTTCAATTTTTGACCAAATGAACCTTACCATGCTAAAAGAGGGCTTAATGCCATGTAACTTTACATTTTGTATATTTCCTACTCTAAAATAAATCTGTCTATTGTTTCTGCAAGACTACTCAAGTTAGAGTCTTCATTTTTTGTATGGAGACATTTTTAGCTCACCTGAGCACAAAGTGAGAGGTGAGCTATTGTGATCGGTCGCTGTCAGTCATCTGTCCGTCTGTTTGTCCATCCGTCACAATTTCTTTAAAAATCATCTCCTCCTAAACCACGAGGCCAATCACGCTGAAACTTTGCAGGGATGTTCCTTGGATGAAGTTCTACAAAAGTTGTTAAAAGAATTTCATTCCGCAGGGGTGTGGAATTCCCATGCCCAACTTGTCCAACACGGGCTTTTCTACATGCGGGCAAATACATTTTTCGAGGCTACTTGTCCGTGGACAAGTAAATATCAGGGCAAATCTTTGAATGGTACTAAATAGATAGAGAGATTTATGAGTGTAATGTTTGTATCTAATGCTAGAAAATACTGTTTTTAATGAAGGAAATGCTGAGTTCTAGCATTTTCTTCTTTAAATAATGGTTTCTCAAAATTTATCTGTTCTTCATCTTTTCACGGGCAAATCCAATTTGAACCTGGACAAGTAGAAAATCTTTAAAAATCTTTGAAAATCTTCTCCTCCTAATCCAGTAGGCCAATCAAGCTGAAACTTTGCAAGGATGTTCCTTGGGTGAAGTTCTTCAAAAGTTGTTAAAAGGATTTCATTCCGTGAAAAACTCTGGTTGCCGCGGCATATGAAAATGGGAAATATTAGAAAATCTTTGTCATTGTTTTTTTTTCATAGACTACATGGCCAAAGGCATTTATATTTTACATAGAACTTAATCATATGGTTCTCTACAAAGTTTTTAAATATTTAATCTTGGGGGTCAAAAATTGCTGCGCCTTAGGTCCGAAGTTTGGAAAAATGCTTCATTAGAGCAATTTCAAAAGACTTCTCCTCTCAAAATATAAGGTCTAGGATTTTCATATTTGGTATTTAGCATAACTAGATGGTTTTGTACTATACCACTAAAAGTTGTCCTCCTAGGGTCCAAAACAGCCCTGCACTAGGGGTCCAAAATTGGGAAAAACACAAAATTTGAGTATGTTGAAAAAAAATCATTTTAACATTTTCCTGTACATTCACTTTTTTTTACGCCCCTGTGATTTTATACTTGAGAAAATATTGTGGGAAAAGAAGGAATTGCTTGTTACAAGCAATTTCTTCTTTTTACACAATATTTTCTACCCTACTGAAAATTTGTTTTTCAAATTAAATCTAATTTAAATTTTCGTCTGCAAAGCCTTTGAATTTTGAAAAACGGGAAAGGGTTAAGGCGGAGGGCATTAATATTTTAAGAGTAGCATAGCCTGGCTGTTATCTATCAACTTTGATTGAATTATGCCTGTAGGCTAAAAAATACCCCTTCCCTGGGTGTCAAAAGTTTGTGAAAATTCTCAATCAGACCATGTTCAACAGTCTTTTCCTCGCAAACTACAAAGTCTAAGGCATACATATTTGGTATATAGCATAATCAGATTGTTCTCTACCATATTAGCTAAAGTAATAGCCCTGTGATTAAACAAGGCACTGCCCCAGAGGTCCTAAACTTTAGAAAAGACCCAAAGTTTAAAAGTCTTCTCCTTCTGAAATATAAGGTGAAGGGCATTCATATTTGATATGTAGCATGACTTAAGACTATGTTACAGGAAAATATGCTTTGAGGATAAAAAATGTCTCTGCTCCAGGGTTTGAAAATTGCGTAAAACGCACTGAAAAAATTCTTCTTCTTAAATATAGGTCCTAGAGCATTTACTTAAAAAACATAGGATAACATTATTATCTACTATGTTAGGGTTTAACCCTAACCCTAGGGTTGCTTAAATTACACCCACTGAAGTTGCAGACAGTAATTAGAGTTTGAGTGAAATCTAAATACAAAGAATTTCAGGGTAGACAAAAAAGTACTGTATTTTGCAGATGCCTCAGGTGAGCGATTTCGGACCATCATGGTCCTCTTGTTCATTGATAACTTTGATGGTCAAGGTAAAATATTTAACCCTTTACCATATAATGATATTGAAATTTACTAGAATCAGGCCTGTGAGGCCAAACAAATTCCTTAACTGTTTGTCAAACTTCCAAATTTCTTGTGAACTGAACTCTCAAACTATAGTTGCATTCTATAAGAAGTTTTTTGTCCAATAATAGCATACAGTTTTGTGACAAAAGCCTTATTCGGGGAGTATAATCTGTGTCCGATGGCTCTTTTTGGATTTTGGGTAGAAAACATTGTGGATAATGAAGAAATTACTTGTTACAAGCAATTTCTTCATTTCCCACAATGTCTTCCAAAACTTTTTTTCTTGGGAGCACCTAAAAGCATTTCTTTTTGGGAATGGGTTAAAATGGTTGAGTTTGACACCACTTCTTATTATCATACCCCCACTTCAAGGAAGAGCGGGGTTTACTGGTTGTTCTTTGTCCATTTTTGCATCGGTCCATTTGTCCAATATTTGTTATCAGAGCAACTATTTCTAGCATCCACTTGAAATTTGGTGAGAAGGTTCAGCTAGGAGTTCTACATTGAGGTCCGTAAGTTATCTACTTCCTGTTTAGGACTTAGCTTATTTTCAGACATGGCATGGTGTAGTGTCACATTTTGGTTTCTTTTTTCTCAGTATTTATTACCATTAAATCTTAATATGGAGATTCAGCAAAGGCCAGCAATCAGTCAGTTTCGACCTATATTCACAAAATATCTCTCTGTACAAACATCAAGGGCTAGAGCTTTCAATATTAATAGTAATACCTTTGATCACCTTAAGCCCATTATTGTGAGAACAGGGTTGTGAATAGTATAACTTATAGTTTGTTTTGGAAAAGGTATGATGTTTATTATTTTTGTAATTAACCTACTGTGAAGCTGATTATTCTGGCAATTATGTTTATTTATGGTATGTTTGAAAGGTTAAACAATGTCACAGTCTCTGCAAAATGATTGATTAAACAGGCTTTTTAGAGAAGAGAACATTTAATGCATGTAATAATGAGTATCAGCCCATGTTGTAGTTATTTATTAGAATCCCCATGTAGCCATTTAAAATTTTAAGTTCTGCATTAACCCCTCAACTTGCTAATGTTAGATAAAAAATAAAACTCAACCCTTGTCATGTTGTATAAATTACCTTACTGAATTGCTGTAAAATCAAAGGGCTGAAAGCACTGATAGAACTTCTTCTTAAAAAATGAATATTTCTTTTAGAAATCAGTTTCATAAACAACTCTGGTAGAAAAAGTGCAAGCAGGAGGTGTAGACCAAGATCAGACTGCGCTTATGTGCAGGCTGATCTTGGTCTACATCTCCTGCCAAAACGGGAATATTTTGGGTTCAGTATGACAAGGGTTAAGATGATTGACAACAAAAACCTGCCCTGTTTCTTATAGAAGATGTAGTACCATTTGTGACTTTTCATATTGTTCATGATAAGAAAGGCTGACTTGTTTATGAGCTAGTTATCCACCCATGGCTTTTAGCAATTAAATCTAAGATGTCAGGTTGATAAAGCAGCTTGATTTATACTCCTACATGTTGAACTTTAACCTTTATCCATGATATCTAGGAAACAAAAGTTAACAGACTCTAATTTACTCATTTGTGAGTGTGGCTTCAGCTTGGCATCAGTCTTGTTTCTGGATATAGATCTATAGCACTTATAAAGGTATGCTTTTTGTTGAATGAATAAGTTGAATAAATGAATTTGTGACCCATCAAGTAAAAAGAGATACTGTGGAAAAGATTCAACCTTGATCAGACTGAGAAGAAAAGTTAGGCTTTTGCTGCAAATCTAAAGTGGTCATTATATCTTCTTTATGTGATATTTTCAAAATACTATCTTAGATTGACCTTTGCTGGAGCTTATTTCTTTTAAGCTCACATTATGTGCTCATGATGAGCCTTTGTGATCATTGAATGTCTGTTGTCTCTTGTGCGGCATGCGGCATCAACAATTTAAGTGTTTACTCTCTAGAGGCCACAGTTTTGACTCAATCTTCATGAAACTTGGTCAGAAGAATTGTAAGGACATAAGGAAAATCCGTATTCACTATGATAAGGTTCTATCGGAAAACATTGAAAAAGGGGCCTGAATGACATTTTCTTTGTTTACACTCTAGAGCTCACAGTTTTGGCTCAATCTTCGTGAAACTTGGCCTGAATTATTGTTAGATCCTAAGAATGAACCCTTTTTATTATGGGAAGGTTGTATATCAAAACACAGGAAAAGGGGCCTAAGTGACAATGTCTTGTAACACTCTAGAGGATACAGTTTTAGCTCGATCTTCTTGAAACTTGGTCAGAATAAATTTTTTGTCTTAAGAATAAATCCTACTGAAAAAGAGAAGGTTCTTATGGAAAGCACAGAAAAAGGAGCCTTAGTAACAATTTTGGCTTAATCTTCATGAAACAGGTTATAATTCTTTGGATCTGTCTTTTCATCATTCTATCTGTCCGCCCATCCGCCTTGAGTTCTCCACAACTTTTTGTGAATGCTTGTCATGTATTGCATTGCTTAATGACATCTTTATCACAGTTAAGCCTAGAGCAATATTGATCAAGTGAGCATTATAGGACTATTATGGTACCTTTGTTCTCAGCAACTTTTCATAGCATCTGCTTAAAACTTAATGTGGAGGTTCAGCTATAGGTCCTACATGGTGTTTACCAATTTTAGGTCTGTAAGTTAACTACTTCCTGTTTTATGACTTTTCGACATTGCTCGGTATAGTGTTATAACAGGGCTTTTCACCAAGCAAAGGCTAGAGCGTATCTGTTAATTTAATATGGGTTCTAACGGACGGTTCGGAGTAATCAACAACATTTATGGTTCATAGGCTTTAATAGTCTGTAACGTCAATTTGTACACACTCTGAAATATACAATATAAAACAACTGACAGTAAAATGGGTATCTTATTCACATGTAGGTCCAGTCATGACTGCTCAAAAGTTAATAGGATGGTTGTGGAAAAGGATTATCATATCAGTTACCGACATGCTATTCCTTCTCCTACTATCATCTATAGCAATACATAGGTAAACTTACCGTAAGAAGTATTAAACCCTTTTTTCCAATAATCAACACTATACTTTACCCTTTCCTCTATACAACACAATGAAATATTTCTCTTGTATCTACAATAATTTACAAACATGCTTTACATGAAAATGTCTAATCTTATAGTACAATCAAAATAAGAGAACCTACCAATTTGAGGAACCAAGTGTTCACATCTCCAAATCAACATCTGAACTCTACTAGCATCCTGTGACTGTCAGTACTGAAAATATTAAGAGTAATAGTGCAAGCTAGGGTAAAGGTAAGAAACTGTTAATTTAGGCTTGCGTGAGCGGTCTGGACTAAATGGAGAGAAACGGAATCAGACTCATTTCACCAATCAAGCGACAAGCAAATCAAGCGAACAATTACAAAATCATCCAGATCCAAATCAAGGCTTTAAACATTATGAGAAAGGGAAAACCAAATCCGAGATAACTTACATCATCTGAAATCCATTCCCAATTCATAATCAATTTGTTTGAATGGGGTTTTACGCCGCTTTCAACAATCTTTCAGTTATATCGCGGCGGCTGGAGCACCTAACAATGGAATCCTGGTATTTCTCACACCAGTACTACCATTACATCCTTTCCTAGCCCCCAGCTGCTATCCCACATAGGTCTACGATTATCGACCCATTGGTGAGAGACAAATAGTCGGAAAGGATGAGTGCCGCCGTCGGGGATCGAACCCGGGACCTATAGATTGACAGTCCGACGCGCTACCAACTGTGCTATGACGGCGGCATTCATAATCAAACAAGCAATCATATCCTTCTCAAACAAAGATATCTGACAGAGTGAAAATTTCAAAAGTCACATGACCAATTGGAGGGAAATAATCAATGAACCATGACCCTGGGTGGATAATTGATCTGCCTGAATGGTCAAGTCATGCCAAAATGACCCTACTACAGTGTTATACTTTCGTCCCATTTTTCTCAGCAACTAGTTATAACTATGACTTGAAATATGGAGTGGAGGTTCATATAGATGTCCGACATGGTACTTACCAAATTTAGGGCAGCAAGTTTACTACTTCCTGTTGTACAACTTAGATAATTTTCTGATATTGCCTGGTTTAGTGGTATATTTTAGTTGCATTTTCCGCAGCAAACTAAATTGCTAAAAAAAGAACTGATTGGCTGTAAACATTGCTTTTATGGATTGGGCTAATTTTCATATATGGTAAACAGTGAAAACCTACAATCTGCAGGATGGTTTTCAACCAAGTTTTTAAGAATTGATTAGTAAATTCAGGCTTGTGGAGTGAATCGGGAGCTCAAGCACCTCTATTTGTCATATACAGCCTTTTTCAATTTTGACCAGTCTGAAATTTCAATAAATGGGAAAAGGTTGAACCAATCAAGGGTGTGATAATCCAAAATAATTAGACAATATGATTTGATGAAGGGTTAAATGTAAGCAGAGGAGGTTCCAGACTATAGACAAGACAAGCTGTCAGGCATTTTGGCACCATAAGACAGGTACTGCCGATTTGAATGAGAAAAAATGAGGTTTGTGTATTATTAATGAACTGATGTCTGTGTTTGTAGATTTGCTGTGTGTTTAAAATACACTGCCTCCTTCACCAGCAGGGTTTGAATCTGATGTTATTTTGTTCAAGACTGACTGTAGTCGAAAAATAGCAAAAGAAGGTTGTATGCATCCTTATATTGGGGCTACACTAAAGTTGCATGAAGATGGGCATTACATACCAGTATTATACATAATACATCAATTAATCCAGGTCATATTAAATTTGCTACATTTCATGTCTGCCAGTTTATCCATTTGGTTTTTAGCTCACCTGAGCATATTGTGATTGGTCGTTGTCCGTCGTCCATCTATCCGTCTGTCCATCTGATCACAATTTCTTTAAAAATCTTTTCCTCCTTAAATTTAATTCTTTCAAAAGCTCTGGTTACAGCAGCATTTGAAAATGGGAATCTTAAGTAAATCTTTAAAAAATCTTCTACTCCTAAACCAGTAGGCCAATCAAGCTGAAACTTTGCAGGGATGTTCCATTACAAAAGTTGTTGAAAGAATTTCATTCTGTGAAAAACTCTGGTTGCTGCTGCACATGAAAATGGGCAATTTTAGTAAATCTTTGTTAATGTTTTTTTCATAGACTACAAGGCCAAAGGCATTTATATTTAATATAGAGCTTAATCATATGGTTGTCTTCCAAGTTTTTAATATTCAATCTCTGGGGTCAAAAATGGCCCCGCTGCTGAGGTCCGAAGTTTGGAAAAATGCTTAATTAGAGCAATTTCAAAAGACTTCTCCTAATAAACTATAAGGTCAAGGATATTTGTATTTGGTAATTGTAGCATAACTAGATGGTTTTGTACTATATCACTTAAAATTGTTCTCCTTGGGTCTAAAACGGCCCTGCACTAGGGGTACAAAATAGGGAAAAACGCAGAATTTGAATATGTTAAAATAAGAATTTTCCATTTTAAGGTGGAGGGCATTTATATTTTGAGAGTAGCACACCCTAGCTGTTATCTGTCAATTTTGATTAAATTATGCCTGTAAGTTAAAAAACTCCCCTTCCTTGGGTGTCCAAAGTTTCTAAAATGCTCAATTAGACATGATGTTCAACAGTCTTTTCAGTCTAAGTCTAAGGCATTAATATTTGGTATATAGCATAACCAGATGATTCCCTACCATGTTAGCCAAAATATTATTCCTGGGATAAAACATTGCACTGACCCAGAGGTCCAAAATTTTGGAAAACGCCCAATTAGAGCATCTTCAAAAGTCTTCTCCTTCTGTAATATAAGGTGAAGGACATTCATATTTAGTACGAAGCATGTCTGAATAATTTTTTACTATGTTACAGGAAAATATGATCTTAGGATAAAAAACTTCTCTGTACCTGGGGTCGAAAATTGCGTAAATCGCATTGTAAGAATTTCATTATTAAAAACTAACAGGCTTTAATGGGTGGGGCTAATTTCCATTTATGGTGAAAGCTTTGAAAATCTTTTTCTCAGAAACCAATGGATGGATTTCATCAAATTTCACAGAAATGATCTTTGGGTAAGGCTTTATTAGATTCCTTCAAAGAAATTTGATTGGATGAAAAACATGGCTTTCATGGGTGGGGCTTATTTCCATATATGATAAAAGCTTTGAAAATCTTCTTCTTAGAACCTAGACGATGGATTTCAATCAAAT
The DNA here is from genome assembly GCA_946902895.1 of Fragum fragum. Lineage (NCBI taxonomy): Eukaryota > Metazoa > Mollusca > Bivalvia > Cardiida > Cardiidae > Fragum > Fragum fragum. Next base: position 52,469,919 of record OX336377.1, read on the forward strand.
TTCACAGAAATGATCCTTGGGTGAACTTTTATCAGATTTCTTCAAATAATTTTGATCGTATGGAAAACATGGCTTTAATGGGCGGGGCTAATTTCCATATATGGTAAAAGCTTTGAAAATCTTCTTCTAAGAAACCCGTGGATGGATTTCAACCAAATTTAACAAATGATCCTTGGGTGAACCTTTATCAGATTCCTTCAAAGAAATTTGATCAGATGAAAAATATGGCTTTATTGGGTGGGGCTATTTCCATATATGGCAAAATCTTTGAAATTCTACTTCTCAGAAACCATTAGATCGATTTCAACCAAATTTGACCGGATCAAACCTTGGGTGACCTTTTATCAAATTATGAAAAAGAATTTTGATTGGATGAAAAAAAAATGCTTTAATGGGTAGGGCTAATTTCCATATATTGTATATACCGAAAACTTTGTAAATTTCTGATGGATTTCAACTTAATTTCACTGGAATGATAACCAGATGACTGTTTGTTAGATTCCTTCATATAATTTTGATTGGTTGAAAAACATGGCTATTATGGTGGTTGGTTATGTCCATGTATGGTATACAGTGAAAATTTTACATTATGAATTTTACATAACTTGACATGAATTTTTTAAAAACAATGAAAAGTTTGAAATAGTTGTCTAGAACTATTTCAAATATTTCAATGATTTAGAATTATTTTCATTATATTCAGTTTATTTTAAACTAATGAAAAAAATTGCTTAATCAGTACATTCATGCCTGTTGAGTGATACAGGTGCTCAAGCACCTCTAGTTGGTAAAATCTTTGAAAATCTTCTTCTTAGAACCTAGAGGATGGATTTCAATAAAATTTCACAGAAATGGTCTCATGGTGAACCTCTATCAGACTCCGTCAAGTAATCTTAATTGAATGAAAATCATGGCTTTAATGGGCGGGCGGGGCTTTTGGTAAAAGCTTTGAAATTCTTCTTCTAAATAAACAGTGGATGGATTTCAACCAAATTTCACAGAAATGGTCTCATGTTGAACCTCTATCACATTCCTTCAAAGTATTTTGATCTGATGAAAAACATTGGTTTTATGAGCGGGGCTAGTTAGTTTGTGGAATTCAAAAATTCTTTGTCTTTTGGGGTTGAAAATGTTGACAATTAGAAGAATTGGCTTGTTTCATTTTCCACAATGTTTTTTTCATGAGGGGTGTTGAAAAGCTGGATTATTCGGTAGTAACCTGATACCCATATCTGGATTTTGAAATGCTCTATGTAAAAGTCTTAAACAAGCATCATGATAGGACCCGTAATTTATCCCATTTTAATTGGCCCTTTCTGTTGAGGAAGGATTCACTACAGCTACTGAAGAAAAGAACAAAAAAATTAAAAAAAATGTTTGTGAAAGCAGGAAAAAAGAAATATGACATATTCTATAATTAGGCAGTATGTCTGCAAAATTAAGTGGACTTCCCAGAAAATTATCTAATATTTCTGTCTGTGTAGATCAGGGTTTGTGTGAGCTTTTCAGAAAAATTCCATTATTATTTCTCAATCCAATAGACCCTTACATATGGACATTAAACCGCTTGTCTTGATTCAATCTCGTCAAAGAGAATGGAATTGGCATTAAATAGAAGGCATAACCAGACAGACAATTTTAGACTTGTCCAAATTGAAAGAACTTGCTAATGACAGTGAAAAAGTTTTGAAAAGTAAGTGTAAAATAAAGTAGATAACATTTTTAGAAAAGGAGAATTTGCTTGTTACAAGCAATTCCTCCTTTCCAGCATAACAAAAAAGTGTGATCATGTGGTAATTTGATAAGCATTCAACAACAAAGCAGCTTCTCAGGCCAAAATTGTTAGTTAACCTAAAAAATCTTATCAGAGTACAAGAACAACGTTTTCCAAAGATTTTTTCTTGTGATTTCTTGAGTGAATGGGTAAGGAAGCTTTTTTTCTTTTGGGCCTGAAAAATGGGTGGGAATGGACTAATCCAACTTGATTCTTTTACTTGAAAATGGAATTACTTTAAAGTTTATTGCAGAACCAGGTGCTCTGCAGTTCATTTGTTGTGCCTTAAACTAGGAAAATCTTTAGTGAAAATCACAGACTATATGGAACATTTAATTATCGAAACAGGAACTTAGATTCACATATGGAGACCCTTGGATAAGGTTTGTTTTAATTTTGAATATCACAAAAATTCTTCCTGTTTTACTATTTAATTCTTAACAATGCAGAAAATTTCTTATCTGAAATTTCTTTTTGTTTAAATTTAATACCTGTTTCATTACAAAGGAGAATTAAAGAAACCTACAAATTTTTTGCTGTTAATATATTATGCATATTTTTTGGAAATAAAGTTATTTAAATAATTTGAATAATTGAATATTTCGACACAGTCTCAAATCAAAATATCTGGAGAATATTGTTTTACCATTTTCTGTCTGTCTGTCTGTAAAACTTTCAGTTTCTTCCACACTATTTAAGACTGGTATGTCTTGACTAAATGTTGCTCAATTAACCCATTACCAGACAACAAAATTTTAGACTGGTCCAAAGTGAAAGAAGTTACAGATTACAATTTAAAGTTTATGAAATTTTAGATTTTTAGCTCTACAGAGTAATAAGTGCTCATGGTGAGCTATTGTTTTCGCCCATTGTACAGTGTCTAAGTGTTGTCTTATTGGGGTCGTCTTTGAGCCTAACTGTCATCTTCTCCCCCTGAATCAGTGGGATAATCTTGATGAAACTATCAAGAACTATTTCTTGGGTGAAGAATATATTCAAATAATTTGAATCTACCTTTAACTCTGGTTGCCATAGCATTCAAAACAGTGAAATTTATGAAATCTACATATCTTCTCTGAAACCAGAAGACCGAAGGCTTTGGTAATTTGTATGCAGCACCTCCCAGTTGACATCTATCAAGTTCATCCAAATGATGTCGCTTGGGTCATATTTGGGTACTGACTGGGTGCACCCCACATTAGATTGAAACAAAGACCTAAAACTTTCAAAATCTTCTTCAAGATAGACAGGATTGATGTTTAGTAGGCAGCATGTCATACTGGACCTCTACGAAGTTTGTTCATATGCCCCTTGGGTCATATATGAACTATTTTAATTTAGATTCAAAGAAGGAAAACCTTAAAAAATCTTCTTCTCTCAAACCAGAAAGCCTAGAGCATTTATATCTATTATATAGATTCTACCAGTGAAGCTGTTCATGCGATGCCCTTTTGTTCATATTTGGGCTCTGCCCGGGCAAACCCTATTTTAGCATACTAACAAAGAAGGAAAACTTGTATACAAAAATTCATCTCTGTAATGAGAATGCCTAGAGCATTGATGTTTGATATGTAGAACCTCCTATATAGGCAGTTAGAACTGTTATGTGCTGAACCATCAAATTGATCTAATGGAAATCATGGTTTCTATGAGTTTGGCTAATTTCCATTCATAGTATACAGTAAAAAGTATGAAATTTTCTTCTCAGAAAATACTTTAAGGACTTCAACAAAATTCACAGAAATACTGCTTGTACACAATAAACCTTGGGTGACCATTAATCAGACTGCTTGGAAAAAATGATTGTTTGAAAATGGCTTTAAAGAGCAGGCCATCTGATTTAGTAAATGAATTTTACTGACTTTTACATAATGTAAATTTTTCAAAGTAGAAAAATTCGATATTTCACTCGACTTTTGATCTTGTAATATATCCAAATTTCCTAATGTGGCTTGAATCCAATATAAAGTTTTGTATCACAACCACTGCATGATATTCCTTATTAATTATAGTGACATTCTATCTATTATTTAGTAAGAAGTGGCTTTATTGACTAAATCATTTTCATCAGAGCAAAAATGCTCAAGGGGAGTTTTTCGGATGAGTATCAGTATTGTGTCATCCTTTACCAACATTTTCACCTAAACCACTTGGCCTATTTGGGCCTTACTTGACGTGCATGTTCCTATGGTAACCCTTTTCTTAACTTTTTTGTGAAATTTTGATTCACAAAAATGGGGGCATGGCAGGGAAAGGCTTGTTTATAGGTCACAATTTTGGTTCAATCATTCTCAGACTTACTGAAAATGTTTTTGAGGTCATTTCAACAAATACTACACAATGACACTTTTTGACTCCCTCAAGAAAAAAAAAAGATTAGGAAACATTGTGTAAAGGTAAGGAATTGCTTGTAACAAGCAATTTCTATATTTTCCACAATGTTCTATACATAGAAAGTTTAAAAATCTAAAATTTCAGAACTTTAATTTGTCCTTTCAAATTGGACCAGTCTAATATTTTGCCATCTGGTAATGGGATGAAAAAGAATCCTGTTGAAGGAGGTGACATTCTAATCAAAATCAATGGACAAGGCCATAAAATTGTAATTAATATAGTTGTTAGGTCTGCAAGATGAAAGCCAGCTAGCTATTGTGATGGTGTTGTGTCCTTGCATGCGTCTCAGCCTGTATGTGCACATATCTGTCTATAAACTTTGATTTTAAAATTTTTTTCTCCTGAGAAAGAACTGCACATATTTATACCAAATTCCACAGGAATGAGCCCTGGGTGACTCTAAATAAATTGAAAATGTTGAAAATTTTCTTAGAAACAGGATGATGGATTGAAACCAAATTTCACAGGATTGATCCTTTGCTGGATCTTTATCACATTCTATAAATGAATTTGATGAGATTAAATATTATGGCTTTAATGGGAGGAACTTATTTTCATATATAGTATAAAGTGAACACTTGAAAATCTTCTTATCAGAGATGCCAACAGAAATTCACAGGAACATTCTTTTGGTTACTCTTTATTAGATTCCTTCAACTAATTTTTATTGGTTTATAAATATTCTTGTATGTGCAGGCCTTATTTCCATAAATGGAATTTTAATTATTCAAAGCTTTGAAAATGTTCTTCTTGGAAACTTAAGGATGGATTTTAACCAAAGGTCATAGGGATGGTCTTTTGGTGAATTTATTTAGTAGATTTAACATTAGTGCTTTTGAGATTTTGCTAATTGCAGGTAGATATTTACAAGTGATGCAAGGGAAATAATTGATAATTCTATACAATGTTTGTTCCATAAAAGAAAGTTGCCTCCTTTAAAATTAGTTTCAGAAGTTCCTGGTTACAGGTAGACAATGAAAGCCCTTAGAAACTGCTCAGTAGATTTAAACCATATTTTACATGAGATTTACCTTTGATTGGATTTCTTGTACAATTATGATTTGTCGGAGGCCATTGTGCAGTGGTACAGCATAGGAACCTAGTCATGGGGTCCTGAGCTCCCCGGCCGCAGGGATGATCCTTTCTGAAATTTGTCTCCCACCAATTGGTGGAGAATTGTATGAGCAGCTGGAAGCTCTGAGGAAGGATGTAATGGTAATTCTGGTGTGAAAAATACTAGGAATCCATTGTTAGGAGCTCCAGCTAATGAAATATGACTGAAATACTGTTAACAGTAGCGTCAAACCCTATTCAATCAATCAATCAATCATGATTTTCTGAAAAATATTGCTTTTGTGAGCAACCAAAAAACCAATAAGCTGATCAACTTTCTGGATAGAAAACATTGTGGAAAATGAAGAAATTGCTTGTTACAAGCAATTTCACCATTTTCCACAAAGTTTTTGAACATGGCCATGGCATTTGAATTGGGAAATTTTAATAAATTTCTGTAAAACCTTTTTAGCTCATCTGAGCAGGAAGTGCTCTGGGTGAGCTATTGTCACCAGTTATTGTCTGGCGTCCGTCCATCTGTCCGTCCGTTCACAATTACAAAATTATCTCCTCCTAAACTAACCATGGAATTTCAACCAAACTTCACAGAAATGATCCTTAGGTCATGCTCTTTCAAAATACTTCAAAGAATTGAAATCCATGAAGAACTCTGGTTGCCATGGCAACAGAGAGAAAAAACTTTAAAAAATCTTCTTCTCCCAAGCCATAAGGCCTAGAGCTTTGATATTTGGTATACATCATCATCTGTTGACCTTCTACCAAAATACTTCAAAGAATTACTGTATTCTGAAAATTAGCCCTTTTCTATGAGATCTCTGATTTTACATTGAAATAAAGAAGGAAAACTTAAAAAATCTTCTTCTCCCAAACCATAATGCCTATAGCTTTGATATTTGGTATACCTTACATCATTATCTATTGACCCTCTACCAAAATTTAAAAAAAAGATTACAGTACTCTGAGAATTAGTCCTTTTCTGTGCAATCCCTGCTTTTACATAGAATAAAATGGGAAAACTTTAAAAATCTTCTTCTCCCAAACCTTAAGGCCGAGAGCTCATCTATTGACCCTCTTCCAAAGAAGGGCTTATTTCCATATATGCTGAAATCTTTAAAAAAATTCTTCTAAGAAACCAATGGATAAATTTCAACCAAATTTCACTGAATTGATCCTTGGGTGACTCTTTATCAGATTTGTTCAAAGAATTTTGATAGGACAGAAAACGTGCCTTAAATGGGCGGGGCTTATTTCCATATAAATTGAAAGCTTTAAAAATCTTCTTCTAAGAAAACTTAACCCTTGTCATGCTGTATAAATTACCTTACTGAGTTGCTGTCAAATCAAAGGACTGAAAGTACTGATAGAACTTGTTCAAAATTCAATATTTCTTTTAGAAATCAACCTCATAAACAACTCGAGAAGGAAAAGTAAGAGCAGGAGATATAGACTAGGATCAGCCTGCACATAAGTGCAGTCTGATCTTAGTCAACACCTCCTGCCAAAACCGGAATATTTCGGGTTCAGCATGACAAGGGTTAAGATGAATTTCAACCAAATTTCACTAGAATAATCCCTGTCTCCATATATAGTTAAAATTCGAAAATCTCTTACAAACGGCAGGATGGTTTTTAACCAAACTTCTAAGGAATGATAAGTAAATTCAGGCTTGTGGAGCGAATCAGGCGCTCAAACGCCTCTAGTTTTGTATAAATCATCATCTATTGACCATCTACCAAAATACTTCATTGAATTACCATACTCTGAAAATTAGCCCTTTTCTTTGTGATCCCTGATGTTACATATAAATGAAAAAGGAAATCTTTAAAAATCTTCTCCTCCCAAACCATAAGGCCATTAGGGCTTTAATATTTGTTGTGTTATAATACCTATTGACCCTGTACTTTAATACTTTATAGAATTACTGTATTCTGAAAATAAGCCCTTTTCTGTGCAATCCCAGGAAGGAATAAAGAAGGATATCATAGAAAATGTTCTCCTTCTTAATTATTAGGCCTAGAGCTTTGATATTTGGTATGTTTTAATGCCTATTGACCCTCTACTTTAGTACTTCAAAGAATTACGGTACTCTTGAAATTAGCTGGTTGGATCTTCACTCTACCTAGGATAAAAGGAGAAAATCTTTAAAAAATCTTCTTCTCCAAAATGATTAGGTGTAGGGCTTTGATATTTTGTAAATTATATCATAAAGCCTTGAGCCATCATACTCAGGGATTCATATGGGACCATCATGGTCCTCTTGTTTCAGTTAGGGATTGAAACGATTTTAAAACATAAGTAGTTTGTTGGTTTATTGATAAATTATATAGCTTTAACCCATTCCCACACAACAAATTTTTAGACTTGTCCAAATTCAAAGGAGTTGCAGACGACAATTTAGAATTGATGAAATTTTAGATTTTTTAAACTCTCTGAGTAGAAAACATTGTAAAATGAAGAAATTGCTTGTTACAAGCAATTTCTTCATTTTACACAATGTTTCCTCAATTGCTTTTCTTGTAGGGGCGTCCAAAAGCGTCACTGTTTGGGAATGGGTTAATAGTTCAATCATATTTATTATTCCCAAACCATTTTATTTCTCGTGAATCAAAAGAAAATGATGTTATTTTCCATTACTTAATTTGACATAATCTTGTCCTTTAGCCTTTTGCAGAGATGTTTTGTGAGAGTAACGAGCATCAACTCTGCTTGGAGATTGGTACCATACATGTTTCATTTGTTTCTGCTTCCATCAGAGTAATTTCTCTTTTGAAATTGGATCAAATCACTTTAAGTATTTTATTATCAGAATTAAGAAATTGAAGACTGATGATTGTGAAGAAAGCAATTACAGATTAAAATAAAATGGTTAGAACATCTGAATTAATAAAATGTTAGTGTGTATTTCCACCGTAGCACATGCCCATATGAGTGACGCCCCCAGAAGACGGTTAGTTGTTACGGGGGGATAGTGCAAGGATACAGGACGAAACTGCTGAGAGCTCCGCCTGGTTCTTTAACTCACTCGATGGATAGCATCGTCACACAGTGCCTCGGATTAACATCTCATCCGAAAGACAATCAGTCGGCTATTCGTGACACTTTGTTAGTCCTTGAAAGATTTAATCACACATAAGAATTAAACATAGGAGTTAATGCTAAAACCATACTTTAAGGACTTGAAATGGGCTACTAGCTACAAACCACTGACTTTAAGATTAGAAAGAGTTTTGAACCCATTACCAGATGGCCAAATTTTAGCCGGTCCAAGGAGTTGCAGACGACAATTTCTTCATTTTACACAATGTTTTCCGAATTGTTTTTCTTGAGGGACATCCAAAAGGGCCTCTGTTAGGGAATGGGTTCAACAAAGATAAAGATGGAAATATATCAGGGTTGCGAAAAGTATACAGACACATACCTACGAACCAGTGACATTGGAATTAGCAGGGTTCTGCTGTAATTGTATATCTTCCTGCACTAGGATGGCTGTGTATAGACTGGGTGCTGACAACAATTTCAATTTGCCAGAGTGATGACAGATAATTAGAGTTTTTCCACAGTGATGACTGCTCATTACTTGTACTCTTTCACTCATGAAATTTTAAATTGGATTCCTTGAAACAGAAATTGTCTTTTCTGCAGAAAATTTCAGGTTTGCTAATTAAAACTGTTTTTGTTGAGACTGCAGAATATTGCATCTGTGTTTGAATCCAGAGAGAACTACAGCTAGGAAATTAACTCATTCCCACACAATCTGGCTTTTTACATCCCTTTACCCTTTCCCACACAATCCTGTATTTTAATGTATTGGAGAAAAAAGCTATGGAAAACATTGTGAGAAAAGAAGAAATTGCTTTTAACAAGCAATTTCTTATTTTCTCACAATGTTTTATAGCTCATTTGGTCCTTATTTTCATAATTAAAATTGACTTTGTTTTTTTGTCAGCAACCTCTTTTTAATTTTGAATAGTTTATGGTTTTAGCGTTTGGGAATAGGTTAAGGGAAAGGCTTGGGAAAATATTGTGGAAAATGAAGAAACTTCAATGTATTCTACCTGAAAGTCTGAGATTTCTAAGATTCATCAACTAAAATATAGTCTGTAACTCCTTTCAATTTGTACCTGTCTAATACACATAATATGTGAAGTCTGATCTTAGTCTTCAAAACCTCTTTGTTCCTTTCAAGACAGAGTTGTTTGTTAAATTACTTTCAAAAGAAATAATGACCCACAACCTAAATACTTTCAGTCAATTTGTTTTAACACATTCCCACATGGTGACACTTTTTGACGCTCCTCAAGAAAATCAAGTGGTAAAACATTGTTTAAATTGAAAAAATTGCTTGCAACAAGTAATTTCTTAATCTTCTACAATGTTTTCTACCCAGTTAGTTAAAAAAAAAATCTAAAATTTCATAAATTTTAAATTGTTGTCTGCAACTTCTTTTAATTTGGTCTAAAATTTTGTCATCAATAAGAGAGGGTTAATGTTTACCCAAAATCAAACTAGATGGTTGTCCCAGGACAACTGCTGTCGAGCCCGCAACGTTTTGACCAACAACTTGACCTTGACCATCAGTTTTAAGGTTTGACCTTGAGCTTTGATCTTGAACTTGAAGCTATCCAAAATATTCTTTCAAATGGCACATCTACTCATTATGAAGAATAATTGTGCCAATTTATTTTGAAATCCATCCATAAATGTAGGAGTAATTGTCCGGACAAACACAAATTTAGTGTTTGACCTTGAGCTGTGACCTTGACATTAGAACTATCCCAAAAATTCTTTCAAATGGCACATCTTCTTATGATAGAGAATAATTGTGCCAAGTTATTTGAAATATTTCCATAAATGTAGGAGTAATTGTCTGGACAAATTCGAACGGACAGACAGACTAAGGTACGGACTAACGCACATACACCAACTTGTCATAGTGACAACTATGCCTCGCTTACCGCAAGCAGGCTCAACGAAAACAAGAATTTTCACCCAGTACATGTTTAATTATTATTGATAGTCATCGGTTTGAATATAATTAAATTTATTTTTATTTATCAATTAGATATTTCCATCCTTAGAGAAAAGATATAAATCCTAAGTTACATCTTGCAAAGCTACAACTCCTTCGAGACCGACGAGTTGTTGAACACCTGGGGTTACTGTCACATGGATCTCCCTTCCAACCTCTTTCGCAGTAATGGACTTTGTCTAATTTCTTTATCATCGTTAAAAATATGATAACAATATACAAAAGAACTCTATCTAAGCCTTGTCATCAGTGATACGGAATATACACCTACCAGATGCATGTGTTAAAATCTGGATTAAACTTTTAAGCTTGTAACTTTCAATACAACAAAGGTCATAATAATTGAAAAAAAGGCTGAGTGTCTAGTTTCACCTTATAGTAAGTCGTACTTTCGTTCCACAACAGACATGTAGTTGTACATCTTTGGTTAGTGATGCCTTGAGGAAATGTTTCCTTGATCAACCTTCAAACTTCTTTATTGACTTGGTCTAAATTCTTTACTGTCATCAAAAATATAATAACAATGAAATATCTGAAACAAGTCATTTATCAATCAGGATTTACTCAGGACAACTGCATGTGGAGGAAACCTGATTTAACTTAAAATTGTGTAACCAGTAAAAGATACTATGCTTCACTTCAATCGACATAATTCTGAGACTGAGGGATACTTAATTTTACTTTGGAGTGTTTGTCGTAATTTGGTTCATGGAATTAAAAAGTTATCAACACAGGGTTAGCTCTGGCTTGAAAAAAGTTATGGCCATCATTTTTGCCAAATTAAAAAAGGTTGGTCCAAGTGGAGGAAAGAAGGGGCCAAATTGAGAAGGAGTTGGTACCAAAGTCCAACATTTATTAACTGCACTGTTATTTTCTAAACTTATATTTCGTGAAATAAACAATGAAATATGCATGTTAAGCAGGATGTAAACATGTCCATTCATTTTTAGTTTTATCTTGAATAAATGTAGCCAAGTCATAGACCTACATCGAGTTTTCTAATCTTTAATCAGTGCTTTCAGAACTTTGATTATAGAAATAGACCTTTTAAAATACGCTTGATGTAATAGTAAAATAACGTAGACATCTGTAATTGAAAAAATCGGTTTAAGGCTGAACATTGTTTGGCACGAAAGAACAAAAAAGAAATGGTTTGTCAGCTTTTAGGACAGTAGAACTTTTGAAATTTCTGTGAAATTTTGACAAACTACCACTGTCACTATCAACAGTTCAACAGAATATTCTTCTTATTACCTATAAATGCTGATTCAGTGTTATAGCAAGGAATCACAGATTAGAAACTGACGAAAACTGTCAGCAGAAATACATGAAAATACGCCCTAATTTGGCAATTGCATTTATCAGGAAAACGCAAAAGATGGCCAGTTTAATTAAACTTTCCTAAAACAGAGCCAATATACATGATAATTTAAAAAACAAACAATACTTACTTGTATGTTGATATTTGTTTGGAATTCTATGTAGTCATATTACTATTGAAGGGATCAAATGAGATGCGCAGTGACCGATCTATTTACAGAAAGCCTTCATCTAAGAAGTTTCATTCAGTCATCCATAATACTAAGCCACGCACACAACACAAAACCAATACAAAAAGGAAAAGTTTAAACCCTTATGTACAGTTCCACATGTTTTTGCCAGATAGAGATATTTTGTCTATATAGAACATTATGCCATTGCATTCATCATACTAGTTCCCTGAGAGGTTCTGAGAAAAGCCTTTTCATATAAATAAATAAATGTGTTGTATCTTGAACAATTAGTAGATGGATAAAATGTGTTTTTAAGAACTCTGGAATTAACGTTGATAAGTACTCATCACATAGGACTCGATCAGCAGTTTCTTCTAAGGTGAAAAAGTCCGGACTCCAATTGATAGAAATTATGAAAGTATCAGGATGGTCCAATGCAGAAACATTTTCCAGATTTTATGACAGGCCCTTAGACTTAGTGAATAGCCATACAGAGGTTTTCCAACATACAGCTTTACAATAGAGACACGCCAGAAGGTGTTCATTTACTATTCCAACCACTTGAAAATAATTGCTTGTGTTGTTTTTTAAACAGTAATTCATATGGGTTTGGTATACACATCTATGTGCAAGTGATATTTGTCTTGCGTTAAAGTCTCATTTGATTCCAGAAATAGTATGACTTAATAGAATTCAAAAACAAACAATACTTACTTGTATGTTGATGTTTGTTTGGAATTCTATGTATTCATATTACTAGTGAAGGGATCAAATGCCCTCATACCACACCCATGTACATTACATAAAATACACTGATCAAGGCAATCACTAAACTTCGATCCTTCAATAGATGTGCAACAAATAACCCTTGCAAAACAGGTTCGAAAACTGACAAAATACTTCACGGTCACTGCATGGCATAATAGGACTGTAATTATATTCCCCGAAATATATTTGGGGGGTATACATGAGTAAATTTGTCGGTCCGTTGGTCTGTCGGTCTGTCCATCCATCTGTCTGTAGCTTTTTCATGTCCACTCAATTTCTCATCAACCATTGGACAGATTTGATTCAAAGTTCACTGATATATTAAGTATCAAGCAGGGATGTGCATATTCCATTTTGGTTACGGTCCATTGATTTTTAATGGAGTTATTGCCCTTTGGTGAAAAATCGTGTCCGCTCAATTTCTCAGCAACCATTGGACGGATTTGATTCAAATTTCACAGAAAGACTCTGTATAAGTCAGATATGTGCATATCTTTTTTTGGTTAATGTCCATTGACTTTTGACTAAGTTATGGCCCTTTAATTAAAAAGTCTGTTTTTTTCTTACGGCCCTTTAGGAGATAGCACGTGTACATGGACAAGCGCTGTTGGGGGTTATTAGTTTGCTTTGCGACAATGTCTAGTTGAGTTTGGTTATGTGTAAGTCTTGTGTTAGACTCGATGACATAATTGACTCAATATACATGCTATTGAGCAATTATAGTATACACACATATCCCTCAGACATGATATCTGGAGATTAGTGAAAGTAAATGTATGTATTAACAAAACTTTTCATTTTTTGGCGCCAAGAACTTTCGGCAAAGAAAAGAAACTTGTGCCAGAATTTTTTTTTTAGTGGCATTTTGACAATGGCTACCAACAGCGCAAACCCTGCAATGGGACTTTGAAATTTTTCTCCAGCATAACCCTTGAATAAGGTTTGTTTATAATGCGGGATTTCAAAAATCTAAGCTTAACTTATCAAAATTAATAATTAAATGAAAGCTTACAAAGCAATTATCTGTGACGTAAGGAATAAATTCCACTACTGTCCGCTCTTAGGTGTTGAATACTTACCGGGCTAATATTTTCCTGGCTTCAGGTAATTAGCAATTTTAATTTGGTTCCCATCTTTTTCAATTAGATGGTAAAAATCACAGTTAAATCGGCTTTGACATCAAATCGGGGACAATTATGGCAGCAATCAAAATTGGTCAACCCCTCCAAGTATTGGGAACCAAGTGGACCCATGTTTATAATGGGAAGATAGTGCTATAATGGAGTTGCATTGTATTAACAATGTCATTTTGGTATAGAATTATAAATAAAAGTTGAATTGGCAGCTAGAGGCATAGAAAGAATGTAATGGTATTACTTTGAGAAATAACAGGAATCTATGGTTAGATCCTTTAGCCGCTGAGATATGACTGGAATACTGTTGAAAGTGGTGTTAAGCCCCATTCAAACAAAATAAATCAAATAATTTTGGCATATATAGTACGTATCTTGATGAGTTTATGAATGTCGAGATAAAATTGTGTTCTGAAAACAACTCTTATATGCAATGGAGCAATGACTAGAAAATGTCTTGAACAGAGACATATTAACCTGTTACAGGACTTCAAAATTTAAGGCTGATCTGAATTGAAAGAAGTTGCAGACTACAATAATAGTAGATTTTTCAACTTTCTGGGTAGAAAACATTGTGGAAAATGAAGAAATTGCTGGTTGCAGGCAATTTCTACATTTTTCAAAATGTTTTCCCAATTTTTTGTTAAGGGCATCAAATAGGTCATAGTGTGGGAATTGTTAAAGTTGCTTTGTTTCTCCCCCACCTCCACCCCCCCAAAAAAAGAAGAGGCAAGCACCTTAAAGATGGAAAGCACTGTGAGAATAAATGATTCTAATTGAAATGATCAAATGAAAGGACTGAAAGTCCTGAGAGCATTTTTCCTGGCTTATCAGAAACAGCGCTCAATAATGCCAACATGTTTCACCATGATGAGTAAATAAATCGTACATCTAAGTGGGATGAACAGCTAGAGGCTCGATAAGGATGTTGTGGTAATACTGGTTAGAGAACTACCAGGAATTTGTGATATTGAGCTCCAGCCGCCCGATATAACAGAAACACTATTAAAAGTTGCGTTAAAAACTCATTCAATCAATCATGACCCTTTTACTGTTTAAAGAAATCGCTATTTTTATTTAATCACAACGTTTTCTTTAATATTATTTCATCAGAGCAAGAAAATTTGTGAATTTATCATTCCTTCAAAGAACTTTGATCAAATGAAAAACATGGCTTTAATGGGCAAGGCTAATTTATATATATGGTGAAACCTTCAAAAATCTTCTTTCTGAAACCAATCGAGGTTTTCAACCAAATTTTACAGGAATGATCAATGGATGACCCTTTATCAGATTCCTTTAAAGATTTTTGATCGGATGAAAATCATTTGGCTTAAATGGGCGGGGCTAATTTCCATATATGGTGAAACCTTTAAAAGTCTTCATCTCAGAAACCATTGGATGGATTTCAACCAAATTTCTCAGGAATGATCTTTAGGTGACCCTTTTTAAGATTGCTCAAATAAGAATTGATTGGCTTAAATGGATAGGGCTTATTTCCATATATGGTATACAGTGATTTAAAACCAGGGCTATGGAAATCCAATGAATTGCCGATCTGGACCAAATTTTGAATTGCCAGACCGATTGGAATTCCAAAAATAACATCAAATCGGTCTGAAATTTTCATGAAATTTCACGTTGAAATATTGATAATCTCACCCATCATCTATCAAAATCCACTTTCAACCCGACATAATTCAAGGGTTACACACATTACCTTCAGATTAGGGGATTAACAAAAGTGCCAAAAATTGATAATTAGCTTAGCCTCCGGTGAGTCAAGTGCCCATCTCCATGTGGACCTTATTTGCAGATAGCCGTTTTCATGCTTGATCGAACCTTAGGTATAGAGATATTAAACTATTTGCAATAAGAATTGGTTTGACTTACACACATTCGAAGTTGGAGGATAGTATGTCACGGAAAAATTCTGTAAAAAATTTAACAACTTAATTCATTTGTCTATCTAATTTTAAAATGAATTGGAATTTTGTGGACTGCCGTACATTGCCGGAATTGCAATTAATACACAGCTGAATTTTCAAGTAGGATCTGTCAGTTCATCTATCTTCCACTTGTTGAAGAGTATAATCATCTTCGGGAAAAATGTGAAAAAGAAGGCAACTACTGAATGAATGTTAAACCCTTTTATGTACAGGAATGGTGAAAAAAGGCAGGGGTATTCATTTTTGCAGGCAGAGAGGGGGTTTTTGTTTTCACCAGCTTTGGGGCCGTGGGGGTGTGTGTGTGTCCCGGTCCTATTTTCAAATTTCCAACTTTCTCTAGCCCTGTTACAAACGATTATATAAGTTTTCAACAACTGTCACAGAACAGCTGTTTGGTGACTCTTTGTCAGATTCTTCATAAGATATGGCCCAGATGAAAATTATGGCTTTAATTGGGGGACTTGTTTGTACTGAAATTTTGAAAATCTTATTCTTGCAAACTGAAGGATGGTTTTCAACCAAATTTCTCATGAATGATAAATAAATTCAGACTGATGGAGCGAATCAGGCGCTCAAGGGCCTCTAATTTCGTTATCCACAATGTTTTCTACCCTAAATGAAGTTTGAATGTCATTAAATAAAAATCATAATCTGCAATTTCTTTGAAATTCAACCAGTCTATGAATTTGTTGTTTTGAAATGTGCTAACCTGATATAGAAGATTGTAGATTATATAGAATTATTTGTCACTGTTAATCTCTTTTCTGTGCTTCATTTACACACCGCATCCTGGTCTCCTTCTCATCTAAGAAAATCCGCAAAAGGGGTAGAAAACGCAGTTCTTTGTGGTAACATTATTGTATATCAACACGTTGTCATTCATTTCACATTCATTGCCACTTAAATCTTTCAGAACTGTTGATTACATGGATTTGAACGATTTCAACACGCATTTTCGTGTTTGATCGGGTCCGATGTCCAAACTTTGATTCAAGTTTCTATTCACAAACGGAATTATTTTTGAAATCTATCACTGCCAACGGATAATATAATCATTTCTATGTGGTATGAAACTCTGGACGTTTTGGAAAAATGTATAATAGGTTAATAGGAGATCAAATTGTACGCGAGGTGCACTGTATTATTTACCTTTTCTGTTCAGTTCCGGTCCTTGGCTCCATATCGGAAGTATCATTGTCTCCATTTTGCACTGTTCTCCAAAAAGAGATGGAGCCCAAGATCATAGGGCGTGATTTAATGTTCTGATGCGGAATGCAAGGTCATCCTAGTCCTCTTGTTTATCAGATCACTATCTTGGATTCATGGATGGCAACAATTATTGTAAGTTGATAAATGACAACATCAGATTAGAGGGTATACTGTCTGCAGACCCCTTAATGAGGAGTAAAACTGACATAATTGTTATAAAGTAAGGTTTTTTACCACAAAAATGGATTTTCTTTTTGCTTTGGATCTTGCATCTCCAGACTACAGTAATGAGAAATACTCATGTCAAGTGGTTTGTATTTTTTTAGCTAAAATAAAGGTGAGCTTTTGGGGTGCTCGATAATGTCCAACGTCCTTCATGCTTTGTCAACAATTCACTGTTACCAATTGACAGGTTACAAACTTGGCTCATTTTTTATGCCCTTACCACTTAATGTGTGTGTGTGGGGATATAGATTTGCCTTTGTCCTTCCTTCCTTCTGTCCTTCTGTCCGTCCCGAAATTGTCCGGGGCATATTTCTGAAAGTATAATAACTATCAACTTGAAACTTCATAGATGGATAGACCTCATTGAGGAGAAGTGCAGTGCTGAAGAACCACAACTCTTGCTTGCATAATTTTGGAGTTATTGCCCTTTGTTATTTTAAAGACTTACATTTTGTCCGGGGCATATCGCTGAAAGGATAATATCTATCAACTTGAAACTTCATAGGTGGATAGACCTCATTGAGGAGAAGTGCAGTGCACAAAAACCCCAACTCTTGCTTGCATAATTTTAGAGTTTTGCCCTTTGTTATTTTAAAGACTTACATTTTGTCCAGAGCATATCTCTGAAAGTATAGTAGCTATCAACTTAAAACTTCAAAGGTGGATAAACCTCATTGAGGAGAAGTGCAGTGCTCAAAAACCCCAACTCTTGCTTGCATAATTTTGGAGTTATTGCCATTTGTTTTTTAAAAAAAAACTTACATTTTGTCCGGGGCATATCGCTGAAAGTATAATAGCTATCAACTTGAAACTTCATAGGTGGATTGACCTCATTGAGGAGAAGTGCAATGCTCAAGAACCACAACTCTTGCTTGTATAATTTTGGAGTTATTGCCCTTTGTTTTTTAGCTCACCTGAGCACAAAGTGCGAGGTGAGCTATTGTGATCGGTCGTTGTCCGTCGTCCGTCCGTCCGTCTGTCCGTCTGTCCGTCTGTCCGTCTGTCCGTCCGTCCACAATTTCTTTAAAAATCTTCTCCTCCTAAACCAGTGGGCCAATCAAGCTGAAACTTTGCAGGGATGTTCCTTGGGTGAAGTTCTTCAAAAGTTGTTAAAAGAATTTAATTCCGTCAAAAACTCTGGTTGCCGCGGCATTTGAAAATGGGAATCTTTAGTAATTCTTTAAATATCTTTAAAAATCTTCTCCTCCTAAGCCAGTAGGCCAATCAAGCTGAAACTTTGCAGGGATGTTCCTTGGTTGAAGCTCTTCAGAAGTTGTTAAAAGAATTTCATTCCGTGAAAAACTGTTGTAACCGCGGCATATGAAAATGGGAATCTTTAGTAATTCTCTAAATATCATTAAAAATCTTCTTCTCCTAAACCAGTGGGCCAATCAAGCTGAAACTTTGCAGGGATGTTCCTTGGGTGAAGTTCTTCAAAAGTTGTTAAAAGAAATTAATTCCATCAAAAACTCTGGTTGCCGCGGCATTTGAAAATGGGAATCTTTAGTAATTCTTTAAATATCTTTAAAAATCTTCTCCTCCTAAACAAGTAGGCCAATCAAGTTGAAACTTTGCAGGGATGTTCCTTGGGCGAAGCTCTTCAAAAGTTGTTAAAAGAATTTCATTCCGTGAAAAAATGTTGTAACCGCGGCATATGAAAATGGGAAATTTTAGTAAATCTTTGTTGTTGTTTTTTTCATAGACTTCAAGGCCAAAGACCTATATATTTTGAATAGAGCTTAATCATATGGTTCTCTACCAAGTTTTAAAATATTTAATCTCTTGGGTCAAAAATGACCCCGCCCCTGAAGTCCGAAGTTGGAAAAATGCTTAATTAGAGCAATTTCAAAAGACTTATCCTCTTAAACTATAAAGTCTAGGATATTCATATTTGGTATGTAGCATAACTAGATAGTTTTGTACTATATCACTTAAAGTTGTCCTCCCAGGGTCAAAAACAGCCCTGCACTAGAGGTCCAAAAATTGGGAAAAAGTAAAATTTGAGTATGTTAAAAAAAAAAATCTTCATTTTAAGGCGGAGGGCATTTATATTTTGAGTGTAGCATAGCCTGGCTGTTATCTATCAATTTTGATTAAATTCATGCCTGTAGGTTACCCTTTCCCTGGGTGTCCAAAGTTCGTAAAAATGCTCAATTAGACCATGTTCAACAGTCTTCTCCTCCCAATCTACAAAGTCTTAGGCATTCATAATTGGTATATAGCATGAACAGATGGTTCTTTACCATGTTAGCTAAAATCTTAGCCCTGGGATAAAACATAGCACTGCCCTATAGGTCCAAAATTTTGGAAAACATCCAATTAGAGCAACTTTGAAAGACTTCTTCTTCTGAAATATATGGTGAATGGCATTCATATTTGGTATGTAGCATGACTAAATAATTTTGTACTATCGATGTTATAGGAAAAAATGCTCTTAGGATAAAGAGCGTCTCTGCTCCTGGGGTCAAAAATTGCGTAAATCGCATTTAAAGAATTCTTGAATAGAAATGGAGAAATAGCTTGTCACTCCCTATCTCACAATGCTTTTTTAAACCTTTTTTCCTGAGGGTGACAAATTGTGGGATAGTTTGATAATGGATTAAACAATAAAGCCAAAGGCATTGATTTTTTTTTAAAGCATTACTGGATTGTTTTGTATAAAGCCCGAAATCTTATAAGTGTTTTATTAATTTTGCTCAAGTTAAGTCTTTTTTATACAAAAAAGGACTGTAATTTGCGGATGCCTCAGGTGAGCGATTTAGGACCATCATGGTCCTCTTGTTTAAAGACTTGCATTTTGTCCGGGGCATGTCTCTGAAAGTATAATAGCTATCAACTTGAAACTTCAAAGATGGATAGACCTCATTGAGGAGAAGTGCAGTGCACAAAAATCCCAACTCCTGCTTGCATAATTTTGGAGTTATTGCCATTTGTTATTTAAAAGACTACATTTTGTCTGGGGCATATCTCTGAAAGTATAGTAGCTATCAAAATGCAACTTCATAGGTTGATAGACCTCATTGAGGAGATGTGCAGTGCACAAGAACCCAACTCTTGCTTGCATAATTTTGGAGTTATTGCCCTTTGTTATTTTAAAGACTTGCATTTTGTCCTGGGTATATCTCTGAAAGTATAATATCTATCAACTTGAAACTTCAAAGATGGACAGACTTCATTGAGGAGAAGTGCAGTGCACAAAAACCCCAACTCTTGCTTGCATAATTTTGTAGTTATTGCCCTTTGTTATTTTAAAGACTTACATTTTGTCTGGGGCATATCTCTGAAAGTATAGTAGCCATCAAATTGCAACTTCATAGCTTGATAGACCTCATTGAGGAGATGTGCAGTGCACAAGAACCCCAACTCTTGCTAGCATAATTTTGGATTTATTGCCCTTTGTTATTATCAAAGCTTCTGGTGGGTGCATCTGTCTCATGTGGACAAAGCTCTTGTTCTCAAACTTTCTGAAAATATTTTTATAGTTATTAAGAAGTACCATATTGATTATGGTGTCAACATGACCAATATCAGGCCAAATAGAGCCTAATAAACAATTTTCTTGTTACCTCTCTAGAGGTCACAATTTTGGTTCAATCTTTATAAAACTTGCTATAAATGATTCTCATAAAGAAGATCCCCATTCTGACTTATATCAAGGGAATAGGTTCTTATTTAGTTACGTTGATAAAGTGAATTTAAAGTTAAGTGATTTAGGGCCTTCTCGGCCCTCTTGTTAATGAGTTATGGCCCTTTGATGAAAATCTTGTCCACTCATTTTCTCAGCAACTAGTAGTTAAAATTTTACTTAAGCACTGTTTAGATATGATTCAAATTTCACACAAGCAGTATCAAGAACAGAATTGATGTGAACTTGATGTTATGGTTTACTTTCCTTTGAGGTTCAGCACTTTGTGGAAGAAAGTGACAAATGTTTATTCTATGACAAGGAACCTTTGTTGGGTATTAATTATATTTAGTGATAGTCTAGTTTGTATCAGATACAGCAAGATTTGTATGCATTTTCTCTTTTTATCACAATGTTTTCTACCTTATCTGGCCCCTAGTTTTCAATTTCAAATTAATTATACTCCCCTTAACTTTGTAAGGAGTCAGCTTGTCGGTCGGTCCATCAGTCGGTTCGTCCGTCTGTCTGTAGCTTTTTTGTGTCCACTCAATTTCTGGGCAACCATTGGACAGATTTGATTCAAACTTCACTGATATAATCAGTATCAAGCAGAGATGTGCTTATTTGATTTTGGTTCTGGTCCATTGATTTTTGACGGAATTATAGCCCTTTGGTGAACAATTGTACGCTCAATTTCTCAGCAACCATTGGACGGATTTGATTCAAATTTTACAGAAACACTCGGTATAAGTCAGACATGTGCATATCCATTTTTGGTTTTGGTCCATTGATTTTTGATGGATTTATGGCCCTTTAATTAAAAAAAGTCCATTTTTTGTTATGGCCCTTTTGCAGATAGCACTTGTATGTGGACAAGCGCTGTTGGGGGGGAGGGGGGTATTAGTCCGCTTTGCGACAATGTCTAGTTGGAATTGTTGTCTGTAACTTCTTCCTATGTGGACCAGTCCAAAATTTTGTCATATGGTAATGGGTTAACAGTTTTAGACTGAAAGAAGTTGCCTACAATATGTGTTAAAATTGGAAAATACGTGAAAAATATGTCAGAAAACCTTGTTTGAAAAAGGAAGAATTGCTTTTTCCAAGATATTTCTCCTTTTCCAACAAAGTTTTTCCAAAATCCTATTTCTTAAGGGTGTCTTAAAGTGGGATTGTGTGGTAATGGGTTTATTCAATAATATGAAATGTCATTAAAATTAGATTAGTAAAATTTGTAGAAATAAGTTTATATTATACCTGTTATGAATATAGGTTTTGTAGAAATAAGTTTGTATTATACCTGTTATGAATTAACCAATTTCCACACATTTTAACACCCTCAAGAGAAAAAGCTTTGGTAAACATTGTTGAAAATGAAGATATTGTTTGCTAAAAGCATTTTCTTCATTACCAAATTGTTTTCTACAGCCATAGACAAAAATTCTTAAAACATTCGCAAACTAAAAAATTGCCATCTGCAACTTCTTCATTTAGCCCAGTCAAAAATTTTGTTCTTTTAAAGCTTTTAAAACAAATTTGGTGATGAGAAGGAAATAATAGTTCATGTAAATTATAACTGAAGTGATGTATACATATTTTCTCTCTTTATATTATTTCTGATACAAAAATCTTGGTTCAGTTGATGAAAAATTCTTTACCATATTGTTTTATACTTGGACCTATCAAAAAACACTGATACCCACACAATCCCTGACATTTGATGCCTGAAGATTGAAATCTAGGTAAACATATTGGAAAAATGAGAAATTGCTTGTATTAAGAAATTTCTTCATTTCGCAGCCGAAAATTCCAGCCTAAAAGTTTCTTTTCTTTTTACTGTAAATTGGGTATTATAAGCAAGGGTTTTATTAGCTCACCTGAGCACAAAGTGCGAGGTGAGCTATTGTGATCGGTCGTTGTCCGTCGTCCGTCCGTCCGTCCGTCCACAATTTCTTTAAAAATCTTCTCCTCCTAAACCAGTAGGCCAATCAAGCTGAAACTTTGCAGGGATGTTCCTTGGGTGAAGTTCTTCAAAAGTTGTTAAAAGAATTTAATTCAGTCAAAAACTCTGGCTGCTGCGGCATTTGAAAATGGGAATCTTAAATAATTCTTTTAATATCTTTAAAAATCTTCTCCTCCTAAACCAGTAGGCCAATCAAGCTGAAACTTTGCAGGGATGTTCCTTGGGTGAAGTTCTTCAAAAGTTGTTAAAAGAATTTTATTCCGTCAAAAACTCTGGTAATCGCGGCATTAGAAAATGGGAATCTTTAGTAATTCTTTTAATATCTTTAAAAATCTTCTCTTCCTAAACCAGTAGGCCAATCATGCTGAAACTTTGCAGGGATGTTCCTTGGGTGAAGTTCTTCAAAAGTTGTTAAAAGAAATTAAATCCGTCAAAAACTCTGGTTGCCGTGGCATTTGAAAATGGGAATCTTAAATAATTCTTTTAATATCTTTAAAAATCTTGTCCTCCCAAACCAGTAGGCCAATCAAGCTGAAACTTTGCAGGGATGTTTCTTGGGTGAAGTTCTTCAAAAGTTGTTAAAAGAATTTAATTCCGTCAAAAACTCTGGTAACCGCGGCATTAGAAAATGGGAATCTTTAGTAATTCTTTTAATATCTTTAAAAATCTTTTCTTCCTAAACCAGTAGGCCAATCAAGCTGAAACTTTGCAGGGATGTTCATAGGGTGAAGCTCTTCAAAAGTTGTTATAAGAATTTCATTCTGTGAAAAACTCTTTCAACCACGGCATATGAAAATGGGAAATGTTAGTAAATCTTTGTTGTTGTTTTTTAAAAGACTACATTTCCAAAGGCCTTTATTTTCTATAAAGCTTATTCACATGGTTCTCTACCAAGTTTTTAAATATTCAATCTCTTGGGTCAAAAATGGCCCCGCCCCTGAGGTCCGAAGTTTGGAAAAATGCTTAATAAGAGCAATTTCAAAAGACTTCTCCTCTTAAACTATAAGGTCTAGGTTATTCATATTTGGTATGTAGCATAACTAGATGGTTTTGTACTTTATCATTAAAAGTTGTCCTCAATAGGTCAAAAACGGCCCTGCACTAGGGGTCCAAAAATTGGGAAAAACGCAAAATTTGAGTATGTTAAAAAAAATTCTTCATTTTAAGGCTGAGGGCATTTGTATTTTGAATGTAGCATAGCCTGGCTGTTATCTATCATTTTTGATTAAATTATGCTTGTAGGTTAAAAGAAACCCTTCCCTGGGTGTCCAAAGTTTGTAAAAATGCTCAATTAGACCATGTTCATCAGTCTTTTCCTCCCAATCTACAAAGTCTAAGGCATTCATATTTGGTATTTAGCAAAACCAGATGGTTCTCTACTATGTAAGCTAAAATCTTAGCCCTGGTATAAAACATGGCACTGCCCCAGAGGTCCAAAATTTTGATAAACATCCAATTAGAGCAACTTCAAAAGTCTTCTCCTTCTGGAATATAAGGTGAAGGGCATTCATATTTGGTATGTAGCATTACTTAATAATTTTGTACTATGTTACAGGAAAATATGCTCTTAGGATAAAAAATGTCTCTGCTCCTGGGGTCGAAATTGCGTAAATCACATTGAAAGAATTCTTCTTCTTAAATAGTTCTAAATGGAGAAATTGCTTGTCACTCCCTTTCTCACAATGCTTTTGTGAACCTAATTTCCCGGAGAGTGACAAATTCTGGGATGGTTTGGTAATGGATTAAACTATAAAGCCAAATGCATTCATTTTTATTGTAAAGCATTACTGGATTGTTTTGTACAAAGCCCAAAATCTTATATTTGTTTTATTTATTTTGCTCAAGTTGTGTCTTTTTTATACAAAAAAGTACTGTAATTTGCAGATGCCTCAGGTGAGCGATTTAGGACCATCATAGTCCTCTTGTTTTTTGCTAAAATTGGCGAGACAGGGAGCTCGCGAATCGAAGAACCTCTTTTAAATTGGACCATTTTGTACACAAAAATACGGAGAGGTCCGATTTAAGCCACGGACCGACGAAGATGAAATGATAGAACATTTACCTGTTTCGGCATCATCCCACTTTATTTCATGCATATAGAGATCATCATGTCCTCGCCGTAAAAACAAATAAATAAATTTTGAAAAAAGGACAAATCTTTAGCAGACTGAAAATTTTTTATAACCTCCCAAGTTAGTCCATTAGTCTATTGAACACAGGTATACAAACATAACAATGGAAAGCAGACAAGCTGATAAAATTCTAGGCAGGACAATTACACAACAAAGAGCTACAGTTGTAACTCTTTCTTTATTGTATAGACTCTTAGAACCTTTAACAAATTGAAAAGCAATGCGAAATGAATCAATTAAAACAGGCACAACTAACTTGAAATTGACGTCTTCAACTTCTTTCAATTTTAACAAGTTACTTTACCTTGTTTATTTATCCTGATAACATTTGGTAAAGAAGATGATTTAACTAAACTTTGCTTTACTAGCTAACAACAGTGCTTTTACAGTACTTTGATTTTTGCACACCATCTGAATTATCATTAGCAACTTTTTTGTCGAGCCTGCTGGCGGTGAGCAAGTCATAGTTGTCAATATGGCAAGAAGGTGTATGTGCGATAGTGCGTTAGTCTGTCCGTCCGTCCTTTAGTCGGTACGTCCGAATTTGTCCCGACAATTACTCCTAAAATTTCACTTTTGTTGTCATGGCTCAAGGTCAAACACTAAAATTGTGGTTGTCCGGAGCATTTCTCCTACAATTATTGATGGATTTCAAAATAAATTGGCACAATTGTTCCCAAGCATGAGTCGATGTGCAATTTGAAAGAATTTTGGATTGCATCATGTTCAAGGTCACAGCTCAAGGTCAAACACTAAAATTGTGC
The DNA here is from genome assembly GCA_946902895.1 of Fragum fragum. Classification (NCBI taxonomy): domain Eukaryota; kingdom Metazoa; phylum Mollusca; class Bivalvia; order Cardiida; family Cardiidae; genus Fragum; species Fragum fragum. Next base: position 52,495,448 of record OX336377.1, read on the forward strand.
TTATCTGGGGCATTTCTCCTATAATTATGGATGGATTTCAAAGTAAATTGGCACAATTATTCTCCATCATGAGTAGATGTGCCATTTGTAAGAATTATTTGGATAGCTTATCGTTCAAGGTCACAGCTCAAGGTCAAACACTAAAAAGATGCTTGTCTGGAGCTTGATACCTTCAAAAGTTTGCGGGCTCGACAGCAGTTGTCCTGGGACAACCATCTAGTCTGTTTGGACCTGTCTACAAGTGATGCATTGCTGCCCCAGCCCACTGACTCCAACAAGATTAAGTTTCACTTTGATATGAACTGCATTAGTTTGCAAAATCTCTGGCCAGTAACATGCATCAAAAAAGTTAAATGGCTAGTTTGCAACCTAAATGTCATAATTACAGCTTATTAAAGAAGTAGTCACAACGGTTAAGGCACCAAAATCAATTAATATTCACAAAATGTCAGCAAATGTAGGAATTCAAAGTTTACTTCCAGTCTAAAGGAATGATTTGATTGGTCAGTTGATTCTTTCATTGACAGCTGTGATTGGTCAATCCTGTCATTTAGTATAGGTTATATACTCTCATTTGTATATATATATATATATTTCAGATGTCCATGTTAGTAATGGTATCTCAGAACTTGAAACCAGCCTTGATGTAGAGGTTGTTTATCCAGAGCCACATGACCTTCAACTTGGATTTCCTGATGGATTACTCAATCTACCGTCTTGTATCCCAGAAGAATATTACATTAGAAATGCTACCTCTACAGTGCTTGCTGTATTTGTCAATACATCTGTCCAACTTGAAGCCTCTGTTTCCTTGGGAACCAACTTGACCTTCACATTCTTGTTTGAAGATTCAAATGAAGAAATAAATGTAGAATTACTTGGAAGAAACTTGAGTGTCTTACAGGTAACAAAAATACTATAGATTTGGTATGAACAGAGTAAATAGACATTTTTGATCATGAATAAGAAAAAAAGTGTTCTTGTATAAAGTAGTTTACAGCTTATGAAAATATTTGCTGATTGTACTGAAACCTGCTAGTCTAAATGTTTCGCTGTTGAAGGAATCCATTCCCACAGAATCCATATTTTTTCACCTCCTCAAAAGAGACCAATTGAAATCATTATTTAAATTTAAGTGTTAACTTGTTACAAGTTATTTCCTCATTATTCACAATGTTTGAAATTTGTTGAAATTTCTTAAGCCAAAAATTGTTGGGCTATATTTGGGGAGCATTATCCATCTCTGACTGCTCTTGTAATACTACTTTTGTAGGAGGTAAAGACAAAGGTTAGCCTGCACATATGTGCAGTCTGATATGTGCAGTCTGATCTTAGTCTACACCACATGTTTATCCCTTTCAGGAAAGGGCTGTTTATGTAACTTATTGTAATCCTGTTTTGAAGAAGAGGGGGAGTATAGTGGTTTACCACTGTCCCTCCTTCTGTCTCTCTGCAACCAATATTTTTGCCAGCAACTATTTATAGCAATGACTTGAAATTTGGTGTTGAGGTACCTAATTTAGATCTGCAAGTTATCTACTTCCTGTTTACAAACCAAATTTAGTTCCACAAGAAATTTGTGTCGTGTTTGTCAACGTGTGTATATGCAAGTTAATACTTTGACCAATGCATGCGACTGTCCCTCACTTATGTTCACTTGCGAATGGGTTTCAAAGTAATTTGGCATAATCCCCTTCCTTTTACCCATTTCCATAAGATCCCACTTTTTACACCCCTCATGAAAAAAGCTTTTGAAAACATTGTGGAAAAATGTAGAAATTGCTTGTTACAAGTTATCCATTGTTTTCCGTACCAAAAAGACAAAAGTATTGTAAAGATCATCATCTAAAGATTGTAGTCTGTAGCTTCTTTTGATTTTTACTAGTCTTAAATGTTGTTCTGAATTTGGTTAAAGTTCAAGGAAGCCTTAGTTGAAATATCAGAAAAAGGATGAAACTGTTTACAGGCTTATGTTTGTAGGAACTTAACCCTTGTCATGCTGAACCTGGAATATTCCTGTTTTTGCAGAAGGTCCTAAAATAGACAAAGATCAGCCTGTACATATAAGCAGTCTGATCTTTGTCTACATTACCTGTTTTCCCTTTCAAACCCAAGTTATTCATAAGATTCATTTTCAAAGAAAATGATGATCCCCACAATTAGTGTCTCCTGTGGTTTTAGCTCTTTGATGCATTTCTGAAAAAGGGATTCATTCAGTGTGACAAAGGTTTACCCTTTCCTGGTTAATCCCTGGATTTTACGTCCCTGGGTTTTTATACTGGAGAAAATATTGTGGGAAAAGAAGAAATTGCTCGTAACAAGCAATTTCTTCTTTTCCCACAATATTTTCTACCCTGTAGGTTGGTTACTTTTCAAATTGCACTCAGTTTTAATTGTCGTCTGCAACTTCTTTGAATATAGACAAGACTAAAATTTCGAAAAACAGGAAAGGGTTAAGAACCAAACTTCTCTGTTCTGAAAGAAAACTTAAATCTTTTTCATAGAGAACTGCCATTCTTATCACTTTCTGGAGTAAAATCTGGCCTAATCTCATTGCGTTGCCAAGGAAACCAATACATTACAATAATTAAACTAGAAAATCTCTACTTTCTGTTTTACATTTTCTTAATTAACAGATGCTTCAAGACCTGAATTTAAAGGTGCGCTTAGGTGTAAACGTGGTACTTAATTACCTCGTATGTGCAAAAATGCTAACACAATCAATAGGTGGTTGAGTCTGTTACGCATTCACTTGTCTTGGAAAAAACTTAACAGAAAACAACAGATGGTGTAATGAACTTGATGTTCTTTTGCTTCTCACAGCAAATATTTTTCACTTGATATTTTGACTCCTTGTTATACTCAAAGTTGCTATTTGTCTAAGTAAAAATTGTTTAACCCATTATAAGATGACACAATTTTAGACTGGTCCAAGTTGAAAGAAGTTGCAGATCACAATTTCAAGTCTTTCTAAATAAGAAAATATTTGCATTGTAGGGCAGAAAGTATTGTGGACATTGAAGAAATAACTTGCTACAGGCCATTACTTCATTGTCAACAATGTTTTATAAAACTTTCTATGTTCACATGAGCACAAATTGCCGGGTGAGCTATGGTGATCGGCCATTGTCCGTCATCTGTTCAGATGTCTGTCCATGCACAATTCTGTCCATTCTTGAAAAATCCTTTTCTCCTAAATCAATAAGTTTATCAAACTGAAACTTAGCTGGAATGTTTACTGGGTAAAATATTACAAAGTTGTTCGAAGAATTAAATTTTCTGAAAAACTCTGGTTGTCATGGTATTTGAAAATCAGAAATATAAGTAAATCTTTAGAAAACCTTTTTTCAGAAACTACAAGTACAAGAGCATTTATCAGCTCACCTGAGCACAAAGTGCTCAGGGGAACTATCTTGATCAGTGGTTGTTTGTCCGTCCGCCTGTGAACAAATCTTTAAAAATCTTCTCCTCCTAATTTACCAATCAGATATTAGTAAACTTTTTCAAAAATGATCCTTCAGTAATGGTCTTCCAAAATACTTCAATGAATTGTATTTGGTTGATAACTAATAGAGAATCATTTCCTGTTCTGATTTTAATGCGAGTTTACAGAAATGATCCTTTGGTGATGTCCTACCAAAGTACTTCAATGAGTTGTAATTGGTTGATAACTCTAGTTGCTATGGCAACTGGGGGGAATTTCTAAGAAATCCTTAAAAAAAATATTTTCCCTTAAAACCATTAGACTTAGTGTTTTTAAATTTTGCATTGCCTCATTGTCTTCTACCAGAATACTGCGGGTTATGATATAAATAAGCCCTATATTATGGGTACTTTGAATTGCATGGAAATAAAGAACAAGTTCTTTAAAAATCTTCTGGTCTTTAACTAATCTTCAGATTTCAATGAAGTTTTAAAGGAATGATCCTTGTGTGATGGTATTCTAAAATACTTCAAGGAATTATAATCGGTTGATATGGCAACTGGATGGAATTCCTTATTTTAAAAATCTTGTCCTCCTAAACTGTTAGGCCTAGAGCTGACAAATTTTGCGTATAGCTTTGCCTCATGGTCCTCTAGCAACATAATCCAGGTTATGGTGTCGCAATTTATAGAAGTCCTATATTGTGGGTACTTGGAATTTACAGAGAAATATAGAACTACTTCTTTAAGAATTATCTCCTCCTACACTAACCTTCAGATTTCAATGAAATTTCACAGAGATGGTCCTTGGGTGAAGGCCTTCTAAATACAATCAAAACTGTGTTAGCGGTCACCTGAGAATAGCGGCCAATCTGCGTATAACGGCCATCCCAGGTCCGGCCGTGCAATTTGCTCTTTGAAATTACTGTGAATAGCGGTAATTGTTGAATGTTGCCAGCGGTCACCTTTAATTGTCCAATTTGCACTTCATGAATTTCCCTTTAAACGGTCACGCGACCCGACTAACTGCTGACAGGTGTCGTGAAAAAATCAATAATGCGTCTGGCATAAACTTTTCAACATGTGAGATAAACATGAACATGCCACTTAAAGTTGTACTCTATCAACATGTGTTTGGTTGAATGCAACAACTACCGAGTTATGTTGATTATAATTAATCGAATTTGATGGATTTGATCTGAATTCTAATTACGTATCCAGTTTGTAAGTTTACCACACAGCAAAATTTTAGACTGGTCAAAATTCAAAGAAGTTGTAGACGTTTTAACTTAATAATAATCGTCCTTTGCGGTAGAAATATTATGGATAATGCTACTTCTTCATTTCCGACAATGTTTTCCAAAGCCTTTTTTAGGGGCATAAAAAAGCGGGATCGCGTTGGAATTGGTGCGGGTCTTGATCCAAATATTCTTTCCAAGCGGTTCATAGACATTGTATACCGATATTTAGGAAACATACGGTTGTAATAGCTAGAGTATCTAAAATATTTTTTTCGGCAAATTTTCGATGACAGAACGTCGGTCTCGATCATAAGTCGTTTGACGTTTTATCATGCAACGAATTATCGTACATCGACCGAAATGCGCCGTAAATGTTTAACTCTAGACGAACATGTCAATGTTCTTCAGTTTCTTGATCGCGGTCGGTCGTCGCTTCGGAGTTTGGGTTTGGCAAAAAAAGAATGGAAATACTTTATTAAGAATACATGTTTACTATTTTTTATACGCCCGTCGAAGACCGGACGTATTATGGGATCACCCGTGGTGTCCGGGCGTCCGGTTGTCCGGGCGGTGTCCACTTCTTTGTCCGGAGCATAACTCTGTCACTGTAAGTCCGATTGACTTTAAACTTGGCAGTTATATTCTTCTCATCAATACGGAGTGCAGTGCCCAATAACCATAACTCTACCTGGCCTATTTTTTGAGTTATTGCCCTTTGTTGTTTTTCATACTTGAATCTTGTCCGGAGTATATCTCTGAAAGTATTATAGCTAGGATCATGAAACTTCATGGGTGTATAGATCTCACCAAGGGGGAGTGCAGTGCACAAGAACCATAACTCTACCTGGCCTATTTTTTGAGTTATTGCCCTTTATTGTTTTTCATACTTGAATCTTGTCCGGAGTATATCTCTAAAAGTATTATAGCTAGGATCATGAAACTTCATGGGTGTATAGATCTCACCAAGGGGGAGTGCAGTGTACAAGAACCATAACTCTACCTGGCCTATTTTTTGAGAGTTATTGCCCTTTGTTGTTTTTCATACTTGAGTCTTGTCCGGAGTACATTTCTAAAAGTATAATAGCTATAATCATGAAATTTAATGGATAGATAGAGCTCAACAAGTGGGAGTGCAGTGTACAAGAACCATAACTCTACCTAGCGTATATTTTGAGTTATTGCCCTTTGTTGTTTTTCATACTTGAATCTTGTCCGGAGTACATTTCTAAAAGTATAATAGCTATAATCATGAAATTAAATGGATAGATAGAGCTCAACAAGTAGGAGTGCAGTGTACAAGAACCATAACTCTACCTAGCCTATATTTTGAGTTATTGCCCTTTGTTGTTTTTCATACTTGAATCTTGTCCGGAGTATATCTCTAAAAGTATACTAGCTAGAACCATGAAATTTCATGGATGGACAGGGCTCACCAAGTGGGAGTGCAGTGTACAAGAACCATAACTCTACCTAGCCTATTTTTTGAGTTATTGCCCTTTATTGTTTTTCATACTTGAATCTTGTCCGGAGTATATCTCTAAAAGTAAATAAGCTAGAATCATGAATCTTCATGGATGGATAGAGCTCACCAAGTGGAAGTGCAGTGTACAAGAACCATAACTCTACCAAGCCTATTTTTTGAGTTATTGCCCTTTGTTGTTTTTCATACTTAAAACTTGTCCGGAGTATATCTCTAAAAGTATCATAGCTAGGATCATGAAACTTCATGGGTGTATAGATCTCACCAAGTGGGAGTGCAGTGCACAAAAACCATAACTCTACCTGGCCTATTTTTTGAGTTATTGCCCTTTGTTGTTTTTCATACTTGAATCTTGTCAGGAGTATATCTCTTAAAGTATAATAGCTAGAACCATGAAATTTCATGGATGGATAGAGCTCACCAAGTGGGAGTGCAGTGTACAAGAACCATAACTCTACCTAGCCTATTTTTTGAGTTATTGCCCTTTGTTGTTTTTCATCCTTGAATCTTGTCCAGAGTATATCTCTAAAATTATACTAGCTAGAACCATGAAATTTCATGGATGGATAGAGCTCACCAAGTTAGAGTGCAGTGTACAAGAACCATAACTCTACCTAGCCTATTTTTTGAGTTATTGCCCTTTGTTGTTTTTCATACTTGAATCTTGTCCGGAGTATATCTCTAAAAGTATTATAGCTAGGATCATGAAACTTCATGGGTGTATAGATCTCACCAAGGGGGAGTGCAGTGCACAAGAACCATAACTCTACCTGGCCTATTTTTTGAGTTATTGCCCTTTGTTGTTTTTCATACTTGAATCTTATCCAGAGTATATCTCTCAAAGTATAATAGCTAGAATCATGAAACTTCATAGATTGATAGAGCTCACCAAGTGGGAGTGCAGTGTACAAGAACCATAACTCTACCTAGCGTATATTTTGAGTTATTGCCCTTTGTTGTTTTTTATACTTTGTTTGACAAAAAAAATTCATTCAAAATAACCTCAGTTCTATTCAAACCCCCAGTAAATATTAAGCAGTGTGACGGGCGTATCTTGTGACAATTTGGCACCTTGTTATTAATTTAAACAGTTGTCTTTCTTTATTTTGTACATTTGATGTGGCCATTCTGATAAGGAGACCCATCATTGTACCATGACTACCTTATGTCAACGGGGTTGTAACCCCCCACCCCCCAAAAAACTGATCTGTGTTAAGCAGCCAACTGTCGTATGTGGCCAGTTTTGATCTGTCCCTTGGCTGGCTGCATACGACAGGTTCGACTGTACTTCACGGAATCATAATCTGTTGATAGCTCCGGTTGCTATGGCAATCTGAAGAAATTTCTAATGGATTTTTTAAAAAATCTTTCAAACAATATGGCCTAGAACCTAAACTGATCATATGATTTTAGTTGAACTTTAAAAAATGATTCTTAGATGACGTTCTTTCAAAAAAACTGAACAACTTTGGTTGCTATGGCACTTTGGTTGCTATGGCAACCAAAGTGAATTTCTGATGAATCTTAAGAAAATCTCACTGAAATTGTAAGGCCCAAGGCTTTCAAATTTGCATTTAGCATTTCTTTAATGTATTCTACTGGTTATCATCATGCATTGGTTCCCGGTCTTTCAGATTTCAACAATCAATTTATGTATGAACCGGGTTGAAAGATTCCCGAACAAAATATTGAGAAAGTGATGGTTTTTAAACTTGCTAAAATTCAAAGGCAAAAACTCTACTCAGAAACTCTATTTGTTTGAAATCTTTCGAAAATTTAGGGCGATGGTCAAACACTATCCGTGGTGTATTTTGTCCGAAATTGACAATTACTCAGTTGATCAAGCCAGTTATAGGCAAAGTAACATGGTTGGGGTTTGTCTCCCTATTTTAAGCTCACCTTAGCACAAAATATTGAGCTATTGTGACCACTTTTTGTCCGGTGTCCGGCTGTCATGCAATGTGTGTCGTGCAACCTCCAGCATTGTCAGCAATTTCTTTAAACGGCATCTCCTCTCAAACCTTTGGGACAAATTAAACCAAATTTGGCAGAAATGTTCCTTAGGTGGTCCCCTCTAAAATAAGATAGAAGAATTTAAATCTGTTACAAATTCTGGTTGCCATGGCAACAAAAGTTGAATATTAAAATAATCTTTAAAAATCTTCTCCTCTTGACCCAGAGGCCTTGATATTTGGCATGGAGCATCAGTTTATTGCCCTCCTTCACATAAGATAAATTAATGATCCTTTTGACCCCAGGGGCAGAGCCATTGGGGGGTTGGGTTTATATAGAAATAAAGAACGATTTTTAAATGACATCTCCTCCCGAACAACTGGGCAAATTTGAACCAAATTTGAAAGAAATGTTCCTTAGGTGGTCCTCCTTAAAAGAAAAACTCTGATTGCCATGGCAACAAAAGTGAAATTTTAAAATAATCTTTCAAACTCTTCTCCTCCTGACCAAGAAGGCTTAGAGTCTTGATATTTTGCAATAAGCATCAGTATATTAACCAGGGATGTGGAAATACGGATTTTTATGCCCCCGCATCGATAAGATCGGGGGCATATTGTTTTACCGGTGTCAGTCTGTCTGTCTGTCCATCTGTCCGTCTGTCTGTCTGCAAAACTTTACCTCCAACTAAACATTTTCCTATAACTTCAACCCTGATTAAGTTACAATGCTAATATTTGGTATGTAGATAGGTCTCAACAAGGCGCAACTGGGGAAGGTCATTTCATCAAGGTCAAGGTCAAAATTATAACCCTTTACCCGTTTCTAAAGAATTCTCGTTTCGGGGGCATAGTGTATCACAAACACATCTTGTTTCTACTTGTCTAAATGTGATTTTCTTCTTGTCCAGGATCAAAATGGACTTGCCCATGAAAAGATGAAGAACAGATAAATTTTGAGAAAACATTATCTTTAAAGAAGAAAATGCTGGAAATCAGCATTTTCTTTATTAAAAACAATATTTCTAGCCTTAGATACAAACATTGCGCTCATAAATCTCTTCTATCTATTTAGTACAATTCCAAGACTTGCCCTGATATTTACTTGTCCACGGACAAGTAGCCTCGAAAAATGTACTTGCCCATAGGTAGAAAAGCCCATGTTGGACAAGTCGGGCATGGGAATTCCACACCCCTGTATTAACCTCTTTCAAACTAGGTAAGCTCATTATCCTAGGACCCCAGGGGCGGAGCCAGGGGGATGGAGATGTGAGGGGAGGGTATATTCATGAAGCAACAGTTCACTGACTCTCTTATTTCTGAAATTGTAACCCATGGATACAGAGGGCAAAAAAGTTTTTCTCCTTCTTTAAAATTTGCCCCAGGCCTTTGAATTTGTAATTTTTGGATTCCAGGTACATAGTCTATATATGTATAAAGTATAGCCAACTTGTATCATAATCCTAACCTTAACATGAAATTAGACTGTTGAAAGAAAAAATAGCCTTTATCTCAGGTGAGCGTCTCAGGCCCAACAGCCCTCTTGTTGCAGACGGTTGGTAGTTTTAAAATAGGTACATTGTTTAAACACATTGCTTGTATTGTACATGTGTTATTCATTTCTACTTCAATCGTGATTTTTCTTTGCAATTGGATCAAATCACTCAGTATTACATCATCAAATCACATATTTATAGACCGACTTTGAAGAAAGCATCAATAGATTAAGATAAAATGGTGAGAGTATCTTAATTGCAAAGACCACTCATACTAACGGGGTAGCGGCAAATTAAAGGAAATTTTCGCTGGTAACCATGGGAATCTTTATGTAATTAATAACCCAGATTACAAACCAACTAGCTACATAATAACTGATTACATGAATACAGATCATTAGTAGTGAAAATCAAGGTAAGAGGTGATTTGTGACACTTTGTTAGTCCTTGATAGGATAAATTACACCTTTGAAACAAAGATAGGAGTTAGTGCTATAATCATACTTTCGGGACTTGAACATTGGGCTTTGAACCACTGATGTTTGAATTAGAAAGAGTATTCTAACAAAGATGAGGAAAGAAGAATATCGGGATTGCGTAAAGTATTTGTATGAACACATACATACAAACCAGAGACATTTAAATTAAAGACGTTCTACTTTAGCTTATTTTCAGAAATTAACTGGTATAGTGATATATTTTCGTCCCATTTTTCTCAGCCCGGATTATTGATAGCATCGACTTGAAACTTGATGTGCAGGTTCACCTAGGTGTCCTACGTTCCAAATTCCTGCTGTTCTGAATCGCAAGCACTTTGTTTAGTACTAACTGAATATGAAAAGAGCAAAACAAATTTGAAGGATATGATAATGATGAATCAATGATATTCAATACTTGAAAACAGTAATTTGAATTTAATTGAACTCTTGAACACACATTTCTCTAAATCAGTACATTCAGGCCTATGAGGCAATACAGGTGCTCAAGCACTTAAAGTTAATTAACCTCAAGAGTATAGTTCTTGGAAAGCTAGTAGAAAACAAAGAAATTGCTACTAATCAGTAATTTCTTCATTTACTGCAAGGTTTTCTGCCCTGAAAGACAGAATTTTTTGAGAATTTCATTGACTTAGAATTGCCATCTGCAATTTCTGTCAATTTGGACCCGCACCTGGTTTTGGGTTCTAGATCATAAACACTGAAGATCAAATTCTGTCCTCTTCCACAGGGCTCTTGCTCTACTGATATTTAGGGAAGTTTTTTGGAATAAAGAAATTACCCTTGATTTCTGAATAAATTACATCTATTAACTTTTTATAGTGGTTAGAAATTGTTAGAGAATCTTCCTTAGCTAAATATCGTTTCTTTGGCCAATAAGCAGACGGAAAGTTTTAGATTTGTCTAAATTGAAATGTGTTGCAGACAACAATTTGAAAGTAATGAAATTTTGGATTATTTCTCTTTTGGGTAGAAAACCTTGTGGATAATTAAGAAATTGCTTGAGACAAGCAATTTCTTCATATTCTACAATGTTTTCCAAAGCTTTTTTCCTTGGGGGCTTCTAAAAGCATCACTCATAGGAATGGGTTAAGGTAAATTATTTTTTTAATAATATTTGGAGGAAAACTGACATATAATCTTTGCTTATTTACGTATGTGAATACATGAACAAATACAATTAACACGAAACTCAAAACTTCACTAACAATTGTTCCTGTTATCTTATCAGCACATTTACAATTAAATGCCAGCTGTGTGGTTGGAGAGATAGCTAATTCTAAGAAAATGGTCTCTAGTAATATGGCAACTAGATAAATAGGCAGTAAACCAGTCAAATGCAGATAAACATGAGGGAACCAATCTGAAACATATCCTCTCTTTGATTGGCTAGTTTTGATTTATGGATATCTCTGTCAAAGTACTATTTCAAACCTTATTCCAACTTGAAGGATGCTGTTAACACATACATTGTCTGGTGAATACAGTACTGTTCTAAGTGTCTGTACATTTAACAGTCACACACACGCACACACATATATATAAGGATGATGGTGTTTTTTTTTTCAGTGTAAAATTGATTTATCTTTCATTAACCCTATCCTGGTTTTTGAAATTTTAGACTGGTCCAAATTGAAAGAGGATGCAGACGACAATGAAAATTGGATACAATTCCAAATAAAACCACCCTATGTGGTAGAAAACATTGTGGGAAAAGGAGAAATGGCTTATTATAAGCAATTTCTCCTTTTTCCACAATGTTTTCTCAAGTATAAAATCACAGTGACGTAAAATCCAGGGTTTATCCAGGAAAGGGTTAAGTAAACAACAAAAGCTATAATTTCACTAACGTTGGAGCCAGGAGTGGACATGTGTTTTTGTTGTTCACAAAATGAAAGGTAAAACGATCTTCCACAAAAAACAAATAATTATTCTATTTCTTGAATGAAAAATTTGACAAAAAATGATACTTTTGGGGGAAATTTCTAAAAAGCGCCTCATTTCACATTGGAATTACTTGGTACCTTGATGACATCAAAAGGAGATATAGCTTGTTACAAGTATTTTCAACTTTCCCACTTTGTTTTCCAGGTCTTAAAAAATAATGCTTGTATGAGGAAGAGTGGTATTTACTGCTTGTCCTCTCAGCAATGATTTTGGACTTTTAATCTTAACCCTTGTCATGCTGAGCCCGGAATATTCCGGTTTTGGCAGGAGGTGTAGACTAAGATCAGACTGCACTTATGTGCAGGCTGATCTTAGTCTACACCTTCTGCTTGTACTTTTCCTGCCAGAGTTGTTAATGAAGTTGATTTCTAAAAGAAATATTGATTTTTGAACAACAAGTTCTTTCATTGCTTTCAGCCCTTTGATTTGACAGCATTTCAGTAAGGTAATTTATACAGCATGACAAGGGTTAAAAGTCCTTTCTTGTATGGCAAAGAGTTGTTTAACCTATTAAGACCATAGGGTCTTGATTGAGTCTGTAAGGTGAGGAATTACAGCAGACAGGAGAAATTCTTTGCCAAGACAATTTTTAACTGCTCTCGCTGCCAAATCATTCCATGTATTTTTGGCTTTATCATACTCAATAGAAGAGTTTAGAATTGGCAAAATGATCTGATTTGTTTGCTCACCTGAGCACAAAGTGTGAGGTGAGCTAATGTGATTGGTCATTGGCCATTTTCCAGCCATCATTATATCCCTGTGATCAAAAACACCCCTACCTTTAGGGATCCAAAATAGGGAATTTCACTCAATATATGAAAGTTAAAAAAATCTTCATAACTATAAGGCCTGGAGCATTCATAATTGGAATGTAGCATTGCCAAATAGTTATCGACCATGTTAGTTGAAATTATACCCCCTTGAGTCAAAATCAGTCCTGCCTAAGGGGTGCAAAGTTTGGAAAAATGCTCAATTGCAGCATGTTCCAATATCTATTCCTCGATATTAATAAGGTGTAATACATTAATATTTCAGATATAGCATAACCACATGGTTCTCCACCAATCTCTTGAAAAATTATTCCCCTGGAATAATCAAAGGACTGAAATTCCTGAGAGCGGTTTTACTGGCTTATCAATAACCACACTCAATAATGATGTCTACATGTCACCCATGTATCATTTAAGAATCAGTAAAGGCACTTACACACAAGGTGCATTTTAACCAAGTTTTTTTTTTAAACCTAACATATAAATCCTGCAAAAAGAATCCCCAATTTGCAAAAAAAACAAAAAAATAAGAATATAAAGCAGTGTGTCTACATAGCAACGGAGCAATGAAACACAAACAGGGCCACCAACATAATTCATCCAAAAATGCATCTAGGGTTACCACAGTTTATAGCGAATGTTTCTTTTTATGCACCCGCATCGATAGATCGGGGTTATATTGTTTTACCGTGTCCGTCTGTCTGTTCGTCCGTCTATCTGTCTGTCCTTCTGTCTGCAAAACTTAACCTGCCAACTAAACATTTTCCTTTAACTTCAACCCTGATTAAGTTACAATGCTAATATTTGGTATGTAGATAGGTCTTAACAAGGCAAAACTGTGGAAGGTCATTTCATCAAGGTCAAGGTCAAAATTTTTATGCTTTTCCCTAAAACAATACTCAAAAACTTAACCTACCAACTAAACATTTTCCTATAACTTCGTCCCTAATTAAGTAACAATGCTAATATTTGGTATGTGATAGGTCTCAACAAGGCACAACTGGGGAATGTCATTTCATCAAGGTCCTTTTCCCTAAAACAAAGAAGAAAAAAATAATAAAAATCACCCGTTTCTAAAGAATTCCTGTTTCGGGGGCATGGTGTTACACAAACACATCTTGTTATTATACTAAAAGTACAAAAAATTCAAATTCAAATTTCAATAAGTACCTTAAAAATCATGTGATATTACAAGATGTGGAAGATTTTGCACCAAGGCAACAAAGACGAGGTGGTGTAGCGGTATTACGAAGGACAACATGAGAAACAAAATAAGTAAACTGAATTCCAAACATCAAAATGTCATTGAGTACCTTAATACCCTCTGTAAAAATTTTAAAGCCCTGAAATGATAATTGGATAACATGTTTTCATATGAAAATAGAAGTTTACTGTTTAGCATGATTTCGCTATTTTTGCTTTAATCATAATGTTTTCCCTAAATTTATTTCGACAGTGCGTGAAGAATTGTGGTGTGAGGCTATGGGTTAAATGGACAAGGAAATAGAAACTAACAGTTGATTTTTAGCTCACCTGAGCATGAAGTGCTCAAGTGAGCTATTGTGATCACCTTTCGTCCGGCGTCTGTCAAGGTGGTCCCCTTTGAAAATTGCTAAAAGAATAGAAATCTATTAAAACTTCTGGTTGCCATGGCAACAAAAGTGAAATTTTAAAATAATCTTTAAAAATCTTCTCTTCCTGACCCAGAAGGTGTAGAGCCTTGATATTTTGCATGAAGCATCAGTATATTGATCTCTAACAAAATAGCTAAAATCTTGATCCCCGGGAGATGGGGTGGTGGTGGGATTGGGTGGTATAGGCACGAAGTGTCAGTTTACAGACTTCTTTCTTATTTCTGAAATTATAACCCATGGATCCAGGGGAGTGAAAAGTTTTTTTCTTCTTTCAAATTATCCTAAAGCCTTGGAATTTGTAATTTAGACTTTTGGATCGCCAGGTACATAGTCTTTATATGTCAGTGTGGCCCACTTGTATCATAATCCTAACCATAACATGAAATTAGAATGTTGAAAGAAAAAGAGACATTATCTCATGTGAGGGCCCAGGGGCCAAGGCCCTATGGTTGTACACATTACTATTCAGTGGATAAGGAAGAGGGAAAGTTTCTATAAATCTTTTTAAATTTCACTTTCCACTGGCTTTGTAATAATGGCTGTCAAAAAATAGGCAGATTGCATGACTTTGCAATTAAAGTCTGTGGAGATAAATAAAGTCTGCTTACTTTGTGCATAATACATCACCTGGAAAAGGAATAAAGTGTTACACCCAAAGAGAATTAACCCTTGTCATGCTGGTTTAAAAATTTGTTTTGAAATTGCATGAAAATCAAAGGGTTAAAAGCACTGAAAGTACTACTTGTAGATCAACATTTTTCGAAATTTCAATTTTATAAGCATGTCCAACTTAAAGGCACAAATAGGCAGTGTAGACTAAGATCAGACTGTACTTAATATGTGCATGCTGATTTGTCTTTACCTCCTGCCAAACAGGAATATTACAGGTGAGCATAACAAGGGTTAAGAGTTGTTGAATGTCTTCTGTTGACCTATTCCCACACAATTGCACCTTTTAAGCCCCCCAAGAAAAAGCGTTGAAAACATTGTGAAAAAGAAGAAATTGCTTCTACCAGCAATTTCTTCTTCGTACTAAATGTTTTCTTTCTTAAAAGACAAAGATTGTTTAAACCTAATCAACTTAACACTGTCATCTGCAACATCATTGAAATTAGACTTGTCTCTTGTAATTGGTTCAAATTGCATCAATTTGAAATTTAAAAAAATGGCTGCTATCATGTCTTTTGAAATCTGATGAATATTTTATCTGTGACCCAATATTGACTCAGTGTAGATGAACCCTTTCCTGTTCAATAACTGGTTTTAAATCTAAAATTTCATCAACTGTAAATTGTCGTCTGCAACTCCTTTTAAGTTAGTCCAGTCTAAAAATTTGTTGTGTG
The DNA here is from genome assembly GCA_946902895.1 of Fragum fragum. Taxonomy (NCBI): domain Eukaryota; kingdom Metazoa; phylum Mollusca; class Bivalvia; order Cardiida; family Cardiidae; genus Fragum; species Fragum fragum. Next base: position 52,511,228 of record OX336377.1, read on the forward strand.
ATAATGTTTAAAATTGTGTTACTTCACAAAATTTGTTGTCAGTAACATGTTAGAAAAAAATATAATGGTTGGTTGGTAACTTAAATGTTGTAACTACAGCTGTAGTTAGGGCATTTAAGAAAATGCAAAACGTAAATGTTGGGAGTTCAAAGTTAACTTCAGCTCTAAATGAAAGATGATTTTTTAGCTCACCTGAGCACAAAGTGCGAGGTGAGCTATTGTGATCGGTCGTTGTCCGACGTCCGTCCGTCCGTCTGTCCGTCTGTCCGTCTGTCCGTCTGTCCGTCCGTCCACAATTTCTTTAAAAATCTTCTCCTCCTAAACCAGTAGGCCAATCAAGCTGAAACTTTGCAGGGATGATCTTTGGGTGAAGTTCTACAAAAGTTGTTAAAAGAATTAAATTCCGTCAAAAACTTTGGTTGCCGCGGCATGTGAAAATGGGATTCTTAAGTAATTCTGTAAAAATCTTTAAAAATTTTCTCCTCCTAAACCAGTAGGCCAATCAAGCTGAAACTTTGCAGGGATGTTCCTCGGGTGAAGTTCTACAAAAGTTGTTAAAAGAATTTAATTCCGTCAAAAACTTTGGTTTCCGCGGCATGTGAAATTGGGAATCTTGAATAAATCTGTAAAAATCTTTAAAAATCTTCTCCTCCTAAACCAGTTGGCCAATCAAGCTGAAACTTTGCAGGGATGTTCCTTGGGTGAAGTTCTACAAAAGTTGTTAAAAGAATTTAATTCCGTCAAAAACTTTTGTTGCCGCGGCATGTGAAAATGGGAATCTTTAGTAAATCTGTAAAAATCTTTAAAAATCTTCTCCTCCTAAACCAGAAGGCCAATCAAGCTGAAACTTTGCAGAGATGATCTTTGGGTGAAGTTCTACAAAAGTTGTTAAAAGAATTAAATTCCGTCAAAAACTTTGGTTGCCGCGGCATGTGAAATTGGGAATCTTGAATAAATCTGTAAAAATCTTTAAAAATCTTCTCCTCCTAAACCAGTTGGCCAATCAAGCTGAAACTTTGCAGGGATGTTCCTTGGGTGAAGTTCTACAAAAGTTGTTAAAAGAATTTAATTCCGTCATAAACTCTGGTTGCCGCGGCATGTGAAAATGGGAATCTTTAGTAAATCTGTAAAAATCTTTAAAAATCTTCTCCTCCTAAACCAGTAGGCCAATCAAGCTGAAACTTTGTAGAGATGATCTTTGGGTGAAGTTCTACAAAAGTTGTTAAAAGAATTAAATTCCGTCAAAAACTTTGGTTGCCGCGGCATGTGAAAATGGGATTCTTAAGTAATTCTGTAAAAATCTTTAAAAATTTTCTCCTCCTAAACAAGTAGGCCAATCAAGCTGAAACTTAGCAGGGATGTTCCTCGGGTGAAGTTCTACAAAAGTTGTTAAAAGAATTTAATTCCGTCAAAAACTCTGGTTGCCGCGGCATGTGAAAATGGGAATCTTTAGTAAATCTGTAAAAATCTTTAAAAATTTTCTCCTCCTAAACAAGTAGGCCAATCATTCTTAAACTTTGCAGGGATGTTTTTTAGGTGAAGCTCTTCAAAAGTTGTTAAAAGAATTTAATTCCGTGAACTCTTGTAACTGCGGCATATGAAAATGGGAAATTTAGAAAATTTTTGTTGTCTTTTTTTTTTAACAGACTACAAGGCCAAAGGCATTTATATTTTATATAGAGCTCAATCATATTGTTTTCAACCAAGTTTTTTTAAATATTTAAACATGGCCCTTTCCAAGGCATCCAAGGATATGAAAAACACTCAATAAGAGCATGTTCAAATATTTTCCACTCCTCATGTATAAGTTGTAATGCATTCATATTTTTATTTATAGTACATCCAGATTGTTCTCTACCAAGGTTGCTAAAATTACACCCATTGAAGTTGCAGACAGTAATTAGAGTTTGATTGAAATCTAAATACAAAGAATTTCAGGTAGAAAACACTGTGAGAAATGGATAAATTGCTTGTCACTCCCTTTCTCACTATGTATTTTTCAAACCTGTTTTTCCTGAAGGTGACAAATTCTGGGATAGTTTGGTAATGGATTAAACTATAAAGCCAAAGGCATTCATTATTATTGTAAAGCATTACTGGATTGTTTTGTACAAAGCCCAAAATCTTATATATCTTTTATTAATTTTGCTCAAGTTGTGTCTTTTTTATACAAAAAAGTACTGTAATTTGGAGATGCCTCAGGTGAGCGATTTAGGACCATCATGGTCCTCTTGTCTATTGATATTTTGATTGACATCTGCGATCCATCAATTTCCCAGGCCACAGCCATAGCACCTAGAACTCATAGTAATGGGGTTCCAGGTTTGATCCCTGGCCGCGGTGAATATCCTTTCTGACATTTGTCTCTCACCAATGGGTGGATTATCATTAACCTTAGTGCTATGAGCAGCTGGAGACTCGGAAAAGATGTGGCAGTACTTGTGTGAGAAATACCAGGAATCCATGATTAGGTGCTCTAGCTGATGCAATACGGGTGAAATACTGTTCAATCATCAATCCATCAATTTCCCTGTATAACTTCTATATTTATATAGACCATGTCCCAATTTTCAATCATGGGGTGTTGTGGATTTGATCCCCAGCAGCAGCACTTATACTTTCCAACATTTGTCTCTCACCAATGGGTAGATAATTGTAAACCAAGTGAGATAGCAGCTGGAGGCTAGGAAAGGATGTAATGGTGGTACTGGTGCGAGATATACCAGGAATCCAATGTTAAGTGATCCATGTGATATGACTGAAAAATTGTTAAAAATGGTGTCAAACCCCATTCAAACAAATAAACCAAGATTTTGATTTGAGTTAATCCATTACCAGATGGTAAATTTCTAGACTGGTCTAAATTCAAATAAGTTGCAGATGACACTTCAAAAAACAATGATAGTCAAATAAGGCTAGAAAACATGAAGGTGAAGTTCTTCAAAAGTTGTTAAAAGAATTTAATTCCATCTAAAACTCTGGTTGCCGCGGCATTTGAATTGGGAATCTTTAGTAATTCTTTAAATATCTTTAAAAATCTTCTCCTCCTAAACAAGTAGGCCAATCAAGCTGAAACTTTGCAGGGATGTTCCTTGGGTGAATCTCTTCAAAAGTTGTTAAAAGAATTTCATTCTGTGAAAAAATGTTGTAACCGCGGCATATGAAAATGGGAAATTTTAGTAAATCTTTGTTGTTGTTTTTTTCATAGACTTCAAGGCCATAGACCTTTATATTTTGTAAAGAGCTTAATCATATGGTTCTCTACCAAGTTTTTAAATATTCAATCTCTGGGGTCAAAAATGGCCCCACCCCTGAAGTCCGAAGTTTGGAAAATGCTGAATTAGAGCAATTTCAAAAGAATTCTCCTCTTAAGCTATAAAGTCTAGGATATTCATATTGGGTATGTAGCATAACTAGATGGTTTTGTACTATATCACTTTAAGTTGTCCTCCCAGGGTCAAAAACGGCCCTGCACTAGAAGTCCAAAAATTGGGAAAAACGCAAAATTTGAGTATGTTAAAAAAAATCTTCATTTTAAGGTGGAGGGCATTTATATTTTGAGTGTAGCATAGCCTGGCTGTAATCTATCAATTTTGATTAAAATTATGCCTGTAGGTTACCCCTTCCCTGGGTGTCCAAAGTTTGTAAAAATGCTAAATTAGACCATGTTCAACAGTCTTCTCCTCCCAATCTACGAAGTCTTAGGCATTCATATTTGGTATATAGCATGAACAGATGGTTCTCTACCATGTTAGCTAAAATCTTAGCCCTGGGATAAAACATGGCACTGCCCTACAGGTCCAAAATTTTGGAAAACATCCAATTAGAGCAACTTCGAAAGTCTTCTTCTTCTGAAATATTGTAGCCCTGCAACAACGGCGGCAGCTCAGGGGGTGACGATATCAACTCAACACACCAATACGCAGTATAGTCTACATGTTTATTTACATATGTACAGAACGAGAACTAGATTCAACAAGTTGCCAAATCGCTGTCTAAAAACTGCCTGCCTGAATGCGGCTTAACCATCCCTATTTATACAATGTTCTAACGGTACCACTCTGGTAGGGGACCAGGAACAAGGATCCAGAAACAATGATTGCTTGACCTACCAGGAATATAGACAACAATAAACAATATGCATTGTTTACATGTTCGATACATGTTCTACATGTATCGAATACCGGGTTCTATCATCCTTTTAATTTTATGCAGTGGAAATATTCTTTAACATTTACAGAGCAACATGACCAGTCTAAAATATTAGTAACAAGCAATAACGCATCAATGTCATTGCGTTACAATATAAGGTGAAGGGCATTCATATTTGGTATGTAGCATGACTAGATAATTTTGTACTATGTTACAGGAAAATATGCTCTTAGGATAAAAACGTCTCTGCTCCTGGGGTCGAAAATTGCATAAATTGCATTGAAAGAATTCTAGTATAGTTTGGTAATGGATTAAACAATAAAGCCAAAGACATTCATTGTAATTATAAAGCATTACTGGATTGTTTTGTACAAAGCCCAAAATTTTATATTTGTTTTATTTATTTTGCTCAAGTTGTGTCTTTTTTATACAAAAAAGTACTGTAATTTGCAGATGCCTCAGGTGAGCGATTTAGGAACATCATGGTCCTCTTGTTTCAGTATGTATAGAGTCGGGGTTGTATGTTAATTGATTAAAAGACAAAGATTTTAAAGATTTTATCAATTTAACATAGTCATCTGGAACTTCTTTGAATTTGGACTGGTCTAAAATTTTCTAGTGTGGTAATGGATTAAGCATTTTTTGCCATGAGAATCAACAGTAGATACAGCCAATCAACCCTTCTTGTGCTAAACCCAAAATATTCCTGTTATGGCAGATGTGCAGTCTGATCTTAGTCTAAACCCCCCCCTTATCTTTAAGGAGTTGCTTATCAGTCGTTTTTACTAAACAAATATTAACCAAAAATTTGTGAATCCATTTCTTGCATTCCTTTGATTTTGATACAATATTTTAACATATTTTATTATATTGTCAAATATTGTCTGTCCTCTCTTTTTAGCTCACCTGAGCACAAAGTGCTCATGGTGAGCTTTTGTGATCATTGAATGTCTGTCGTCCGTTGTGCGTTGTGGGCCGTCAACAATTGAAGTGTTTACACTCTAGGGGCCACAGTTTTGACACAATCTTCATGAAAATTGGACAGAATAATTGTTGGGTCATGAGGATGACCCTAATTGATTATAGGAGGGTTCTATCAGAAAACACAGGAAAAGGGGCCTTAATGACAATTTCTTTGTTTACACTCTAGAGGCCACAAATATGGCTCTATTTTCATGAAACTTTGCCAGAATAATAATTAGGTCATACAGGTGAACCCTATTGATTATCATGAGGATCTTTCCGAAAACACAGGAAAAGGGGTCTTAATGACAATTTCTTTGTTTACACTCTAGAGGCCACAATTTTGGCTTAATCTTCATGAAACTAGGTCAGAATAATTGTTTGATCATGAGGATGAACCCTATTGATTATTTGAGGATTCTATTGAAAAACACAGGAAAAGGGGCCTTAATGACTATTTCTTTGTTTGCAGTCTAGAGGCCAATCTTCATGTAACTTTGCCAGAATTATTATTAGGTCATACAGATGAACCCTTGATTGTTTGAAGGATATTTCAGAAAACACAGGAAAAGGGGCCTTAATGACAATTTCTTTGTTTACACTCTAGAGGCCACAATTTTGGCTCAGTTTTCATGAAACTTGGTGAGAATAATTGTTAGGTCATAAGGATGAACCCTATTGATTATGGAAAGGTTCTATTGGAAAACACAGGAAAAGGGGCCTTAATGGCAATTTCCTAACAATTACTCTGGCCTAGTTTCATGAAGATTGAGCCTAAATTGTGGCCTCAGGGTGCTTGTTAAGTCATAAAGATGAACCTTATAGATTATGGGAAGGTTCTATAAGATAACACAGGAAAAGGGGCCATAATGACAATTCCTTTGTTTACAATATAGAAGTCACAGTTTCGCCTTAATCTTCATGAAACTGATTATAGTTATTTGTCTCTAGTAGCATTTTTTTTAAAGGCAGACAGTTCAGGTGAGTGATCTAGGACCATCATGGTCCTCTTGTTCTGTCCATGGTCGACCTTTTTTGAGCTTTTCTGTAGCTTACCCATACATTTATTCATAGATTTCAAAATAATTGGCTGAAATCAGCACAAAGTGCAAGGAGAGCTTTTGTGATGGTCACTGTCCATCCAACTGTCTGTCTTTCTATCCAGAATCTTTAAAAATCTTCTCCAAAACAAGTAGGCCAATCAAGCTGAAACTTTACAAGGATGTTCCATTGGGTGAAGCTCTACAAAAGTTGTTAAAAGAATTGAATTCAGTGAAAAACTCTAGTTGCCATGGCATTTGAAAATTGGAATTTTTAGTAAATCTTTAGAAAGTCTTCTCCTTAACTATATGGCCTATGGCATTCATATTTGGTATGTAGCATAACTAAATAGTTTTGTTGAATGTTATTGAAAATTATGCAACTGGGATTGAAAAATGACCATTTAAGGTTTAAATTTTGAAAAAACACTCAATTGCAGCAAGGTTAAAAGTCTTACTTGTTTTGGAGAAGATTTTTAAAGATTCTGGATAGAAAGACGGACAGTTGGATGGACAGTGACCATCACAAAACGTGCAGCTCGCATCATTCTTGACCATCCAGTAGATACTCCATCAGAAATATTATTCAAAATCTAGGATGGATGAAATTTACTGATAGAGTAGACTACAAAAAAGCTATACTTATCTTAAAAGCTTTAAAAAAGGATTTGGCTCCAAAGTATATTAAAGCAAAATGTATCAAACAATCATTTAAGCATAATTTTAAGCTAAGATCATCTGACAATGATAATTTACAAGTACCCAAAGGTTATTTACAGTGGAAATTTCCAGATGGTCAAATCTAAAATTAGTCTCTGGGGAAAAGAGGAATTTATTACTTCTCTGATAAATGATTTCATTTTACAATTTTGTACTGTTTAAATTTCATAACCATTTAATGCTATTACTAGATATTCACAGCCTGTATCCCTTGATATTTATAACAAGCTTATATTGTGATCATAGAGTCTTAAATTTTGTTTCATCAAGGGAAACATAATAGCTGAAAGAGAAAAGTTAACTTATAAGACTGACAATAAAGACGTTATTATTATTATTCTAAAATATAGGGCATTCATATTTGGTACATGTACTATATTTGCCGATTAATCAGGTGAGCAATTTAGGTCCGTCATGGTCCTTTTGTTTTAGCATATTTGTTCTTAATCATGAGAAGATATGCAAAAAATTTGAATAGATCTCATTTAACCCATTTCCACACAATACCTCCTTTTTACTCCCCTGGAGAAAAAAGCTTTTGAAAACATTGTGGAAAATGAAGAAATTGCTTGTTTTGGCATAGCTGTTCTTAATCATGAGTAGATGTGCTGTTTCAAACAAAAATTTTGAATAGCTCTCATTCAAAGGTCATAGGTCAATGATTTAGCTTGTCAGAATTGTTAAGTGCACCAACATTTTATGGATTGGTTTCAAATTGATTTTGGCACAATTTTTCTAGATCATAGGAAAAATTGTGCCATTTCAAACAAACTTTTGAATAGCTTACAATTCAAGGTCACATATCAAGATCAAACACTAATTTAAAGCTTTTGGGAGTTAACGATACTGTTTCATTTATGGACTGATTTTAAAATAGTTTTGTTACAGAACTGATGGTCTTTATGATTGGGTTTGCTACTTGGAAAAAAATACCCCAAAATGACACTATTTGACGCCCTACTAGACAAACAGTTGGAAAACATTGTGAAAAATGAAGAAATTGCTTACAACAAGCAATTTCTCCATTTTCCACAATGTTTTCTACCCAGGAAGTAGAAAAAATCTAAAATATCATCAACTTTAAATTGTCGTCTGAAACTTCTTGCAATTGTCTAAAATTTTACCGTCTTAAGTACTGGGTTTAAGTTCAAAGTCAGGCAAGAAAATCTGTATAAGTTGAGTGTATTAGGCTTAACCCATTACCACACAATGACTTTTTCTGACTGTCTGAAGAAATACAATCTGAGAAAACTATGTGGGTACCAAGCAATTCCTCAATATTTTCAACCTTATATGGCACTAGTTATCCGATTGTAGTGCAATTTTAACTGTTCCTTTTCAATACCTGGTTTTTATACTTGAGAAAACATTGTGGAAAAAGAAGAAATTGCTTGTGACAAGCAATTTCTTCATTTTCCGCAATAGTTTCTACCCTATTGAATGATAATTTTTCAAATAAAATCAATTTTATACTGTCGTCTGCAAATTCTTTGAATTTGGGCAAGTCTAAAATGTTGCAAAACAGAAAAGGGTTTAATGACGTCTGTGACTTCTTTCATTTTGGACTAATCTCAAATTTTGTCATCTGGTCATGGGTGAGGGGCACACTTCATAGACAATGTCTGTTGCAGAAGACGATCTCAATTCAACAAAGTAACTTATTCAGCCTGTCTTTTAGACATTTTCACTTTGCTCTCTTATAGATTCTTGTATCTGCTACCAAATATGTACAATAATCTTCTGAGTTTGAATATTGGATGATACAAGGGGAAAGATGAGTGATACCAAATAATGATAGATCTGTATGGAGAATAATGATTTGTAGCTACATCATGATAAATCTTATTTGTCTTGCAGGAGCACACATTTAGGGAGATAGGAACTTACAGGCTGGTGGTGACAGCGGAAAATATTTATGGAAGTCGAATTGTTACAGTAACTATGGTTAGTACAAAATTGATGTTGTAGAATTTACATGTTTAGCAAATACTTTTTGACTTGAAAGAGGCTACAGATGTCATTTGAAATATTACAAAGTTTTTAAACTTTGTGTCAAATAGATTGAAAACTATCATTGGAAAATATGTAAATGCTTGTTTTCCAGCATTTAATTTTCTTTCCCACAATATTTTCCATGGTTACTTTTTTCAGCATTGTGGACGTGGCATGATATAGCTGTTTATGCACTTCAAAACACCGTCCTTTCTTCAGTGTATAAGAATGCAGGATTTAGGGTAAAGTTGTAATGGGTAAAAACAATAATTGTTATAATCAAATGCACTGATGATGGACTGGTGATGGACGTCCTTGTTGGCATAGGTGAGTGATAATCCCATGTTAGTGTGTAGAAAATGGGATTTTTCATATACATAATCTGTTGAAGGCAAAACATCTCAACCAGCCTGGCTGGTTTAATTTGTAATACATGATGTTTTCAATTCTAGTGTCCGAAGCAAGATCATTTGTTAGGCAAAATTAAACCAAAACCATCAGCAAGAGGACCATGATGGTCCTTTATCACTCCCCTGAATTTGATATTTATAAGCTTTATCATAGTTTTCCCTTCATTTTCTAATATTTTAGCTTTCACAGCATTGTTAATGCTTTGAGATATTTTGAAGGGTATTAGACAATCATGAATGTCACACACTAGAGCCCTTTGACTCATGGTTTGAGAGGAGAAGGGTTTTAGAGGATTTCCCTTTTCATTTCTATGTAAAATCCGGGATAAACCTAATTTTTAATGTAGATTAATAATTTGATTAAGCAATGTCACATACCAAATACCACTCCTCTTAGTTTTATGTTTTAGGAGAGGATTTACTATGATTTCCGTATTCATTTCTTTGTAAAGTCTTGATTCCCACAATATAGGTCCAATTTTCATGTTAGTAAAATCACTTGAAAAGCAATTAGATGATTGACCATGCAAATTATCCTTTCAGTTTAGGTTGATATTTTAAGATTTCCTTATTTATCTTAAAGTAAAATCTAGGGGTCTACATTATAGGGCAAATTTTTAAGTTACAGCAACCCTTTGAATTAAATTTTGATTGCGGGCCATTAGGTGATGTCACATCCCAAACATAACATCTCTAGACGTTTCGTTTTGGTAGGAGAAGAATTTTAAGATTTCCCTCTAAATATATATCTAATATACACAATATACGGGATCAAATTTCAAGAAAGATTTGAAGTATTTGGGTAGATGGCCATTAGACGATGTCACATCTCAAATATATAAGTTCTTGGCTTTTAGATTTGGGAGGAGATCTTTTTTAAAAAAAATCACTCTGTTGCCATGGCAACCAGAGTTCTTCATTGAATTCAATTCTGTGAAGCAATTTGAAAGAGCATCACCAACTTATAATTCTTTGAAGTTTCATAAAAATCTGACAGGCAATAAAAAAACGAGGGCATATTGTTTTACTCTTATCTGTCAGATTTAAATATTTTCAATTACTGTAAGACTATTCAAGATACAATGTTCATATTGGGTATGACGATAGATCTCGATAGGCATCTGCACATACCAAAGTTAAGGTCATGTGACAAAGTCAATGACATTTTCATAGCAAAATCACAAGTACAATTACTTCAAGCCCATTCACGATACAATGCTCATATTTCACAAGATGGTAGATTTCATCAATACAGATCTTTAGATACCAAGGTTGAGGTCATGAGTCAAGGTCATTTTTATGGTCAAACTTCTTCAAAAACTTAAACCCAAAGCTTAATATTCATAATTTCTTCAATCCTATTCTTGATACACTGCTCACTTTTAGCTCCTGGCTGAAAGCCAGCAAGCTATTGTCATGGTGTTGTGTCCGTCGTTCTCAGAACCCTATTGATGGATTTGAACCAAATATCACTGGATTGACCCTTGGGTGATCCTTTATCAGATTTCGTCAAAGAATTTTGATAGGACAGAGAAGATAGCTTTAGGGGGGGTGGGGGGTGGGTGGGGGGGGGGGAATGAGGCGGGCTTATTTCCATATATGGTGAAAACTTTGGAAATCATCTTCTCAGAAACAATTGATGGATATTAACCAAATTTCACAGAAATGATTCTTTGGTGACCCCTTATTAGACTGCTAAAAAATGAATTGATTGGCTTTAAACATTGCTATAATAGATTGGGCTTATTTCCGTATATGATAAACAGTGAAAACCTACAATGTGCAGGATGGTTTTCAACCAAATTTCTCACCATGATCAAGGTCATGTAACAAGGTTAACCCATTCCCACACAGCAAAGTTTTAGACTGGTGCAAATTGAAAGAAGCTGCAGACGAAAATTTCAAGTTGATGGAATTTTATTTTTTTTCATCTTTTTGGATAGAAAAGATTGTGGATATTGAAGAAATTGCTTGATACAAGCAATTTCTTCATTTTCCACAATGTTTTCCAAAGCTTTTTTCTTGAGGGGCGTAAAAAGGAGGGATTAAGTGGGAATGGGTTAAAGTCACACATCAAGGTCACTTTTCTGGAAAAGGCCTGTTATGGGAGTATGGTGTTTCACAAACACATCTTGTTTTGTAATTTTGTATGGACAGACAGATGGATGTCTGACAACTGACAGATGAGCTGAAGTGCTCAGGTGAGCTAAAAAAGAATCAATCATTGCCTCATGCACTATTTCTTTCTCACCAATGAAAACATTTTAAATAATTTGCCTATGAAGTTGGTGTAGCAGCTAATAATACAGTTTTACATGTCCTTATGTAAAAATGACAGGAAGCCATGGTTAACTTAAGTGCACCTACCAACCATGGTTTTACTGAAATACTACAGAAAGTGACCTTAAACCTTATTCACTTAATCACAGTCTAACTAGTTCCCAAAATAAATGCATTTTTAGCTCACCTGAGTTGTTGTCCATCGTCCGTCTGTCATCAATGTCTTTAAAAATCTTCTCCTCCTAAACCATTAGGCCAATCAAGCTGAAATTTTGCAGGGATGTTCCTTGGGTGAAGGTCTACAAAAGTTGTTAAAGAATTTAATTCCATTAAAACCTGTGTTTGCCGCGGCTTATGAAAATGAGTAATTTTAGTAAATCTTTGTTGTTTTTATACCCTTGCATAACAAAGGTATACTGGAATCAGCCTCTCTGTCTGTGTGTCAGTCTGTGTACAAAATAATACCAATTTTGTGTCCTTCAGTTTTGCGTCAATACCATTGAAACTTTATACAAAGATTAACCACATGTTTAAGTTTTGCAAGACACAATTTTGAAAAGTCTTAATTCCCCCTGGTTCAAGAATTATTCCCCCTTGAACTTCGACATTATTTATGCTTTGTAGACATATACAGCTAATTACATTACCAATTTTGTGTCACAAACTCCTCCTTCAGTTTTGCTTCAATACCACTGAGACTTCATAGAAAGATTAACCACATGTTTAAGTTTTGCAAGACGCAATTTTGAATTGTTAATTCCCCCAGGTTAAAAAATTATCTCCCCTTAAACTTGAACATTATTAATGCTTTGTTGACATATACAGCTAATTATACTACCAATTTTGTGTTGCAAACTTCTTCAGTCTTGCTTCAATACTATGGAAACTTTATACAAAGATTAACCATATCTTGAAGTTTTGCAAGATGCAATTTTTAAGTTTTAATTCCTCCTGGTTCTAGAATTATCTCCCCTTGAATTTTAATATTATTTATGCTTTGTAGACATTTACAGCTAATTTTACTACCAATTTTGTGTTGCGAACTCCTCCTTTTTAGAAAAGCATAGTCAGTAGTTATGTCCTTGTATTATTAAAGCTCTCATTACACTGAAAGCACTTACAGGGGTATTAAGTCACATACTGTGACAAGTTCTAGTTTACTTTAGAAGTAGAAACATTGTGGATAATGAAGAAATTGCTTGTAACAAGCAATTGATTCATTTTCCACAATGTTTTCCAAAGCTTTTATTCTTAGGGGCATCTAAAAACTTCACTGAGTGAGAATGGGTTAATGGGCAAGGCTAATTTCCATATATGGTGAATGCTTTTATAATCTTCTTCACAGAAACCAATTGATGGATTTCAACCAAATTTTACAGGAATGATCAATGGGTGACCCTTTATCAGATTCCTTCAAAAAATTAGAATTGGATGATAAATATAGCTTTAATGGGCAGGCCTAATTTCCATATGGTGAAACCTTTTAAAATCTTCTCAGAAACCAATTGATGGATTTCTACCAAATTTCACTTGTTTAATCAACAGGTGACCCTTTATCAGATTCTTTCAAAAAACATGGCTTTAATTGGTTGGACTTGTGTCCATATATAGTAAAAGCTTTGTTAATCTTCTTCTCAGAAACCAATTAATTGATTGCAAATTTCATCGGAATGATCCTTTGGTTATCCCCTTATTTGATTGATTAAAATGATTTGATTGGCTGTAAACATTGCTTTAATGGATCTGGTTAATTTCCAAATATGGTAAACAATGGAAACCTACAATCTTTTCAGATTACAAAATAATGATTATGATTTTTCAACAAAATTTCACAAAATTATACTTTGGTGACCCTTTGTCAGATTCCTTCATAAAATATGGCTTTTACTGTGGGGCTTGTGTCTAGTGAAATTTTGAAAATCTTATTCTTGCAAACTGCAGGATGGTTTTCAACCAAATTTCTCAGAAATGATAAGTAAATTCAGGCTGGTGGAGCAAATCAGGCACTCAAGCGCTTTTAGTTGTTGAGAAAAATTCCTATTGTCTGGGACCCTCTGATCTTTAGGTCCGGGCCTTGCCACCAGACCATGCATTCCACAAGACCAGCCTAAAAGATTGCCCATATTCTAAGAGTTAGCAGATAACAGCTGAAAGTGCAATTTGACCGTTATCTGGTATAGGAGAATTGTAGACTGATCAAATAAAAAGAATGTATACGTTTTAAACATTTGGAGAAAAGGAGATTTGCCAAGCAATTTTTCTTCTCCAAACTTTAATAAGGACCATACACTGTAACTCCATTAAAGCGCTATCAATTACAGCACTAAAATCATTATAATGAGGTGTCAGTTTGGCTTCCGAAATTGGGTGACTGTAATCAATTTTTGTTGCTGAAGTGATGGTTCCCGATTTGAAATTGATGCCAGTTTAACAGTGATTTTTACAATCCTATTAAAAAACATGGGAACCATATAAAAATTGATAATTACCTTAATCCAGGTAAGTATACGTCAGGAAAGAACTTCACTTCTAAAAATGGACAGTAGTGGTGTTCATAATAAATTGCTTTGTTAGGTTTAAATCAATTATTGATTTTGATAAGTTTGGTTACAAGTACAAAACACTTAAATTTTTAAATCTCATATCGTGCACGAATTCGATTTAAAAGGTTTTGTCAGAGAAAAAGTCTAAAACAAAAGTACTGACAATTTATTTCAAGATCCGAATGAAGACATATACTTCAAAGTGACACTAAGGAATCCCACAGCCTTCGATTATTATGACGATTATTGTAACAATCCTGACATTAATAATTATAAATAAAAGCAAGTGTACCCATCACAAATTTTAAGTTAAATCTAGTTTTGCCCAGATTCAGAAATGCGGGTCAAGTTTGTCACTGCGGGATATGTGTGTGTGTGTGTGTTTGTCACTGCGAGTTTGGCTATACAACTTTAATAGTGTAATTATTCTACTTATTCCTCCGTGTCAATTCTTGGATATCACATACAGCTTTATAACAGAGATGAAGTGTGGGTGTGTGTCTCCGTAAACTTTCAGTCAAAAAACTTTTCAGAAAGAACTGAACAGAATTCAACCAAATTTCACAGAAATGATCCTTGGTAGACCTTTATCAGATAACTTCAAAGAATTTTGATTTGATGAAAAACATGCCTTAATAGGTGGGGCTAATTTTCATATATGTAATGAAAGTTATGAAAAACCTCTTCTCAGAAACCACATGATGGACTTCAACCAAATTTCACAGGCATGACTCTTGTGTGACCCTTTATTAGATTCCTTCAAAGAGTTGATTGGATGAAAAACATTGCCTTAATGGGTGGAGTTTATTTCCATACTTGGTGTTTATAGTTACGTGTGTCAGACGGTTAAATTTCAAGGTCGCTTTTTTAAAAAAAAAAACAAAAAAAAACTTGCTATTTTGTGGATGTTCATGTTTGACAAACATATTGATTTTGATACATTATGTGAGGAACGCTAAAATTACAAAGGAATTATTTATGTTTCAGATTGTTGTTGAGAGACAGTTATCAGACCTTCACATTAACCTTGAACCTAGCAATCATTTCATAGCAACAGTTGGTACACCAATATGGTTCAACATATCTGTGATAACAACAACACGAGATAACTTGTACTTGCAAGTTTGGTATGGTGACGGTGCAAACAACATTGTGTCATTGTCTGACACAGACAGACCTGCCTTGATACTTACAGGTGACGGCAAAGATATGGAAATTGCTGCTGATTATGGTGATGGATGTGAGTTTATAGTAGAGTTCTCGTATCTGTACATGCAGGAAGGCTTGTATAAACCACGGGCTGCTATTTTGGATAAATTTGATGAATCATTGATAAATAGAAAAATGACAGAAGTGAGACATGCAGATTCAGATGCTGATTATCTAGATAAAATGAATTCAGAAGATTTAGACAAAAGTGATGACAACTACAAAGAAAACAGTCAGTACGCTCTTGGTGGTTTTCCAGATATCATAAGTGAAGGTGTCGTTAATGACAACCCAAGGTCAAGGTTTGGCTCATATAGTGACCTTCAAGTCTTTGAAAACATCATAGAAGTGAAAGACCCTTTACATGTTCAAAACAATCTTGACAATATAAATGCTGATTACAAGAATAATGGAAGCTTTCAAATCAATAAGGAGTTACTGAGTGCAGAGTTGGAGAGAAACATAATCATTGTCGAGAAATTGGATGGCATCAGACTGCATGGTCCAAATATTGTATCTTGTATAGAAATGAGACAATTCATACTTGAGGTTCCATCCAAGTTTAATGTTTCTGTTCACTGGAGAGTTTATCGTGTGTATGAGCAGGATCTTGAAAATGTTGATGGAGACGGGGCAACAGATTACAATGTTATGTATCAAATGGTTCATGAAACTGAGGGTGCTATATTTATATTCAACTACTCATTTACGGAAGTTGGACAATATGTTATTACGGCACAGGTATCAAATGTATTGAGCAATACTGAAACAAAACACAATATATTGTCCATGTGTCCTGTCAGTAATCTGAAAGCATCATGCAATTATGAGTATATACAAACTGGGCATGAGCTAATGTGTTATGCTGAAGCATCAAGTGGATCGAAATTAATCTTTGAATGGATAATTGATGGCTATAATACTGAGGAACAGTTCAGAGTTCTAGGAAATTACTCATCAATATTTCGATATACATTTACACAGCCAGATATTTGTGATATCAGTGTAACAGCAGTTAATAATATTAGTCTGGCACATGTAATTGTGGAACCTCCAATTAGAATTCAGGACTCAATTACTGATTTTGTTGTTCTTCGTAACATTTGGGCAATAGTTGGACAACCAGTTAACGTTATGACAACCTATCAGCCGACCTCTATTTATAATCAGTGCTGTTATTTTGGATTTAATTTTGGAGAAACAGAAATTCATGGGTTAGAAGGGATTTTCCATAAGACATTAGGGTGCTTCTATATGAGTGATAAGATACAGTTTGAAGAACTTGGGAGACATTTTGTCAAAGTCTACGCCTACAATAGAGTGTCCAATATGACAAAGATAATTGACTTCTGGGCTATTCCAAGTTTAAAGAATGTCTCCATTGAAATTATAAGTAACCCAACAGAGAACAATCATCTCAGACTACTAGTTAAAGACCAAGGTAGGTGATAATCAGATAATTATTGCTGGCTGCACCCTCTGAGCTCCGACAGGAAGTTCTACTTGAATATTAACCCTTGTCATGCTGTATAAATTACCTTACTGAATTGCTGTAAAATCAAAGGGCTGAAAGCACTGATAGAACTTCTTGTTAAAAAATCAATATTTCTTTTATAAATCAACTTCATAAACAACTCTGGCATAAGAAGTACAAGCAGGAGGTGCAGTCTGATCTTAGTCTACACCTCCTTCAAAAACCGGAATATTCCGGGTTCAGCATGACAAGGGTTAAATAGTATAACTTTGAAAAATTTATGGTCGGTAACATGTAACAGAAAGGTAAAATGCTTCATTTTGACGTAAATGTGGTAACTACAGCTTGAATAAGCTGTATTTATGACATTTATGTCGCCAAACCAACAAAATTGCTTCACAAAAATTGTGTCCAAAGTGTTAGAGTTGACTTACAGTCTAAATGAATGATTTGATTGGTCAATTGGTTCTTTAATTGATAGCTGTGATCTGTCACTTTTTATGAAATATCTTTAATTGCAAGACAGAGGAAACTTGAACGATGATAGAAATGTTTAAAGTATTGATAATTTATTCTTGCTCACTTATAAACAAAAGTTAACCCATTCCCTCACAATGACGCTTTTTGACGCCCCTCTAGAAAAAAAAATTGGAAAACATTGTGTAAAATGAAGAAATTGCTTGTTACAATGATTTTTACCCGGATTGTTGAAAAAAAATCAAGATTTCGTGAACTTTAAATTATCATCTGCAACTCCTTTCAATTTGGACCAGTGTAAAATTTGCCATCTGATAATGGTTCAAAGCTTGTAGAATAATAATTATGAAGTATGGAACACAGTTAAATTGACTATTATTTCAATCTCATTCTTAGTAATCACAGCCATCACGTTCTATCAGTGCTCAGTGTTCAATTGGGTAGCACTCACAGTTTTCCCATATCAATTTGTCAGCATGAAATAGTTGTAAATGTTTATTTGTTTATATGCAGTTACAACTGTTTTGCACTGAACCATCAATATGTGATCAATCCAGGGCTTTTTCCTACTCGATAAAAGCCAGGAAAAAATGGTCCAACACAATTTGTTTAAAATAGAACAAACCGAACTTTATTACTGACTGTCAAATGAATATATCTACGAAATTGTTGTGCCAAACTAGTCTTCGTCTCTGAAAAAGTTGAAATTTGGTCACTTAGGGTAAAAAACTAGGTCAAAGGCTATTATTCATGATAAATCAAGCCGAGCATTTGGGAGAATGTTTGTCTGGATAAACCTTTTCACAAGTTAAATTTCTGTGTCTTGATATAAAAAAATTAGATGATTAGGACAAATCATAGAAAAATCCTGCGGACACTCTAGAAGTTTGTATGGATTCATTTTTTTGAGAACTTCAAAACTGAGTTGCCTTGAGTGAAAAAGTAGATCATAAGGCTGAATCTTAGAAAGTTCAGGGTTGAAAACCTAGATCATAAAATCAAATCAAAGAAAACAAAGAGAACATGGCACTGGACTCAATTTTTTGGTTTTTGTAGAGCAAACTTGCAATGAGTGAGACATAGTTGTCACTATGACAAGTTGATGTATGTGCGTTAGTGTCCCTTCATCTGAACAAATTTGTCCAGACAATTACTCCTACATTATGGATGGATTTCAAAATAACTTGTCACAATAATTCTCCATCATGAGTAGATGTGTCATTTGAAAGAATTCTTGAGATAGTTCTAATATCAAGGTCACAGCTCAAGGTCAAACACTTAAATTGTGTTTGTCTGAACAATTACTCCTCTATTTATGGATGGATTTCAAAATAAATTGGCACATTTATTCTCCATCATAAGTAGAAGTGCCATTTGAAAGTATTTTGGGGGTAGTTCTTTTGTCAAGGTCACAGCTCAAGGTCAAACACTAAAATTGAGCTTGTCCTGGCAACTACTCTTACATTTATTGTTGGATTTCAAATAACTTGGCACAATTATTCTCCATCATAAGTAGATGTGTCATTTGAAAGAATTTTTGAGATAGTTCTAATGTCAATGTCACAGCTCTAGGTCAAACACTAAAATTGTGTTTGTTCGAACAATTACTACTACAATTAAGAATGGATTTCAAAATAACTTGTCACAATTATTCTCCATCATAAGTAGATGTGCTATTTGAAAGAATTTTGGGGATAGTCCTATTGTCTAGGTCACAGCTCAAGGTCAAACACTAAAATTGTGTTTGTCTGGGCAATTACTCCTACTTTTATTGATGGATTTCAAATTACTTGTCACAATTATTCTCCATCATGAGTAGATGTGTCATTTGAATGAATATTTTGGAAAGTTCCAATGTCAAGGTCACAGCTCAATGTCAAACACTAATATTGTGTTTGTCCAAACAATTACTCCTCTATTTATGGATGGATTTCAAAATAACTTGTCACAATTATTCTCCATCGTAAGTAGATGTGCAATTTGAAAGTATTTTGGAATAGTTCTAATGTCAAGGTCACAGCTCAAGGTCAAACACTAAAATTGTGCGTGTCCGGGCAGTTACTCCTACATTTATTGATGGATTTGAAATAACTTGGCACAATTATTCTCCATCATGAGTAGATGTGTCATTTGAAAGAATTTTGAGATAGTTCTAATATCAATGTCACAGCTCAAGGTCAAACACTAAAATTGTGTTTGTCCGGTTAATTACTCCTACATTTAAGAATGGATTTCAAAATAACTTGTCACAATTATTCTCCATCTTTAGTAGATGTGCCATTTGAAAGAATTTTGGGGATATTTCTAATGTCAAGGTCACAGCTCAAGGTCAAACACTAAAATTGTGCTTGTCCGGAGCATGTTACCTACAAAACTTTGACAGCAGTTGTTCTTGGACCACCATCCAGTTTCTAAAATAATGATACACTTGTTTTTCACTGGATAGATAAAGCAAATTTCAAGAGATTGATAAGAAATAGATCTGGAGTGTCTCTATTTGATAGTTTGTGAAAAATAAGGCTTTTGTTGCCTATTTCTGTCCTTAGACCTTCTTATATCATATTGATTTCAAAATAAAATGAGAACTAGTTATAGAGCTTTCAAAATTTTGTCTTAGTAATGAACGGCATATGTTGGCTTGTGTTAGCAAATTAACCCATTCTCACACAATGACTCTTACGGACGTCCCTTAAGAAAAACAATTGGGAAAACATTTTGTAAAATGAAGAAATGCTTGCAACAAGCCATTTCTTCATTTTACACGTTTTCTACTCAGGAAGTTGAAAAAATCTAAAATTTCATAGACTTTAAATTGTCGTCTGCAACCCTTTTCAATTTGGATCAGTCTAAAATTTTGCTGTCTGGTAATGGGTTAAGAGCTGGAAATATTATTTTGCCAGATTGATTGATTGTTAGTGTATTTGTCTCTCCTTCATGATGTGTGTGAGTGTGTGGTACAAACTGGGTGTTCACAGACAGACACAGCACAATTTCAGATCGTACACCTGTAAAAAATGGTTGCTTGTCTCATTTCCAAATGGCAAAATTTAAGATAAGTCCATATTTAACCCATTCCCACACAGTGACACGTTGGACGCCCCAAAGAAAAAAAACTTTGGAAAACATTAAGGAAAATTAAGAAATTGTGTGTTTCAAGCATTTTCCTCATTTTTCAACAATGTTTTCTAACCAGAAAGTTGAAAAGAAATCCAAAATTTCATAAATTTGAAATTGTTGTCTGCAACTCCTTTCAACTTGGACTAGTCTAAAATGTTGTTGTGTGGGAATGGGTTAATGGATTTGCATACAACAATTTGTAGTCAATGAAAATATGAAAATCGCAACTTTTGGGAAGAAGAGAATGTGTGAAATGAGGAAATGGTTTATAACAAGTGTTTTCTTCATTTTCCATAATGTTTTCTAGAGCTTTCTTTTTTGAAGTCATTAAAAACATGGCATTGTGTGGAAATGGTTGAGCTAAGTTATCCTATTTTCAGAAACAAATATTTTTTACCATGTGGTATTGAATTAACAAATTTTGGAAGTGATTTTAAAGCTGAAAATAATACCATGAAGAGTAGAAATCATTTTAGCGACAATCCAAAGCTTTCTTTCTCGATTCCACCATTCATGAATTTGGCTAATAGAATAGAATTTCTTGTGTAAAGTGATATCATCTAGAATCATTCAATGAGGTCTACACAATTGTAAGAGGTGTTTCTGACTGATACAATTGTTATAGCACTAAAGAAGTTCAGCTGCAAACTCTGTACACTTGAATAACATCTGGCTGATGCCTCCTTTCAATGTAACTTGGTAATGTACAGAAGCACTCTTTCTCACAATCAAAGTAAACTAAATTAGAATGAATTTTAACCCTTTCCCGTTTTGGAAATTTTAGACTAGTCCAAAATGAAAGAGGTTGCAGACGACAATGAAAACTGGATGCTATTTGAAATGAAACCATCCTCATCTTGTCTGCTTTTTCCTTCTTGATTATCATACTTCAAAAATTGTTTAAAGCATGCAAATGCTTTCAGCTTAAAAAGTATGTTGTAAGCCATTGATAACAAAGCTGCCAATCCATGTGAATTAGATTCTTGGATTTTGAAATGGAATTTCTACAAGCATTGAGTTTTGTGCTGGAGGAAAGGGTAACTTATGGAATGTTTATATTTAATATAGGTAAAGCCATGGTAACAGAAAATGTGTATTTTTCCTGGAAGTTTGAAGGCGAAGCAGTTTATTTCACAAATTCACCACTGATTGAGGTGTCTGTTACAGGGATAGGAGAAAGTTCACTGAATTTGAATGCATCTACTCCAGGTAAGATTTTTTCAGAAAGTTCAAGAGATGGCTTGGCAGACTTTGATATTTAAACATTGTAAACCTTTTAATGCTGAACTTACTATGTATAAATGTTTTGCCAAGGTATAGATAAAGATCAGTGCGCACATATATGCAGTCTTAACAACCCTTTTGTACCTTCAAGTCGGGGTTGAATATGAAATCAAAAGTACTAGCTGTAGATCAATATTTAATTTGTAATTTAAATTCTATAAACAACTCCTACTTTGAAGGCACAAACAGGTGTGTAGACTAAGATCAGACTCTACTTATATGTAGGCTGATCTTTATCTACATGTCCATCCAAAACAGGAATAGACTGAGCTAAGCATGACATGGGTTAATGAATACCAACAAGATAATATTTCATTTGAAGATAATTGATTCAAAGTGTCATCATTGAATTTCCTTTCTTATTTCTAATAGCTCTATAGATGTCTCAAATTTCATCATATGTAAAGAAAAAGCCCCTTAGGTGGATTGGTCAGGATGTACTGAATGTTCACTTTTAATGCTTCCCAAAGGCTACGGCTTTGTCTGTCAGTCCATCCATATGTCACTATGTCATTCTGTCCGTTTGTCTGCCTCAATTTCTGCACAACAAATTGGATGAAACTTCACATGTGAATTCCTTATGATATTGCGCAAAACCCTTTACCTTGTTTTTGGAAAGCGCCAAGGTAAAAAATTCAAGGTCAAACATTAAGTTTGAGCTTGTCTTTAGCATAGCTCCTTCAATTGTGGATGGTTTTCAATACAACAGTTGTCCTCTATCATGAGTAGATGTTCCATTTTAAAAAAAAATCAAAACTCTAAGGTCAATGTCACTGCTCAAGGTCAAATATAAAAAATTAGCATTCCGGAGCATAGATCCTGCAACTATGGATGGATTTCGAAATTACTTTGCACAAATGTTCTCTATCAAAAGTAGGTAAGAGTGCCATTTTAAAATAAAAAAATGTAGCTCCAAGGTAAAGATCACAGACCAAGCTCTAATGTAAAAATTAAGCATGTTCAGGGCAGAGCTCCCTAAGCTATGGATGGATTTCCAAATAGCTTTGCACAATCGTTTTCAATCATGAGTATATGTGCCATCTAAAAATCAGATAGTTCCAAGGTAAAGGTCACAGCTCAAGATAGAATGTTAAAATTAAACAGTTCCAAGGCATTATTCCTTCAATTAGATGGATTTCAGCTCACCTGAGTAAGTTCACTAGAGCACAACATGCTCATGGTGAGCTTTTGTGATCATTGAATGTCTGTCATTTATTGTCTATCATGCTGTGTCAACAATTGAAATGCTTACACTCCAGAGGCCACAGTTTTCAAACAATATTCATGAAACTTGCCCAGAATAATTATTAGGTCGAAAGGATACACCCTATTGACTTTGGGAGGTTCTATTCTTTAACACGGGAAATTAGGGGCATAAATGACAATTTCTTTGTTTACACTCTATAGGCCACAATTTTGGCTTATTCGTCATGAAACTTGGTAAGAATAATTGCTATGTCATAGGGACGAATCCCATTGATTATGGGAGAGTTCTACTGAAAAAAACAGGAAAAGGGTCTTAATGGCAATTTTCTTTGAGGCCACAATTTTGGATCAATCTTCATGAAACTAATTATAAATCTTTTGTCAGAATAATTTTTAGGTCTTAAGGATGAACCCTATAGATTCTGGGAAGGTTCTATAGGAAAACATGGGAAAGGGGCTTTTATGACAATTTCTTTGTTTACACTCCAGAGGCCATAGTTTGGGATCAATTTTCATGAAACTAATTATAATTCTTTAGCTCCAGTTGCATTTTTTAACAGCAGATGATTCAGATGAGTGATTATGGACCATCAAGGTCCTCTTGTAATTTTACTTGACACAAATGTTCTCTATCATGAGAAGATATATCATTTGAAAAAAAAATATTCAGAGAACTCCAAGTTCAATGTCTCAGATCAAGGTCAAACGTTAAAGCATGTTGGGAGCATAGCTGCTGAAATTATGGATGTATTTCAATATACATTGGCACAATTGTTCTCTATCGTGAGCAGATGTACCATTTGAAAGAAATATTTAGATAGCTCCAAGGTAAAGGTCACAGATCAAGGTCGTTTGTAAAAATTAAGTATTCTGGGAAAGGCCAACATACAGCCCCAGCTTCATCTGTCTGTCCGTCCATACCCTTTTCTTTACTTTATACTTTTTGTGACAGGGCTATATTCAGGGAGGATAATCTGTCTCTGATGGCTCTTTTTCAAAATAGCTTTAAGAATAAAAATCTGTTGAAAACTCTAGTTGCTACAAAGCTGAAATTAAAAAAGACTCTTAAAACATCTTCCTGACCCTGAAGGTATAGAGCTTTTATCTCAGGTGACCACCCCAGGGTCAATGGTTGTTTTAGGTATTCGGAGAAAATTGCTGGGGGGGGGGGCGGCATATAGTGTCTTTGTCGTCGGCCTTTTCAGCATCAATTATGGTCTGTTTATACTGCTGAGGTATATAATACTGGTACATTTACCAAAGATAGATCATGATTTTGAGACACTTGACAGATTCCTGTTAACAATCACAAATTGAGTGATCAACCAGGTCATTCATTCAGACGGGAATTGTATGTTGTCAATCTGTCTGTCTGTCATTAAGTCTTTCCATCTGTCAGTCTGCAAAACTCGACCAAAAAACTTAACATTGCCAATTACTAGGCTATTCAAGACACAATGCTTATATTTGGCATGATGATACATCTCCATAATACGCATCTCCTCATGTTAAGGTCAAGTTCATATGATCAAGTCAAGGTCACATACCATGGTCAAACATTTAATTCTGTTGCAGGGGCATTGTGTTTCACAAACAGATCTTGTTATCTACCATGTTTGTTGAAGTTAGACCCCTTTGGACAAAAATGGCCTTTCCAAAGGCATTGAAAGTTATGAAAAAAACTGAATAAGATCATGTTCAAGTGTCTTCTTCTATCAATGTTAAGTTCTAATGCATTCATATTTGCTTTATAGTACATCTGAATTGTTCTCTACCTAGGTTGCTAAATAATGCCCATTGGGTCAAAATGGTCAGAAGTTTTGTAAAATGCTCAATTAGAGCTATTTCAAAGTCTTCTTCTCTTAATGCTGGTGTAGAAGAAGTTTGATTGAAATTTGAAAACATGGATCTTTTAGGGAAGAAAACATTGTGAGAAATAGAGAAATTGTTTGTAACTAACTAAGGTCTCCTGCTTTTGAGGAATATTCCTTAATAGGGTCTAAATGTATGATTGTTTGATAATGGGTTAAACTATAAAACCATAGGCATTCATACTTATTGTATAGCCTGACTTGATATTTTTGTTTGGTTGTTTGAATGGGGTTTTACGCCGCTTTCAACAATCTTTCAGTTATATCGCAGTGGCTGGAGCACCTAACAATGGAATCCTGGTATTTCTCACACCAGTACTACCATTACATGCTTTCCTAGCCTCCAGCTGCTTTCCAACATAGGTCTACGATTATCGACCCATTGGTGAGAGACAAATAGTAAGAAAGGATGAGTGCCGCCATTGGGGATTAAACTCGGGACCTCTAGATTGACAGTCTGACACGCTACCAACTGCGCTATGACAGGGGCTGATGTTTTTGTACTATGCCAAAAATCTTATATTTATTTTATTAATTTGGCTCAAGCTGTGTCACAGGTGAGTGCCCCAGGGCTAAAGGCCCTCATGGGCCAGTAACTAATGGTATGTTGGTGATGTAAATGTTCTTACCATACCTAAAAGCTGTAGATCCGATAGTTAACTCTTGTCATGCTGAACCCGGAATATTCTGTTTTCGACAGAAGGTGTAGTCAAGATCAGCCTGCACATAAGTGCAGTCTGTTCTTAGGCTACACCTCCTGCTTGTAATTTTCCTGTCAGAGTTTTTAATGAAATTACTGATTTCTAAGAGAAATATTGATTTATGAACCACAGGTTCTATCAGTGTTTTCAGCCCTTTTATTTTACAGCAATTCAGTAAGGTAATTTATACAGCATGACAAGGGTTAAGTTGCCAAAATGCTTGAAATAAATGTCAACCAATGTGGAAGTTCAATATTCACTTCCTGTCAAAATGGATGATTTTATGATTAAATTGATTTGATTAATGACAGTGGGGAACAATCCTTAACCCATTCCAACACACTTTTGGACGCCCCTATAAGAAAAGCAATTGAGAAAACATTGTGACAAGCAATTTCCTCATTTTACACAATGTTTTCTACTCAGAAAGTTGAAAAAATCTATAATTTCATCAACTTTAAATTGCCATCTGCATCTCCTTTAAATTTGGACCAGTCTAAAATTTTGTTGTTTGGAGATTGGTTAAACTTTCAATAATACTGTGGAAGTTGTTGTTATGTCATCTTACTATAAAGTAAATCAGTGTCAAATTGGGTAGAAAACATAATGAGAAAAGGATAAAATGCTTAGTACAAGCATGTTCCCCTTTTCCTTCAAAGTTTTTCTATTATTGTATTTCTTGAGGGCAACATTAAAGCGCCATTGTATGATAATGTGTTGAAATGAGTATTGTTCAAGTAGACAAAGGTTTGAAACCTCTAGTTAGAACAGTTTGTAAACCCCTGACTGTGTGAGGGAATCCATGCCTCATCTATCATTTGTCAATCATGTGATAAACACAGAGATTTTATTCCCTTATCTCTCAAGGGAAATTAACTTTTTTCAGACCATTATCCATGGGATCTTCCTTCCTCCTTTATAGAAATTGGACAACTGTTTAACAGGTCTCACCTGTGAATTTGATGGAAATTCAATTAAGGTAATCCCGCTTTTTAGCATCCTTCAATAAAAAAAAGATTGGGGAAAGATTACTTAAAATGATACTTCCACCTTGCTTGTTACAAACAATTGTTTGGCATTATCCATAATTTTTTCAACCCATAATAAATGGCATCATTCGCGTTGGTGTTGGCGTTGGCGGTGGCATGAAAAACTTAACCTTGGTCATATCTCTATGGTTATTGAAGATATCCTCATGAAACTTGGCATGTGTATTGACCATCACAAGAGCTATCCAGACTATCAAGGGGATTAACTCTAAAAGTATTTTTGTAAGAGTTATGCCCCTTTTTTGACTTAGAATTTTTGCACCTGCAGCCGATTGTTGGCACCTGTGGCCGGTGCTCTTGTTAACCCTTGTCATGGAATATTTTGGCAGGAAATATGTGTGCAGTCTGATCTTAGTCTATACCTGCAGCTTGTCTCTTTTTAAGCCAGAATTATTTGAAAGACAATTTTCAAAAGAATTAACCAACAGTAATTGCATCCATTACTGTCAACCATTCGATTTTAATGAAATTCCATCAAGGATTTTATTCAGCATGACAAGGGGTGAAATTGATATAACTTTGACTTACACTATTTGGAACATTACTATTTAGCTTGATATTTGAAACATTCATTTATTATCTCACCTGAGCACAAAATGCAAGGGAAGCTTATTGTGATCTGTCTTGGTCTGCCAAACATCCACACTTTCTGTTAAAACTTTTCCACCTATGTCACTAAGCTGATCAAGCTGAAACTTGGCAGGAATGTTCAATGGGTTAAACTCTAAAGAAGTTGCTAAAGAATATTATTCCATAAAAAATTCTGGTTGAAATGACATTTAAGAAAAGAAAAAAAGTAATAAGTCTTTTTTTCAGAAACTACATGGCCAAGGACATTCATCTCTCTTATACAGTATAACCACATGGTTCTCTACCAAATATGCAAAAATTATACCCCTGGGGTAAAATAGATCTGCCACAGAGGTCCAAAGTTTGGAAAAATGCTTAATTAGAGCAAGTTCAAAGGACTTCTCCTCCTGAACTATAAGGCCTTAGATATTCATGTTTGGTATAAAGTACTTGTACTAATTTACTGAAAAATAAGTCAGTATGTTAAAAATGGCTCAGGGGTCAAAAATAGGGAAAAATACTCAATTTTTACAAGTTAAAAGAATAATAATCACTATAAAGCCTAAGGTGTTTATTTTTTAAATGTTTCATAACTGATAGTTATCTACCAACTACCAAAAGTTATGCCCCTTTGTTAGAAAATGACCCTTTCCTAGGGGTCCAAAGTTTGGTAAAACTTTTCAATTAGAGTAAGTTAAAAATCTTCTCTAATTGTATACAGTGTAAGGCATTGGTATTTGATTTATTTTGTATTATATGTTTATTGTGGCAAATATCCTTTCTGACATTTGTCTCCAACCAAATTGGGTGAATAATTGTAAACCTAAGTGGGATGAGCAGCTGAAGCTAAGAAAGGATGTGCTGTTTGTACTAGTGTGAGAAATACCAGGAATCCATGGTTAGCTGCTCCAGCCGCCATGATATGACTGAAATACTGTTGACAGTGGTGTTAAACTCATTCAAACAAATGTACCAACCAAATTTAAAGATTTGCAGATGACAATTTAAAGTTGATTTTAATTGCAAAATAATCATTCAGTAGGACAGAAAATATTGTGGAAAAGGAAGAAATTGCATGTCACAAGCAGTTCCTTCTTTTTCCTCTATGTTTTCTAAAGTATAAAAACACAGAGACATAAAAACAAGGGATGCTTGATATATGATTGGATACTAGGGTGAATTCCTGAACCCAACTGGTCTGCTTGCCCAAATCCTATGGCCTGCAGCTCTACCGTAGTAGATCGAGATATGACAGCTAGGGAGCCAACCTACTAATTTATACTCTTGCAGCCTTGCAAGTGGTGGACCTCCTCCCTCCTCTTTGGTCGGACAAAGATCTGTCGTCCGTCCGTCTGTCCGTCTGTCCTTCCGTCCACAATTTCTTTAAAAATCTTCTCCTCCTAAACTAGTAGGCCAATCAAGCTGAACCTTTGCAGGGATGTTCCTTGGGTGAAGTTCTACAAAAGTTGTTAAAAGAATTTAATTCCGTCAAAAACTCTGGTTGCCGCGGCATGTGAAAATTGGAATCTTTAGTAAATCTGTAAAAATCTTTAAAAATCTTCTCCTCCTAAACCAGTGGGCCAATCAAGCTGAAACTTTGCAGAGATGTTCTTTGGGTGAAGTTCTACAAAAGTTGTTAAAAGAATTTAATTCCCTCAAAAACTTTGGTTGCCGCGGCATGTGAAAATGGGAATCTTAAATAAAGCTGTAAAAATCTTTAAAAATTTTCTCCTCCTAAACCAGTAGGCCAATCAAGGTGAAACTTTGCAGGGGTGTTCCTTGGGTGAAGTTCTACAAAAGTTGTTAAAAGCATTTAATTCCGTCAAAAACCCTGGTTGCCGCGGCATGTGAAAATTGGAATCTTTAGTAAATCTGTAAAAATCTTTAAAAATCTTCTCCTCCTAAACCAGTAGGCCAATCAAGCTGAAACTTAGCAGGGATGTTCCTTTGGTGAAGTTCTACAAAAGTTGTTTGAAAGAATTTAATTCCGTCAAAAACTCTTGTTGCCGTGGCATGTGAAATCGGAATCTTAAATAAATCTGTAAAAATCTTTAAAAATTTTCTCCCCCTAAACCAGTAGGCCAATCAAGCTGAAACTTTGCAGGGATGTTCCTTGGGTGAAGTTCTACAAAAGTTGTTAAAGGAATTTAATTCAGTCAAAAACACTGGTTGCCGCGGCATGTGAAAATTGGAATCTTTAGTAAATCTGTAAAAATCTTTAAAAATCTTCTCCTCCTCAACCAGTAGGCCAATCAAGCTGAAACTTAGCAGGGATGTTCCTTGGGTGAAGTTCTACAAAAGTTGTTTAAAGAATTTAATTCAGTCAAAAACTGTGGTTGCCGCGGCATGTGAAAATTGGAATCTTTAGTAAATCTGTAAAAATCTTTAAAAATTTTCTCCCCCTAAACCAGTAGGCCAATCAAGCTTCATTATTATTGTAAAGCATTACTGGATTGTTTTGTACAAAGCCCAAAATCTTATATATCTTTTATTTATTTTGCTCAAGTTGTGTCTTTTTTATACTAAAAAGTACTTTAATTTGGAGATGCCTCAGGTGAGCGATTTAGGACCATCATGGTCCTCTTGTTTTCTCACAATATTTTCTCAAGTATAAAATCACTAGGATGTGAAAACAAGGGATTGTGCAGGAAAGTGTTAAAAGATGGAAAAAGTTGGTAAAGATTAAGATCAGACTGCCAATGTGTGCAGGCTGATCTTAGTATTTACCTCCTGCCAAAATATTCTGGGTTTAGCATGACAAGAGTTAAAAATACAAATATTTGGAGTAATTGGTGTGTGGGAGGGGGATAATTATGTTTAGGGATAGCTCAGGTTTAAAAATTTGTTTAAGACTTTATGCAACTATTTTCACATATATGAATATTTTAGAATAACAGGGACAAGATTGGTTTTGAAGCTTTCCTAGTGCACATCCTTTGATTATACCAATATTGGACTGTGTGTTATTTATGAAACACACACACACACAAAAAAAAATGAACACTATTTTATGGTAAAAATGATTGTTAAACCTTTTTATGCTCAGAACCCGGAATATTCCGGTTTTATCAGGAGGTATAGACAAAGAACAGACTGCACATAAGTGCAGTCTGATCTTAGTCTACACCTCCTGTCTGTCCTTTTTGAAGCCACAGTTGTTTTTGAAATTAATTCTCAAAAGAAGTATGGACAACTGAACTACCAGTGCTTTCAGCCCTTTGATTCATCTTAAATTCTGAAAAGAATTTTATTCATCATGACAAGGGTTAAGAGGGATTTCCAAAATACAAGAAATAAGGCTGAGAAGTAGATGGTAATTTGCAGTTAACTAGAATTTCATACTTGGAGGTCTAAGTGCAATATTGTTGTATGTGTCTGAAATAGATGAGTACCACGTTGACACACTAACCCCTTGAAGATTATGTAGCTCCCTAACTTTGGTTTGCAAACCTTTCAGGAGCATTTTTTAGTCAATGATGCTCAGTCAAGATTTGAACAAAATGGTTAAATGACTAGTAACCTCTTTCATGGAATGAAAATAGTTAGCTGTGGGCTTTGCCTGATTTTTATGACATGATTCTTAGAAATATGATATGATTGAAGTTTGTAAGCAAATATGGTTTATTTGGTCATGTGAACAGAACATAAATTGGATTTCGTATCTGATTTATGATGGTTTTGACTTTCCGATGGAACTTATTTCCTGCTTTCTCCTAATGTTTCCTCTTTTAAGTGCTGAAACACTTATCCTTATAGATATGTTTAACCCACTCCCTGCTTTTAATGCCCCTCTGGAAAAGTGTAAAAATTAGATATATGGAAAATGAAGAAAATACTTGATGCAAGCAATTTCCACATTGTTTTCTATCCAGAAAACAGACAAATATGAAATTGTATCAACTGGAAATTGTTGTCTTTGTGTATTTCTGTGTGTTGTTAAACCTTTTCTTAAAAAAACTTCACCTCCAAATCCACTGAGTCAATTTGAACCAGATTCCATGTGTTCCAATGATCCTTGGATGACCCTCTGTCACATTCCTTCAAGAATTCTTACTAGCAGTTTCTTTATCTTCACAATGTTTTCCAATCATACAGTCCCAATTTTTTGTTATTCAAACAAATTTTAATTGTCATATGCAACCTATTTCAACTAGGACCAGACTGAGTTTAATTTGTTTGGAAATTCCTTGAGTGTCATAACAAAAGTTTGTTTAATTACAACCAAGGTATAGATGTACACATTACAGTGATTGATCAAAGGTCAGTTTGTCTATACTTGTATAGAAAAAATTGACATTTGATCACTGACAGTAACTTGTACATCTATAGAGGAAAACAAAGCTAAAGGTCAAGACAGTGATATAATTGACCTTGTGCAGAGTAAATATTAATATTTATGATTGGATTTCAAATTACTTGACACAGGTGTCCTTAAACAGTACTAATGTTGCATGAAATGTTTGTTTTGATATGCCTAAGGTCAAGGCCACAGTTGAATATAAAGTGGCAAATAGACCATTCCTGGAGCGTATCTTCTATGTTTTTTAATGGTCTACGAAGTAGAGGGGGGTATATTGGTTTGTCCATGTTTGTCCCTCATTCCATTTATAGACTTTTTAATCAGGAGAAGACTTTTAATGTTGCTCTAATTAGGCATTTTCCAACATTTTGGACCTCTGGGGTATGGCCATGTTTTATCCCAGAGCTAGGATTATAGCTAACATAGTAGAGAACCATCTGGTTATGTTATGTCAGGTGAGCTATTGTGATCAGTCATTGTCTGTCGTCTGTCTGTCTGTCTGTCAACAATTTCTTTCAAAATCTTCTCCTCCTAAACCAGTGGGCCAATTAAGCTGAAACTTTGCAAGTATATGCCTTGGGTGAAGTTCTACAAAAGTTGTTAAATGAATTACATTCCATGAAAAACTCTGGTTTCCAGGGTATTTGAAAATGTAAAATATTAGTAAATCTTTAAAAATCTTCTTCTTCTAAACTAGTGGGCCAATCAAGCTGAAACTTTGCAAGGATGTTTCTTGGGTGAAGCTCTTCAAAAGTTGTTAAAAGAATTTCCGTAAAAAACTAGTTGCTGCGGCATTTGAAAATGGGAAATTTTAGTAAATCTTTGATTTTTTTCCAGAAACTGCCTAGCTATTATCTATCAATTTTGATTAAATTATGCCTGTAGGGTAAAAAACACCACTTCTCTGGGTATCCATAGTTTGAAAAAATGCTAAACTAGACTATGTTCAACAGTTTTCTCCTCCCAATCTACGAAATCTAAGGTAGATAACATAACCAGATGGTTCTCTACTATGTTAGCTAAAATCCTAGCTCTGGGATTAAACATGGCCATACCCCAGAGGTCCAAATTTTGGAAAATGCCCAATAAGAGCAACATCAAAAGTCTTCTCCTGATTAAATATAAGGTGAAGGACATGTTGCACTACTAAATAATTTTGTGCTATGTTACAGGGAACCATGCAAGTAGATCCTCCGCTCCAATGTATAAGTTGTACAACATTCATATTTGGTTTATATTACATCCAGAGTATTCGTTACCAAGCTTTCTAAAATAATACCCTTTTGGTCAAAATGGCCTCACCCAAAATGCCCCAAGTTTGGTAAAATACTCAATTAGAGCAATATCAAAGTCTTCTCCTTTCAACACTGGTCAACATTAAAAGAAGTCGCAGATGGTATTCATATTTTGATTGAAATCTAAATGCAAGGAATTTTTAGGGTAGGAAACATTGTGAGAAATTCCTTGTAAGTAATAAGTTCTCCCTTTCTCACAATTTTTTTTTTACCTATTTTCTTTGAGGGTATCAAAATGCTGGATGACTGAGGATGGTGCCCTATTGTATTTTGGGACATGTAGATCAAAGTTCAAGAACACAATTGAACTTTTTGGCTAATATTGGCCAAAGCTCAACTGTGCTACTTGAGCAACAAAGCCAAGGTGTTGATATGAGTTGAAATCTGCTTTGCAGCAATTCCAGTTTGAATTTGCCTTCAGTTCTAGGAATGCAAAATGTTTGTTTTGTTTCTCTCAAGGAAATTTAAAGCACTCGAAATCATTTGACAAAATTGACTCCTTCTATAGGTCAAAATTTAAAGTCATTAGCTCACCTAAGCACAAATTGCTCTGGGTGAGCTATTGTGATTGGTTATAGTCCAGCATCCGGCAGTCCATCTGTCTGTCTGACTGTTCACAATTACAAAAAAATCTTCTCCTCCTAAAATAACTGTGGAATACAACCAAACTTGACAGACATGATCCTTAGGTCATCATCATCTCTTTCAAAATACTTCAGAGAATTGAAATCCATGTAGAACTTTGGTTGCCATGGCAACTGAGTGAAAAAACTTAAAAAATCTTCTCCTCCCAAACCATAAGGCCCATATCATCATCTATTGACCTTCTACCAAAATACTTCAAAGAATTACCGTATCTTGAAAATTAGCCCTTTTCTGTGCAAACCCTGATTTTATAAAGAAATAAGGAAGGAAATCATTGAAACTCTTCTTCAAACAAACCATAAGGCCCAAGCTTTGATATTTGGTATAAATCACCATCTTTTTACCCTGTACCAAAATACTTCAAAGAATTACTTTACTCTGAAAATTAGCCCTTTTCTGTGTGATCCCTAATTTTAGATAGAAATAAAGAAGAAAATCTTTAAAAATCTTCTCCTCCCAAACCATAATGCCAAGAGCTTTGATATTTGGTTTAAATCATTATCTATTTACCCTCTACCAAAGTACTTTAAAGAGATCACAATATCTTGAAATTAGCCCTTTTCTGTGTGATCCCTGAGTTTACATAGAAATAAAGAAGGAAATCTTTGAAAATCTTCTTCTCCCAAACCATAAGGTCTAGAGCTTTAATATTTGGTATAAATCATCAGCTATTGACCCTCCACCAAAATACCTCAAAGAATTACCATACTCCCAAAATTAGCCCTTTTCTGTCTGATTCCTGATTTTACATAGAAATAAAGAAGGAAATCTTTGAAAATCTTCTCCTAAACAACTATGTCTAAAGAACTACCGTACTCTGAAAATTAGCGCTATATTGCGGGATTTTCAACATACCTAGGTTTAGAGGAGAAAATCTTATTCTCCAAAATGATTAGGTGTAGGGCTTTGATATTTTGTATATATCATAGAGCCTTGAGCCATCATTCTTAGGGGAGCCATATAGGACCATTGTGGTCCTCTTGTTTTTCTATCCTGACCTAGCAGGTTTTATACTTTTGACAAAAGACAAAATGATATGAGGGGAACATCTGAATCTGTGACACATTTCTAGTTCTAAATTTTCTATTGTGAAAAATCAGGATTTTTCTAGACTTGGTTAGCTAGAAAATTCAGGCTATTGGAGTGATACAAGCTCTCAAGCGGCTTTAGTCTCATATAGCTATGCAATTGAATTACATTGCACTGGTGCAACCATTTAATTAGATTTCAGAATAATCTTCGGCCAATAAATGTATCGTTGATAGCTCTATTTTAGATGGAGAGATGACAGTCTTGACCCTTATTATTCTGATTAAAATCCTTTAAAAAATGATTGAACCCATTAACAGAGGACAAAATTTTAGACTGATCCGAATTGAAAGAATGGAAGATGATATTCAAAGTGTGCTGAAAATGGAAAATAAGTGCCAGAAAATGTAGAAAACATTGTGAGAAAAGGACAAATCATTTTGTTAGGTGAGTGCTTTAAGGCCAATGGCCCTCTTGTTTTGGTGTCAAAGTTCAAGGTCTGATTTGAACTTAGTTTGAAAACAATTTCCACTCTCTAACTCAAAAAACATTTGACCTAGGACCTTGAAACTGTCTACATGATTGATTGGGGTTTTACGCCGCTTTCAACAATCTTTCAGTTATATCGTGGCGGCTGGAGCACCTTACAATGGAATCCTTGTATTTCTCACACCAATACTACCATTACATCCTTTCCTAGCCTCCAGCTGCTATCCCACATAGGTCTACGATTATCGACCCATTGGTGAGAGACAAATAGTCAGAAAGGATGAGTGCCGCCGTCGGGGATCGAACCCGGGACCTCTAGATTGACAGTCCGATGGGCTACCAACTGCGCTATGACGGCGGCTGAAACTGTCCACAAGTATTACAAATGACCAAAGGAATTGCTCTGTTGTTTTTGGAAATGCAGATTTAAGATCAAGATCAGAATTGAGAATTCAACTGCCTTGACAGCCAAGGAGTATAGTTGTTTGACTCGTTATTTGAAGGTAAATGGTTAAAGTGTATTCTTGAGCAAAGTCCTTAATAGCCAGTCTGAGTTTACCCAGCTGTAGAATTGGTTAGCAATTTAGCAATGGGCCTAAGCCATTTCCTCTCTTACAGGGGTGTGAAAATATCTGGATTGTGAGAGTTTAAGAGCTACTCTATAAGCCTAAAGCTTTTGTTGCAACTGAATTAAAATGAAATAGTACAAACTACTTGAGACTTGTTTGAAGAATGTTTCTGTTCTATTAGACCTAGAATCATGACTCAAAATTGTTACAAATTGAAATGTCAAAGGTCACATATATTCTGAAACAGTTCCCTTTTGTAACACTATCACTGTGACAATGCTGGATGGGAGTGTGGTATTTGACTGCTTTATAACAGTAAAAGTTTGTCAATGGAATCACAAAATGTCGTAACTACAGCTTGAATAAAACTACAGTTACCACATTTTGCATGTCTAACAACAAGTTCTGTTTATTTGTATATGCTGGAAGTAAGAGGCCAAAATGAACTAACATCTTCAGAAAAGTTTGAGTAATAGAATAAACCCATTCCCACACAATGACGCTTTTAAACGCCCCACAACATAAAAGCTTTTGAAAACATTGTGGACATGAAAAAATTGCTTGTTACAAGCAATTTCTTCATTTCCACAATGTTTTCTACCCCAAAAGACCAAGATTTTTAAAATTTCATCTACTTGAAATTGTCGTCTGCAACTTCTTTGAATTTGGACTGGTCTAAAATTTTGTCGTGTGGGAATGGATTAACAGATCTTATACATAATAGTCCTACCCACTGACTCCTCTGGCCCCGCTCACTAAGCTTTGACAGGCAGTTTCACTTAGATATTAAACTGCGTAATTTTGCTAAATTTAAGGCCATTTATATATTGTGTAACAAAAAAGTGAAATAGTTGGTTTGCAAGCAAAATGGCTGATAATCTGTAGCTACAACATTTAATTCGCAAAACTAACAAATATGCTACACATAAATGTTGGCCAATGTTTGAGTAATAAGTTTGCTTCATGTCTAAATGAATGATTTGATTGGTTGATTGAATCCTTGATTTACAGAAAAATGTAGCCCAAGAAGAAAGGGTTAAAACCAATCTCTAATACAATTTGATAAATGCAGTTCCATTTAAAATATGATCTTGATTTATTTTTGAATATGGAACATACTTCATAATATGATGTATGGATTGCCTTAATGCAAGTTCTATGTTGGTGAATCAATTTAGCTCTATTTATGGATTGCCTTGGCTGACAGAAACATTTATTTCTAAATCCTAGATCAAATAGTATCAAAACCTTGTAAACATAACCCATTACCAGAAAACAAAGTTTTAGACTGATCCTAAGATTGATAATGGTTTCAGGGAACAATTTTTATTTGCCTGTGAAGTTAGCTAAGCAGCTACACATGTAATGACCAAAATTATAGTTGCATTTGTACATATTACTGGTGTGAAAAATGACAGGAAGCCATGTTTGGTTGCACCTACCTGCTGTCGTTTTACTGAAATACTTCTGAAAGTCTCAAAAACCAAATTCATTTGGTCGAAGTCTAACTAGCTTTCAAGATCAATACTTTTTAGCTCACCTGAGCTTAAAGTGCAAAGTGAGCCATTGTGATCAGTCGTTGTCTGTCCGTCCTCAATTTTTTAAAAAAAATTCTCCTATTCTCCTCCTAAACCTGTAGGCCAATCAAGCTGAAACTTTGCAGGGATGTTCCTTGGGTGAAGGTCTACAAAGTAGTTAAAAGAATTTCATTCCTTGAAAAACTGTGGTTGCCACGGCATTTGAAAATGGGAAATTTTAGTCTTAAAAAAAAAAAACCTAAACCAGTAGGCCAATCAAACTGAAACTTTGCAGGAATATTCCTTGAGTGAAGGTCTACTAAAGTTGTTAAAAGTATTAGATTCCCTGAAAAAATCTGGTTGCCTCTGAAAATGGGAAATTATAGTAAATCTTTGATTGTTTTTCTCAAGAACTACAAGGCCAAAGGCATTTATGTTTTAGGTGTAGCTTAATCACATGGTTCTCTACCAAGTTTACAAAAATTTATCTCTTGGGTCAAAAATGGCCATGCCCTGGAGGTCCAAAGTTTGGAAAAATGCTTATTTGAATCAAGTTCATCTTTTAGTTAACTATAAGGTCTAGGATATTCATATTTGGTATGTAGCAATACTAGATGGCTTTGTACTGTATCACTTAGAATTATTCTCCTAGGGTCAAAAACGGCCCTGCACTTGGGGTCAAAAGTAGGGAAAACGCAAAATTTGAGTAAGTTTAAAAAAAATATTCATCACTCTTAGACCGACGGCATTAATATTTGGAATGTAGCCAAAGTTTATAAAAATGCTCAATTAGACTATGTTCAACAGTCTTCTTTGCCCAATCTACAAAGTCTAAGGCATTCATATTTGGTATATAGCATATAACCAGATGGTTCTCTACAAGTTAGCTAAAATATTAACCCTGGGATAAAGCATGGCACTACCCTAGAGGTCAAAATTTTGGGAAAAAGCTCAATTAGAGCAACTTCAAAAGTCTTTTTCTTCTGAAATGTAAGGTGAAGGACATCCATATTTGGTATGTAGCATGACTGAAAAATTTTGCACTATGTTACAGGAAAATATGCCAGGGGTTGAAAAATTGCAAAAATTGCTTCATTTGAAAGAATTCTTCTTCTTAACCCATTACCACTCAGTGACGCTTTTAGACGCCCCAAGAAAAAAGGCTTTGGAAAACAGTGTGGAAAATGAAGAAATTTCTTGTCACAAGCAATTTCTTCATGTTCCAGAATGTTTTCTATCCAGAAATTTGAAAAAATCCAAAATTTCATTAACTTTAAATTGTCGCCTGCAACATCTTTCAATTTTGACAAGTCTAAAAATTTTTTCTCATGTGGGAATGGGTTAAATATATTTAAATAAAAACATAGCATAACGTTATTGTTATCTACCATGTTTCGTTATATCGTATGGACAAAAATTGTCCTTCTCAAGGCATCCAAAGCTATAAAAGACGCTCAATAAGAGCATGTTCAAATATCTTCCTCTCCCAATGTTCAAGTTGTAATGCATTCATATTTGATTTATTGTACATCCAGATTGTTCTCTACCAAGGTCGCTAAAATTATACCAATTGGGTCAAAATGGCCTCGCCCCAGAGCAATATCAAATTTTTCTCTTAACACTGGTCCACATTAAAATTCCACATTAAAAGTAGCTGCAGAAGGTAATTAAAGTTTGATTGAAATCCAATTACAAAGAATTTCAGGGTAGAAAACATTGTGAGAAATGGAAAAATTGCTTGTAACTCCTAAGTTCTCATTTTCTCACGATGCTTTTTAAACCTCATAATAATTTCCCCAGAGGGCATCAAAATGTGGGATAGTTTGGTAATGGATTAAACCATAGGGCCAAAGGCATTCATTTTGTTGTATAGAATTACTTCATAGTGTTGTACCCAGCCAAAAATCTTATATTTGTTTTATTTATTTTGCTCAAGTAGTGTCTTTTTTATATAAAAAGGTACTGTAATAAGCAGATGCCTCAAGTAAGCTATTTAGGCCATCATTGTCCTCTTGTTTGAAACTGTGATGCCAAGTGGGTTATTGTTAGGTGTTTTCATGTTTAAAAGGAGTCTCTATGTGTTCTACGAATTATATAGAATTCTCATGTTACGCCATTTTCAAAATGTACAGTTGTTTAGGGGAGACATGTTTTGAGAAATAATAAATCAAACATAGGTAGGCACTACTTCTCTTCTGATACAATAACATGATACTAGATTTTCCGAACTGGGTATTGTAGTGAAATTGAGTTAATTTCATTTTCTCTTTATGTCTCTGTTTACCTTAACGCACCTATGCCTCAGTGAATAGAGGTCATCTGTTGACAAGTAGACACGTATTTTGGGCTATGTTTAATCAGCATACACTGAGTTAATGAGAATTTTATTGTACATGTATGTAATTCTGATGTGTTTTATTGTTCGTGCTGTGTATATAAGCCCGAGCAATTTATACATCAGGGACTTGTATTTTTGACTGCGTTACTTGTCCACGAAGTCTATTTTGGATTCTAAATTATACGATCACTGGCTACTTTCGTCTTTGTTGTTCATTTATTCCTTGGAGACTACACCACAGTATCACTGATGGACACCTACAGAGTCCTTGAAGTGTGTAAATTGAGTCAATTTTGATGACATGTGATGCACCAACCTAAACATAGCTATAAAAAGACAAGCTGTTTGGCCCAGATCTGATCAACCCAATTAGCTCAAGTGGTAGAGCAATGACTTCAAAACTAAAGATCAAGGGTTCGAACCATGGGATGGCCATATCAATAAACAAACTAATTGTCTTTTGGATGAGATGTGAAACCTAGGCCCTGTGTGACAGTGCTATTCATCAAGTGCGTCAGAGAACCGGGCAGAGATCTCAGCAGTTTTGTCCTGTTATTCTTGCACTTACTGTCTTCTGGGTGCGGTGCTCATATGGGCATGTGCTATGGTACCGATGATAAACAAGAATACAACCAAATCCATGATTCTGCAAAATAAATGTTATCTATAAAATAAAACTCACTCAGAAATATTGTGATATGTAGTATTTCAACACATTATTTCAGAATTACTTAATTAAATGCTTTTCTTTCATTATTTGTTGGAGTTTAAGATTTTATAAGTAATTAAATTTGTCATAAATTGGGTTGTCATGTTCTATGAATTTATTCTATTTTAATTTAATACACCTCATTCCCTTAAAGCAAATGAAGCAACATTAGATTTGACTTCATTTCTGTAATTTTTGTGAATTTTATATTCTTAGCAGGTGTGTAGTGTAAATCAGGTCATTAAAATCCAGCTTTTAGCTCCAGAAATATGCATATAAAACAAATCATTTGTCATTTTTACAGATTTTTTAATCAACATTTAATCTTTCAACCCTTTTTGCAATCTTGTGTGATAGTAAGAAATTTTTGGAGTGACTTGAAAATGAGAACAAGATTTCAAGTCAACCTATTTATTAGCTCACCTGAGCACAAAGTGCTCATTGCCCTTCTGTCTGTCCATTCGAAACTTCTTTGAAAATCATATTCTCCAAAACCAGCAGGCCAATCTGGCTGAAACTTTGCGGCTGAATCTGTAAAAAAGTTGTTAAAAGAATTTTATTATGTGAAATCTCTGGTTTGAAAAAGGGAAATTTTATTAAATATTTAGAAACTTTTTTTTCAGACACTGCAAAAGCATTTATATTTCATATTAAGCTTAATTAAATAGTTCTCTGCCAAGTTTTAAGAAAATTAATCCCTTGAATCAATATTGGCCCGGCCCTGAGGTCCTAAGTTTGGAAAAATGCTTGATTAGAGCAAGCTCAAAAGTCTTCTCCTCGTAAAGTACAAGGCCTAGGACATTCATATTTAATATGTAGCATTACTAGATGGTTTTGTATTATATCACTTAAAATTGTGCACCTAGGATCAAAATGGCCCTGCAATAGGTGGCTAAAAAAGAGAAAAGCGCAAATTAGAGTAAGTTAAAAAAAATCTTCACTTTCAGGCTGAGGGCATTTCTATTTAGAATGTAGCATGGTCTGGCTATTATCTATCAATTTTGATTAAATTATGCCTGTATGGCTGCCCAGTGTCCAAAGTTTGTAAAAATGCTCAATTAGAACATGTTCAACAGTCTTCTCCTCCAAATCTACAAAGTCTAAGGCATTTATGTTTGGTATATAGCATAACCAGATGGTCCTCGACTATGTTTGCTAAAATTATAGTTCTGGGATAAAACATGGCCCTGACCCAAAGGTCAAAAATTAGGGAAAATGCCTAATTAGAACAACTTCAATATAAGGTGAAGGGCATTCATATTTGGTATGTAGCATAACTGCATATTTTTGCACTATGTTACACAAATGTCCAAGCTCCAGGGGTTGCAAATTGTGTAAATTGCTTAATTTGAAAGAATTATTCTTAAATATGGGGCCTAGAGTATTTTTATTCAAAACATGGCATAACATTATTGTTATCTACCATGTTTATAGCCTATGGACAAAAATGGCCCTTCCCAAGGCATCCAAAATTATGACAGACACTCAATTAGAGCATGTTCAAATATATTTCCCCTCCCAATGTATTTGTTGTAATGCGCAATTTTGTACTCCATTACAGGAAAATATGCCCTTAGGATATTAGGCTTTAGGATCAAAAAGGATTCTGTTCTGAGGGGGTTAAAAAAGCCCAAATAGCTCAATTTGGAAAATTCTGATTCTTTAATAAAGAACCTAGAGCATTTATATTAACCCTTGTCATGCTGTATAAATTATCTTGCTGAATTGCTATAAAATCAAAGGGCTGAGAGTGCTGACAGAACTTGTTCAAAAATCAATATTTCTTTTAGAAATCATTTTCATAAACAACTCTGGCAAGAAAAATACAAGCAGGAGGTCTAGACCAAAATCAGACTGCACTAATGTGCAGTCTGATCTTGGTCTACACCTCCTGCCAAAACCGGAATATTCTAGGTCTAGCATGACAAGGGTTAAAAACATAGCATAACATTATTGTTATTTACCATGTTTCTTGAAATTATAAGCCTTTGGACAAAAATGACCCTTCCCAAGACATCCAAAATTATGAAAAATGCAAAAATGTATTCATCTCCCAATGTATAAGTTGTAATGTCTTCATATATGGTTTATCTTACATCCAGATTATTCTCTACCAAGGTTGCTAAAATAATACCCATTTGGTCAAAATGACCCCACCCAGAGGCCCAAAGTTTGGAAAAAAGCTCAATTAGAGCAATGTCAAATTCTTCTTCTTAGGGGTAGATATCAATGTTTTTTTCATGTCACAGATTTCAATTATTTTTATATATCCTCTCATATGCTATTTGAATACA
Organism: Fragum fragum; assembly: GCA_946902895.1. Classification (NCBI taxonomy): domain Eukaryota; kingdom Metazoa; phylum Mollusca; class Bivalvia; order Cardiida; family Cardiidae; genus Fragum; species Fragum fragum. The sequence continues at coordinate 52,553,471 of OX336377.1, forward strand.
AAATTCTGAAAGGTAGTTTTGCAAAAATCGGAGGTCATTCTAAAAAAAACCCCAAAAACAAAAGGGTATTTCCCTAATAGCCTATGAAGCCTATTAATCTTTTTTTAGATTAAGCTGAGACAGTTGCAAAGAATACAGGGTCATTCATGTGGTGCAAATAACTGTTTGAATCTCGCAACATCAAACCAACGTCATTGTTACGTCATCAGGAGTTATGTTTGCTAGCCCAACTTTAATTCTGTAAAGATCAGTCCAAAACTGTTGTAAGTGTTATTATGAATGTAAACACTTACTATAGTTTTGCACTAACCATTTTAAGCTCACCTGAGCACGAAGTGCTCTTCGTGAGCTATTGTAATCGGTCATCAACCGGTGTCCATCCGCCCGTCCATCTGTCCGTCCATATTCCCATCTGTCCGTCTGTTCACAATTACAAAAAAATCTTCTCCTCTTGAACTAGCATCTACTGACCCTCTGTGAAAATATTTCAAAATAATTTCTGTATCTGCACAATTAGCCCTTATCTTTGCGATACCTGATTTTACATAGAAATAAAGAAGGAAATCTTTGAAAATCTTTTTCTCCCAAACCATACTGCCTAAAGCTTTTGTATTTGGTATAAATCATCATCTATTGACCCTCTACCAAAATACTTCAAAGAATTACCATGTCTTGAAAATTAGCCCTTTTCTGTGCAATCCCTGATTTTACATGGAAATAAAGAAGGAAATCTTTGAAAATTTTCTCTTCCCAAACCATAAGGCCTAGGGCTTTGATATTTGGGATAAATCATCATCTAATGACTCTACCAAATAACTTTGAGGAATCATCGTATTCTAAAAATTAGCCCTTTTCTGTTTGATTCCTAACTTTACATAAGAAATAGGAAGGAAATCTTTGAAAATCTCCTTTTCCGAAAACCATAAGGCCTAGAGCTTTAATATTTAGCTCACCTGAGCACAAAGTGTGAGGTGAGCTATTGTGATCGGTCGTTGTCCGTCGTTCGTCCGTCCATCTGTCCCTCTGTCCACAATTTCTTTAAAAATCTTCTCCTCCTAAACCAGTTGGCCAATCATGCTGAAACTTTGCAGGGATGTTCCTTGGGTGAAGCTCTTCAAAAGTTGTTAAAAGAATTTAATTCTGTCAAAACTCTGGTTGCCGCGGCATATGAAAATGGGAATCTTTAGTAATTCTTTAAATATCTTTAAAAATCTTCTCCTCCTAAACTAGTAGGCAAATCAAGCTGAAACTTTGCAGGGATGTTCATTGGATGAAGCTCTTCAAAAGTTGTTAAAAGAATTTAATTCCGTCAAAAACTCTGGTTGCCACGGCATATGAAAATGGGAATCTTTAGTAATTCTTTAAATATCTTTAAAAATATTCTTCTCCTAAACCAGTTGGCCTATCAAGCTGAAACTTTGCAGGGATGTTCATTGGGTGAAGCTCTTCAAAAGTTGTTAAAAGAATTTAATTCCATCAAAAACTCTGGTTGCCGCGGCATTTGAAAATGGGAATCTTTAGTAATTCTTTAAATATCTTTAAAAATCTTCTCCTCCTAAACCAGTAGGCCAATCAAGCTGAAACTTTGCAGGGATGTTCATTGGGTGAAGCTCTTCAAAAGTTGTTAAAAGAATTTAATTCCATCAAAAACTCTGGTTGCCGCGGCATATGAAAATGGGAATCTTTAGTAATTCTTTAAATATCTTTAAAAATCTTCTCCTCCTAAACCAGTAGGCCAATCAAGCTGAAACTTTGCAGGGATGTTCCTTGGGTGAAGCTCTTCAAAAGTTGTTAAAAGAATTTAATTCCATCAAAAACTCTGGTTGCCGCGGCATATGAAAATGGGAATCTTTAGTAATTCTTTAAATATCTTTAAAAATATTCTTCTCCTAAACCAGTTGCCCTATCAAGCTGAAACTTTGCAGGGATGTTCATTGGGTGAAGCTCTTCAAAAGTTGTTAAAAGAATTTAATTCCATCAAAAACTCTGGTTGCCGCGGCATATGAAAATGGGAATCTTTAGTAATTCTTTAAATATCTTTAAAAATATTCTTATCCTAAACCAGTTGGCCTATCAAGCTGAAACTTTGCAGGGATGTTCATTGGGTGAAGCTCTTCAAAAGTTGTTAAAAGAATTTAATTCCGTCAAAAACTCTGGTTGCCGCGGCATATGAAAATGGGAATCTCTAGTAACTCTTTAAATATCTTTAAAAATTTCTTCTCCTAAACCAGTTGGCCAATCAAGCTGAAACTTTGCAGGGATGTTCATTGGGTGAAGCTCTTCAAAAGTTGTTAAAAGAATTTAATTCCATCAAAAACTCTGGTTGCTGCGGCATATGAAAATGGGAATCTTTAGTAATTCTTTAAATATCTTTAACAATCTTCTCCTCCTAAACCAGTAGGCCAATCAAGCTGAAACTTTGCAGGGATGTTCATTGGGTGAAGCTCTTCAAAAGTTGTTAAAAGAATTTAATTCCATCAAAAACTCTGGTTGCCGCGGCATATGAAAATGGGAATCTTTAGTAATTCTTTAAATATCTTTAAAAATCTTCTCCTCCTAAACCAGTTGGCCTATCAAGCTGAAACTTTGCAGGGATGTTCATTTGGTGAAGCTCTTCAAAAGTTGTTAAAAGAATTTAATTCCATCAAAAACTCTGGTTGCCGCGGCATATGAAAATGGGAATCTTTAGTAATTCTTTAAATATCTTTAAAAATCTTCTCCTCCTAAACCAGTAGGCCAATCAAGCTGAAACTTTGCAGGGATGTTCCTTGGGTGAAGCTCTTCAAAAGTTGTTAAAAGAATTTAATTCCATCAAAAACTCTGGTTGCCGCGGCATATGAAAATGGGAATCTTTAGTAATTCTTTAAATATCTTTAAAAATATTCTTCTCCTTAACCAGTTGCCCTATCAAGCTGAAACTTTGCAGGGATGTTCATTGGGTGAAGCTCTTCAAAAGTTGTTAAAAGAATTTAATTCCATCAAAAACTCTGGTTGCCGCGGCATATGAAAATGGGAATCTTTAGTAATTCTTTAAATATCTTTAAAAATATTCTTATCCTAAACCAGTTGGCCTATTAAGCTGAAACTTTGCAGGGATGTTCATTGGGTGAAGCTCTTCAAAAGTTGTTAAAAGAATTTAATTCCATCAAAAACTCTGGTTGCCGCGGCATTTGAAAATGGGAATCTCTAGTAATTCTTTAAATATCTTTAAAAATTTTCTTCTCCTAAACCAGTAGGCCAATCAAGCTGAAACTTTGCAGGGATGTTCATTGGGTGAAGCTCTTCAAAAGTTGTTAAAAGAATTTAATTCCATCAAAAACTCTGGTTGCTGCGGCATATGAAAATGGGAATCTTTAGTAATTCTTTAAATATCTTTAAAAATCTTCTCCTCCTAAACCAGTAGGCCAATCAAGCTGAAACTTTGCAGGGATGTTCATTGGGTGAAGCTCTTCAAAAGTTGTTAAAAGAATTTAATTCTATCAAAAACTCTGGTTGCCGCGGCATATGAAAATGGTAATCTTTAGTAATTCTTTAAATATCTTTAAAAATCTTCTCCTTCTTAACCAGTAGGCCAATCAAGCTGAAACTTTGCAGGGATGTTCATTGGGTGAAGCTCTTCAAAAGTTGTTAAAAGAATTTAATTCCATCAAAAACTCTGGTTGCCGCGGCATATGAAAATGGTAATCTTTAGTAATTCTTTAAATTTCTTTAAAAATATTCTTCTCCTAAACCAGTTGCCCTATCAAGCTGAAACTTTGCAGGGATGTTCATTGGGTGAAGCTCTTCAAAAGTTGTTAAAAGAATTTAATTCCATCAAAAACTCTGGTTGCCGCGGCATATGAAAATGGGAATCTTTAGTAATTCTTTAAATATCTTTAAAAATATTCTTCTCCTAAACCAGTTGGCCTATCAAGCTGAAACTTTGCAGGGATGTTCATTGGGTGAAGCTCTTCAAAAGTTGTTAAAAGAATTTAATTCCATCAAAAACTCTGGTTGCTGCGGCATATGAAAATGGGAATCTTTAGTAATTCTTTAAATATCTTTAAAAATATTCTCCTCCTAAACCAGTAGGCCAATCAAGCTGAAACTTTGCAGGGATGTTCATTGGGTGAAGCTCTTCAAAAGTTGTTAAAAGAATTTAATTCCATCAAAAACTCTGGTTGCCGCGGCATATGAAAATGGGAATCTTTAGTAATTCTTTAAATATCTTATAAAATATTCTTCTCCTAAACCAGTTGGCCAATCATGCTGAAACTTTGCAGGGATGTTCCTTGGGTGAAGCTCTTCAAAAGTTGTTAAAAGAATTTAATTCTGTCAAAACTCTGGTTGCCGCGGCATATGAAAATGGGAATCTTTAGTAATTCTTTAAATATCTTTAAAAATCTTCTCCTCCTAAACTAGTAGGCAAATCAAGCTGAAACTTTGCAGGGATGTTCATTGGATGAAGCTCTTCAAAAGTTGTTAAAAGAATTTAATTCCGTCAAAAACTCTGGTTGCCACGGCATATGAAAATGGGAATCTTTAGTAATTCTTTAAATATCTTTAAAAATATTCTTCTCCTAAACCAGTTGGCCTATCAAGCTGAAACTTTGCAGGGATGTTCATTGGGTGAAGCTCTTCAAAAGTTGTTAAAAGAATTTAATTCCATCAAAAACTCTGGTTGCCGCGGCATTTGAAAATGGGAATCTTTAGTAATTCTTTAAATATCTTTAAAAATCTTCTCCTCCTAAACCAGTAGGCCAATCAAGCTGAAACTTTGCAGGGATGTTCATTGGGTGAAGCTCTTCAAAAGTTGTTAAAAGAATTTAATTCCATCAAAAACTCTGGTTGCCGCGGCATATGAAAATGGGAATCTTTAGTAATTCTTTAAATATCTTTAAAAATCTTCTCCTCCTAAACCAGTAGGCCAATCAAGCTGAAACTTTGCAGGGATGTTCCTTGGGTGAAGCTCTTCAAAAGTTGTTAAAAGAATTTAATTCCATCAAAAACTCTGGTTGCCGCGGCATATGAAAATGGGAATCTTTAGTAATTCTTTAAATATCTTTAAAAATATTCTTCTCCTAAACCAGTTGCCCTATCAAGCTGAAACTTTGCAGGGATGTTCATTGGGTGAAGCTCTTCAAAAGTTGTTAAAAGAATTTAATTCCATCAAAAACTCTGGTTGCCGCGGCATATGAAAATGGGAATCTTTAGTAATTCTTTAAATATCTTTAAAAATATTCTTATCCTAAACCAGTTGGCCTATCAAGCTGAAACTTTGCAGGGATGTTCATTGGGTGAAGCTCTTCAAAAGTTGTTAAAAGAATTTAATTCCGTCAAAAACTCTGGTTGCCGCGGCATATGAAAATGGGAATCTCTAGTAACTCTTTAAATATCTTTAAAAATTTCTTCTCCTAAACCAGTTGGCCAATCAAGCTGAAACTTTGCAGGGATGTTCATTGGGTGAAGCTCTTCAAAAGTTGTTAAAAGAATTTAATTCCATCAAAAACTCTGGTTGCTGCGGCATATGAAAATGGGAATCTTTAGTAATTCTTTAAATATCTTTAACAATCTTCTCCTCCTAAACCAGTAGGCCAATCAAGCTGAAACTTTGCAGGGATGTTCATTGGGTGAAGCTCTTCAAAAGTTGTTAAAAGAATTTAATTCCATCAAAAACTCTGGTTGCCGCGGCATATGAAAATGGGAATCTTTAGTAATTCTTTAAATATCTTTAAAAATCTTCTCCTCCTAAACCAGTTGGCCTATCAAGCTGAAACTTTGCAGGGATGTTCATTTGGTGAAGCTCTTCAAAAGTTGTTAAAAGAATTTAATTCCATCAAAAACTCTGGTTGCCGCGGCATATGAAAATGGGAATCTTTAGTAATTCTTTAAATATCTTTAAAAATCTTCTCCTCCTAAACCAGTAGGCCAATCAAGCTGAAACTTTGCAGGGATGTTCCTTGGGTGAAGCTCTTCAAAAGTTGTTAAAAGAATTTAATTCCATCAAAAACTCTGGTTGCCGCGGCATATGAAAATGGGAATCTTTAGTAATTCTTTAAATATCTTTAAAAATATTCTTCTCCTTAACCAGTTGCCCTATCAAGCTGAAACTTTGCAGGGATGTTCATTGGGTGAAGCTCTTCAAAAGTTGTTAAAAGAATTTAATTCCATCAAAAACTCTGGTTGCCGCGGCATATGAAAATGGGAATCTTTAGTAATTCTTTAAATATCTTTAAAAATATTCTTATCCTAAACCAGTTGGCCTATTAAGCTGAAACTTTGCAGGGATGTTCATTGGGTGAAGCTCTTCAAAAGTTGTTAAAAGAATTTAATTCCATCAAAAACTCTGGTTGCCGCGGCATTTGAAAATGGGAATCTCTAGTAATTCTTTTAATATCTTTAAAAATATTCTTCTCCTAAACCAGTAGGCCAATCAAGCTGAAACTTTGCAGGGATGTTCATTGGGTGAAGCTCTTCAAAAGTTGTTAAAAGAATTTAATTCCATCAAAAACTCTGGTTGCTGCGGCATATGAAAATGGGAATCTTTAGTAATTCTTTAAATATCTTTAAAAATCTTCTCCTCCTAAACCAGTAGGCCAATCAAGCTGAAACTTTGCAGGGATGTTCATTGGGTGAAGCTCTTCAAAAGTTGTTAAAAGAATTTAATTCTATCAAAAACTCTGGTTGCCGCGGCATATGAAAATGGTAATCTTTAGTAATTCTTTAAATATCTTTAAAAATCTTCTCCTTCTTAACCAGTAGGCCAATCAAGCTGAAACTTTGCAGGGATGTTCATTGGGTGAAGCTCTTCAAAAGTTGTTAAAAGAATTTAATTCCATCAAAAACTCTGGTTGCCGCGGCATATGAAAATGGTAATCTTTAGTAATTCTTTAAATTTCTTTAAAAATATTCTTCTCCTAAACCAGTTGCCCTATCAAGCTGAAACTTTGCAGGGATGTTCATTGGGTGAAGCTCTTCAAAAGTTGTTAAAAGAATTTAATTCCATCAAAAACTCTGGTTGCCGCGGCATATGAAAATGGGAATCTTTAGTAATTCTTTAAATATCTTTAAAAATATTCTTCTCCTAAACCAGTTGGCCTATCAAGCTGAAACTTTGCAGGGATGTTCATTGGGTGAAGCTCTTCAAAAGTTGTTAAAAGAATTTAATTCCATCAAAAACTCTGGTTGCTGCGGCATATGAAAATGGGAATCTTTAGTAATTCTTTAAATATCTTTAAAAATATTCTCCTCCTAAACCAGTAGGCCAATCAAGCTGAAACTTTGCAGGGATGTTCATTGGGTGAAGCTCTTCAAAAGTTGTTAAAAGAATTTAATTCCATCAAAAACTCTGGTTGCCGCGGCATATGAAAATGGGAATCTTTAGTAATTCTTTAAATATCTTATAAAATATTCTTCTCCTAAACCAGTTGGCCTATCAAGCTGAAACTTTGCAGGGATGTTCATTGGGTGAAGCTCTTCAAAAGTTGTTAAAAGAATTTAATTCTGTCAAAAACTCTGGTTGCCGCGACATTTGAAAATGGGAATCTTTAGTAATTCTTTATATATCTTTAAAAATTTTCTTCTCCTAAACCAGTTGGCAAATCAAGCTGAAACTGCAGGGATGTTCATTGGGTGAAGCTCTTCAAAAGTTGTTAAAAGAATTTAATTTCGTCTAAAACTCTGGTTGCCGCGGCATATGAAAATGGGAATCTTTAGTAATTCTTTATATATCTTTAAAAATTTTCTTCTCCTAAACCAGTTGGCCAATCAAGCTGAAACTTTGCAGGGATGTTCATTGGGTGAAGCTCTTCAAAAGTTGTTAAAAGAATTTAATTTCGTCTTAAACTCTGGTTGCCGCGGCATATGAAATGGGAATCTTTAGTAATTCTTTAAATATCTTTAAAAATTTTCTCCTCCTATACCAGTAGGCCAATCAAGCTGAAACTTTGCCTGGATGTTCCTTGGATGAAGTTCTTCAAAAGTTGTTAAAAGAATTTCTTTACATGAAAAACTCTGGTTGCCGCGGCATATGAAAATTGGAAACTTTAGTAAATCTTTGATGTTTTTTTTCATAGACTACAAGGCCAAAGGCCTTTATATTTTGTAAAGAGCTTAATCATATGGTTCTCTATCAAGTATTTAAATATTTAATCTGGGGGGTCAAAAATGGCCCGGCCCCTGAGGTCCGAAGGTTGGAAAAATTCTTAATAAGAGCAAATTCAAAAGGCTTCTCCTCTTAAACTATAAGGTCTAGGATGTTCATATTTGGTATGTAGCAAAACAAGATGGTTTTGTACTAACTAAATTTTTAACCTTTTTCCCTGAGGTTGACAAATTCTGGTATAGTTTGGTAATAGATTAAACTATGAAGCCAAAGGCCAGGTGAGCTATTATGATCTTATGTTGTCTGTCGTCCGTCTGTCCGTCCGTCCACAATTTCTTTAAAGATCTTCTCCTCCTAAACCAGTATGCCAATCAAGCTGAAACTTTGCAGGGATGTTCCTGGGTTGAAGTTCTTCAAAAGTTGTTAAAAGAATTTAATTCCGTCAAAAACTCTGGTTGCCGCGGCATATGAAAATGGGAATCTTTAGTTATTCTTTAAATATCTTTAAAAATCTTCTCCTCCTGAACCAGTTGGCCAATAAAGCTGAAACTTTGCAGAGATGTTCCTTGGGTGAAGTTCTTTAAAAGTTGTTAAAAGAATCTAATTCTGTCAAAAACTCTGGATGCCGCGGCATTTGAAAATGGGAATCTTTAGTAAATCTTTAAAAATCTTCCCCTCCTTAACCAGTAGGCCAATCAAACTGAACTTGGGTGAAACTCTTCAAAAGTTGTTAAAAGAATTTCATTCCATGAAAAATTCTTGTAATTGCTTCATATGAAAATGGGAAATTTTAGAAAATCTATTTTGTCTTTTTTTTTCACAGACTATGAGGCCAAAGGCGTTTATATTTTACATAGAACTTAATCATATGGTTCTCTACCAAGTTTTTAGCTCACCTGAGCACAAAGTGCAAGGTGAGCTATTGTGATCGGTAGTTGTCCGTCGTCCGTCCGTCCGTCTGTCTGTCTGTCCGTCTGTCCGTCTGTCCGTCCGTTCACAATTTCTTTAAAAATCTTCTCCTCCTAAACCAGTAGGCCAATCAAGCTGAAACTTTGCAGGGATGTTCCTTGGGTGAAGTTCTTCAAAAGTTGTTAAAAGAATTTAATTCCGTCAAAAACTCTGGTTGCCGCGGCATATGAAAATGGGAATCTTTAGTTATTCTTTAAATATCTTTGAAAATCTTCTCCTCCTAAACCAGTTGGCCAATCAAGCTGAAACTTTGCAGGGATGTTCCTTGGGTGAAGTTCTTTAAAAGTTGTTAAAAGAATTTAATTCCGTCAATAACTCTGGTTGCCGCGGCATTTGAAAATGGGAATCTTTAGTAAATCTTTAAATATCTTTAAAAATCTTCTCCTCTTGAACCAGATGGCCAATCAAGCTGAAACATTGCAGGGATGTTCCTTGGGTGAAGCTCTTCAAAAGTTGTTAAAAGAATTTAATTCCGTCAAAAACTCTGGATGCCGCGGCATTTAAAAATGGGAATCTTTAGTAAATCTTTAAATATCTTTAAAAATCTTCTCCTCCTTAACCAGTAGGCCAATCAAGCTGAAACTTTGCCGGGATGTTCCTTGGGTGAAACTCTTCAAAAGTTGTTAAAAGAATTTCATTCCGTGAAAAACTCTTTTAATCGTGGCATATGAAAATGGGAAATTTTTAGAAAATCTATTTTGTCTTTTTTTTCACAGACTACGAGGCCAAAGGCGTTTATATTTTACATAGAACTTAATCATATGGTTCTTTACCAAGTTTTTAAATATTTAATCTCTGGGGTCAAAAATGGCCCCGCCCCTGAGGTCCGAAGTTTGAAAAAATGCTTAATTTGAGCAATTTCAAAAGACTTCACCTCTTAAACTATAAGGTCTAGGATATTCATATTTGGTATGTAGCATAACTAGATGGTTTTGTACTATATCGCGAAAAGTTGTCTTCCTTGGGTCAAAAACGGCCCTGTACTAGGGGTCCAAAATTGGGAAAAACACAAAATTTGAGTATGCTAAAAAAAAGAAATCTTCATTTTAAGGAGGAGGGCATTTATATTTTGGGTGAAGCATAGCCTGGCTATTATCTATCAGTTTTGATAAAATTATGCCTATAGGTCAATAAACACCCCTTCCCTGGGTGTCCTAAGTTTGTAAAAATGCTCAATTATACCATGTTCAAAAGTTTTTTCCTCCCAATGTACAAAGTCTAAGGCATTCATATTTGGTATATAGCATATCCAGATGGTTCTCTACCATGTTGGCTAAAATCTTAGCCCTGGGATAAAACATGGCACTGCCCCAGAGGTCAAAAATTTTGGAAAACACTCAATTAGAGCAACATCAAAAGTCTTCTCCTTCTGAAATATAAGGTGATGGGCATACATAATTATTTGGCATGTAGCATGACTAAATAATTTTGTTCCACGTAACAGGAAAACATGCTCTTAGGATAAAAAATGTCTCTGCTCCTTGGGTCAAAAATTGTGTAAATCGCATTGAAAGAATTTTTGTTTTTAAATATAGGTTCCAGAGCATTTACATTAAAAACATAGGATAACATTATTGTTATCTACCATGTTTACATCCTTTGGACAAACATGGTCCTTCCCAAAGCATCCAAAGATATGAAAAACGCTCAATAAGAGCATGTTCAAATATCTTCCACTCCTCATGTATAAGTTGTAATGCATTCATATTTTGATTTATAGTACATCCAGATTGTTGTCTACCAAGGTTGCTAAAATTACACCCATTGAAGTATCAGACAGTAAAAAGAGTTTGATTGAAATCTAAATACAAAGAATTTCAGGTAGAAAACACTGTGAGAAATGGATAAATTGCTTGTCACTCCCTTTCTCACTATGTTTTTTTTTTCAAACCTGAGGGTGACAAATTCTTGGATAGTTTGGTAATGGATTAAACTATAAAGCCAAAGAAATTCAATCTTATTGTAAAGCATTACTGGATTGTTTTGTACAAAGCCCAAAATCTTATATTTGTTTTATTTATTTTGCTCAAGTTGTGTCTTTTTTATACTGAAAAGTACTGTAATTTGCAGATGCCTCAGGTGAGCGATTTAGGACCATCATGGTCCTCTTGTTAAATATTTAATCTCTTGGGTCAAAAATGGCCCCGCCCCTGAGGTCCGAAATTTGGAAAAATGCTCAATTTGAGCTAAAATTGCACCCATTGAAGTTGCAGACAGTAATTATAGATTGATTGAAATCTAAATACAAAGAATTTCAGGTAGATAACACTGTGAGAAATAGATAAATTGCTTTCACTCCCTTTCTCACTATGTTTTTTTTTTCAAACCTGAGGGTGACAAATTCTTGGATTATAAAGTTTGGTAATGGATTAAACTATAAAGCCAAAGGAATCCAATCTTATTGTAAAGCATTACTGGATTGTTTTGTACAAAGCCCAAAATCTTATATTTGTTTTATTTATTTTGCTCAAGTTGTGTCTTTTTTATACTACAAGTACTGTAATTTGCAGATGCCTCAGGTGAGCGATTTAGGACCATCATGGTCCTCTTGTCATTTTAAAGCATTACTGGATTGTTTTGTACAAAGCTCAAAATCTTATATTTGTTATTTATTTTGCTCATGTTGTGTCTTTTTTTATACAAAAAAGTACTGTAATTTGCAGGTGCCTCAGGTGAGCGATTTAGGACCATCATGGTCCTCATGTATGTATGCATTAATGGCTATTTATTGACCCTTTACTTCTTTGAATTCAGGCTGATCTTAAAATATTGTAGTCTGGTATTAAGAGAAACACAGTCCAAAGTAACAGCAAGTGAAAGTGATTTAAGTAAAACATGATATACTAAATTGGGTAGAAATTACTATAGGAAGAAATTGTTTGTTTCAATGGATTTCCAAATTTTCTTAAATCCTATGGTCAGTTTTTCTCCTAGATGCTTTTGAGAAGGTCAGAGAAAAGTTTTGGGTTTAATCCTTTCTTGTTCAATCCCTGGTTTTTATGTCCCTGTGATTTTATACTTGAGAAAACATTGTGGAAAAAGAAGAAATTGCTTATAACAAGCTATTTCTTCTTTACCACAATATTTTCTACCCTACTGAATTGATATTTTTAAAATTAACCCATGTCATGCTGAATAAAATCTTTTCAGAATTGTATAAAAATCAATAGGCTGAAAGCACTGGTAGTACTTGTTGTTCAGTTGTCAATACTTCTTTTGAAAACTAATGTCATAAACAACTGGTTTCAAAAAGACAGACAGGAGGTGAAGACTAAGATCAGACTGCACAAATGTGCAGTCTGATCTTTGTCTATACCTCCTGCTTAAACTGGAATATTCCGGGTTCAGCATGACAAGGGTTAAATCCCTTTAAAATTTTCGTCTACAAAACCTTTGAATTCGTACGGGTCTAAAATTTTGTAAAACAGGAAAGGGTTAAGGACAAGAACAACCAATTCATTTTAGCATTTTACAAAAAGTCTGGATACTTGACATGAATAACTTATACTGTATATCTTCTAAATATTTATATCTGAGCGTGTATTTAAACGCTATATTTTGTGGGGAAAGTGAGCCTTGTATGATAAAGGGTTAATTATATAGAATTCTACTGATCACAGACAGGCAGATTCCTTATTTTTTGCTGTGTTACTCAGTACAGGAAACAAGCGATCCATATGCACTGAATAACAGCTCATTGATGTTTGTTATTCAATCAAAGCCACTCTATCATCATCATTCAAACTGTGCTAACTGCATGCATATAATATAAGGGAGTATAGACCCTTTCTTGATGGTGACAGGACCATTACTTTTACTGCTGTGGTTTGATCTCGAAATAGTTGGGCTCAAATGTGTTCTCTATCTCCAAAAGATGATCCATCATTTAATGAGGTTTTCCAAGCACAAGGCTGAAATGAAGATTTAAGTTTTGACCTTACCATTATTGTTATTGTTACATGTATGGTCAGATTTCACTTTTTTTTTTAAATCATGACTAGATGTGCTTCTTTTAACATTTGTTAAGTTAGGGTTGAAGCTAAAATTGTAGGTTAAACTTTATATGGGCCATTAAATTTAGAGATAAATTAAATATGAATATACAAATAATTCTGCATCTTTTGGCCATCTATAGAATTACTTTTGAAACAATTACCCAAGTCCATAGTCTAGGAAACTTTTGAAGGTCAAACACCAAAAACCAATGTTTTTTTTAACTCACCTCAGCATAAAATATTTATGGTGAGCTTTTGGAATCATTGAATGTCTGTCCCCAGTTGTTCAGCGTCAACAATTGAAATGTTGACACTCTAGAGGCCACAGTTTTTACTCAATCTTAATGAAACTTTGCTAGAATAGTTGTTAGGTCATTTGGATGAACTCTATTCGATTCTATTTGAAATTACAGAAAAAGGGGCCTTAAAGACAATTTCTTTAGATAAAACTCTAGAGGCCAGTGTGTGGGATCAATTTTCATGAAACTTTGCTAAAATAATTGTTAAGTCATACGGATGAACCCTATTGATCACAGGAAGGTCCTTTTTGAAAACACAGGAAACGGAGCCTTAGAGACTATTTCTTTGCTTACACTCTAGATGCCAGAGTTTTGGCTAAATCTTCATGAAACTTTGTTTTAATTATTTGGCTCCAGTTGCATTTATAAATCTCCATTATGGAATGGCAGATTTTTACGGTTGTCTTAGTACAGTGAAGTGTTTTTAGGGGTAAAAAGTTGATAGTTAGATACTGAAACTTCAAGGTTTATATGCTCATCAAAGAGAGAGCATGTAGTCTCCTCTTATGTCAGTCTGTCTGTCAGTCCCTCCGTCTGTTTGTACAGATATCTCAACAACCCCTGGGCGAAATTAGAATTCCTGTAAATTCTTTCAATATAACTGTACACAAATCTTAAGAGAGATCCAAGGTCAAGGTCACATCCCAAGATAAAAAGTTAGAATTAAGTATGTCCAGAGAGTAGCCCCTTCTATTATAGAAAGATTTCAATATAACTTGGCATAATTGTTCTTATTCAAGAGTAGATGTGCCATTTGGAAAGGAAATGAAATAACTCTAAGGTCAGAGGTTAAGGTCATATGTTGAAAATAGCCATGTCTGAAGTATTGTATAGTAAAGGCACATACAAAAAATTCAATTACTACTAGCTATATTAGCTCACCTGAGTGCAAAGTGCTCATGGTGAGCTCTAGAGATCATTGAATGTCTGAATTGCATCATGCAGCATCAACAATTCAAGTGTTTACACTCTAGAGGCCACAGTTTTGACCCAATCTTCATGAAAGTTTGCCAGAATAGTTATTAGGTCATAAAAATGAACACTGTTGATTGTGGAAAGGTTCTAGTGGAAAACACAGGAAAAAGGGACATAATGGCGATTTCTTTGTTTACACTCTAGAGGCCACAAGTTTTGCTCAATTTTCAAGAAACTTGGCTAAAATAATTGTAAGGTCATAAGGATGAACCTTATTGACAATGGGAAGACACAGGGAATGGAGCCTGATTGACAATTTCTTTGTTTACATTCTGGAAGCCAAAATTTCGGCCCAATTGTGATGAAACTTTGCCTGAGTAATTAGACAGTTTATTAGACAATTCATCTTGAATATATTCAGCCATAATTTTAAACCTCTCTCCGAGTTATCCATGACTAAGAGGAGGCTGTGGGTATTCAGCAAGTAATTTTCTTTATCAGCGATATAACAATATGGAGGCGATTAGGTTGTAACAAGCAATTTCTTCATTTACCACAATGTGTTTTACCAAGAAAGTTATAAAACCTAAAATTTCATAAACTTTGAGTTGTCGTCTGCAACTCCTTTCACTTTGGACAAGTCTAAAATTTTGTCATCTTGGAATGGGTTAATCACATACTTCTCTGCCAAGTTGTCAAAAATTTTATCCCTGGTGTCAAAAATGGCCCCATCCCTGAGGTCCAAAGCTTAAAAAAATGCTTAAATGGAGCAAGTTAAAAGAGCTTTGGACCAATCTTCATGAAACTGGTTATAATATATGGCTTAAGTTGCATTTTTTTTAACAGCACATGAATCAGGTGAGCAATTTGGACCATCATGGTCCTCTTGTTATGACCCTGGGAACAAGCCGGAGGAAAATATGTGTATTTTATTCCCTGCAATTTCTAAATATGTAAAATAATCCCAAAAACACTGCCAGATATTTCATGCTAGCACAACATCATTGCATGTTTTACTATAATAAAATGTAAATATCATGTAGGTTTAGCCTGAACCTGTAAGAGAAAATGTCTCCACAGACATATTGCACAGTTGGTTTAACCCATTCCAACACAATGACGCTTTTGGACATCCCCCATCCCCCAAGAAAAGAACCTGGTAAAACATAGTGTAAAATGAAGAAGTTGCTTGTGACAAGCTATTTCTTCATTTTACACTATGTTTTCTACCAAGGAAGTTGATAAAATCTAAAAATTCAAACTCTTAAATGTCCTCAGCAACTCCTTTCAATTTGAACCAGTCTAAAATTTCAATGTGTGGGAATGGGTTTAGGTGGTGTGAATTTTACATCATTGATATTTGTTGCCATTTACCAAATAGTCTTAAATGTCCAGTAGTTCTAGAATATGGTTGAATGCATTATATTATAGAACTTCTGGAAAACCATCAAACATCCTTAGATCATGATCTTGTGCCACAAGTAAATCGAGGGCTTAGAGCAAAAACATAGTATGACTCTATACAATGTATAGAGCCATACTATGTTTTTTGCTGTAAGCCCTCGGAATATATATATATAATTCTTAGCTCACTTGAGCATATCATGGGCATACGAGGTCCTTGAATGTCAGTAGTCTGTCTTGAGTCATACAACATCAATAATTAGAGTGTTCACACTCTAGAGGCAGCAATTATGACTCAACTTTCTTGAAACTTGGTCAGAATGTTTGTCAGGTCATAAGAATGAACCCTTTCTAAAATAAAGTCAGCCAATTCATTGATCAATGCTAGTTTAGCCCATTCCCACCAAGTGATGCTTTTGGACGCCCCTTAAGAAAAAGAATTGGGAAAACATTGAGTAAAATGAAGAAATTGCTTGTAACAAGCAATTTCTTCATTTTTCACAATGTTTTTTATCCAGAAAGTTGAAAAATTCTAAAATTTCATAAACTTTAAATTGTCGTCTGCAACTCCTTTCAATTTGGACCTGTCTAAAATTTTGTTGTGTGGGAATAGGTTAACCCATTCATTACCACACAATGAAGCTTTTTGACAACCCTGCAGAAAACAATTTAAAAAGCAATTTCTTCATTATCCACAATGTTTTCTAACCAAAACCAATATTTTTAAAATAGTATCAACTTGAAATTGTCTTCTGTAACTTCTTTCAATTTGAACCAGTCTAAAAATTTTCTTGTGTGGTAATGGGCCAATTACTTTTGTGTCCTGCTTGTGTCTTCACAGATAATCATCCATTTTGATGTTTTAGTTTTCTATTTCTTTGTTAGATAAAATATTAGTGAGCAAACTAGGGCCATCTTGGCCCTCATGTTCAATGTAAGATCAAGCGGCTTTTTTAAACCTTTTTCCCTGAGGGTGACAAATTCTGGGATAGTCTGGTAATCGATAAAACTATGAAGCCAAAGGCATTCATTTTCATTTTAAAGCATTACTGGATTGTCTTGTACAAAGCCCAAAATCTTATATTTGTTTTATTTATTTTGCTCAAGTTGTGTCTTTTTTATACAAAAAAGTACTGTAATTTGCAGATGCCTCAGGTGATCATGGTCCTCTTGTAAACCTATTTCCTCAGAGGGCATCAAAATGTGGGATAGTTTGGTAATGGATTAAACTACAGGGCCAAAGGCATTCATTTTTAGCTCACCTAAGCACAAAGTGCGAGGTGAGCTATTGTGATCGGTCGTTGTCCGTCTGTCCGTCCGTCCACAATTTCTTTAAAAATCTTCTCCTCCTAAACCAGCAATCAAGCTGAAACTTTGCAGGGATGTTCCTTGGGTGAAGTTCTTCAAAAGTTGTTAAAAAGAATTTAACTCCGTCAAAAACTATGGTTGCCGCGGCATATGAAAATGGGAATCTTTAGTAATTCTTTAAATATCTTTAAAAATCTTCTCCTCCTGAACCAGTTGGCCAATCAAGCTGAAACTTTGCAGGGATGTTCCTTGGGTGAAGTTCTTTAAAAGTTGTTAAAAGAATTTAATTCCGTCAATAACTCTGGTTGCCGCGGCATTTGAAAATGGGAATCTTTAGTAATTCTTTAAATATCTTTAAAAATCTTCTCCTCCTGAACCAGTTGGCCAATTAAGCTGAAACTTTGCAGGGAAGTTCCTTTGGTGAAGCTCTTCAAAAGTTGTTAAAAGAATTTAATTCCGTCAAAAACTCTGGATGCCGCGGCATTTAAAAATGGGAATCTTTAGTAAATCTTTAAATATCTTTAAAAATCTTCTCCTCCTTAACCAGTAGGCCAATCAAGCTGAAACTTTGCTGGGATGTTCCTTGGGTGAAACTCTTCAAAAGTTGTTAAAAGAATTTCATTCCGTGAAAAACTCTTTTAATCGTGGCATTTGAAAATGGGAAATTTTAGAAAATCTATTTTGTCTTTTTTTTCACAGACTACGAGGCCAAAGGCGTTTATATTTTACATAGAACTTAATCATATGGTTCTCTACCAAGTTTTTAAATATTTTATCTCTGGGGTCAAAAATGGCCCCACCCCTGAGGTTCGAAGTTTGGAAAAATGCTTAATTTGAGCAATTTCAAAAGACTTCACCTCTTAAACTATAAGGTCTAGGATATTCATATTTGGTATGTAGCATAACTAGATGGTTTTGTACTATATCACCAAAAGTTGTCTTCCTCGGGTCAAAAACGGCCCTGTACTAGGGGTCGAAAATTCGGAAAAACACAAAATTTGAGTATGCTAAAAAAAAAGAAATCTTCATTTTAAGGAGGAGGGCATTTATATTTTGGGTGAAGCATAGCATGGCTGTTATCTATCAGTTTTGATTAAATTATGCCTGTAGGTCAATAAACACCCCTTCCCTGGGTGTCCAAAGTTTGTAAAAATGCTCAATTATACCATGTTCAATAGTCTTTTCCTCCCAATGTACAAAGTCTAAGGCATTCATATTGGGATATAGCATATCCAGATGGTTCTCTACCATGTTGGCTAAAATCTTAGCCCTGGGATAAAACATGGCACTGCCCCAGAGGTCAAAAATTTTGGAAAACACTCTATTAGAGCAACATCAAAAGTCTTCTCCTTCTGAAGAATAAGGTGATGGGCATGTATATTTGGCATGTAGCATGACTAAATAATTTTGTTCCATGTAACAGGAAAACATGCTCATAGGATAAAAAATATCTCTGCTCCTTGGGTCGAAAATTGTGTAAATTGCATTGAAAGAATTCTTGTTCTTAAATATAGGTTCCAGAGCATTTACATTAAAAACATGGGATAACATTATTGTTATCTACCATGTTTACATCCTTTGGACAAACATGGTCCTTCCCAAGGCATCCAAAGATATGAAAACGCTCAATAAGAGCATGTTCAAATATCTTCCACTCCTCATGTATAAGTTGTAATGCATTCATATTTTGATTTATAGTACATCCAGATTGTTCTCTACCAAGGTTGCTAAAATTACACCCATTGAAGTATCAGACAGTAATAAGAGTTTGATTGAAATCTAAATACAAAGAATTTCAGGTAGAAAACACTGTGAGAAATGGATAAATTGCTTGTCACTCCCTTTCTCACTATGTTTTTTTTTAAAACTTGAGGGTGACAAATTCTGGGATAGTTTGGTAATGGATTAAACTATAAAGCCAAAGGAATTCATTCTAATTGTAAAGCATTACTGGATTGTTTTGTACAAAGCCCAAAATCTTATATTTGTTTGATTTATTTTGCTCAAGTTGTGTCTTTTATATACTAAAAAGTACTGTAATTTGCAGATGCCTCAGGTGAGCGATTTAGGACAATCATCTCCAAAAAAAGAAAAGAAAGGGTATTTCCCTAATAGCTTATGAAGCCTATTTTTTTTTTTTTTTAAGATTAAGCCGAGACAGTTGCAAAGAATAAAGGGTCATTCATGTGGTGCAAATAACTGTTTGAATCTCGCATTTAGTTTTCATAACATCAAACCATTGACGTCAGGAGTTATGTTCGCTAGCCCAACTTTAATTCTGTAAAGCTCAGTCCAAAACTGTTGTAAGTGTTATTATGAATGAAAACACTTACAATAGTTTTGCACTAATCATTTTTAGCTCACCTGAGTCTATACCTCCTGCTTCAACCGGAATATTTCTGGTTCAGCATGACAAGGGTTTAATCTACTTTAAATTTTCGTCTACAAAACCTTTGAATTTAGACAGGCCTAAAATTCTGTAAAACAGGAAAGGGCTAAGGACAAGAACAACGAATTCATTTAGCATTTTACAAAAAGTCTGGATACTTGACATGAATAACTTATACTGTATATCTTCTAAATATTTATATCTGAGTGTATTTAAACGCTATATTTTGTGGGGAAAGTGAGCCTTGTATGATAAAGGGTTAATTATATAGAATTCTACTGATCACAGACAGGCAGATTTCTTATTTTTTGCTGTGTTACTCAGTACAGGAAACGAGCGATCCATATGCACTGAATAACAGCTCATTGATGTTTGTTATTCAATCAAAGCCACTCTATCATCATCATTCAAACTGTGCTAACTGCATGCATATAATATAAGGGAGTATAGACCCTTTCTTGATGGTGACAGGACCATTACTTTTACTGCTGTGGTTTGATCTCGAAATAGTTGGGCTCAAATGTGTTCTCTATCTCCAAAAGATGATCCATCATTTATCAGGTTTTCCGAGGTCAAGGTTGAATTCAAGTTTTAAGTTTTGACCTTACCATTATTGTTATTGTTACATGTATGGTCAGATTTCACGATATTTTTTCAAATCATGACTATATGTGCTACTTGGAACATTTAGGGTTGAGGCTAAAATTGTAGGTTAAGCTTTATATTGGTCATTAATACAAATAATTCTGCATCTTTTGGCCATCTTTAGAATCACTTTTGAAACAATTACTCTATCATGAATATATGTACCATTTGAAAAAAATAATAGCTCACAGTTCAAGGTCAATGGTCAAAAATTACCTTGTTCTCAGCATAGCACCTTCAATTATGGGTGGATTCCAAAATAACTTGGCACACTTCATCTCTGTCATGAATAGATGTAAAATGTTAAAGAAAATCAGAAAGCTCAAAGGTCAAGGTCACAGCTCAAGGTCAAACATTCAAATTTAGAAATTTCAGAGTACAGCTCCTTCAATTATGGATGGATTTCAACATAACTGTACACAATCATTCTCTAGCTTGAGTAGATGTACAGTTTGAAACAAATCTTATGATAGCTCTAAGGTCAAGGTCACATCGCAAGATAAAAAGTTTAATTTAAGTATGTCCAGAGCGTAGCCCCTTCAATTATAGAAGGATTTCAATATAACTTGGCACAATTGTTCTCAGTCAAGAGTAGATGTGCCATTTGGAAAGGAAATCAAATAACTCTAAGGTCAAAGGTTAAGGTCAATTGTTGAAAATAGCCATATCTGAAGTATAGTATTGTAAAGGCACATACAAAAAATTCAATTTCTACTAGATATATTAGCTCACCTGAGTGCAAAGTGCTCATGGTGAGCTCTTAAGATCATTGAATGTCTCATGCAGGGTCAACAATTCAAGTGTTTACACTCTAGAGTCCACAGTTTTGACCTAATCTTCATGATACTTTGCCAGAATAGTTATTAGGTTATAAGAATGAACCCTGTTGATTATGGGAAGGTTCTAGTGGAAAACACAGGAAAAAGGGACATAATAGCGATTTCTTTGTTTACACTCTAGAGGCCACAATTTTTGCTCAATCTTCAAGAAACTTGACTAGAATAATTGTAAGGTCATAAGGATGAACCTTATTGACATTGGGAGGTACTATAGGAAGACACAGGGAATTGGGCCTGAATGACAGTTTCTTTGTTTACATTTTGGAAGCCACAATTTCGGCCCAATTGTCATGAAACTTGGCTTGAGTAATAAGACAGTTTATTAGACAATTCATCTTGAATATATTCAGCCATAATTGAAACCTCTCTCCTTGTTACCCACAAATAAGAGAAGGCTTAGGGCATTCAGCAAGTAATTTTCTTTATCAGCGATATAACAATATGGAGGCGATTAGGTTGTAACAAGCAATTTCTTCATTTACCACAATGTGTTTTTAACAGCACATGAATCAGGTGAGCAATTTGGACCATCATGGTCCTCTTGTTATGACCCTGGGAACAAGCCGGAGGAAAATATGTGTATTTTATTCCCTGCAATTTCTAAATATGTAAAATAATCCCAAAAACACTGCCAGATATTTCATGCTAGCACAACATCATTGCATGTTTTACTATAATAAAATGTAAATATCATGTAGGTTTAGCCTGAACCTGTAAGAGAAAATGTCTCCACAGACATATTGCACAGTTGGTTTAACCCATTCCAACACAATGACGCCTTTGGACATCCCCCATCCCCCAAGAAAAGAACCTGGTAAAACATAGTGTAAAATGAAGAAGTTGCTTGTGACAAGCAATTTCTTCATTTTACACTATGTTTTCTACCAAGGAGGTTGATAAAATCTAAAAATTCATAAACTCTGAAATGTCCTCTGCAACTCCTTTCAATTTGAACGGGTCTAAAATTTCAATGTGTAGGAATGGGTTTAGGTGGTGTGAATTTTACATCATTGATATTTGTTGCCATTTACCAAATAGTCTTTATATGTCCAGTAGTTCTAGAATATGGATGAGTGCATTATATTATAGAACTTCTGGAAAAGCATCAAACATCCTAAGTTCATGATCTTGTGCCACAGTTGAATATATATATATATATATAATTCTTAGCTCACTTGAGCATATCCTGGGCTTACGAGGTCCTTGAATGTCAGTAGTCTGTCTTGAGTCATACAGCGTCAATAATTAGAGTGTTCACACTCTAGAGGCAGCACTTAGAGTGTTTACACTCTAGAGGCAGCAATTATGACTCAACTTTCTTGAAACTTGGTCAGAATGTTTGTCAGGTCATAAGAATGAACCCTTTCGAAAATATAGTCAGCCAATTCATTGATCAATGCTAGTTTAACCCATTCCCGCCCAGTGACGTTTTTGGATGCCCCTTAAGAAAAAGAATTGGGAAAGCATTGAGTAAAATGGCCCCTCATCCAAGCTTTAGTGTAGGATGAAGGGCATTATTGGAGTAAAGCCGGAGGCCGAGCATGTATACAACAGCATATTGTTCTAACTATACAAGGACGACCGCAATTTAAAGAAACAATTTAGACCTACCTAATACATCATCACCGGATGAATTGACCTTGTGTATCATACTTTAAAGAAAGCAATGTTTTGTTGCACACCTACCCGAATCAACTGGGTGGGTTATCAGTAATCCATGACTAGTATATATAAGAATAACTCACAACATGTGGGAGGGTGTATACATGCTGGGCCTCCGGCTTTACTCCAATAATGCCCTTCATCCTACACTAAAGCTTGGATGAGGGGCCATTATTTTCCGTAAAGCCTTCGGCTTTCGCATGTATACAACAGCATCTTTAAAGAGCAACAAAACATTATAAGAACATAACCACTTCCATAGCAATGCGAACTTTATTTACCTCTGAAATGAATATAACCAATATTCACCTAAGTCTACCCCTAACAGGAATTATCTATTCCATAGCAAAAACACTGTTTGAAAAGGAAACATTTTTACTAGTAATATGTCTCAAATAGAATTTTTTGAAATTCTTGTCTGAGGACCAATCTGCCGCTTTAAGAATTCAGTCTAATGAACAGCCCTTACTGAAAGCTGCTGAAGTAGCAGCACCTCTAAAGGAATGAACCTTGAAAACCTCTGTATCAATACTTGCCTGTGCTAACACACATTTTAACCATCTCGCAATAGTACTAGTAGAAATGGCCTTATAAGTAACATAAGAAACCAGAACATTCCTATCTAAGCGTACAGATTTAGTTCTGTTCAAATAATGAATAAGCGTATGCATAGCACATAATCTCTCGTTTTTGTAATGTTCAATCTTCATGGAATAGTAATGACCTACTTTAGTCGTTTTCAAACCTTTTGGAAACACAAATATAATACAGTCTTTCTGAACCTGCATGAAATCCAAGGACATGGCTTGTATAGACTGGGCCCTGGGAGCTGCCGCCAGTGCAATCAACGCAGTCACTTTGAAAGTCAACATTTTCAATGGCAAATCTTTCAATGGATAAAGTCCACTTAAATAGCGCAACACAACCGATACGTCCCATGTAGAAAAGTACCTAGGTTTGGCTGGGATCTTGAAGAAAACACCCTTCATAAATCTTGGTAGAAGCATGCACTTATAACACCAACTGTTACCAAAAAAGGGTAATGTTTGAAGAAGCATAGCTTTATGCAAATTTATAACAGAATAGGATTTACCCAACTGGAACAGAAAGAACAGGAACTGAATCACAACTGCTTCAGAGGTAAGAAAAGGATTTCCAAACCTGATATCATTCCAAACACGCCACTTTTTCCATGCGTACCCATATTGCCTCTTAGTTCCTGGTTTCCAGGAAGATGAAATGATTTCTGTAATTTCTTTCGAAAGTCCTCTACCACAGAGTACTGCCCTGATACTTCTACAGGGACCATCTTCATTGTCCGAATAAGTGGATGACTCTGGTTGTTGTGCGCCATTACCAATAGATCTTTGTGTCGAGGTAACCTTACAGGACTACCTTGAAAGTTTCCTGCTTGAAATGATCGTAATGGACATACTCGTTCAAATATCTGAGATTAATAACTGGTCGGAACTTGCCATTAGGCTTAGGGACAATAAATAAAGTTGAGACAAATTCGCCATCTTCATGTACTGAAGGAATAATAGCCCCTTTCTCGAGAAGCGTCTCTACCTCATCATTAACTATATGCCATTGTTCGTTATTAAAGGGAATTTCCCTAGGAATTTTAATTTGTATAGGTTCTTTGTCAAAAACAATCTTATAACCAGCTACAGTATCAAGCACCCATGAATCTGAAGTGATCTTTTTCCATTCTTCAACACAATATTTAATTTTACAAACAGAACTTACCTTTGTTAAAGATTCTGTTTGTTTGGGGCAGCATTTCCCGTCGCAGTTGCCGACTTTTTTGGAATCTTATAATTTTTGTTCCATGGTTTCTGCTGTCCCCTATTGTTAGGGTAAGGCTGGTACCTTCCAGTATTCTGATACGAATTATTGTACGAGCCTCTTCTAGAGTAACCACGTCCTCTATTTTGGTACGATCTTTGATAATTATACTGGTATTGTTCCTTCCCCAGAGAAATGAGAGAATCACGACTTTATATCCTTGGCAACATCGTCACCAAACAGTTTTGTGGTAATTGGCATCGAAATGTTACACAAAGAATGATACTTCTTTTTGAGCGCAGGTCTTATCATATACCTTCTGCGAACTGACAGATTAAATTGCACTTGCCCAATGAGTGTCAGAGCATCCGTTATCATAGTTTTTGCAGCTGTATTTGACGTAATATGGCTCCTAAGGACTTCAGCCAGCTTAATGATAGGTATCATAGATGCTGCTATAAGATTCTGAGTCTCCATTATGCCACGATTTTGAGACTGAACTCTACGGTCCATAATTTTCCAAATCTCCGAATTTACCAGTGGAGGGGGTCAACATTTCACAGTTAAGTGGCACTTTATATTTCTGAATCAAACTCTCAGTTTCACACTGAGTTGTATGTGAAGTATTTATCAAATTCGCCAATGAAGAAATAATGGCTTCTCCTTTCTCTGGTGTTTTCAATCTTGGGAGATCCCAATCAGTATCTATATTGTCACTACTCTCAAAGAGGGCCTTAGCCAAATCACGACATCATTCTTGGCTGGCTTTTCTCAGGAGACTCCCCTCCAGATATATCTTTCGGATCAACTTGAACAGTAAGCCTTGGCAAATCCTCAAAAGGCATATTCAGAGAATCACCTGAATCATTTTCAATAGGCTGAGGGTTGATACCCAATAAACTACGAAGCTTTACAATATCTTCTGGACCCAATGACGCCAAGTCAAAACCAGCAATAGGCCGAACGTCGTTCGTACCGCTTGGTTTCTCTGTTTTCTTAGACTGTTTCTCTTTACTTTTGGTTTTAGAAGTTTTTTCCTTTGTCTTCAGTTTCTTCTTTTTCTTTGTTGGGACTTCGTCCCCCGACAACGGGCTAAAACCCGAGAACTCGCCGCTAACCTCACTACAGTCATAAGACAGAACATCGTCCTGTCCACTTGCCATTGTCCATACGGCAAAAACAGGTAAATAAGTACCTAATAATCGGGACCACGTCCTCGAAAAACAAAAATTTTATCTTCTAGGCGAGAAATTCTTAAAACCACCACTACGAGGTCTTTATTTGTCCAACGCCAGAACAATTATGATACACATGGTCAATACATCCGGTGATGATGTATTGGGTAGGTCTAAATTGTTTCTTTAAATTGCGGTCGTCCTTATATAGTTAGAACAATATGCTGTTGTATACATGCGAAAGCCGAAGGCTTTACGGAAAATAATGAAGAAATTGCTTGTAACAAGCAATTTCTTCATTTTTCACAATGTTTTTTTATCCAGATAGTTGAAAAAATCTAAATTTCCATAAACTTTAAATTGTCGTCTGCAACTCCTTTCAATTTGGACCAGTCTAAAATTTTGTTGTGTGGGAATAGGTTAACCCATTCATTACCACACCATGAAGCTTTTTGACACCCCTTCAGAAAACATTGTAAAAAGCAATTTCTTCATTATCCACAGTGTTTTCTACCCAAAACAAATATTTTCAAAATAATATCAACTTGAAATTGTCTTCTGTAACTTCTTTCAATTTGAACCAGTCTAAAAATTTTCTTGTGTGGTAATGGGCCAATTACTTTTGTGTCCTGCTTGTGTCTTCATAGATAAACATCCATTTTGATGTTTCAGTTTTCTATTTCTTTGTTCGATAAAATATTAGTGAGCAAACTAGGGCCATCTTGGCCCTCATGTTCAATTCAAGATCAAGTGGTAATGCAGCAAAATAGCTTCAAGTTTGCACTCACAAAATAAATTTGTACTTGATTATAAAAGTTAAAATTGTAACAATTCTTTCCAAGAGTTGTAAGATATCAAGCAATACAGTCAAATCAGTGTACAGCAGCCAGTCAAGGGAGAGGGCCAAATTGGCTGCTGTTCACAGATTGGCTGCTGTTCACAGTATCCATAGGGTGTCCATTTTGTCATACCATATTTGGTTAGCTCATTAACAGATCACAAAACTTTGGACTACTCCAAATTCTAAGAAAATCTAAACTTCCATTTTAAGTGTCTTTTAAAAAAAGAAAAGGATATTTGTACCATTTGTACCATTTCAGATAGAAAATATTGTGACAGAAGTAAAATATCTTGTAATAAGTAAATTGTAAATGGGCATGTAAAAATTGCAAAATATGAACATAGTGGACCAGTTATGGTCATTTGGCCAGATATTGTGTGCATAAACCACTTGTAACAGAAATCATTAATGTTTTCAAATGAGACATTCTTTTTGTCACGCTTTGAAGAAGGATCACCATTTTCATATTCCTCGAGAATTTCTCGTTTACAGTTAGCTACATTTTGGACCTCCTTACAACCTACACCGAACTCACTAGTAAAAACCTTAGAAGAACGTCCAGATTCAAGCATGCGAACAACTTTCACGTGATCCTCTATCCTCTAGAAAGAGGAACTTGCGTTTATACAGCAAAAGCAAGTTTTCATCAATTTTCAAAGACCTCAAGAAATCTGTTTGCTAATGTGTAAACAACCTGTAATGCTCAAGTTCATTTTATTAAAGAGACCCGGCAACTTAAAAAATTCCGTATCCTTTAATAAGTAATCATCACTCAAATCGATCAAATAAATATTAATGGCTAATTATATGTCAATTCATCAACTACAAAGGATTAAGTCAATAATTGGCTGCTTACATCTTGTACATTACGATAAGCTGACTTCGGCAGTTACTATAGTATTGGTTATCAATTTTTTGAACACGACTAATTAAGTCGCCTGCTTTGTAAGATGACCGTTATTTTGGTGTGATATACTGTTGGCACTAGACCAATTAAGATGACTGCTGGCTGCATTTCAGAATATCATGCTATTCACAGTGCAATTAAAAAAGGAATTTGCACGGGGGTAACTTGAATGGCCGCTGTCAGCAGATTGGCAGCTGTGCATAGTTGGTCGCTAACACAGATTTGACTGTAATTCACTGGCTGTGTCTATACTAATAGGCGCTAGCTCTTTCAAACCCTACCAGTTGAATGGGAAATAAAACTTTTTTTGGTTCCCTTTTTTTAGCAGATTTGTCGGACAAAAGTGGTATTACAAATCCATCAACCAGAAACAAGTTTTCACACATTTCCGCTCATTCATGCATGCTCATAAACTTGAAGTGAAAATCTATGTGATGGCCTCCATCTCGTTTCATTACTGCTGAAGAAAATAACTTACTTGCTGAATGCCAGCAGCCTCCTTTTAGTCATGAATATCAAGGAAAATGGTTTAAAACTTTGACTTAATATATCCATGGTAAATTGTCTAATGAATTGTCTAAATGAGAGAAATAATTTCCTCATGTTTCAAGATAGAATTTAGGTCAGTGGTTAGTGGAGTTAGCGAATACATGTAAACAAACTCCGAATCCTGTCTGTTGGTGTTTTGACCTGGCAGGGCTGAGCAAATTTACACCCCGTATACACAGATTATGTTACAAGTTACAACCTGTCATAGTCACTATTCAACCGCCTATTTAACCTCACCGAATAAAACACCTTTTACCTCGAATTCGACTATATCTTTGAAATGGACATGTAGTACTTCAATTGTAATGATAATATGCTCAACTCAAAAAGAATTGAATGTTAGTGTTGATTTCTTTTACTTTTATCATTTAACCTTTTACCAAACAACCACAAATTTTCACACACTGATGAAATAACATTAAAGAAAACGTTGTGATTAAATCAAAATAGCAATTTGGGTAAACAGTAAAGGCTCATGTTTGATTGAATGGGGCTTAATACAACTTTTAATAGTATTTCAGTTATATCAGTGCAGCTGGAGCTCCTAACCATGGATTTCTGGTACTTCACACACTAGTACCACAACATCCTTATAGAGCCTCCAGCTGCTCATCCCACTTAGGTGTACAATTTACTTACTCGTCTTGATGATACATACTAGCATTATTGAGCACGGTTACTGATAAGCCAGCAAATCACTCTCAGGACTTTCAGTCCTTTGATTAAGAATACAATCTAATTTTCTTCCTTATTTCTATACTTTCAGTGGAATCAGAAGTTTTCACAGTGCCACTGAATGAAAGTTCAACCACCAAATCTGGATTTCACATTGAACATGACCTCTTTGTTTCCCTGGGCAACACAACTGAATTCATAATACAGGTAAGGCTGCTTAGTTGATAGACTGCCTTAATCTTAATCTTCCCATGTTTAGGAATAGTTATTCTATCATGAATAGTATCTGTCTATCGATAGAACAGTATTTGGATGAAAAACATGGCTTAACCCTTTCCTGTTTTAGATTTTTTTAGACCTGTCCAAATTCAAAGGTTTTGCAGACGAAAATTTAGAGTTGATTTAATTAGAGAAATAACCATCCAGTAGGGTAGAAAATATTGTGGAAAAAGAAGAAATTGCTTGTTACAAGCAATATCTTCTTTTTCCACAATGTTTTCTCAAGTATAAAATCACGAGGACGTAAAAACCAGTGATTGTACAGGAAAGGGTTAAATGGACAGGGCTAATTTCCATGTATAGGTTATACTGAAAACGTTTAACATTTCTCAGAAACCTGTTGATGGACTTCAAAGAAATTTCACTGGATTGATCCTCAGACTGATGACTTTTTGTGAGATTACTTCATATAATTTTGATTGGTTGAAAACATGGCTATTATGGAGGAGGCTTATGTCCATATAGGGTATACAGTGAAAATTTTTAAATCATGTTAATACCTTTTCATCTGACCTAGAAGATGAATTTAACATGACTTGACTTTTTTAAAAAAAAAATAAAAAGTTTGAAATGCTTCTCTAGAACTATTTCAAAGATTTCGGTGACTTAGATTTATTTACCATATATTCAGTTCATGAAAAAATTTGCTCAATCAGTACATTCATGCCTGTGGAGCGATGCAGGGGCTCAAGTGCCTAAAGTTTTCTGTTTAACATAGCTTTTCAAAGCAAGCTAAAATGTGACCTATTCTGAAATTGTTGATATAGGGGGCTGTACACAACTTTGACAAAGATTTAAGGATTTTTTTGGTGAGAAATTTTGTCCCTACAAGCGCCCCAGAGGCTTTAGAATATGCAGACCTGGAACATGTATTCTACAAGACCCATTTAAAAAGCCGAAGAATCTGAAATCATCCAAAAAAGTCATTCCAACCCATCTGAATGTGTAACTTCTGTTTTGTTGTCATTTTTATTTCGGTTTTGCTGTTCCTAAGCATCAATTAACCTCTTTGTGTGTTTCAGCATGCATGTCTACTAATTGCATGTAATTGATGAAGTCAACAGGAAATATGGAGAGGTTTTAAACACTGGATACTGTCCAATTAATGAAAGGAATGAAGCCTGCTTTTCTTCACAGGTAGATTTTGTTTATATAGTTGAAAAGTTGCAGTTTACAGTTGGCTAAAAGTTTCAAGCTATACAAACAAAGAACGTTATATTCCTGAAACTTTGAGAAAAAATATTGCGTCCCAGCCTCTATAGTTTTATGAATATCCCAATGAAAACATTGGATACTGTAAAGCCTTATTATTCACTGCTTAATCCATTCTCACACAATTCCTCCTTTTTATGCCTATCGAAAAATAGGCTTTGCAAAATATTGGGGAAAATGAAGAAATTGCTTGCACCAAGCAATTTCTTCATCATACACAATGTTTTCCATCCCAAAAGACAAAACAAATAATTAAAATTCGAACTTGAAATTGTTGTCTACAGCTTCTTTCATTGTGGACCAGTCTATGAATTTTCCATATTAAGCACACTATTGGAGCAACTTACCCCAAAATGGCTTTTTAGCTCACATGAGCATGCACAAAATGCTCAAGATGAGCTATAGGGATCACTCACAGTTTATCATTCTGTCTATCCACAATTTCTTTTAGATATATATACTCCTAAACTACTAAGCCAATTAGGCTGAAACTTGGCACACAAAAAGAAGGTTTGGATGAAGCTCTACTAAAATTGATAAAAGAATCTTAACCCTTATCATGCTGTATAAATTACATTATTGAATTGATGTGAAATCAAAGGGCCGAAAGCACTGATAGAACTTGTTGTTCATAAATCAACATTTCTTTAAGAAATCAATTTCATAAACAACTCTGGCAGGAAAAGTATAAGCAGGAGATGTAGACCAAGATCAGACTGCACTTATGTGCAGACTGATCTTGGTCTACACCTCCTGAAAAATAATGGAATATTCCGGGTTTAGCATCACAAGGGTTAAAATTCCATTGAAAAGTTACCATGGTAAAACACAAAGGTTGAAAAATTTTTTCTAGCTCGCCTGTACAAGAAGTGTTCAAGGTAAGCTATTGCGATTTGTTTATTGTCCATTGTTCGTTCAATTGTCCTTAAACAATTACAAATAAATCTTCTGTGAGAGCTTTGATATTAGGTATATAACATCCTAATGACCTTCTACCAAAATACTAAAAAGAATTGCTTTACTCTGAAAAGTGGCATTGGGATTCTCTGTAAGTCATAGAGATTTGAAAACTGGTAAGTATCATCACCTAATGATCCTTTACCGAAATATTTCAAAGAAATTCTCTACTCTGAAAATAAAGTCCTATATTGTGGGATTCCTGATTTTACTTTGAAATAAGGAAAAAATCTGAAAATCTTTTCCTCAACCATTAAGGCCTTGAGCATTCATGTTTGATATGTATTAACCCATTCCTGCACAATGACGCTTTTAAATGCCCCTCAATATAAAAGTTTTGGAAAACATTGTGGAAAATGAAGAAATTGCTTGTGTCAAGCAATTTCTTCATTATCCACAATGTTTTCTATCCAAAAAGATGAAGAGATTTAAAATTCCATCAACTTGAAATTGTTGTCTGCAGCTTCTTTCAATTTTTGACCAGTCTAAAATTTCACCTTGTGGGAATGGGTTAACACCTAATAAACCTCTAAAAAAAGATACAAAGGATAACTCCACTCTGAAAATTACCCCTTAATTATTCAATCCCTGATTTTACAAAGTAATAACAAAAGAAAATTTTAAAATTCTTCTTCTCAAAAATAGTAAGGCCTGGAGCATTGATATTTGGTATGTATTATCGCCGTATAACCCTCTACCAAAAGTCTTCAAAGAATAAGCCCCATCTTCTGCTATCTCGAATTTTACATAGGAATAAAGAGGGATATCTTTAAAAAATCTTCTCCCAGACCGTAAGAGTTGACCAATTCCCAAAAAATGACAAAATGACAAACATTGTGGAAAATGAAGAAATTGATCTTTACAGATAAATTTGAAAAAAAATAAACATAAGTAAATAATGGCTCTTAATAGTGTGGCTAACTTCTATATATGGTACATGGTGAAATCTTTTATTTATTTCTTCTCAGAAACCACTTGCTGAAAATTTACCAATTTTCAGATGAAAAACATTGCGTTATGGGTCAGGCTAATTTCAATATTTGGGTAATCTGAAAACTTTGGAAGTCTTTAGAAATTAAAGCTTCACAGATTTTAATAAATTTTCAGAGAAATGATCCTATAGAAATGAACCTTTGGTGACCCTTGATCTGATTCTTGAAAAAAAAAGTTGATTGGTTGAGAATATGGCTTTTATGGCTGACCCATAAATTCCTTAAGAAGAAGTGAATCAATCAAAGGGTGTAAATTCTGCTTCAATTTGCTAAAAACACATCTCCATTCAAACTTGGAAATATTATCAAACACTATGTACCATATTTCAACTATTTTCTGTTTTTAGTTCACATTATCATGTCTCTCATCAGTCTGTCTGCATTCAGCACCTCCTAGGTTACATCTATTAATTTTGTTCAAATGATCCCCCTATGGTTATATTTTGGCCCATCAGGCAAACCCACATTTTTATTTGAAAGAAAGAATGAAAACTTTTGAAATATTATGCTATGAAACCAGACAGCATTTATATTTGGTTTTGTAGCATCTCATGGGAACCTCTACCATGTTTGTTCCTGTAATGCCCTTTAGGTCATATTTGAGTTTTGCCCTGGCGCGTCCTATTTTAACCCATTCCCAGTCTGTGATGCCTTCATTTTCCACATTGTTTTCTATCCAGAAAGTTGAAGAAAAAAAATCATTAGTTTTAAATTGTTGTCGGCAACTTCTTTCAATTTTGGCCGGCCTAAAATTTTGTGTTCAAAAAATCGTATTTGCTTTGATATTCATGCTTAACAAATTCAGTCATCCAGTTTGAATAGAATTTGTCATTGTCAGTCAATAAAGAGCATTAATTAACCCATTCCAACACAAGAAAATTTTAGACTGGTCCAAATTGAAAGAAGATGCAGACGACAATTTCAAGTTGATGGAATTTTAATTTTTTTCGTCTTTTGGGATAGAAAACATTGTGGATAATGAAGAAATTGCTTGTTACAAGCAATTTCTTCATTGTCCACAGTGTTTTCCAAAGCTTTTTTCTTGTGGGGCGTAAAAGTAGGGCTTGAGTTGGAATGGGTTAAACTATAAAACTGGCTTCTTCATATCACCAAAATTCCTGTCTTCAGGAAAGCTCATTTTAGTTAGATATTAACTCCAATATTCATTAACACTTGTCATGCTGAACCTGGAATATTCCTGTTTTGGCAGGAGGAATAGACCAAGATCAGCCTGCACATAAATGCAGTCTGACCTTGGTCTACACCTCCTGCAAATGTCCCCTTTCAGCCAGAGTTGTTTAAATAATCATTTAGAAAAGGAAATGCTGACCATCAGGACCTTCTAGTGCTGTCATTCATTTGATTTTAGGGCAATTATGAATAGGATTGTTTAATTCAGCATGACAAGGGTTAATTCTAAGATGGGTGAGCTTTCATGAATTAAGTTCTTCCATAAATATCTACAATTAATTATGAAGAAAACTTTTTGAAAGTGTTTCAAGAATCAATTCACCTCAAGATGTTTTTTCCCCTAACAACTATTTTCAATATCATGCATATTTCATTTACAATTGCATACACATGCATAATTGTCTAACAGGTGTTTTCAGCTAAACTTGAGCTTATTTCATGATACTGCCATTAAAACTGCTCCTAGTGAACAAATAAAAGGTGCTATCTTTTTGCTTTATAGTTTATATTCAGGCAAAGTAAGACTTGATTTTTGATTGTTGCAGTCTGAAGTATATTTTGTTGATTGACAGAACTTTAACCCATTCCAACACAATAACTTTTTAGGCAAGTCCAAATTCAAAGAAATTTCTGAAGATAATTCAAACCTTATGAAACTTTAAAATTATTGTCTATTGGGGTAGAAAACAGTGTGAATAGTGAAGAAATTTCAATTTCTTCATTTTCCACGGTGTTTTTCCAAAGCCTTCCTATTGAGGGGCATTTTGAAGCATCATCTTGTGGGAATGGGGTTAATAAAAACTGTTTAACCCTTGTCCTGTAGAATTTATATCCTTTCTTCACACAACATGAATTTTTTGTTAAATTTAGACCTATACTTTGTGTTCAAATATTTCCTCAATACTAAAAGAACGAAGCAGGTAGTGTACACAAAGATCTTACTGCACGTCTGCCCAAGCTTTTCTTAGTCTACACATCTGCCATAGCTATTGTAAAAAAGGAATATTCTGGGATCAAGGGTGAATGTGTTATGTGAATTTACAAAAAAAGGGAGCTTGAAGAACTTAAACCATTCCCACACATTGACGCTTTTGGACACCCCTCAAGAAAGACAAATGGAAAAACATTTGTGTTAAATGAAGAAATTGCTTGTTACAAGCAATTTCTACATTTTACACAATTTTTTCTATCCGGAAATTTAAAAAAAATCTAAAAACTCATACATTTTAAAATTTCATCTGCAATTCCATTCAGTTTGGACCTCTCTAAAATTATGTCGACTGGTAATTGGTGAAAAAAATCAAAATTAATCATTACCCATTACTATAGAAAATTACCTTTTTACAACACTAGAAGAAGTCATGAAAACAATATCTTTGTTTCAAGCATGTCTTTTGTTTGTTTTCCACCTGAAAAAACACAACAGAAATTAACCCATTCCCACTCAGTGATGCTTTTAGATGCCCACAAGAAAAAAGCTTTGGAAAACATGGTAGAAAATGAAGAAATTGCCTGTTACAAGCAATTTCTTCATTTTCTACCATGTTTTCTACCCAGACTTAATTCATAAACTTTGAATTGTCGTCTGCAACTCCTTTAAATTTTGGACCAGTCTAAGATTTTGCCAATTGGGAATGGGTTAAAAGAAGTTGCAGACAACAACTTGAAATTGATGAAAAATTTGTCTTTTTAGGTAGAAAGCATGGTGGGTAATGAAGAAATTGCTCGTAACAAGTAATTGTTCCACAATGCTGTCTAAATTGTATTTCTTGAAGGGTGTTTGTCAAAACCATCATTGTGTGGGAATATGTTAAGAGTATTATGTGGAACATAAGTTTTTCAGAGAAATTTTAGGAGGGTTTTAGGGATTGTGCATGGTAAGAGAAAAAAAGTTTTATTTTTGCAGGAGAAATTGAAGTAATGTAAACAAAATTTGGCAGGTAAACTAGACAGATATAAGAAAGAAAAAACCTTCATATTCAGTTCTAAGGTTACTCTTTCTAGTTTCACTTGCAAATCACATCCATTAGAAGGGGTTAGATTAAAACTTTTGTGAGTGGGTATAAATATATAGATACTTATTCCAACACAATCCATTTTATGAGCTTTTCAAGCTTTTTAACACAACCTCAGAAGATTGGAAAATATTGTGGACAATGAAAAAATTGCTTGTAACAATGTTTTCTATTCTGTAAGCCAAAGGTTATCTATATCCCACAAACTTGAAAATGTCATCTGCATCATCTTTCGATTTGGTCTAGTCTAAAACTTTGTCAGTTGGAAAAGAGTTAAAACAGTCTTGCATTAATCCCTGAAATTTTATTAGCTCATTTGAGCAAGAAAGTAGCTGTTGTGATTAATCAGTGTCTGGCATCTGTCTGTCTGTCTGTCTGTTCAGAATCATAATAAAAAGTTTTTCTCCCAAACAAACCATCAGATTTCATCCAACTTCAAGAATAATCCTAAGGTCATGTTCTTTCAAATACTTTAAGGAATTAAATCCAAGGAGAACTCTGGTTGCCAAGGGAACAAATTGAAAAAACTTAAAACAATTTCTTCCAGAACTTAACCTTAAGGCCTAAAGCATTCATATTGGGAATGTATTATAACCAAAGAGTTATGTACCTTGTTTCTAGGGATTATGCCCCTGGGGTCATAATTAGCCTTGCCCCAGGGGTCAAAAGTTTGGAAAAAATGCTCAATTACACAATTCATAATCGTGTAATGCATTCACATTTTTAGCTCACCTGAGCACAAAGTGCGAGGTGAGCTATTGTGATCGGTCGTTTTCAGTCGTCTGTCGGCCAATCAAGCTGAAACTTTGCAGGGATGTTCCTTTGGTAAAGTTCTACAACAGTTGTTAAAAGAATTTAATTCCGTCAAAAACTCTGGTTGCTGCAGCATTTGAAAATGGGAATCTTTAGTAATTCTTTAAATATCTATAAAAAACTTGTCTTCCTAAACCAGTAGGCCAATCAAGCTTTTGCAGGGATGTTCCTTGGGGGAAGTTCTACAAAAGTTGTTAAAACTATTTAATTCTGTCAAAACCTCTGGTTGCAGCAGCATTTGAAATTGGGAATCTTTAGTAATTCTTTAAATATCTTAAAAAAATCTTTTCTTCCTAAGCCAGAAGGCCTATCAAGCTGAAACTTTGCAGGAATGTTCCTTCGGAGAAGCTCTTCAAAAGTGTTAAAAGTATTTCATTTCGTGAAAAATTCTTGTAACCGCGGCATATGAAAATGGGAAATTTTAGTAAATCTTTGTTGTTGATTTTTTCACAGACTACAATGCCAAAGACCTTTTTATTTTGTATAGAGCTTAATCATATGGTTCTTTACCAAGTTTTTAAATAATTAATTTCTGGGGTCAAAAATGGCCCTGCCCCTGAAGTCAGCACTTTGGAAAATTGCTTAATTAGAGCAATTTCAAAAGAGTTTTCCCCTTAAACTATTAGGTCTAGGATATTCATATTTGGTATGTAGCATTACTAGATGGTTTTGTACTATATCACTTAAAGTTGTCCTCCTAGGGTCAAAAACAGCCCTGCACTAGGGGTCCAAAATTTGGAAAAATGCAAAATTTGAGTATGTTAAAAAGAAAATCTTCATTTTAAGGCGGAGGGCATTTATATTTTGAGTGTAGCATAGCCTGGCTGTTATCTATCAATTTTGATTAAAATATGCCTGTATGTTAAAAAACACCCCTTCCCTGGGTGTCCAAAGTTTTTAAAAATGCTCAGTTAGACCATGTTCAACAGTATTCTCATCCCAATCTACAAAGTCTAAGGAATTCATATTTGGTATAACCAAATGGTTCTCTACCATGTAAGCCAAAATCTTAGCCCGGGATGAAACAAGGCATTTATTTTTATTGTAAAGCATTACTGGATTGTTTTGTACAAAGCCCAAAATCTTATATTTGTTTTATTTATTTTGCTCAAGTTGTGTCTTTTATATACAAAAAAGTACTGTAATTGCAGATGCCTCAGGTGAGCGATTTAGGACCATCATGGTCCTCTTGTATGTCAGAGTTGTTTATAGGATAAATTTTCTAACTAAAATTAATGTTTACCTGCAATTGGTTTTCCAAGGACTTTTAATCTTTTGATTTCATTGCAATTCTGTAGAAAATATATAATTCAGCATGACAAGTGTTTAGAATAGACCAGTACTAGGACTCATTAAAATTTGTGATCTCTAGATAAATCTCTAAAGGACCAACATAGAGTTATATTTTTGCTCCAAACAAACCCATAGTGTAGACCAGGTTCAATCCAAGGACCTTGCTATGATGAGCCCAGTGTCTAAAAGTAGATCACAGTCTCAAGAAATAACAACTAGCTTAGTATAATTTGAAAATAATCTATTAAGATTTAATGATGTATTGATAAAAATTATTCTTCAGTAGGCCCTAATTATAGCATGGACTGTGCTAGACCACTTTAATTTAAAGAATAAAATATTCCAATTCTCCAGCTTTTACTATATAATACAGTGTTAAGACAATTTGCTAATTAGTTCATTAGAGAGAAAAAATCCTGGTTAAAAAAGCAGAAATGACTGAATTTTTCACTGTTAAAAACATAATCAGACAACAAGATTTTAAACTGATCCAAATTAAAAAAAAAAAAAAAAAAGACGCAGACAACAATTTTAAGTTGATAAAATTTTAAAAATCTTTTTTCTTTTGGGGTAGAACGCATTATGGATAATTAAGAAATCACATATAGCAAGCAATTTCTTCAATTGCTATATATTTTTTTTTAGGGGTGTCAAAAGCATTTTTGCCCTAGAATTGGTGTTTATCAATTTTGGTGGCAGTAGAAAAAGTTGAAATTGTTTTGGGGTAGGTAAATAATCAGTCTTTGTATTTTACTTTTAAAGATTGTTTTTCCAATTACAGTGGTTTCCTTTCAAAAATCTTGATAATGAGTAACAAAATTTTCATTCCTACTATTTTCAGAAAACATTAAGTCAGTGCAGTAAAGTATTTGTGAACTACAGTGATGGAACATCTGAAATATACAAAGGCGGTATCCAAAGGTAAAAGCTATTTGTTCTTTAAAGCTATTGAGTTGTTGGAGTTTCCCTGAGAAACCAAACTTTGGTTAATTAATGGTCAAGATTGGAAATTATGTTTGGTTAGGTCCAAACGTAGGTGACTAGGTCATAATCCCTGCATAATCTTGTCAACCCATTCCCACTCAAGAAAATTTTAGACTGGTCCAAATTGAAAGGAGTTGCAGACAACATTTTAAAGTTCAAGAAATTTTAGATTTTTATCAACTTTATGAATTGAAAATATTGTGTAAAATGAAGAAATTGCTTGAGGGGCATCCAAAAGCATCATTGTCTGGGAATTGTTTAACCCATTCCCACTTGATAAAATTTTAGACTGGTCCAAATTGAAAGAAGATGCAGACGACAATTTCAAGTTGATGGAAATTCAATTTTTTTTGTCCTTTGGGATAGAAAACATTGTGGATAATGAAGAAATTGCTTGTTACGTAAAGGTCAAGGTCACAATCTGGGGTCAAAGGGGCGTCCAGAATGGTTAAATTGTGTCCAGAATGGTTAAATTGTATTTACTCTCTTATTATACCCCCAACAACGAAGTTATGGGGGGGTATACTGGAATCAGGTTGTCCGTCCGTCCGTCCGTGGTTATAATTTTGTGTCCTCTTCTCCTCCCACATTTTTTGACCAATTTCGCTGAAATTATATCAGGTTGTTTCCTATCATATGAAGTTGTGCACCTGCAATTTTCATCTTGATCCAGTGGTTAGTTTCAGAGTTATGCCATTTTGAACTTTTTAATGGGGGGGGGGGGGGGGGAGTAGTCAAAATTTAAAATTGCAAAACTCAGTAACCATAAGGGGAGTTACCAAATTTGGTAAGTAACATCATCTTGTTGACCTTTACAAAATATCGAACGGTTTATTTCCTGAGGTCAAATTTGACCCCGCCCCCCCGGGGGTCAAAAATTTAACATAGGCTCATATTGACTTTTCGTGGATATAATTTTGTGTCATCATCTCCTCACACAGTTTTCTTTAACATAGGCTCATATTGACCAACCTTTCCTAATCAGTCAACTCTAGCAACAAACACAAAATCAGAAAGAGGTGGAGGGTTGGCAATGTTCATCCACCATGACATGCATGTGATTAAACAGCTTCAAATTTCACTCCTTCATAGAAAAGCCTTTTTAGCGGTGTGGGGGGTATTCTCGTCAGCCCTTGAGGGCGACAGCTCTAGTTCTTCAATGGATTGCTTCCATATTTGGACAGATGCTTAATTTGGTGGACCACTTTACATGACCTTGACCTTGACCCAGTGACCTTGTCCTTTGACCTACTTTTGACCTCAGAAAAATCCATCTATAATGCAATTCTCGATTTCATTCTGTATTTATAGAAATTATAATATGTATTAAAATTTTATTTATTAAAAACCCAGATGTATAGATCACAAATGCATGTGGTTGTGTTTACAAAACAAATCAAAGTGCCACATGCTTGACCCTATCCTTTGGGGGCATTTGTCAAATGACTGTGACCAGCTCTTGTTTTATAAAGTCATGGGTGGTTGAATATTGGCCAGGCCTTGAAAATACATTTGCATCAAATTTCAGAGCACAATTTTTTGCAAATTAGGAATTGGGTGAGCAATCTAGGCCATTAGTGCCTTCTCATTAGAAGCTGCAGAATTGCTTGCCAACAAAATACTGTACAGATGCTGCAGTAAAAATATACAGTGTTAAAGCAAAATTAGGATTTTATTCAGGGCATCCACCTGCAACTAAAATAGTCTACAAAATTCAACACACAAAAATCTTGGCAGTTAAATTGTTATTCTATTGCTAACTTAAATCATTCATGGAATGTGTAAAGCTTTTGTTTACTTAAATAGAAGTCATGCGTTTGATGGAACTTTTTGGAGTTTTTATTAGCTCTACTGGCTAAAAGCCAGAGAGCAGTTGTCATGGCGCTGTGTCTGTCGTGCTTGCGTCTGTCCGGTTGTCCGTCCGTAAACTTTTACTTTGAAAATCTACTCATCAGAAAGTATTTAACAGATTTCAACCAAATTTCACAGAAATGATCCTTGGGTGACCCTCTATCAGATACCTTCAAAGATTTTTAATCAGATGGAAAACATGGCTTTTATGGGCAGGGCTAATTCCATATGTGGTGAAACCTTTAAAATCTTCATCTCAGAAACTGAAGGATGTATTATAACCAAATTTAACAGGAATGATCATTTGGTGATCCTTTATCAGATTCCTTCAAAGAATTTTGATCAGATGAAAAACATAGCTTTAATAGGCGGGGCTAATTTTCATACATGGTGAAAGCTTTGAAAATCTTCTTCTCAGAGACTGGTGGATGGATTTCAACAAAATTTTACAGGAATGATCATCTGGTGATCCTTTATCAGATTCCTTCAAAGAATTTTGATCGGATGAAAAACATAGCTTTAATAGGCGGGGCTAATTTTCATATATGGTTAAAGCTTTGAAAATCTTCTTCTCAGAGACTGGTGGATGGATTTCAACCAAATTTTACAGAAATGATCCTTTGGTGAACCTTTATCAGATTCCTTCGAAGAATTTTGATCAGATGAAAAACCTGGCTTTTATGGGCAGGGCTAATTCCATATATGGTGAAAGCTTTGAAAATCTTCTTCTCAGAAATCAGTGGATGGATTTCAACCAAATTTTACAGAAATGATACTATGGTGAACCTTTATCAGATTCCTTCAAAGAAATTTGATTGGGTGAAAAACATAGCTTTAATGGGTGTGGC
Source organism: Fragum fragum (assembly GCA_946902895.1). Classification (NCBI taxonomy): domain Eukaryota; kingdom Metazoa; phylum Mollusca; class Bivalvia; order Cardiida; family Cardiidae; genus Fragum; species Fragum fragum. Next base: position 52,594,349 of record OX336377.1, read on the forward strand.
TAATTTCCAAATATGGTGAAAGCTTTGAGAATCTTCTTTTTAGAACCTAGTGGATGGATATCAACTGAATATCACAGAAATGATCCTTTGGTGAACCTTTATCAGATTCCTTCAAAGAATTTTGATCGGACGAAAAACATGGCTTTAATGGGCAGGGCTTATTTCCATATATGGTAAAATCTTTGAAATTCTTCTCAGAAACAAGTGGATGGATTTCAACCAAATTTGACCAGATTGATCCTTGGGTGACCTTTTATTAGATTAGATAAAGAATTTTGATCCGATGAAAGATATGGCTTTTATTGGCAGGGCTTATTTCCATATATGATATATACTGAAAACTTTGTAAATTTCTCAGAAACCTATAGATGGATTTCAACCAAATTTATCGTGAATGATAATCAGATGGCTGTTTGTCAGATTCCTTCTTATAATTTTGATTGGTTTAAAAACATGACTTTTATGGTGGTGTGTTATGTCCATATATGGTATACAAGGACAATTTTGCACAATGAATTTTACATAACTTGACTTGACTTTTGTAAAACAATGAAAAGTTTGAAATGGTTCTCTAGAACTATTTCAAAGATTTCAATGATTTATATTTATTTTCAATATATCCAGTTCATCTTAAATTAATGAAAAAAATTTCTTAATTAGTACATTCATGCCTGTGGAGTGATACAGGCTCTCAAGCATCTCCAGTTATTCACCCATTCCCACATGATCCCACATTTTGATGCAGTCTGTTCAAGATCATTCCTTCATGTTCTATCCTATTCTACATAGAAGATCCTAGTCTGTTTAACCCATTACCAGATGACAAAATTTTAGACTGGTCCAAATTCAAAGAAGATGCAGATGGCAATTTTAAGTTGGTGAAATCTTAAAATTATTCTCTTTTGGGGCAGAAAACATTGTGGATAATGAAGAAATTGCTTTTAAAAAGCAATTTCTTCATTTTCCACAATGTTTTCTAAAGCTTTCACCTTGAGAGGTGTTTTAAAGCGTCTATGTGTGTGAATAGGTAAGATTGATTTATCTTTCATAGAGTGAAAATATGCACTAATTGTTCATGTACTAAAATATAAATCTTTAATATATTCTTAGCAGTGAAATCTTAGGGTTTCCAAGAGTAATGAATTTTGATATCATCACTGGTGATGATATCAACTTCCATTTCAAAAATCGGGAACTTATTTTATTCCCAAAGGGCAAGCTCCTGGTAAATCACGGTGACCTTGAATTCAATTTCTTAGGCTACAAATTGATTCAAAAACAGTAAATTAAGAAGAAATTAACATTCATAACTACCAAATCAAAATAACCATTTTGTTAACAACACACATTACTGGTTTTAAACAAAAACAAACAAGAATATTTGTTTTATCACTGATTGACTCAAACAAATGCTTAGTTTTCCGTAACTTCAAAAATCATTCCAGACCACGATACTGATGATATTGCAGTTAAAGTGATATATACTCAAACCTTACCTGCATGAGCTTGTTTTGTACGCTCAAGTCAGGAGACTGAGTGATCAAAGATCGCCTATCCTATGATTCTGTCCAAGTCCAGGTCTTGAATAGTCGATCGATGATCGAAATATCCAGGGGCCTTTAAAATAATGATAAGATTGTCACCCTTAGATACAGTATGTGTTTCGTACAAATTATTTTCGTGCCCCACAAATCTCCAAGTGTCTTTAAATTTGGACTTCTCATCAAGAAATCCTTTTAAACCCTCCCCACTTGGAAAGGCAATCTACGATGGCAAACAGAAATTACTTAAAACAAAATTTGTTGATATTAATGCTCATGGTTTCCAGGGCTGAAGATGATGAATATGACTGAAATAAATAGGTAACGATTGAAAAATAAAACTGTTTCCAATATAATAAATAGAATAATGAACTAGTTATTCTTGATATGAAAAATCTATCATTCGAATACGTTGTTAAGCGTTAGAAAAACTCGTCCTTCTGACTCGTTTTTAATGCCTAACAACGCATTCTTGTGAGAGATTTTTCATATCAAAAATAACCAGTTGATTATCGTCTATATCTTGGACTAAAACAAACAATTATTCTATTATTTTGGTGCAGAAGAAGACAAAATATGACTGGGTGATTTCTAATAGTGTATCATTTTGTATTTGAATTACGTGGTGATCTAATGCTGTCTCCAGTGTCTTTGGTCCCACATAGATGACATGCATTAGTGGGTAGGACTAAATCTACAAAAACATTAGTTAATTTTAGCTCACCTGAACATAACATGCTAAAGGTGAGCTTTTGTGATCATTGAATGTCTTTGGCCTGTCATCCATTGTCCGCTGTGCGTCGTCAACAATTGAAGTGTTTACTTACACTCCAGGGACCACAGTTTTGACTCAATGAAACTTTGCCAGAATAATTGTTAAGTCATAAGGAACAACCTTATCACTTGTGGGGAGGTTCTATTTGATAGCACAGGAAAGGGGGCCTTAATGACGATTTCTTTGTTTACTCTTTAGAAGCCTCAACTTTGGTTGGTCTTCATGAAATATGACCAGAATAATTGTTAAGTCATAAGGAACAGCCTTATCACTTGTTGGAAGGTTCTTTTTGATAACACAAGATAGGGGGCCTTAGAGACAATTTCTTTAGACCAGAATTTTGGCTCAATCTTCAGGAATCTGGTTATAATTATTTTGCTCCAGATGCATTTTTTCAATAACAGATGATTCAGGTGAGTGATTTAGGACCATCATGATCCTCTTGTTTAATTTTTTTTGTTTAATTATGGAGTGATAGTCTACCAAGAAATCTCGAATATCTAAAAGAAAGTACTAAATAAAATGTCTCATCATTTTGTTTCATATATGTTTATATTTTCCACACATTCTTTCTCCAATGGAAGCAAAATAATACCTTTTGAGTTTTAAGTATATTTCCTGCTCTGTTTTTTGCATCATAATGTAAGATTTAGTGCTTAATTAAGCATTTAGAGTAAAACATAGACCACCCATGTTGATAATGTTAACATCACTTAAGATTTCTGTTATGTTTGTTTCTTTATTTGATACTTTCTTGTAGAAAAGACTGATACTCTGTAAAATTTGATTTTATATGTATGAACCTGTAGGTAACATTTCAAACAATTTCACATGTGCACCAAGGAAAGACTCTTCTGCATCTTCAATGTCTGATCAGAGTCTTCACTATGCATTACATAGCTATACATAGCTATTGACTCAAGGATTTTCATAGCTTATCTTCAAGTATTCTAACCCCTTTAATATGGAACCTAAAATATTAAATTTTGGTAGGAGGCAAAGACAAAGATCAGCACTTTGTGTATGTGCAGTCTTACCTTAGGTAACATCCCCTATGTCCCTTTATTACGAAGTTGCCTCAAATGAACAAATTATCAAAAGAAATACGGAACCTGAGATATTAACTCTTGCCATGCTGACCCCGGTATATTCCTGTTTTGGCAGGAGGTCTAGACAAAGATCAGGCTGCACATTATGTGCAGTCTGATCTTTGTCTAGACCTCCTGTTTGTCCCTTTTAAAGCCAGCATTGTGTATTCTAATAATTTTCTAAATATTTACCAACCCAAAATAAGTGCTGTCAGTGTTTTCAGTCATTTTAATTTAGCACAATTTGGTAAAGGACCTTACTCAGCATGATAAGGAGGCATAGACAAAGATCAGCATTTTGTGTATGTGCAGTCTTATCTTAGCTTACATCACCTGTGTCCCTTTATTAGGAAGTTGCCTCAAATGAACATTTTTTCAAAAGAAACATTGGTCATTGATGAGGCTTTTTTGTGCTTTCAATACTTTGATTTTATTGTAGTATGACATAGGTTAACCCATTCCCGCAACATGACACTTTTTGACACCCCTAAAGTAAAAAAGACTTTGAAAACATTGTTGGAAATGAAGAAATTTCTTGGGACAAGCAATTTCTTCATTTCCCTCAATGTTTTCAAAGTCTTTTTTCTTTAAGGTGTCTATGAACGAATCACAAGCAATTTCTTCATTATCCACAATGCTCTTCAACCTAAACAACTGATCTTTTTTAGCTCACCTGAGAACAACGTGCTGAAGTGAGCTATTGTGATCGGTAATCGTCCGATGTGGGTCTGTCCAACTGTAAGCAATTATTAATCAAAGGACTGAAAGTCCTGAGAGCGGTTTTGCTGGTTTATCAGTAACCACACTCAATAATGCGAGCATGTTTCATGAAAATGAGTGCGTAAATCGTACACCTAAGTAGAAGGGGAAGCTGGAGGCTCAATAACAATGTAGTGGTAGTACTGGTGTGTGAACTACCAGGAATCCATGGTTAGGAGCTCCAGCGGCCCGATATAAATGGAATACTATTAAAAGTTGCGTAAAACCCTATTCAATCAACCATGACCCCTTACTGTTTACCGAAACCGCTATTTTGAATTAATCGCAACGTTTTCTTCTTAAGTGTGTGAAAATTTGTGGTTGTGTGGTAAAAGGTTAAATGATAAAAGGTAAAGAAATCAAAGCTAACATTCAATTCTTTTTTCGTTGAGCATATTATTGTCACATTTGAAGTACTACATGTCCATTTCAAAAGTTTAGTCGAATTCGAGTGGTAAAATGTGTTTTATACGATGGGGTATATAGGCACTTGAATTGCGTCTATAACAGGGTTGTAACGTGTTACATATACCGTGTATACGGGGTGTAAAATTGCCCAGCCCTGCCAGGTCAAAACACAAGCAGACAGTTTACATGTAATCGCTAACTCCACTAACCTCTGGCCTAGATTCTACCTTGAAACGCGAGGAAATTATTTCTCTCATTTTAACAATTCATTGGACAATTTACCATGGATATATATTAAGTCAAAGTTTTAAATCATTTTCCTGGATATTCATGACTAACAGGAGGCTGTTGGCATTCAGCAAGTAAGTTATTTTCTTCATCGGCGATGAAACAAGATGGAGGCGATCACATAGATTTTCACTTCAAGTTTCTCGGAAATGAGCGAAATGTGTGAGAACTTGTTTCCAGTTAATCGATATGAAATACCGGTTTTTCCTAAAAAAACGCTAAAAATTCTTGTCCTAAACCATAAAGCCTAGAGCTTTGATATTTGGTACATATCATCACTTATTGACCCTCTACCAAAATACTTCAAAGAATAACTGTACTCTTAAAATTAGCCCTTTTCTGTGCAATCCCTGATTTTACAAAGGAAATCTTCTTCTCCCAAACGTTTAGGCCTAGAGCTTATATATTTGGTATGTATCATCATCTATTGACCCTCTACCAAAATACTTCAAAGAATTACAGTACTCTGAAAATTAGCCCTTTTCTGTGCGATCCCTGATTTTACACAGGACTAAAGAAGGAAATCTTTTAAATTCTTCTCTCCTTTAAAGGATGTATCATCACTTATTGACCCTCTACCAAAATGCTTCAAAGAATTACCATATTCTGAAAATTAGCCCTTTTCTGTGCAATCCCTTATTTTTCAAAGGAATAAAGAAGGAAATCTTTGACAATCTTCTTCTCCCAAACAATAAGGCCTAGAACTTTGAAATTTGGTACATATCGTCAGCAATTGACCCTCTACCAAAATTCTTCAAAGAATTACGGTATTCTGAAATGAGCCCTTTTCTGTGTGATCCCTGATTTTACATAGGAATAAAAAAGGAAATCTTTTAAATTTAAATCATCTCCTCCCAAACAATTAGGCCTAGATCTCTGATTTTTGGAACATATTATTAGCTATTAACCCTCTACCAAATACTTCAAAGAATTACCGTATTTTGAAAATTTTCCCTGATCCCTGATTTTAGATAGGAATAAAGAAAGATATCTTTGAAAATCTTCTCCTAAGCCATTGGGCCTAGGGCTTTGATGTTTGGTATGTATTGATGCCTATTGACCTTCCATCAAAATACTTAAAAAAATTACCATATTCAGGAAATTAGCGCTCATCAATATACTTAGGATTTGAAGAAAAAATCCCTTAAACATCTTCTCAAAAATAATTAGAGGGCTTTAGTATTTTGTATATATCATTAAGCCATGAACCACCATACTCAGGGGAGCGATTTAAGACCATCATAGTCCTCTCTTTTTAATTTCAATCAACTTAAAATCGTCATCTGCAACTTCTTTCTGCTAAGAAGCAATTTCTACATTATCCACAATTTTTTTCAACTTTAAAGACAGGTTTTTTAAATTCCATCAACTTATAATTGTCGTCTGCAACTTCTTTCTCGTAAAAATCAATTTCATTCTCCACAATGTTTTCCAAAGCTTTTTTCTAATGACCATATAAAGAGGAATTGTGTTGGAATTGGCTGATCCTGGCCAGCCTAACCAGGTCAAAATTGATAACGCTTTTCAGATGTTTTAAATTTAGAAAGGTCATTCTACCTAATTATACTTTTATTTTTGAAATAACAGCCCTAAATGACCTATGCTGAATTCAATAATTATCCCCCGCCGTTTCAGCGAAGGGGATATAGTAATGGTCCCCGTCTGTCAATCCGTCCTTCTGTCATTCCTTCCTTCCGTCACTAAACTTGTCCAGAGCATATCTCTGAATTGCTATCAACTTGAAACTTCATAGGTTGATAGATCTCATTGGGGAGAAGTGCAGTGCACAAGAAGCACAACTCATGCTTGCATAATTTTGGAGTAATTGCCCTTTGTTGTTTTAAAGACTAAGATTTTGTCTGGGGCATATCTCTGAAAGTATAATAGCTATCAACTTGAAACTTCATAGGTTGATAGATCTCAGTGGGGAGAAGTGCAGTGCACAAGAAGCACAACTCATGCTTGCATAGTTTTGGAGTTAGTGCCCTTTGTTGTTTTAAAGACTAAGATTTTGTCTGGGGCATATCTCTGAAAGTATAATAGCTATCAACTTGAAACTTCATAGGTGGATAGATCTTGTCTAGGAGAAGTGCAGTGCACAAGATCCTCAACTTTTGCTTGTATAGTTTTGGAGTTATTGCCCTTTGTTGTTTTAAAGACTAAGATTTTGTCCGGGGCATATCTCTGAAAGTATAATAGCTATCAACTTGAAACTTCATAGGTGGATAGATCTTGTCTAGGAGAAGTGCAGTGCACAAGATCCTCAACTTTTGCTTGCATAATTTTGGAGTTATTGCCCTTTGTTGTTTTAAAGACTTAAGATTTTGTCTGGGGCATATCTCTGAAAGTGTAATAGCTATTAGCTTGAAACTTCATGGGTAGATAGATTTCGTCTAGGAGCAGTGCAGTGCAAAAGAACCACAACCCTTGCTTACTTAATTCTGGAGTTACTGCCCGTTGTTGTTTTAAGCACTAAGATTTTGTCTGGGGCATATCTCTAAAAGTATAATAGCTTTTAACTTGAAACTTCATCGATGGATAGATCTCGTCTAGGAGAAGTTCAGTGCACAAGAACCACAACTCTTGCTTGCATAATTTTGGAGTTATTGCCCTTTGTTGTTTTAAAGACTTACATTTTGTCCTGAGCATATCTCTGAAAGTATATAAGCTATTATGGAACTCATTGAGAAGAAATGCAGTGCACAAGAAGCCTAAATCTAACTGGATTTAGTTTACTATCAAGCTTTATGGCGGGGGATGGCCATGTCGGTAATGGCTCTTGTTTGATTATTGAATCTTGCAGTGGATTTTATGAGTGTATGGGAATCACAAATATTCTGTTGTTTTGTAGCTGGAAGCCTACATTTGAGACAGTAGGTTTACAACAAATCACTGTCACCCTTGCTGATGATGATGGCACCTCCCTAGACAATGTGACAACATATGTTATGGTAGAAGAACCAATACAAACTATCAGTCTACATGGACCTTCCATTGTGAAAATCAGTGAGGCAGAGTAAGTACCTTAAACCATTACCAGATGATAAAATTTTAGACTAGTCCTAATTGAAAGAGGTTGCAGACAACAATGAAAAGTTGATGAAACTTTAGATTTCTTCAACCTTCTGTTACAAGCAATTTCTTCAGTTTACACAATGATTCTCCAATTGATTTTTTGTAGGGGTGTCCATTGCTGTTAGGGAATGAGTTAAAGGATTCCCAAAAGATCCCTCTTATTTTCGTCGAAAAAAAAAGCTTAACCAAATACCACTGGACACAATTTTAGACTGGTCCAAATTTAAAGAAGGTGCAGATGACAATTTTTAGTTGATGAAATTTTAAAAAGCTTTGTCTTTTGGGGTAGAAACATTACTTATAATGAAAAAATTTGCTTGAAACCAGTAATTTGTTCATTTTCCACAATGTTTTCCCAACTGTTTTTCTTGAGATGCATCAAAAAGTGGAATTTTGTGGGAATGGATTAAGAAAGCATTCTGGAAAATGAAGAAATTCTATGTCACAGTTAATTTCTTGATTTCAAACAGTTGAAAATTCAACAACTTGAGATTGTTGTCTGCAACTTTTTCAATTTAGTTATGGTTAACCAAATGATGCCTTTGGACACCCCTCAAGAAAAACAATTGGAAAAACATTGTGTAAAATGAAGAAATTACTTGTAACAATGTTTTCTATCAAGAAGTCCAAAATACCTAAAATTTCATAAACTTTAGATTGTTGCCTGCAACTCCTTTCAATTTGAACCTGTTCAAAATTTTGCATCTTGTAATGGGTAAACTCAAGACCAGAAAAATCTTAGACTAGTGCAAATACAAAGAAGTTGTGGCAATTTAATGAGTCTTGTAATGGAAAACTGAATATATCCTTAGCTTAGTGTAAAAACATCATAAGTGTCTATACTTTGTATAAACACTTATGATGTTTTTACACTAAGCCATCAATATATTGCTAGAAAATAGTGTCAGAACTTTCAAACTTGAATGCCATTTTTCAACACAGCTCAGAAGTAAAGGAACTATGATTATCAGAAACAAATTCTTCTTCTTCTAAACCCATTCCTACACAATAACTCTTATTGGCATCCATCAAGAAAAACAATTGAGAAAAAAATGTGTAAAAATGAAGAAATTTCTTGCAATACTGGCAATCTCTTCTTTTACAATATGTTTTTTAGACAGATAGCTGAAATTATTTTTAAAACTTTGTTAACTTATATTGTTGTCTGCAACTCCTTTCAATTTGAATCAGTCTAAATGTTTCCATTTGGTAAATGATTGAAAAATTCTTTCTCCAAACTACATTTGTAACTTTTGTCATATTGAATTTTGCAAGCCATTCATAGCACACCTCTGGACTCTCTAAAAAAAGGATTGCCAGAAAAAGGAAATATTTTGTTACAGGTTTAGACAAACTGATCCCATTTATTTCCCCACAAAATAAAGCCAAGACTTAATAAAAACGTAGGAAAGATTTCACAAACTGGTTTATGTGGTAGTTAGTATCAATATTTTCTAATTATGGGGACTTGGTCTAGACTTGGCTTTACATTTTAATGCCAGAACTCACAGCCTTTATATCTGCTTGACCTATCTTGGAGAATATTTTTCCATTCATTTGGACTTTACTTGCATAACCCAAAGTGCCTTTGTCTTTTAACCCATTCCCACAAGAAAAACATGTAAAAGTAATTTTTGAATGTTATCCGCCTCTTCTTTGAAGTTGGACTAGTAAGATTTTGTCTCCTGGAGATGGGTTTACACTTGATCAGGTCTTTAGATTGGGAATCGTTTTCAGTAAAGTTCAGGACAATACTAAGTCTCATCTGAGAATGTCTTTGTGAAGTATTTATGCTCCCCCTTTTTTTAATATGGTTGGGTTATATTGCTTTGCTCATGTTGTTTGTTACATAGGTTTGTCTGTCAGATTGCAGAGCAAACCTTGTCCATATAATAACTTGACATAGAAATGAGCTAGGGTCACCAAAATTGAGCTGCTGTCATAGCCCAGTCGGAAGCGCATAAGACTCCCAATCTTCAATCAAAGGATGTCAAGTGGGATAGCAGCTTGAGGCTAGGAAAGGATGTAGTGGTTGTGCTTGTGTGTGAAATACCAGGAATCCATTGTTAGGTGCTCCAGTCACCTCAATATGACTGAAATACTCTTAAAACTGGCATTAAGGCCAATTCAATCAATCAATCTGTCACCAAAATTGGCATAGACATTCATCATGATCCTAATGACTTTGAGAAGGTCAAGGTCAACAGGTGATCTTTGATATATAGGTAAATTCCTATCTATATCATAACTTAACCTATTACCATATGACAAAATTTTAGACTGGCCCAAATTCAAAGAAGTTGCTGACCAGAATTTAAACTTGATGAATTTTTACATTTTTAGCTCACCTGAGCACAAAGTGCTCAGGGTGAGCTTTTGTGATCATTGAATGTCTGGCGTGTAGTGTGCGGCATCAACAATTTAATTATTTTACACTCAAGAAGCACAGCTTTGACCCAATCTTCATGCAACTTGGTCAGCATAATTATTAAGTCATAAAAATGAACCCTATTGAACATGGGAGGGATCAATTCGAAAACACAGGAAAAGGGGCCTTAATGACAATTTCTTTGTTTACACTCTAGAGGCCACAAATTTTGCTCAATATTCATGAAACTTTGCCAGAATTATTGTTAGGTCCTAAAAATGAACCCTATTTATTATTGGATGGATTTTTTCAAAAAAAAAACACAGGAAAAGGGGCCTTAATGACGATTTCTTTGTTTACACTCTAGAGGCCACAATTTTTACCCAATCTTCATGGAACTTGGTCAGAATAATTGTTAGGTCATAAGGATAAACCCTATCGATTATGGGAAGATTCTATCAGAAAACACAGGAAAAAGGACCTTAATGACAATTTCTTTGTTTACACTCTAGAGGCAAACAATTTTGGCTCAATCTTCATGAATCTTGGCCAGAATAATTGTTAGGTCATAAGGATGAACCCTATTGATTATGGGAAGATTCTATGGGAAAACTGGAAAAATGGCCTTAATGACAATTTCTTTGTTTGCACTCTAGAGGTGAACAATTTAGGCTCAATCTTAATGATACTAGACCAGAATATGATTAGGGCATAAGGATGAACCCTATTGATTATGGGAAGGTTCTATAGGAAAACACAGGAAATGGGGCCTTAATGACAATTTCTTTGTTTACACTCTAGAGGTCACAATTTAGGCTCAATCTTCACGAAACTAGGCCAGAGCAATGATTAGGACATAAGGATATACCCTATTGATTATGGGAAGGTTCTTTTGGAAAACTCAAGAAAAGAGGCCTTAGTGACAATTTCTTTGTTATCATTTTGGAGGCCATAATTTTGGCTCAATTATCATGAAACTTGGTAAGTGTAATTGTTAGGTCATTATGATGAACCTTACTGATTATAAGAAGGTTCTTTAGGAAAGCACTTGAAAAGGGTCCATAATGACAATTTCTTTGTTACAATATAGAAGACACAGTATTGGCTCAATCTTCATGAAACTGGTTATAGATATTTGTCTCTAGTTGCATTATTTAACAGCAGACAATTCAGGTGAGCGATCTAGGACCATCATGGTCTTCTTGTTTCAAATTTCTGGATAGAAAACATAGTGGAAGAAGAAGAAACTGCTTTTAACAAGCAATTTCATATTTTACATAATGATTTCCTAAGTGTTTTTCATAGGTATCACTGTGTTGGAATGGGTTAAGACAGTATTGTTTATTTGGTTTACATTAATCACCAAAGAGCTTCTGAATCTAAACTTACAGGAAAAAGAAATATTACCCTTACACTCATTCCCACACAATTCCCAAAAAAAAGCTTTGGAAAATATTGAGGAAAATGCAGAAATTGCTTGTTACATGTAAAATTTCATAAACTAACAATAATTGTTTTCTGCTACTGCTTTGAACTTGGCCCAGTTCAAAGTTTTATCATAATGGTAATTAGTTAATCATTTGCTAAGCTTGTGAATAAGAATGATAGACACAAGGGTTTCCATGACGCTCTCGGCCAATTTTTCCTTAACTTTTGAGCTTTACTGCAGATTCACTGATTGCTAGTTTGAGCTTAGATCTTCCTTGGATTCAGTTCAATAGCTTATTCCATGGGACTGTCTCCCTTTGACCTTATCTATTGCGTAGGACTTGATTATCAATGTACTTTGACCATGTTATAAATTTGGACATCTATTTTTGTCTTCAGCAGATAATTGTGTAATTAATGATTACATTTTCAGGGGAAGTTCTCCCAATAAATGGACAGCAGAACTTGATGGAGGTACTAATGTTTTGTATAGATGGACACTGGAGGAAACTTTATTAACAACATTACCAGAGGTAATCTTAACTCTTGATAGGACAAACAATTTTAACTTAGATACCATTAACAACATTACCAGAGGTAATCTTAACTCTTGATAGGACAAACAATTTTAACCCTTGTCATGCTGAACCTGGAATATTCCGGTTTTGGCAGTTGGTATAGACCAAGATAAGCCTGCACATAAGTGCAGGCTGATCTTAGTCTACACCTCTTGCTTTTACTTTTCCTGCCAGAGTTGTTTATGAAATTAATTTCTAAAAAAAATATTGATATTTGAACAACAAGTTCTGTCAGCACTTTCAGTCCTTTGATTTTACAGCAATTCAGTAAGGTGATTTATACAGCATGATGAGGGTTAAGTTGGATACCATTAACAACATTACCAGAGGTAACCTTAACTCTTGATAGGACAAAAGGTTTTAACTTAGATACCATTAACAACATTACCAGAGGTATCTTAACTCTCAATAGGACAAGCAAGGTTTTCTTGACTCTTTACGGGACAAGCAATTTAACTTAGAAACCATTTACAACATTACCAGAGAAAATCTTTTCCACTTCATAGGACAGGCAATTTAACATTAGATACCATAAACAATGTAAAGCAATATTGCAATATATAGTACAAAAATTAAACTGAAGTTCTATATTGCTCTTTATAGCATTACCACACAACAAAATATTAGACTTGTCCAAAATTATCCAATTGATGTTTTTTACGCATGCTTACTTTGCAGGATAAAAATTTACACTTGAACTCACTGGAAAAGGCTTAAATAAGCCTTTGTAATGGCATAGGAAAGCATTTGCAGTAACAACAAGGGGCAGGTCAATAGCACTTGTTAATCCTTTCCCATTTTTATATGCCCAGAGGGTCGTATTATGTTATGGCCCCGGTTGTCCGTCCGACTGTCTGTCTGTCTGTCAGTCCGACTGTTAGCAATTTTTTGAGTGCGCAACTCCTCCTAAACTATCAATGGAAATAAGCTGAAACTTGGCACAATTACTCCCCTTATGTCTAGTTGTGCATAAGACCTTTGAAATTCAAATTGCTGCAGTCATTTTTGATTTATCTTGAATTATCTGCCCTTGAATTGAACAAAAATCACTGTTTATTGTGTGGGCAACTCCTCCTAAACTATCAATGGAAATGAGCTGAAACTTGGCACAATTACTCCCTATGATGTCTAGTTGTGCATAAGACCTTTGAAATTCAGATCACTCCAGTCATTCTTGAGCTATCTTGAATTATCTGCCCTTGCATTGAATGAAAATCACTGTATTTCTTGTGTGCACAACATCTCCTACATTCTGAATGGGAATGAACTGAAACATGCTACAATGACTTTGTCTGATGTCTACTTGTCCTTAGGACTAGAATTAGTTTGAAATGTCAAGTTGTTTCTGAATTACCTGCCCTTGACTTAACAAAATAGCTTCAATTTATTTTTAATTTTGTACAAAACTCCTACAATTTACATAGAATTTAACAGAAACTGGCCACAATGTATCTCTATGATTTTAGTCTGTCTGTCCGTCTGTCTGTCTGTCCATCTGCTATCAATTTTTTGTGTGCACAACTCCTCCTAAACTATCAATGGGAATAAGCTGAAACTTTGCACAGTTACTCCCTATGATATCTAGTTATGCATAAGACTTTCGAAATTCAAATCTTTCCAGTCATTTCTACTTGCCGAAGGCCACAAGAGCTATAGCGATGGCTTTTAGGCCCGGCATCCATGCGTCCGTGCGTCCGTCCAGCATCCTTTAAACCTTTCCTTGTTTACGCGTAAGAGTCCACAGTTTTCATCGGATACCCTTCAAACTTTCACAGAATGATTGTACCATCATAAGGATCGTTCCTTTGGAAATTGAGTCAGATCCATCAAGAAACATGGGAAAAGAGGCCTAACTAAAACTTAATTAAAAAAAACTTGTTTATGCGATAGAGTCAACAGCTTTCATTGGATTCTCTTCAAATTTTCACAGAATTATGGTACCATCATAAGGATCGTTCCTTTTGAAATTGGGTATGATCTGTCAAGAAACATCGGAAATGGGGCCTAATGAAAATTTGAATTAAAAATTCCATTTAAAAACCTCGTTTTTGTGATAGAGTCCCAAGTTTTCATCGTATTCTCTTCAAACTTTCACAGAATGATAGTACCATCAAAAGGAATGTTCCTATCGAAAATGGGTATGCTCGGTCAAGAAACACGGGAAAAGGGGCCTTATGAAAATTATAAGTAAATAAACCTCGTTAACACTTTAGTGTCCGCAGTTTTCATCAGATTGTATTTAAACTTTCACAGAATGATTGTACCATCATAAGGATTGTTCCTTTGGGAATTTGGTCAGATCCATCAGGAAACACCGGAAAAGGGGCCTTATGAAAATTTAATCGAAAAATCTTTTAGGAAATCCTCGTTAACACTCTGGGGTCAACAGTTTTCATTGGATTCCCTTCAAACTTTCACAGAATGATTGTACTATCATAAGGATTGTTCCTTTCGAAATTGGGTATGATTCGTCAAGAAACACAGGAAAAAGGGGCCTTCTGAAAATTCTAATAAAAAATACTCATTGATAATCTAGAGCCAACAATTTTCAACGGATTCTCTTCAAACTTTCACAGAATGATGGTACCATCATAAGGATTGTTCCTTTCGGAATCGGATATGATTCCGTAAGAAACATAGGAAAAGGGGCCTTGTTAAAATTTAATTCAAAGATCTTTGTTAACAAAGATCTTTGTTAACACTCTAGAGACCACAGTTTTCATCTGATTGACTTCAAACTTTCACAGAATGATTGTACCATCATAAGAATTGTTCCTTTCAAAATTTTGTATGATTAGTCAAGGAAACACAGGAAAAAGGGGCCCGATAAAAATTCGATTGAAAATGTCCTCGTTAACACAATAGAGTCCATAGTTTTCAACAAATTCTTTTCAAACATTCTCAGAATGATTATTGCATTAAATGGATTGTTCCTTTCTGAAGAAGGTTTGATCCATCAAGTTTCATGGGAAAAGGGGCCCTAAGAAAATTTAAAAAAAAAATCTTAGTTAACACATCATGGCCCTAAATTTGACCTGATCGCCTTCAAACTTTCACATAATGATTGTACCACCATAAGGATTGTTCCTTTCAAATTGGGTCCGATCCATTGAGAAACATAGGAAAAGGGGCCTTAGGAAAATTCAATTAAAAAAATCTTAATTAATGCTTGTAAGTCCACAGATGAGATGGGGCTGTCTTTATACTCAAACAGAATAATTATACTTTATAAGTAGAGTTCCCTTTGGAATTGGTTCAGATCCATCAAGTAACATGGGAAAAGGGGCTATATGAAAATTCAATTAATAAAACCCTGTAAACACAATGAAGCCCACAGTTTTGATCAGATTTTGTTGAAACTTTTACAGAATGATTGGAAGGTCATAACTTTCATTCTTTTCATAACAGGGTTTGAACTGTCAAGAAACACAGGAAAAGGGGCCTTATGAAAATTTCATTTATAAATCCTTGTTACCAAGTCCAGAGCTTTCATCGGATTTTCTTCAAACATTCACAGAATAATTGTACAATAATTATGATTGTTGATGTTTGCATTAGACCTGATCCGTCAAGTATCACAGGAAAAGGAGCATTATGAAATTTAATTTTAAAATCATTGTACCACAATAAAGTCAACAGTTTTCATCAGATTCTGTCTAAACTTTCACAGAATAATTATTCCATCTTTTCTTTCTTTTCAAATTAGGCATGATCTGTCTAGTATCATGGGAAAAGGGACCTTTAGAGAATTTTATCTATAATCCTTGTAACTAAGTGCAGAGCTTTCATCGGATTTTATTCAAACCTTCACAGAATCATTGTACAATAATCACGATTGTTGAGGCTGACATGAGACCTGATCCGTCAAGTATCACAGGAAAAGGAGCCTTATGAAATTTAATTTTAAAATCATTGTACCACAAAAAAGTCAACAGTTTTCATCAGATTCTGTCTAAACTTTCACAGAATAATTATTCATGAGGATTCTTTCTTTTCAAATTAGGCATGATCTGTCTAGTATCATGGGAAAAGGGGCCTTTTGAGAATTTTATCTATAATCCTTGTAACTAAGTGCAGAGCTTTCATCGGATTTTCTTTAAACCTTCACAGAATCATTGTACAATAATCACGGTTGTTGATGCTGACATGAGACCTGACCTGATCCTTCAAGTATCACAGGAAAATTGGCCTTATGAAAATTTTACTTCTAAAATTTTACATCAAGATAAAGTCTGCAGTTTTCATCAGATTCTGATCAAACTTTCACAGAATGTTTGTACCATCATTAGGATTGTTTCTTTCCAAATTGGGTCTGATCTGTCTAGTATCATAGGAAAAGGGGCTGTATGAAAAATTATTACCATATCCTCAAAAACACAACAATGTCCTCAGTCTTTATCAGAATCTCTTCAAACTTTAATAGAATGATTGTACCATCATTTGGATTGTTCCTTTGTAAATTGGGTCTGATTGGTTAAGTGACGCAAGAAAAGTGACCTTATAGAAATTGTATTACAAAACATCATTATTACAATAAAGTCCTCAGTCTTTATCATTTTTTCCAAACTATCATTAGGATTGTTCCTTTGTACATTGGGTCTCATTTGTTAAGTTTCACGGAATAAGGGGCCTTATGAAAATTTTGTCACAAAAATTCTTGACACAATTCAGTCCACTGTTTTCATTGATTCTCTTTAACTTTTAAAGAATGATTCTACCTTCATTAGAATTGTTCCTTTTGGTTTGTTCTGTAAAGTATCATGAAAAAAGGGGCCCTATGAAGATTTCACTATAAACTCATTAACACAATAAATTCCACAGATTACACAGATTGATTGTACCATCATTCCAATTGTTGATTTTAACAGTGGATCTGATTATGGCAAGTGTCACATAAAAAGGGGCCTTATGAAAAACTTTCTTAAATATTCTGGTTAACACAATGATGTTCCTTGATTTCACCGGATTCACTTCAAAATTTCACAGAATGATTTTACAATCACTTAAAGGGTTCTTTTCAGAACTGGGTACAATCCATCAAGTATCATGTAAAAAGGGGCCGTATGATTTTTTTTTTTTTTTTTGAATATTCTAGTAAACATAATGAAGTCCCAATATTTCATCGGATTCACTTTAACTTTCACAGAATGATAAAACCAACGGTAAAATATCACGGGAAAGGGGCCTTATGAGAACTTGATTTAATATCTTTGTTAACACAATAAAGTCAATAGTTTTATCGGATTCTCTTCAAAGATGCATGGAATAATTGTGGCTTTCGAAACATAGGAAAAGGGGCCTTACAGATTATCATTCAAAACATTCTTGTGTATGTGATGAAGATCACAATCATTATCAAATTGTCTTTTAAATTTCACAGGACAATTGTAGGGTTGTAAGGAAAGTTCCTTTTGGAATGAAATTGATCCATTAGAAAACACAGGAAAAGGGGCCTTATTGATTTTCATTCAAAACAATCCTGTTTATGTGATAAAGTCCACAATTATTGTCAGATTCTGATGAAAATTTCACAGGATGATTTTAGGGTCATAAGGTAACTTTCTTTTGGAAATAGAGTGGATCCGTCATGAAACACGGGAAAAGGGGCCATGAGGATTGTTGCTAAAAATAATAAAGGGGATAAAGCCCTTTTTTTTTTCTGTATGCATTCTTCTTTAAGCAATTAACTTCCTTAAATATCAGATTTCTTTAACGGAAAACTTGATAACCAGTAGAGTGTCTCACGCCCCCGTGGGCCTCTTGTTTAAAGAAAAAGTTGTGTAATTTGGAGATGCCTCAGATGAGGGATTTAGGACCATCATGGTCATGATGGTCCTTTTGATATCTCCACTGGCTGAAAGGCATAGAGGCTATTGTCATGGCATTGTGTCCATCGTACGGTTATCTGTCTGTCCGTCTGAATTTTTTTTTCTTTGGAAATCTTCTCAGTAGAATAATTTTTAAATCAACATCTCCTCCAAAACCTATTTCAACTAAAATTGAAATTTTTTTAGGTGGTGCCTTTTAAAATTTGCTAAAATGAATGAAATAGGTTGAAAACTCTGGTTGCCATGGCAACAAAATGGAATCTTTGAAAATGTCTGTAAATTTATCTTGTCCTGGCCCAGAAGGCGTAGAGCCTTGACATTTTGTATGAAGCAACAGTACATTGACCTCTTTCAGAATTGTTAAAATCACTACCCTCTTTTTCCCAGGGGCAGAGCTCAAGTTGGTTGGGGCTTATATAGAAATAATGAAGGATTTTTAAAACGAAATCCCCTCCAAAACCAATGGGCCAATTTCAACTAAAGAATTGAAATCAATTGAAAGTTTTAGTTCCAATGACAACATGAGTAAAAATTTTAAATAAATAAAAGATCATCTCCTTCCAACCCAGAAGTTGTAGAATCTTGATATTTTGCATGAAGCATAAGTACATTGACCTCTTTCAAAATTGCTAGAATTTCATAGCCCAAGGGTGATTGGGCCTAAATAGAAATAAAGAATCCAACTCTTCCAAAACCATGTTGACAGTTTCAACCAAATTTGGTAGAAATATCCCTTAGGTTGCTCCCTTTTAATAATTACTAAAAGATTAGAAATCTATTGAAAGCATTGGTTGCCATAGCAACATAAGTTGATTATAGTTCAATCTTAAAGGAGACCTTCTCCAGATACAGTTAGTATTAGGCCTAGTAGAAAAGAGCCTCGTCGTGGGTGAGGGCCAGGGTAACTGGTCCTCTTGTCTGAAATTTTAGACTGGTCCAAATTGAAAGAGTTTGCAGACATCAATGAAAATTGGAAGTAATTTGACATGAAACTACCCTTTTAGGTAGAAAATATTTTGGGAACAGGAGAATTGTTTGTTACAAGCAATTTCCTCTTTTTCAATAATTTTTATTCAAATTTAAAATCTGAGAGGTAAAAACCAGGACTTGTACAGGAAAGGGTTAAGTGGCTCTTTTTTTCTATGATGATAGGAAACTGATTGTTAGGTAAATGATCTATGCGTGATGTTCCTGTATTGAAAAACTCTTCTTATCTGTATATTCCATCTGGAGAGATAACATGGTGCAATTTGTTGTCTTTCATGTTCCATTTCACTCATTTATTGTACAAAAATTTTTTCTTTGAAAATACATCTATTGCATCATTAACATCTCTTAGTTTTTAGCTCCACTGGCTTTCACTGGCTGAAAGCCAGCAAGCTATTGTCATGACGTTGTGTCCCTCGTGCTTCCGTCTGTCTGTAAACTTTAACTTTAAAAATTTTCTCCTCAGAAAGTACAGAACAGAATTCAACTAAATTTCACAGAAATGATCCTTGAATGACCTCTATCAAATTCCTTCAAAGAAGTTTGATTGGATGAAAAACATTGCTTAAATGGGCGGGGCTAATTTCCATACATGGTAAAACCTTTAAAATATCCTCTTCTCTAAAACCAATTGATGGATTTTAAACAAATTTTACTGGAATGATCCTTTGGTGACCATTTATCAGATTCCTTCAAAGAATTTTGATTGGATGAAAAATATGGCTTTAATGGGCAGGGCTATTTTCAATTTATGGTAAAACCATTAAAAATCATCTTCTCTGAAACCAATTGATGGATTTTAATTAAACAATTTTACAGGAATGATCCTTGGGCAACCATTTATCAGATTCCTTCAAAGAATTTTGATTCGATGAAAAATATGGCTTTAATGGGCCGGGCTAATTTCTATACATGGTAAAACCATTAAAAATCTTCTTCTCTTAAACCAATTGATGGATTTTAAACAAATTTACAGGAATGATTTTTTGGTGACCATTTATCAGATTCCTTCAAAGAATTTTGATTGGATGAAAAACATGGCTTTAAAGGGCGGGGCTTATTTCCATATATGGTAAAACCATTAAAAATCTTCTTCTCGAAACCAATTGATGGATTTAAAACAAATTTTACAGGTATGATCTTTTGATGACCCTTTATCAGATTCCTCCAAAGAATTTTGATTGGATGAAAAACATGGCTTCAATGGGCAGGGCTAATTTCCATACATGGTGAAACCATTAAAAATCTTCTTCTGTGAATCCATTGATGGATTTAAAACAAATTTTACAGGAATGCTCATTATTTAAATCTTTATTAGATTCCTTCAAAGAATTTTGATTGGATGAAAAACATTGCTTTAAAGGGCGGGGCTTATTTCCATATATGGTTAAATCTTTTAGAATCTTCTTCTCAGAACCAAATTTATGGATTTCTACCAAATCTCACAGGAATGCTCATTGGGCGAATCAGATTCCTCCAAAGAAGAACGGATGAAAAACATGGCTGTAATGACATGCCAATTTTGATTTATGGTGAAAACTTCTTAGGAATGATAAATAAATTCAGACCGGTGGAGTGAATCAGGCACTCAAGCGCCTCTAGTTCAAGTCTTTCATCTCTGTAGAATATAATTATTTTTTTATTCATCAGGTAGAAATTTAAGGTCAAACTATGAAGGTAAAGATTTTATCTGGCCCAATAACTCCTACATCAAGGAAAAATATCTGAGAATTAGCAAAAGTTTTCACCATCTCCAAGTAGATCAGATTGATGCTCTTTGCAATATTCATTCAATTCCAAGGTCAAGGCTAAATGTATACTGTCTTATCCCACTTAATCTCATTTATGCAATGCATAAAAATACGAAGGGAAACATTTATGAGGAAAGGAAAAATTGCTTGTTACAAGCAATTTCTTCTCTCCTGGCAATCCTTTCTACTCAATATGGCATTTATTTTCAAATATTTTAAACATTCTTTTACAACCTCTGATTTTTACGTCCCTGTGATATTATACTTGAGAAAACATTGTGGACAAAGGAGAAACTGCTTTTTAGCTCACCTGAGCACAAAGTGCGAGGTGAGCTATTGTGATCGGTCGTTGTCCGTCCGTCCGTCTGTCCGTCTGTCCGTCCGTCCACAATTTCTTTAAAAATCTTCTCCTCCTAAACCAGTTGGCCAATCAAGCTGAAAATTTGCAGGGATGTTCCTTGGGTGAAGTTCTTTAAAAGTTGTTAAAAGATTTTAATTCCGTCTAAAACTCTTGTAACCGCGGCATTTGAAAATGGGAATCTTTAGTAATTCTTTGAATATCTTTAAAAATCTTTTCCTCCTAAACCAGTAGGCCAATCAAGCTGAAACTTTGCAGGGATGTTCATTGGGTGAAGCTCTTCAAAAGTTGTTAAAAGAATTTAATTCCATCAAAAACTCTGGTTGCCGCGGCATATGAAAATGGTAATCTTTAGTAATTCTTTAAATATCTTTAAAAATCTTCTCCTTCTTAACCAGTAGGCCAATCAAGCTGAAACTTTGCAGGGATGTTCATTGTGTGAAGCTCTTCAAAAGTTGTTAAAAGAATTTAATTTCATCAAAAACTCTTGTAACCGCGGCATATGAAATTTGGTAATTTTAGTATATCTTTGATGTTGTTTTTTTCATAGACTACAAGGCCAAAGGCCTTTATATTTTGTAAAGAGCTTAATCATATGGTTCTCTACCAAGTTTTTAAATATTTAATCTCTGGGGTCAAAAATGGCCCCGCCCTTGAGGTCCCAAGTTTGGAAAAATTCTTAATAAGAGCAATTTCAAAAGGCTTCTCCTCTTAAACTATAAGGTCTAGGATATTCATATTTGGTATGTAGCATAACTAGATGGTTTTGTACTATATCACAAAAAGTTTTCATCCAAGGGTCAAAAACGGCCCTGACTAGGGGTCCAAAAATTTGGAAAAATGCAAAATTTGAGTATGTTGAAAAAAATTCTTCATTTTAAGGCAGAGGGCATTTACATTTTGAGTGTAGCATAGCCTGGCTGTTATCTATCAATTTTGATTAAATTATGCCTGTAGGTTAAAAAACACCCCTTCCCTGGGTGTCCAAAGTTCGTAAAAATGCTCAATTAGACCATGTTCAACAGTCTTCTCCTCCCAATGTACAAAGTCTAAGGCATTCATATTTGATTTATAGCATAACCAGATGGTTCTCTACTATGTTAGCTAAAATCTTAGCCCTGGGATAGAACATGGCACTGCCCCAGAGGTCCAAAATGTTGGAAAACACCCAATTAGAGCAAAAGTCTTCTCCTTCTGAAATATAAGATGAAGGGCATTCATATTTGGTATGTAGCATGACTATATAATTTTGTACTATGTTACAGGAAAATTTGCTCTTAGGATAAAAAATGTCTCTGCTCCTGGGATTGAAAATTGCATAAATCGCATTGAAAGGATTCTTCTTAAATAGAAATGGAGAAATTGCTTGTTTTCTCACAAAGCTTTTTTAAACCTTTTTCCCTGAGGGTGACAAATTCTGGGATAGTTTGGTAATCGATTAAACTATGAAGCCAAAGGCATTCATTTTCATTCACTGGATTGTTTTGTACAAAGCCCAAAATCTTATATTTGTTTTATTTATTTTGCTCAAGTTGTTTCTTTTTCATACTAAAAGTACTGTAATTTGCAGATGCCTCAGGTGAGCGATTTAGGACCATCATGGTCCTCTTGTAATTTAAATTATTCCTTCTTTTACTATTTTCTATTATAGAGCTTGGCTACTTTTTAATTGCACTTACATTGTAATTCCATCTGCTTCCCCTTTGTCTTTGGACGAGACTGAAATTTGGAAAATTCCACAAGCAATTTCTTCATTATCAACAATGTTTTCTAACCAAAAATTCAATGACTTGATTTCATCACTGAAAAAATATTGTCTGCAACTTCTTTAAATTGGGGCCAGTCTAAAATTTTATTGTCTTATAATGGCATAACCCATTCCTGCACAACAAAATTTTAGACTTTTCCAAATTGAAGCGAGTTGCAACAATTTTAAGTCAATAAAATTTTAGAATTTTTTCAATTTTCTAGGTAGAAATCATTGTGTGAAATGAAGCCATTGCTTGTTGCAAGAAATATCTTCATTTTACACATAGATTTTACTAATTATTTTTATTCAGAGGCATCAAAAGGCATTATTGTGTCGGAATGGGTTGAAATTATTTCATTGAGTAAATGGTTCAAGAATATTTGAGTTCCAACCATTACACATGTGAAGTAAAGACTCTGATCAGCCTATGCATCCACACACTTTGATCAGTGTCTTACAATTATACTCTTTAGCCGCCATCATGGCGCAGTTAGTAGCTCATAAGACTCCCAATCTTCAATCATGGGTTGCATGGCTTCGATTGCTGGCGGCAGCACAATATCCTTTTCAATATTTGTCTCTCGCCAATGGGTGGCTAATTGTAAACCTAAGTAGGAGCAGGATAGCAGCTGGAGGCTAGGAAAGGATGTAGTGGTAGTACTGGTGTGAGAAATACCAGGTATCCACTGTTAGGTGCTCCAGCCACGGCCATATGATGAAATTCTGATAAAAGTGGCGTTTAACACCATTCAATCACTCAATCAATCAATCCATTTACACTCTACAGATAGTAACTATTTCAAAGCTTCTAATTCTTAATGACATGATTGGTTGTCCAAGCTTCTCTGCATTCTTTACTTGGAGTCTTTCATCTAGTGGTAAGACATAAGACTCAGGATTGGAGGGTCCGAAGGTTGAATCCTACCTGCACCATTGGAATTTTTCTGACTAGAAAATGATCTCTGTTTTACTCCTATCTACCAAGGCATATAAATGGGTACACAGTGAGGGTTTTCAGCCAATTTTTTTCTGACTTCACTTGTGCCAACTGTCAACAGTCAACTTAGAACTGGATGATCATGGGTTAAGCTTTAAGGTTTTAAGCAAACTTCGATTTGAAACAAACTATAAAATGAAATACACTTAACTTATTTTACACAAACATGAAATGGTTTGAAATGTCACACAAGGGTTCAGTTGTATGGGAATATTCCTTATTTATGGAATACTATAGAATTCTAGCATATTAATTGGTAAATGTGATAGCATAAACATTGGATCAGGGACATCAATTTCTATGAATGTTGTCTATAGTATTGTGATTTGAGAGTACTGGAAGCACCTGCTTTGATTGTCCATCACTTATTTTATTGTGTCTGGCCTGTTGATGAGAGCTACCATTATCTACAATGCAGTAATTGATCACTAATTGATTCTGGCTGTTTTATGATGCATTTCAGTGCCTCTAATGTTTTATTGCTTAGATAAATGTTGTTTATTGTACAAAGTAGTGACAGTCTTTTCTGCTGAATCTTGAAACGAATAGTCCCTTATGAGGCAAAAAAAAACACGGTCTCTACAGGGTGAAAAATTTGTATTAAGACAAGGAAGAATTGTGAGCTTTTGTGGTACTTGAACAGCTATCATTTGTCATACTTTGCTTGAAATATTTATATAGTCATAAGGAAAATTCCTATTAGATATGGTGACATTCAAGGAATATCAAGAGAAAATGGGCCATAATGACAATTTCCTTGTTGCCACTCTATTGGTCACAGTATGAGCTCAAGCTTTCACAAACTTACTGAAAATGATTGTCTGGTTATGAGAAAAATCTCTATAGAATGTGATGACATTCTGACTGATTAATACCACTCTTAAGGTTAAAATTTAGGTGTAATTTTTCTCAAAATTGCTGAAATTATTTATTTGGTCATGAGGAGGGTCCCTATTAAATATGGTCAAATTCCATCTTTCGTGATGCAATATCAGTTTGCTGCCCATCCAATCACATATCCAATTTATTCATGAAAATATTTGAAAGTGAATTCAGGTGAGCGATCTAGGGCCGTCTTGATCCAATTATCTTATTTTGTAATGGTATATTCTTGTGATATTGAATCCACTGTAAAGGAAAAGACTGTTTAATATTTGACAGTGTAAAACATAACAGAAGTTTTAAATTGGAAAATTAGGAGACAAGCTAGAGGTAGAAAATAATCTTAATTGCTGTTCCTAATATTTCCAAGCTGTCTTGAAACTCTGGCAATTACATTAGAATGCTCTCCATTTGTCTTCTCAATGATTCCCAAGGCACATATTTGTCTCATTGAAATTCTATTCCTTTAATCATGATAATTTAAAAATGCTCTATTATAGGATGAAATGATATCCTTATGTAAATTGTTTAAAATTGGGTTTTGAATTTGCAACTTTTTTGCTGGGCCAATACCCATGCAATTTCACTTTTGGACACCCCTGAAGAAAAAAGGCTTGATGAAGATATTTCTTGTTAGAAGTAATTTCTTTATTATCCACAATGTTTCTACACATCAACATAAGATTGTTATCTACAATTTCTTTCATTTTGGACCAGTCTGAAATTGTATCATCTGTTAATCGGTTAATAACTTAGGAAGATATAAAAGCTTGGTTTTTAATCTTTTAACGTGAATGATTGACTATCAGAAGAGATAGATTGCCACTTATTTCTACCAGAAAATACTGTTTTAATCAAGGAAAATCAATGAGGTATCATTAATCCATCCCCACACAGTGACACTTTTAAACGCCCCTTAGGAAAAAGAATTGTAAAAAAATTGTGTATAATGAAGAAATTGCTTGTTACAAGCAATTTCTTCATATTACACAATGTTTTCTCTCCAGAAAGTTTAAAAAATCTATAATTCCATAAACTTTAAATTATCATCTGCAACTCATTTCATTTGGACCAGTCTAAAATTTTGTTGTCTGGTAATAGGTTAATTTTATTGCGTCTTTCTCTTTGTTACATGATGAGTTTGATAAACTGATTGGATTTCATAAGTCTGTGATTTTGTGAACAAAAAGTTGCAAACAAAAATTTCATGTATATAGAATACTAAATACTTTGTGGTCTTTCTGTATATAAAACAATGTGATAGAAAAAGAAAGTGTTAGTTCAATATCAAAATAATTTTATTTAACTTCTCTTGAGGATTATGAAAACGTGGGATTGTATTGGTATGAGTTAATTGACTAAACACCAAAAGCTGTACTTTTACAAGTGATGGAGCTAGTTGGAAAGATAACGATTTGGTTGTAGACAAATGAAACAAGCAATTTCTCCATTTTCCACTATGTTTTACTGAAGCTTTTTGTGGGGGGCATCAAAAAGCATCGCTGTGTGGAAATGGGTTAATAATTTCACTGATCTATCAGTGAAGCCCAGAAATTTGGCAGCCCATACAGCCACAACGTGCTATCAAAATACTCCCTAATTGGAACTCTCAGTGGAAATTTACAGTGCACATAGTCTAGACTCTGATCAGACTGTGCAGATGCACAGGCTAATCTTGGTCTTACTTGGTACTGATGTAAAATTTTTGAAATGTGCACACAAGCTCAAATGATAATCCTATAAGATATCTCCGTACTTTCTGAAACATTAAATACAATGTATTACATTTACTTATTGTTTCAGTTTGAGAAGGAAATCACAAGGCCAGGTAACTACAAGTTACAAGTGGAAGCCTGGAATGACATCTCAGAGCCTGTTACTACTTACATAACACTTCAAGTTATTCAAATCGAACATCCAATAAAAGACGCACAACTGAAAGTAATTGGGAGTTCAGTTGGTAAAGAAACGCAAATATTGACAAGTATCATTGGTCACCAGCCTTTTGTAGTAAATGTCAGTTTTGGGGACGGATACTACAGGGAGTTGATTGGACATGATCTTCATGATGCATTGATGAGTTTGAGTGATAACCGCTACATTGTGACTATTGGACATGTATACACAGAACCAGGGGAGTTTAATATCACTGTGAATATATTTAATAATGTGTCGTCTGTGATAGTGTGGGATGTGTTTGTTCCCATAGAGAATGTTACCATAGTTACAAGGTCACCATGGCTAGTGAGGGTTTCTGACTTAGTGAGGGTTAGAGGTGAAGTTGAGGGTGGACAGGATTTGAATTTTCAGTGGAATTTCCAGAATGACTACCATGAAACCTTTGTTAGGTAGGTATTATCATAATTATTGGAAGCCTATTTGATGGGAGACAAGAGCCATTTGAAATTATTACTAATCTCTAAACCCCTGTGATGTGGGCCAGCATCATGTAACAAAAAAGTAGAATAGTTTGTTGGTGGCATAAACGTCGTAACTACAGCTTGAATAAGATGTAGTTACGACATTTAAGTCACCAAACCAACAAAAAAGGTGAACAAAAATGGTAGCCAATGTCGAAGTTGAAAGCTCAGGTCAGGACTGAATAAATGATTTGATTGGTAGGTTGTTTCCTTGACTGAGACCCGTAATGGGTCAGTTGCTTAATCATGAAAAGGATTTAGATTCAGTACTAGTTTCTTCAGAGTGCATATAATTGATCAGACCAGAATTCCATAGCATCCAATAATCATTGACCTGAAAGTGAAATTATAGTCATTCTGAGTATTATTCATCTAGTTTTGGTCATTCACAAATTGAGACACTTGTGACTGATCCCTGGCAGTAGCCACTGACTCCACTGGTAATGCCCACAGAGCTCTGCCCGGATGTGCCACTTCATTATTAGTGTTGTTTTGCAAAAACTATGACCAGTAGCATGTAGCAAAAAAGTAAAATGGTTAGTTTACAATCTAAACATCATAACTAGAGCTTGAATGAGCAAGAGTTATGATGTTTAAGTTGTCAAACCAACAAAAATGCTTTGCATAAATGTTGACCAATGTCAGAGTTCAAAGTTCTTTTACCGTCTAAATGAATTATTTGATTGGTCAATTAATCCCTTAAATGACAGTCGAAATCAGTCAATTTACACCTCATAGCATTTGACTTTTCTTCTTATAGTGTAACTAATAACATATATCCTGTTATTCATTTTTAGCTGGACTGGCCAAAGGCCACAGGGGCTAATGTCATGGTATAGAGTCCAGCATATGTCCGTAATTTCTTTAAAAAAATATTCCTTTAACCCATTACAACACGATCCCTCATTTTTAAACATCAGAGAAATATAGCTCTGAAAAATATTGTGAGAAAAGAGGAAATTGCTTGTAACAATATTTTCTATCTCATTTGGCCATTGTTTTTCAATTTAAACAAACTTTGTTTTGTTGTCAGCAACCTCTTTCAATTTGGACCTGTCTTAAATTTTGTTGTGTCAGAATGGGTTAAGAATTATTGGATGAATCTCAACCAAAATCTCATTGAAGTGATCCTTGGGTTTACTCTCTAACAAGTTTCTTCAAGACATTCTTATTGGATTAAAAAATGGCTTTCAAGGGCTTGGCTAATTTCTATATATGATTTAAAGTGAAAATGTTAAAAATCTTTATAGAAACTGCTTCAGGAACCAAATACCACAGAAATTACCCTTAGATTACCCTCTACCACGATAAGGATTTGTCTCTCACCAATGGGTCGATAATCATAGACCTATGTGGGATAGCAGCTGGAGGCTAGGGAAGGATGTAATGGTAGTTCTGGTGTGAGAAATACCAGGATTCCATAGTTGGCTCCAGCCGCCACGATATAACTGAAAGGTTGTTGAAAGCGGCTAAAACCCCATTCAAACAAACAAACTACCATGATAAGGTAAATATCATGGCTTGTATGGTAAGGGCAAATTTCAATTGATGGTATATTAGGAACGTATAAACACTTTCTTCTCAGATACTCGTGGCTATATTTCAACCTAAATTCATGGAATGATACTTGGGTGACACATTTCCAAACTTGTTCCAGAAATTTTTATCCTAAAATGATACTTTATGGTCAGGACCATTTTAGCTCACCTTAGCACAAAGTGCGAGGTGAGCTATTATGATGGTTCCTTGTCCATTGTCTGTCCATCCATCCACAATTTCCTTTAAAAAAATGTTCCCATCCAAAACCAGCAACCATTCAAGCTGAAACTTTGCAGGGACGTTCCTTAGGTGAAACAAAAGTAGTTAAAAGAATTATATTCTGCTAAAAACTTTATCCATGGCATTTGAAAATGGGAAATTTTAGGAATCTTTGGATTTTTTTTCAGAGACTACAAGGCCAAGGGTATTCATATTTCATATATAGCACAATGTTAATAAATATTACCCCCCTGTGGTAAAAAATGGCCCTGCTCCGAGGCTCGGAAAAGTAGTCAATAAGAGCAAGTTCGGAAAGGATGAGTGCCGCAGTCAGGGATCGAACCCAGAACCTCTAGATTGACAGTCTGACGCGCTTCCAACTGCGCTATGACGGTGGCAAAAACTTTTAATCTTCTTCTCCAAAACCATAAGTCTTAAAGCTTTCATATTTGGTATGTAGCATCATCTGGTGGATCTCTATCAAGATTGTTCGAATTATGACCCCAGGTATCACAAGTAATTTAAGTTTTACATAGGTGCATATAAGTGAAAACATCTAAAATTCTTCTTCTCCAAAACTGAAAGGCCTACGGCTTTGATAATTGGTATGTGGCATTTAATAGAGGCGTCAGTGGGGGGTATTCATCAGCCCTTACAGATGACAGTTCTAGTTGATTAAGCTATAAAGCCATATGCATTCATATGTATTGTTTAGCATTTCTCGATAGTTAGTTTTATACTATACCCAAAATTTGATATTTGTTTTATTTATTTTGCTCAAGCTGCATCTTTTTTATACAAAAAAGTACTGTAATTTGCAGATGCCTCTGGTAGCGATTTAGGACCATCATGGTCCTCTTGTTTATAAATGGATTTAATTATAAAACCTAAAGCATGCATAATTGGCATGTAGCATTACTGGATGGTTTTGTACTATGCCCTAAATCTTATATTTATTATATTCATCTTGTTCGAGTTATATCTTTTTTTTATACAAAAAAGTACTTTAATTAGCATATGACTCAGGTGAGCAAGTTAGGACCATCATGGTCTTCTTGTTTTATACATAAAATACTTTAACTAGCAGATGACTCAGATGGGGTATTTAGGACCATCATGGTCCTCTTGTCTACATTAGGTAAATTGTGAAAACTTTGAAGGAGCTGTTGGCTGGTATACATCTAAATCTTGCTGGAATGACTCCTTGGTGACCCTTAGCCAGCTGCCTTCAAGACATTTTACTTATGAAGAAAACATGGCTTTGGTATACGGGGCTAAACACTATAAATGTTATTCAGAAAGAGCTTTGAAAATGAAACTCTCAAAGTAAATTCATTACAGGCTCTCAATCTAGTTTTTAGTTCCACTGGCTGAAAACCAGCAAGCTATTGTCATGGTGTTGTGTGCATTGCTGTGTGTGTGGGTCAATGAACTTATACTTGAAAAACCTCCAAGAGAGTCATGCACATATTTTATCAAGTTTTACATAAATGATCCTCGGGTAACATTCTCACAGTTTACGCCTCAGGGGCTAATTGCTCAACCTCCATAAAACAAACTCAGAATGTTTGTCAGGTCATAGGGATGAAACTTTTCGGAAGAAAAGAATGGAATATCCCTCTTTTGCCTATGTAACATCTGGTCTTTGTATACACCTGTTTTTCCATTTCAAGCTGGAATTGTAAAATCAAAATTTATGTCAAAAGAAATGTTGGCCCATAATTGGAGCCTTACAGTACTTTATGTCCTTTGATTTTGATGTGATTTTCAATAAGGATTTTATTGTCGAACCCGCTTGCGATGAGCGAGAAATAGTTGTCACTATGGCGAGTCGGTGCAATAGTGCATTAGTATGTTAGTTAGTCCATCCGTCCATCCAAATTAGTCCGGTTAATTACTCCTACATTTATAGATGGATTTCAAAATAACTTGGCAAAATTATTCTCCACCATGAGTAGATGTGCCATTTGAAAGAATTTTTGGGAAAGTTCTTATGTCAAGGTCACAGCTCAAGGTCAAACACTAAAATTGTGATTTTACGGACAAATACTTGTACATTTATGGATGGATTTCAAAATAACTTGGCACAATTATTTTCCATCATGAGTATATATGCCATTTGAAATAACATTTTGGATTGTTCTGATGTCAAGGTCACAGCTCAAGGTCAAACACTAAAATTGTGAATGTCAAGAGCATTTCTCTTACAATTATTGATTGATTTCAAAATAAATTGACACAATTATTCTCCATCATGAGTAGATGTGCCATTTGAAAGAATTTTTTGGATAGCTTCAAATTCAAGGCCAAAGCTCAAGGTCAAAATTGTGATTGTTGGGAGCATGATGCCTACAAAACTTTGCGGGCTCGACAGCAGTTGTCCTTGAAAAACCATCTAGTTTAGCATGACAAGGGTTAGATATTTGTGAAAGAATTTATTTTGGATAAAGAAAAAAACATATTCTCCAAATGGTCATATAAAATGGGACTTTCTATATCCTTACTGTGATTCATGGTATATCTAATTTGCTTAAGACTGTTTAAGAGACTTTTGGGTGTTCACCTATAGATTGCAGAATACCCCTAACATTTATAAACTACCAGTGTTTGTCAGTGAAGTAATTACATTCGCTTTTATGGTTTGACTCATTACTAGACAACATATTTCTATACTGGTCCAAAATTCATAAATGTTATGGAAGAGAGTTTTGAGTTCATAGGATTTTAAATGTCACTGTCTTTCCGGCTACACAATAAGGCAGAAATTGAGAAATTGCTTGTAAGTCTTTATGCTTATCTTTTCCCACAAAGACCATTAAAAAGTTTGATTGTCTGAGAATATGTGAATACTTCAGAAAACATTAAACTTTATACCTTAATCCAATTTTGGGCCACTAATGAATTCATGTTATATCGAACAAACAATATCTTTAACCCATTCCTGCACAAAGACATCTTTAGATGCCCCTATAGAAAAAGCTTTGGAAAACATTGTGGAAAATGAAGAAATTGCTTGTTACAACCCCTTTCTATCAATTACCGGATTCCTTGAAAAAATTTGTATTACAAAAAATTAAATTTCCAAATATGGAATTTTGCTTGAATTTTGATAATTTTCCCCTAAATATTAATAAATTCAGTTCTAGCAATGCTCAGGTGCTCTAGTTTTGATTTAGAACATTATTTTTCCAATTTGAGTCCTAAGTGCTTCAATCTTGCATTTTTACATACATAAGGGAAATAGACCTAAAAAACATTGTGAGAAAGTTTCTTAACTTAGTTGTTACTTAATTTTCAATTCTAACATTTGAATTGTCATCTACAATTTCTTTCAACTTGGACTAGTCTGTAGTTTTATCATCTGGTGATGGGATAACAACTTTCATTTTTCAGCTTTGACAATCAGACAAGCATAGCCACACACAGCTATGACTGGCCAGGAGAATATCTTGTCTCATTTAATGTTACGGGCAAACACTATCCTCCCCCTGGAATTTCAGTAGTTCTAGAACGTCCATTTCTTGTCGTCGATCCAATTAGTCAAGTCATTTTGGATGTCATGAAGAACTCTGCAGAGCTGATTGGAAATTCTACGTCACCTGCCATCTTTAATGCCAAGTAAGATATTGCTTTCCAATTATATTGTGAGATGTCTGCTGAAAGACTGACACTTCCTTATTCTTATATTTGAAATACTTTAAACAGACTCTTTTGTACAGATTTTCAGTTTTTAGAGACATAATAAAAATTTCATCAAATTTCTTTACATTGTGCAATGCCACAATCTTTGTAATCATTATATGTGGCACTCACAACTTAATTCATGAAAACATATGCCTTTGTTTTTGATATTTGGATTGTTTTTATATTCTGCTGCTGGTTTTTGTTTTATTAGCATGCCAGAGCACGTAGTGCTCATGTGAGTTATAGTGATCACCTTTTGTCTGACGTCCATGAATCGTTCATCAAAAATTTCTCCTCTTGGCCAATTTGACCCAAATTTGGAAGAAGTGTTACGTAGGTAGTTCCCTTTAAAAAAGCTAAAAAAATTAAATTATTCTAAAACTGTGGTTGGCATGGCAACAAAAGTGAAATTTAAAAAAAAATCTTCTCCTGACCCAGAAGGTGTAGAGCCTTGATATTTTGCATGAAACATCAGCATTTTGACCTCTTTCAAATTGTTAAAATCATTATCCTCGAGGGGTATAAAGATTAGCAAGCAATTTTTAAACACCATCTCCTCCTAAAACATAAGGCTAATTTAAACCAATTTTGGAAGAAATTTCCTTAGATGGTCTCCATGTAGGTAAAAAAATTAAATTGTCAAAAACTCTGGTTGACATGTTAATCAAAGTGAAATTTTAAAATAATCTAAAATGATAGAAATCTAGTCGAAGAACTCTGGTTGCTATGGCAATGAAACAATGAAAGTTATATCTTTTAAAATCTTCTTCTATCCTGACCCAGTTGACCTTCATCATTGCTATTTAGCATGGTCATTGACTTCTGTCATATTTCTAAAATTATTACAATGGATGCAGAGGGAAGGAAAAGCGTTCTCCTTTCACATTAGTCCCAAAGCCCTGCAATTTGTCATAAAGATTTTGGGATCCCAAGGAACATAGCCTATATTATTATATAGTATGGTCAGGCCAACTTGTAACATTGAATTAGACTGTTGAAAGAAAAAGATCCTTTATCTCAGGTGAGCACCCCAGGGCCAACGGCCCTCATGTTTTTAGCTCCACTGGCTGAAAGCCAAAGAGGTATTGTCATGGCGAGGTGTCCTTGGTGTGTGCATACATCATTCTGGCTGGTGGTCCGTCCTTCTGTCCGTAAACTTTTCCTCTGAAAATCTTCTCCTCAGAAAGTACTGAACAGATTCCAACCAAATTTCACAGAAATGACCCTTGGGTCCTTGGGTGACCCTCTATCAGATTCCTTCAAAGAATTTTGATCGGATAAAAACATGGCTCAAATTGGAAGGGCTAATTTCCATTATGGTTAAACCTTTGAAATCTTCTTCTCAGAATCCAGTGGATGGATTTAAACCAAATTTCACAGAAATGATCCTTGGAAGAACCTATATCAGATCCCTTCAAAGAACTTTGAATGCATAAAAAATATGGCATTGATGGGTGGGGCTAATTTCCAAATATGGTAAAAGCTTTAAAAATCTTCTTCTTTAGATGGATGGATTTCAATCAAATTTGAATGGGTCAATCCTCTGGCAACCTTTTATCGGATTATGAAAAAAAATTGATTGGATAAGAAATAAGGCTTTTATGGGCAGGTTTAATTTCCATATATGGTGTAACTGAAAACTTTGCAAATTTCTCAGAAACCTGTTGATGGATTTCCACAAAATTTCATTGGAATGATAATCTGATGACTGTTTGTCAGATTCCTTCATATAATTTTGATTAGTTGAAAAACACGGCTATTATGGTGGTGGGTTATGTCAATAATATGATATACAGTGAAAAATTAACATAATGAATTTTACATAATTTGGCTTGACTTTTGTAAAATCAATGAAAATTTTATAAAAGTTCTCTAGAACTATTTCAAAGTTTTCAAAGATTTAGATTTATTTTCCTTTCATTCTTTTTTTATTTAATTAATGAAAAAATTTGCTTAATCAGTACATTCATGCCTTAGTTATGACTATTATAACTTGCCGTTATTTCATGTATCTAATCTTTTGAAAATGAATCCATTTTAGGTCTACTGGTTCCCATGTTAGATTTCATTTTGACTTTGGTGATGGTATACAGGTTGAGGTAGCTGGTTCCCAGCACTCTATGACAGAAGTACATTTGACAACAACTGCAGAGACTAGACATGTCTTCAGGAAAGGTAAGTTTATTTCTTGTTCAGCTAGACTCAACTCTACAAATTTAAGTTTAAAAAAAGTTCTTGCAGGCTGATCTTGAGCTATGATATCTTCCATTGTAGAAATGCTTCAGCTCCTGCCCTTTAATCCATTCCTACAAAGTTCAACTTTTAAAGCCCTTTGACAGGGTTCATACAGTTCTGGAAAAGTCATGGAAAACAGGTGCTGTGTGGAAAAATCATGTAATTTTGGTAATATTGGTTTATCATGGAAAAATCAGGGAATTTTGTCCAAAATCATGGAAAATATGAAAACTATCATGGAATTCATCTAAGACAATGTAGAATTAAAAAAAATGAAATGAAAATTGTTTTAAAAAGAAGCATTCTGCATTAATTACTTGCGATAATCACTCTTGGAACGAAAAGTCTTGGTAAAAAAAGTCCATATTAATTTCTCAGAAGGTGTAAATACTTTAATGGTTATACTTTAGTCTACTGGAATAGCCTTTCCTAATCATGAAAAAATCATGGAAATATCATGGAATTTGTTGAAGAAGGTTTGTATGAACCCTGTTTGAGGAAGAAAACTTTAGAAACCATTGTGGAAACTGAAGCAACTGCTTATAACAAGTTTACCCAAAAGAATTTTTAATTCCACCACCAAAAATGTTGTCTTCAATTTCTTCCAATTTGGATCAGTCTAAAATGTTGTCTGGTAATGGGTTAAATTAGAAATAACGTGATGTTCCAAGGTACTTTTAAAGCCTTTTACGTACATTTCTCTTTAGTTAAAACTTATGTGTAGTGAAATTCTCTTTTCAGAGGGTCAATTTAAAGTTAAAGTTACAGCCACAAACCCAATAGGCAACATGACAGAGTACCTAAACTCACCCTTCCATGTCCAGAAACCGCCCAGAAACTTGTACTTCTGTCATGCTGACATATATAACTTACCAGTGACAAGCTACACAGGACGTGTTGGTCAAGATATCCAGATGTGTGCCAATGTTACCATGGGAACCAATGTGACCTTTGACTGGAAACTTGGAGATCAAACAGATATGGTCAAACATGGTAACATATTACTTTGTATTCATTAACCCATTCCGAGACCACAAAATTTTTTACTGGGCCAAATTGAAATGGAGTTGCAGAAGACAATTTAAAGTTTATGGAATTTTAGATGTTTTCAACTTTCTGGGTAGAAAACATTGTGTAAAGTGAAAAAATGCTTTTTACAAGCAATTTCTTCATTTTACACTATGTTTTCACAATTGAGGGACATCAAAAAGTGTCACTTTGAGGGAAGGATTAAAAAAGCAACATACAGTAATATTGTAAATTGAATTAGTCAATTGACAGATCATTAACTCCACCCACTTAATTACGACTGGAAGTTTGACTTGATTTTAACTGGCATTATTTTGCAAGATTTATGGCCAGTAAAATGTAGAAAAAAATAGAATGAATAGTTGGGAACCTAAAGATCGTTTTAATCAGCAGCAGTTTTTAAGTTAAAGTTACCAAATCAACAAAAAACTCACTTAAATGTTAGCTAATGTCTAAGTTTTAAAGTTCAAATTTAGTTTATATCAATGATTTGATTAGTCAGTTGATTGATAAGATCTATCAATTGTTGAGATAATAAGACAAAGTGTCATGCAAATCTTAGGTCTGTTGATCCAAGGTCAAGGTTAGACTTGGAAGTGAAAGATCAAAATTTGAACGTTATATTTTATTGCCTGTTTGCAGAACTTTTATTTTGAAAGCAATATGATGGAGCAAAAGTGAGTCAGCTAAGTTTACTCATCTTTATCAAACACATATTATCATCCCAAGCAATTTTATACAGGTGTTAATAATTAAAGAAATTTGAATGAAAAATTGGTAATCTTGTTAAAAAAACAATCAGGGTTACTCCGTTGCAAGAAGAATAAATCCATCCTTTTATTTCAGGCAGTTTTATAACCCATAGGTACTCCACCCCAGGGATTAGAACGGTATATGTTACTGCCAAAAATAAGGTGAATAAAGCTGAGAAAGCTATCAAGGTCTATGTCAACTATCAACTTCAAGGTGAGGCAAATTGCTCTAATCTTTTGTGTTATTTTATGCACAGTATCAAAAGATCACAGCATATTTTTATACTGTTGCCTGCCTGTCTGTTTGTCTGTCTGTCTGAAGCTTAACCCATTACCAGACATCCAAATTTTAGAATGGTCAAAATTGAAAGCTGAAGCATTGTGGAAAATGAAGAAATTGCTTGTTACTAGCAATTTCTTCTTTCTTACATACTGATTTTCCTTATTGGTTTTTCTATAGGGATATCATAAGGCGTTACTTTGTAGAAATTGTTTTTTCTGAACATTTACATTTTTTTTAACCTATTCAAGATAAGATACTCATATTTCGCATGATAGTACATCTCATTGATAAGAAATTGTAGATACAGAGGTTGAGGTCATTTAACAAGGTCAAGGTCATTTGTTGAGGTCAAACACCGCAAAACTGAGCCAAAAAGCTTAATATTTATATTCTTTTCATGCCTTATCAAAATACGTTGCTCATATTTGGCATGGTGATAGATCTGGTCTTTATGCACTCAACAGATACCAAGGTAGAGGTCATGTGATAAGGTTATATCCTTCAGGAAAAAGTGCTGAAAACAATACTTTATTTGATGATTTTTTTTAGCTCAGCTGAGCACAAAGAGCTAATGGTGAGCTTTTGTGATGGTTGAATGTCTGTTGTGCAGCATGGCGGTGTCAGCAATTGAAGTGTTTACTCTCTAGAGGCTACAGTTTTGACCCAATCTTCATGAAACTTGGTCAGAATAATTGTTAGGTCATGAGGATGAACCATGTCGATTATTGGAACGATCTTTCCGGAAACAAGAAAAGGAGCCTTAATGACAATTTCTTTGTTTGCACTCTAGAGTCCATAATTTTGGCTAAATCTTCATGAAACTTGGTCAGAATTATTGTTTGGTCATGAGGATAAAGCCTTTGGATTATGGAAGGATTCTATCAGAATAATTGTTTGTTCATAAGTATGAACCCTATTGATTATTGGAAGGATCTCTCCAAAAACACAGGAAAAAATGGGCCTTAATGACAACTTCTTTCTTTACACTACAGGCCACAATTTAGCTTATAGGAAGGTTCTGTAGGAAAACACAGGAAAGGGGGCCATAATGACAATTTCTTTGTTTACAATATAGAAGTCACAGTTATGGCTCAATCATCATGAAACTGGTTATAGTTATTTGTCTCTTGTTGCATTTTTTAACAGCAGACGATTCAGGTGAGCAATCTAGGACCATCATGGTTCTCTTGTTTCTTGAGGGGCAGGGTTAAAAGAGGAATTGTGTGGAAATGGGTTG
Source organism: Fragum fragum (assembly GCA_946902895.1). NCBI lineage: Eukaryota > Metazoa > Mollusca > Bivalvia > Cardiida > Cardiidae > Fragum > Fragum fragum. Next base: position 52,632,608 of record OX336377.1, read on the forward strand.
AATTATGGTCTGTATGTAGAAAGGAGCTGTGTTGATTGTTTAAAAAAGATTAATGAAAGCTAACAAAATTAAATTTCAAGGGGTTAACACAACACTATAATAAGTGCCTATATGAATAAATAATACTAAGTTCTTGTAATATTTTACAATAGACTATAATTACACTTGGCAGAAGGCCTATGGTATTTGCTCAGTCTGGCTGGGTTAATGAAGTGCAATTGCTTCTTAATATCTGAAATGATTTTCTCCAAATATTTTGATACCTTTCATCAGTACAAGCTCGTGGCAGAGCTTTCTTCAATCAGCCATTTCAAAAATGGCTGCCAGTTTACCAAATCTTGGACATACAATAGTTTCCTTGTCAATTACAGTAAAACTTGTATTAAGCTACCACTCAAAGGGTAACAAAAAGTGGTTGCTTAACCCATTCCCACACAATAATGCTTTTAAACACCCTTAAAAATGCTTTGGGAAACATTTGGAAAAGATCTTGCTAGTTACTAGTCTCTGACAATATTACATATAAGAAATCTTGATTGCTAATTTTTAAGATGGAAGCCAGATGATATCCAATTGATTGATTGATTGAATGGGGTTTAACATTATTTCAGTCATATCGCAGCAGCTGGAGCACCTAACAATAGATTCCTGGTATTTCTCACACCAGTACCACCACTACATCCTTTCCGAGCCTCCAGCTGCTATCCAACTTTGGTTTATGATTATCCACCCATTGGTGAGAGACAAATGTCCGAAAGAATATGTGACGCCGCAAAGGATACATGCCGCCGCAAATGGCTGCCATTTAACAATTCCTTTGACATGTAAAACTTCCTTTATTTCTCAACCGATTTTCTTAACATTTGAGTATGGATGCCTCTTTCTTTGACTGTTTACAGTTCAAGATTTTTTATTTGACAAAGATGGCGGACTTTTTCAAATTTGTGATTTATATGACTTGTCATCTTGATGTTGGCCACATATTAACCCTTATCATGCTAAATAAAATCTTTTCTGAATGTCATTAAGATCAAAGGGCTGAGAGTACTGTCTTGAAGTTCTCATTCAATGGTCAATACATCTTTTGAAAAGTAATTTCATGAACAACTCTGATTTGAAAAGAAAATGCAGGAGGTGTAGACTAAGATCAGACTGCACTTATGTGCAGCCTAATCTTGTCTACTTCCCGATTCACCATGAAAAGCATTGGGCTCATATGTTGCATTATTGTTGGGTGGGGGGAGGAGCTGTTGAAGCTTTGCAGCAGTTTTGTTATGCGAGTTATGAAAGTTTTATGGGATAATATTAACATTCAATGCAAAGTCAAATCTGAAAACAGCAAAAATGAAGTTAAAGTCTTGTAAGCCAGCACAATCTACTCATTCCTCTGGTTTTTCGTTACTATATTTCAATTGTGAACTATTATGTGGGATTGCATGGAACTTTGTAAAAGTTTTATGTTTTGTTTAGGATTTTATTTGTATACAAAGATGTTTTATGCTTACTAACAGGAGTTGACCTGGTACCCAGCAAGAGTGTTGTTGCCCTGGGAGAAATGATACAATACACAGCGGTAGTGAGACCAGATTATAATAACACAGCTAGTGACTACACATGGAAGTTTATGTTTCCCTCAAAATCTGCCACTAGAGAGAGAAGCGAAAGTACAATACACTCGGAACAGAACTCAATATACTACACGTTCAAGAAAGAAAGCGGAATGTAAGATTTATGTACACTGAATATAGGATGCTCTGTAAGGCTGAATTTGAAAAAACAAATTTCATTTGACCTACATTCTGTCCTAGAAAAAGGGAAAAAATGAATAAATCAAAATATGGAGAAAAAGAAAAAAAATCATGTATCACTTTTTAGCTCACCTGAGCTTGAAGTGCTGAGCTTTTGTCATCTAGCTGTGTCTTTCATTGTCATTTGTAGACATCTTGTATCTTGTGTTAACACTAGAGCATCAATTTTAGTTCAAATATCTTCTTTGTCATAATTTTTGCCTCCAAGAAACCTTGAACAAGTGCAATATTTGGCACATAGAGTAAAAACTAGGTTATTAGTTAAAATCTTAGAAGAACATTTTTGGGCACTCTACAAGTCAGATTTTTGTCTCAGATGTCTTGATATCTTTCAGAAGGCTTGTCTGCATAATATCTAATACTTGATTGATAGTGGGTCAAATGAGGTCATTTGGTCAAATCCCAGAAAAAACCATGTGTGTAGGCTAGAGGGCAAATTTTAGGCTAAAATAACTTGGTCAGAATGTTAGTCCCCATAATATTTTGGCCAAGTTTGTGTCATTCAGGGTAAAAAACCAGATCACTAGGTCAAATCACAATATGACTGAAATTCTGTACCATTCAATCAATCAATCAATGGTTTTGATGGTGTTTGGGCTCTTTAAAGTCAGGTAACTGTGTATAAGATACTTTGACTTTGTATTTCTCAGATATTGCCCAACCCTTTACTAGACCCATTATTTTTTTGACTCTTTGAATTGAAAGAAGTTGCATTTTTCAATTCTAATTGAACTAAGATTGATAAGTGGAAATAGCATAGTAAGTAATGTAAGAAAAGGAGAAATTGATTTCTCTTTTACTAACAATATTTTCTAAAGCTATATTTCTGAAGAGTTTCAAAGTGGGGGATTTTAAGGTAATTTGTTAATTTATTTTTCCTGCATTTCAGCTGTTTTGCTAAGGTTACTGCCAGAAATGCCATAAGTAGGGTTTCATCAGATACCGTTGAAATTCATGTGATCGACAAAATCAAGAGATTGGAGATTAACTTACCTGGCAACACTCGTGAGAGACTTGTCAATAAGACTCTACTATTCCACAGTTACTTGTTTGCTGGGACTAATGTTACTTTTACTTGGGATTTCGGTGACGGAAGTGAAAAAGTCAGTACTAGTGCTGCATATATCAACCATACATACACAAAGTAAGTATCACAAAAATGAAGACAGAGAAAAAGTATGTTTTGATTGTATCACAGTCATTTGTTGCTTGCACAGAATTTGTGAAATTCACGTAAGATTTTGGTGATATGATCTCGCAGGCCCATAGTAGATCATCCTATTGCAGCCACACATTAGAAAGATTAACCCATTCCCACACAATCCAGCTTTTTTACACCCGCAAAAAATGCTTTGGAAAACATTATGGCATTTTTAGGTCACCTGACCGAATGGTCATGGTGACCTATTGCAATCATCGTTTGTCCGTCTTCCATTAACTTTTAAACATTTTCATCTTCTTCTCAAGAACTACCGGGTGGATTTCAACCAAACTTGGTAGAAAGCATCATTGGGGGATGCCAATTCAAGTTTGTGAAAATAGGGGCTCTGGGGGTCATAGGGGCCCCAATAGGGGGCAAAAAGGGGTAATTTTTGGTACTTCTTTAAAAATCTTCTTCTAATAAACCGTTTATGCCAGAGCTTAAATATTCTGTGTGCATGACAACTAGGACAGTTATATTATAAATTGTGAAATTCATGCCCCTGGGGTCATGTTTGGGGCCACACCCAGAGGTCAAAGTTCATCATGTTAAAAAATTCACATTTTCATCTTCTTCTGATGAAGTACAAAGCAAATTTCAAACAAACTTGGTGAAAAGCATCATGTGGTAATGGTTATTCGGATTTGTGAAAATTAAAAGGCTGGGGGGGTCATGGGGCCCTAACATGGGGACCAAAAGGGGGTCATTTTTGGTAACTTTTAAATATTTCATCTTCTTCTCAAGAACTACTGGGGGGATTTCAACCAAACTTGGTAGAAAGCATCATTGGGGGATGCCAAATCAAGTTTGTGAAAATAGGGGTTCTGGGGGTCAAAGGGGCCCAAATAGGGGGCAAAAAGGGGTAATTTTTGGTACTTCTTTAAAAATCTTCTTCTAATAAACCGTTAATGCCAGAGCTTAAATATTCTGTGTGCATGACAACTAGGACAGTTATATTATAAATTGTGAAATTCATGTCCCTTGGGTCATGTATGGGGCCACACCCAGAGGTCAAAGTTCATCATGTTAAAAAATTCACATTTTCATCTTCTTCTGATGAAGTACTAAGCCAATTTCAAACTTAGTTGGTGAAAAGCATCATTGGGTACTGATTATACAGATTTGTGAAAATTAAAAGGCTGGAGGTTAGGGGGGCCTAAAATGGGGACCAAACGGGGGTCATTTTTGGTAACTTTATGACATTTTCATCTTCTTCTCAAGAACTACTGAATGGATTTCAACCAAACTTGGTCGGAAGCATAATTGGGGGATGCCAATTTCAGTTTGTGAAAAGAGGTTTGGGGGGCTTGGGGTAAAAGGGGCCCCAGTCGGGGGCAGAAAGGGGTAAATTTTTGTACTTCTTAAAAAATCTTTTTCTAATAAACCCTAAATCACTTGTCTTGATGCTCTTTTACTCAGGTGACCGTTAAGGCCCACTGGGCCTCTTGTCTTCATTATCCGCAATATTTTCTACCCCAAAAGACAAAGACTGAATTTGGATCAGTCCTAAAAATTTCATCTGGTAATTGTTAACCCAATAGACTTGTTCATATTGAATTGCTGACCGTAGCTCTTGGACTATTGTGCCAAATTAGGACCAGAAAATATTTTGATCAAAGGAGTAAATGTTTGCCCAAGCTATTTCTCCTTATGTATGAATCTTTTCCATTGTTTTTTTAAGTTCATCAGATTATGGAATTTTCTGGCAATGGGGTTAAAATCCCTTCCACAATTTTAGAGTAGTCACACAATTGTGATATATGAATTTGGTATCAGAATGAGAAATGCTTCCTATATCAGTTATGTTTTCTAAAATAAAAGAACATACTGCCCAATGTGTCTAATTACGAATTTCATATAACACATGCTCAAGGGCTAATGTATTTCTAAGTGAATGGGTATCCGAGTTTTGTGCTGAACCTGCAATTCTTGTGTTATTGGCATTCAGGGGTCGACACTAACTTTGCTTCAGCGGGATCCCACAGGAATTACTTCAGGGTTTCCTCCAGATAATCAGGGATCCCCTACTTGATATACATTAACTCATTCACAGGCAATCCTGCCTTTCTAAGCCAACTTGGAAAAAATCTTTGGAAAACCTTGTGGAAAATGAGAAATTGCTTGTTACAAGCAATTTCTTCATTATCCACAATGTTTTCTACAAAAAAAAAAAGCAAACAAAAAAATCAGGAGAATAAGTTGATACATTAGAACCTATTGTTCCAGAGAAATATTGAAGGATCCTGACGGAATCCCTAGCCTAAGATTGCTGGGGTCCCTTCCAATTTTCAGGGATCCTTGGGATCCCAGGACACTATTAGTGTGGACCACTGACATTGCTGAATTACTGTGGATAAGTTTACTTGTTCAGTTTGTATTAGTATAGAAATAAGGAATTGAACTAGGTCTTGTATTTACAGTTAGACCATGGACTGATAATTTTGATGCACAGAATTCTTATGCACTGTCCTTGAATTGTCCACACAGATTTAACGCATTACCACTTTTCGGCTGAAAAAAATAGCCATTGGAAACATCAAAGGAATAGAAGAAAACACAGCATTTTCTTCTTTTCCCACAATATTTCTACCCTATACAGTGTTTAAATGTTTTGTTAAGTTCAAATTGTTGTCTCAAAAGCTCAATTCATTTTCTCAATAATCATAATGTTGATGTGGCAGATGTCTTAAGCATAATGACCTTCTTAGATTTTCATTTAGCAATGTTGAGGGTTCTCAATAGAATTTTTTTGAGTTCTTATGCTATTAGAAGATAGTGTTCATCTAACCATGTCGGTCTGTCTGTCCGTCATTGAGTCTGTCGGTCTGTCTACAAATCTAACCAAAATACTTAACATTGCCAATTTCTACCAGCCTAGTCATGATACAATGCTCATATTTTGCATGATGATACATCTCCATAAAACGCATCTCCTCATGTTAAGGTCAAGGTCGTGTGATTAGGTCAAGGTCGCATACCAATGTCAAACACACACACAAAAAAAACTTTATTAAAACTCATGTACAAGTCAACAACACTTTTCATAGATAAGTCCTGTTGCGGGGCATTGTGTTTCACAAACACATCTTATTATCCCCTGCCGTTTCGGCGAAGGGGATATATTAATTGTCTCGATCCATCATTCCGTCCTTCCTTCATTCCGTACTTCCATCACTAAACTTGTCCGGAGCATATCTCTGAAAGTATAATTGCTATCAGCTTGAAACTTCATAGGTCAATAGATCTCATTGAGGAGAAGTGCAGTGTACAAGAACCACAACTCTTGCTTGCAGAGTTTTGGAGTAATTTACCTTTGTTTTAAAGACTTAGATTTTGTCATGAGCATATCTCTGAAAGTAAAATTGCTATCAACTTGAAACTTCATAGGTCAACATCTCATTGAGGAGAAGTGCAGTGCACAAGAACCACAACTCTTGTTTGCATGATTTAGAGTTATTGCCCTTTGCTGTTTTGAACACTAACATTTTGTCCAGAGCAGATCTCTGAAAGTATAATTGCTATCAACTTGAAACTTCATAGGTGAATAGATCTCGTTGAGGAGAAGTGCGGAGCACAAGAATCACAACTCTTGCTTGCATAATTTTGGAGTTATTGCCCTTTTATGTTTTAAAGACTAAGATTTTGTCCAGGCATATCTCTGACAGTATAATTTCTATCAACTTGAAACTTCATAGGTGGATACATCTCATTGAGGAGAAGTTCAGTGCACAAGAATCACAACTCTTGCTTGCATAATTTTGGAGTTATTGCCCTTTGTTGTTTTGAACACTTACATTTTGCCCAGAGCAAATCTCTGAAAGTAAAATTGCTATCAATTTGAAACTTCATAGGCCGGTACATCTTATTGAGGAGAAGTTCAGTTCACAAGAACCACAACTTTTGCTTGCATAATTTTGGAGTTATTGCCCTTTGTTCTTTTAAACACTTACATTTTGTCCAGAGCAGATCTCTGAAAGTATAATTGCTATCAACTTGAACCTTCATAGGTGAATAGATCTCGTTGAGGAGAAGTGCAGTGCACAAGAACCACAACTCTTGCTTGCATAAAATTTGAATTATTGCCCTTTGTTGTTTTAAAGACTTAGATTTTGTCTGGGTTATATCTCTGAAAGTATAATAGCTATGAACTTGAGACTTCATAGGTGGATAGATCATCGTTGTGGAGAAGTGCAGTGCACAAGAACCACAACTCTTGCTTGCAGAGTTTTGGAGTAATTTACCTTTGTTGTTTTAAAGACTTAGATTTTGTCATGAGCATATCTCTGAAAGTAAAATTGCTATCAACTTGAAACTTCATAGGTCAACATCTCATTGAGGAGAAGTGCAGTGCACAAGAACCACAACTCTTGCTTGCATGATTTAGAGTTATTGCCCTTTGTTGTTTTGAACACTTACATTTTGTCCGGGTTATTTCTCTGAAAGTATAATAGCTATTAACTTGAGACTTCATAGGTGGATAGATCTCGTTGAGGAGAAATGCAGTGCATAAGAACCACAACTCTTGCTTGCATATTTTAGAGTTGTTGCCCTTTGTCTTAAAGACTCAGATTTTGTCCTGAGCATATCTTTGAAAGTATAGTAGCTATTATCGAATTGAAGAAATGCAGTGCACAAGAAGCCTAAATCTAACTTGCTTCCGTTTACTATCAAGCTTTTACGGCGGGGAATGGCCATGTCCGACATGGCTCTTGTTTATTTTATAATCATGAAAATTACACATATTAAAAGAAGAATGTGTTGTCTTTTATGATCTACAAACAAATGATTAAAGAATCCCTGCTTAGGAGATACTTCTGTGTACCAGTTTATCGTATTCTCATTTAACTCTTTGAAAGAAAATTGCATTAACCTTTGTCATGCTAAACCCGGAATACTCATGTTTTGGCAGGATGTAAAGACAAAGATCAGCCTGCACATGAGTGCAGTCTGATCTTTGTCTACACAGCCTGTTTATCTCTTTCAGGCCAGAGTTATTTTATGAAATTAATTTTCAAAAGAAATATTGACTCACAAAGTGAATCCAGTGTTTTCATACCTTTGATATTGATAATTCTTTGGGAAACATTTTTTATTTAGCATGACAAGGGTAAATATTCAGAACATGTATATTTTGTTTTGCAGACAGAATGGTTACAATATTACACTAAATGCCTCTAACCCAGTTGGCACTCAGACTGTGTCTATGTTGTTATTTGTCTTGGAACAATCATTCTGTAACCAGCCTGATACCACCATTATTAACCAACCAGGATCAAAGGTATGTGTTTTTAAACCTTGATGATCTGCTGCGTACCACCTCTTCAAGTTAATCATTGTCTGCCAATTAAAGGATTGCTGGTTCCGCTCTCTGACTCTGCTTGCCACACCACACTCCGACAAATGTCCATTTTGATATTCAACAGAGTAATTTTGCAAAATTTATGGCCAGTAAAATGTGCAAAAAAGTAAAATTGTTGGCAACCTAAACATTATAACTGAAGTTGAATAAATTTAGTTACAGTGTTTGAGTACCCAAACCCACTAAGATGCTTCACAAGTTGTCGCCCAATATCTAAGTTTCACTTCCAGTTGAAATGATTGATTTAATTGGCGATTTTTTTCTTTGATTGACAGCTCTGATTGGTCAATTAATTGATCTCTGGCCACGCCTACTCAACTTGGACAAAGCAGGTTATGTCAGACTTCAAACTACATTAGTTTGCAAAATTTATTGACTTGGACATAAAAGAAAAAGCAAAACGTGTATGGACATCATATATGATGTAGTTACAGCTTTAACCCATTCCCACACAATCCCTCCTTTTTACGCCCCTCAAGAAAAAAGCTTTGGAAAACATTTTGGAAAATGAATAAATTGCTTGTTTCGAGCAATCTCTTCATTGTCCACAATGTTTTCTATCCAAAAAGACAAAGAAATTTAAATTCCATTAACTTGAAATTGTCGTCTGTAGTTTCTTTGAATTTGGACCAGTCTAAAGTTTTGTTTTGTGGGAATGGGTTAAAGCTGTAGTAAGGTTGACTGAATTTTTAGCTCACCTGAGCACAACGTGCTCAAGGTGAGCTTTTGGTATCACCTTTTGTCCGTCGTGCGTTGTGCGTCGGAAGTCGTCAACAATTCTTTAAACATCTTCTCCTCGGTAACCACAGGGCGGAATTCAACCAAACTTGGTAGGAATGTTCCTTGGGTGACCCTTCTCAAAAGTTGTTCGCGGATTTTTGATTGACCCCCAAATATGGGCGTGGCAGGGCGTGGCAGTTTTTAACTTAGAAATCTTTAAACATCTTCTCCTCAGTAACCATTGGGCCAATTTCAACCAGATTTGGTATGAATGTTCCTTGGGTCACCCTTTTCAAAAGTTGTTTGTGGAATTTTGATTTATGCCCAAATATGGGCGTGGCAGGGCGTGGCAGTTTTTTACTTAGGAATCTTTAAACATCTTCTCCTCAGTAACCATTGGGCCAATTTCAACCAAATTTGGCATGAATGTTCCTTAGGTGACCCTTTTCAAAAGTTGTTCGTGGAATTTTGATTTACGCCCAAATATGGGCGTGGCAGGGCGTGGCAGTTTTTGACTTAGAAATCTTTAAACATCTTCTCCTCAGTAACCATTGGGCCAATTTCAACCAAACTTGGCATGAATGTTCCTTGGGTCCCCCTTTTCTAAAGTTGTTCGTGGAATTTTGATTTATGCCCAAATATGGGTGTGGCAGGGCATGGCAGTTTTTGACTTAGAAATCTTTAAACATCTTCTCCTCAGTAACCATTGGGCCAATTTCATCCAAACTTGGCATGAATGTTCCTTGGGAGACCCTTTTTAAAAGTTGTTCGCAGAATTATGATTTATGCCCAAATATGGGCGTGGCCAGGCGTGGCAGTTTTTGACTTTGAAATCTTTAAACATCTTCACCTCAGGAACCATTGGGCCAATTTCAACCAAACTTGGTATGAATGTTCCTTGGGTGACCCTTTTCAAAAGTTGTTCGCAGAATTTCGTTTCACACCCCAATATGGGCGTGGCAGTTTTTGACTTTGAAATCTTTAAACATCTTCTCCTCAGTAACTATTGGGCCAATTACAACCAAATTTGGTATGAATGTTCCTTGGGTGACCCTTTTCAAAAGTTGTTCACAGAATTTTGATTTATGCCCAAATATGGGCGTGGCAGTTTTTTTAACTTTGAAATCTTTAAACATCTTATCCTCAGTAACAGTTGGGTCAATTTCAACCAAACTTTGCATGAATGTTCTTTTGGTGACCCTTTTCAAAAGTTGTTCCTGGAATTTTGATTTATGCCCAAATATGGGCGTGGCAAGGTCAGGCACTTTCTTGGCATTGAAATCTTTAAACATCTTCTCCTCAGTAAGCATTGGATGAATTTCAACCAAACTTGGCATGAATGTTCTTTGGGTGACCCTTTTCAAAAGTTGTTTGCAGAATTTGGTTTCACGCCCAAATATGGGCGTGGCAGTTTTTGACTTTGAAATCTTTAAACATCTTCTCCTCAGTAACTATTGGGCCAATTTCAACCAAATTTGGTATGAATGTTCCTTGAGTGACCCTTTTCAAAAGTTGTTCTAGAATTTTGATTGACGACCAAATAAGGGCTTGGAAGGGTAGGGCAGTTTTTGACTTTGAAATCTTTAAACATCTTCTCCTCAGTAACCATTGGGCCAATTTCAATTTTGAATCATCTTACATTAGTCAGGTGAGCGATTTTAGGGCTATTCTGGCCCTCTTGTCTGTTGTTTGATATCATAGTCTAACTACCTTGCTTTAGGTCAGTTGATGTTCACTTAAAGACTTTGTGAAACATTTTATTGTTGGATTGACAGCAGTGATCTGTCGATTGTCCTGTAATTGTTGTCAAAATTGTTTGTAATTGTTGTCAAAATTGTTTGTAATTTATGTCATAACTGTTTGTAATTGTTGTCAAAATTGTTAGCAATTGTTGTCAAATTTGTTCGTAATTGTTGTCAAAATTGTTTGTAATTGTTGTCAAAATTGTTTCTAATTGTTGTCAAAATTAGTTGTAATTGTTGTCAGAATTAGTTGTAATTGTTGTCAGAATTGTTTGTAATTGTTGTCAAAATTGTTTGTAATTGTCAAAATTGTTTGTAATTGTTGTCAAAATGGTGTCAAGTTTTGGACAGATCCAAAATGAAAAAGAATACATATTGTTGTTTTCAGATACAGTATTCAAAGCCCTTTACTGTAGAAGCAAATGTTGTTCCTGATTGTAACTTGACCAGTATGTTGGAATATACATGGCTGATAGATGGACAGCCGAGAAAAGATCTACAGAGTGATAAAAGGATTCTTGTACTGCCTCCAAGATATCTGACATTTGGTATACATTCCATACAGTTTATGGTTAGTTTATTTTTCTAAAAGATAGATACTACATCAGAACTTTTTGAAGTATACTCACTAGTAGAAGAGCCAGAATCACTTTAGAGGCCATCATTTTAAAAGATGTTATTTTTTCCTCCAGGTAAAGATGAATAAAACAATAGTTTATGCTGTGAAAAACCTGGAAGTTGAGGTTGTACCCAGCCCTCTTATCAGTAAAATACAGGGTGGTATCTATAGACGGATAGGAAGATCAGGAACCATCATCTTAGATGGATCAGGCTCACTGGATCCAAACACAGACAACAACCAATCACTGAGGTATTTGTCTATTAGATACATAACCATTTCTTTTAGCAGTTTCAAGCACCACTGGCTTAAGGCCAATGGGCTAACGTCATGTTGTTGTGTCAATTATGTGTCCGTAACTTTTTCTTTGAAAAACCTCAGGAAGTAATGCCTTGATTTTAATGAAATTTCACAGGAATGACCCTTGGTTGATGTTTTAACCCTTTCCTGTTTTGCAAAATTTTATACCTGCCCAAATCAAAGGTTTTGCAGACAACAATTTAAAGTCAGGTAGAAGATATGGCTTAAATGGATAGGTTATTTTCTATATAAGGTGAAAACTTTGCAAATCTTCTCCTCAGGAATCAGTCGATGGATTTCAACTTGATGTCACAGAAATAACTTGAGGGACTCAAAATCAAATTCTTTCAAAGAATCAGATTAAAGACAAGGCTTTAATGAGCAGTGCTTATATCCTTATGTGGTCCATAATAACAACTTTGAAAATCTGTTTCTCAATAACCAGTTGATGAGATTCGACAAAATATTAAAGCATGGCTTTATGGATGGGGCTAAATTCCATATATGGTGTATTGCAAAAAGCGGAAACATTTTTCTAAGAAACATGTTGATAGTTTTCATCAAATTTCATAGGAATGATCCTTATACTCTTTTCAGAATCCATGAAACAATTTTTCAATTTTAAAGATACTGAAAATTCATAAATTTCCTCTCAGAAACTATATTACACAGGAATTATCTTTTGATGGCCTATCATCAGATTTTTAGCTCCACTGGCTGAAAGCTAGCAAGCTATTGTCATGGCGTTGTGTCTGTCATGCCTTTGTCTGTCTGTGTGTCTGTCCGTAAACTTTCCTTTAAAAATCTTCTCCTCAGAAAGATCTGAACAGAATTCAACCAAATTTTACAGAAATGATCCTTGGGTGACCCTTTATCAGATTCCTTCAAAGAATTTTGATCGGATGAATAACATGGCTTTATTGGGCTGGGCTAATTTCCATATAAGGTTAAACCTCCAAATATTGTCTTCTCAGAAACCAATCGATGGATTTCAACCAAATTTTACAGGAATGATTATTGGGTGACCCTTTATCCGATTCCTTAAAAGAATTTTGGGATGAAAATCACAGCTTTAATGGGCATGGTTATTTCATATGGTGAAAACTTTGAAAATCTTCTTCTCAGAAACCAATTAAAGGATTTCAACTAAATTTTACAGGAATGATTATTGGTAGACCCTTTACTAGATTTCTTCAAAGAATTTTGATCGGATGGAAAACATGACTTTAAGTGTAGGGCTAATTTCAATATATGGTGAAAACTTCTTAAGAATGAAATATAAATTCCGGCCGATGGAGTGAATCAGGCGCTCAAGCGCCTCTTCAGTTTCCATATATGGAAATTGATAGATTTCAACCAAATTTCCTAGGAATGATCCTCAGATGACTGTTTGTCGGATTCCTTCATATGATTTTGCTTGGTTGAAATGCTTGGCTATTATGGTTGTGTCTTATGTCCATTTTGTTGATACCTTTTCATCTTACCCTGTAAATGAATTATACATAACTTGATTTGATTTTGTAAAATCAATGAAAAAGGTTAAATGAGTCTCTAGAACTACTTCAAAGATTGGATCAACCATGGCATCAGGCTGTCCAGGCTGGGATGAGGGGGTGCGAGGGAGTTTAGCTTCCAATTCTTTGTCTGGAGCATAAATCTTTAGACTTATGTCCGATTGACTTGAAACTTGGCAGTTGTAATCATTGCATGACTCTATCATAACTCTATCATGTTTATTTTCTAGCTCACCTGAGCACAAAGTGCTCATGGTGAAGTATTTTGATCAGCCTCTGTCCGGCTTCTGTTGTGCTTCTTCCTCACAAACCGCTTGTCCAATTTCAAATAAATTTGGCAGAATTGTTCCTTTGGTGTTGCGCTTAAAAATTGCTAAAAGAATTAAAATCTGTTGAAAACTCTGGTTGCAATGGCAACAAAACTGAAATTATAATAAAATCCTTAAAAATTATCTCTTCCTGACACAGAAGGCTTAGAGCCTTGGTATTTTGCATGAAGCATTAGAACATTGACTTCTTTCAGAATTGCTAAAATCATCATTCCTTGGGTCCCCAGGGGCAGAGCCCCAGGAGGGGGTGGGGGATGGGGCTTATATAGAAATAAAGAAGGACTTTTAATACATCTCCTCACAAACCTATAGGCCAATTTCAACCAAGTTTGGCAGAAATGTTCGTAAGGTGGTTCCCTTTAAAAAATTGCTAAAAAGAATTGAAATTTGTTGAAAACTCTAGTTGCCGTGGCAACAAATTTGAAATTTTGATAAAATCTTTAAAAATACTCATCCTCCTGACCAAGAAGGCGTATAGCCTTGATGCTTGGCATGAAAGATCAGAACATTGACCTTTTCAGAATTGCTAAAGTCACCACCCTTGGCCTATAGGGGCAGAGCCCCGGAGGTATGGGGGAGGGGGCTTATATAGAAATAAAGAAGGATTTTTAAATGACATCTCCTCACAAACCACAAGGCCAATTTCAACCAAATTTGGCAGAAATGTTCCTTAGGTGGTTCCCTTTGAAAAATTGATAAAAGAATTGAATTCCATTTAAAACTCTGGTAACCATAATAACAAAACTGTAATTAAAAAAAGTCTTTAAGAATTATCCCGCCTAACCTAGAAGGTCTTGATATTTTGCATGAAGCATCAGTACATTGACTTTTTTCAGAATTGCTAAAATCATCACCCTAGGGTCCCAAGGGGCTTAGCCTCAGGGGAGGGTGGGGCTTATGTAGAAATAAAGAAGGATTTTAAAAACAACATCTCATCCAAAACCACTGGGCCTAATTCAACCAAATTTGTCAGAAATATTCTGTTAAATTCTGTTGAACACTCTGGTTGCCAAGGTAACAAAACTGAAATTTAAAAAAGAATCTTTAGAAATTATCTCCTCCTGACCCAAAGGGTATAGATTCTTGACATTTTGCATGAAACATCAGTACATTGACCTCTTTCAGAATTGCTAAAATCATCACTGTCCCTAGGGGTGAAGCTCCAGAGGGGAGTTTGGCTTATATAGAAATAAAGAAGGATTTTTGAGTTGCTGAAGCTGAAAGCTTCGGAAGTGACTCATTGCTATTCCAGGATCTTTCTACAACAAAGACCTGAGCCAATTTCCACCCCTGACTGCCTATGTTATAACTCTGTCATTGTATCTTGATTGGATAAATGAGAACAATTTAGATACAGTTAGATTGATTTTTGTATATTTTAATGGTTTTGGAGCAAAACAATCATAAAATTTGTCATTTTTTTGTTTAAAAAGAGAAATACTTATAGCGCGGAAAAAGCAACAGTACATACTAAAATGGAGGTGAACAGTTCTTTGGAAATGACCAAATTCCTTTTAACAAAATTGAATATGTAAACCATTTCTGTTCATCATTTTGCGCATGTAAAATGAATTATTTGCGTATTTAGGGACTGTCTCATTTTTAGCCTGTGATACCTTTGGACACCCAGTTTAGTTCAAAATGGACCAATGTCAAACAAGCCCGTAATTTGGCAGAATGACCCAAAATTGATTTAGCTTGTCAAAATGGCTCAAAAGGAAACTTTCAAATGTGGATCTTGAAAAATTCATCATCAATACACCTAGGATTAAAAGAGAAAATCCTTAAACATCATCTCCAAAATGATTAGACAGAGGGCTTTGCTAATTTGTATATATCGTAAAGCCATGAACCACCATACTCAGGGGAACGATTTAGGACCATCATGGTCCTCTTGTTTCTAAGTAACATGTGTGAAACAAAGTCAAATGTAAGAAAATAGTACTTAAATGCATGATCCAATCAAACTAGGCTTTAAAAATAGAACTTGCGCAGAATTTACTTGATTTGGTCTCCTCTACATGGATCAGTCTCATTTGATCAGTCATGGGCCAACGCCTGTAATAATTACCAGACAGGCTGTCTGTTGTCGCAACTCTCAGGCCCTTCAGGGCTTTGATTTTTTTACACTAGTGTCATAAAAAATACTGTCTTGATCTCTTTCCACATGATCCTGCTTTTTTACATCCCTAAAAACGGCTGAAGAAAAAATTGTGCAACAAGCAATTTCTTCAATGTCCATAATGTTTTCTACCCTAAAACGCATAGATTTTCTTAATTCCACCAAATTGAAATTTTCGTCTACAACTTCTTTCAATTTGGATCAGTCTATAATTTTCTAGAGTGGTAATGGGTAAAATAAGACAATCAGTAGGCTTGGATTAAGATCAGACTGTACTTATGTGCAAGCTGATCCTTGTCTATACCTCCCACCAAAATAGGAATATTCCAAGCTCAGCATAACAGGGGTTATTAAAGTCTCTTGAAGTCAAATATAAAAGTAACTTTTACTAATATTTTCTTTTGGCGTAATCTGTGTAAATATTCACACTTGCCATGTTGATCTGGGAATATTTTTGCTTAAGCAGTGGTATTGATTAGAAATTAATACTCTATTTTTCAGATATTCTTGGAGCTGTCGCTATACTTCAGAATCTGGGGATCAAGGAAATGTCTGCTTTCTGCAGGATGAATCACTTCCCTTCAACAACTGTAACATTTCAATGATGTCTGCTCTGCTGATATTTCCTCGAGAATGTTTGATTGAAGCATCTAACTTTACGTTTAACCTAACAGTCACAGCCGATGACAGACAGAGTAGTTCTGTGTATCAGATATTGTCTGTTACTCAGGATAACACATTAGAGTAAGCAATTTTAGAGTGGTCTCAAGTTTCATGGTTGTCTGTGATGACATCCTTTATAGTGATTTAACCTATTCCCACACAATCATAGCAAATGACAGTTAATACGTCAAATGAAGCAATTGTTTGCTATGATTATACCAATGAGGTAAAAATGGCCCAGCCCCAGAGGTCCGAATTTTGGAAAAGTGCTCTATTTGCACACTTTCAAAGTCTTCTCCTCTTAACCCTTTCCCGTTTTTGGAAATTTTAGACTAATCCAAATTGAAAGAGTTTGCAGACGACAATGAAAACTGGATGCCATTTATAATGAAACCATCCTATGTGGTATAAAATATTGTGGAAAAAGGAGAAATTGCTTGTAACAAGCAATTTCTTCTTTTTCCACAATGTTTTCTCCAGTATGAAATCACAGCAACGTAAAATCCCATATTTGAACGGGAAAGGGTTAATCCATTACCATAATGCAAAAATTTAGACTGGTCCAAAATTTAAGAAGATGCAGATGGCAATTCAAATGGGGTTGAAAGAACTTAATTCTGTCAAAATCTGGTTGCTGTGGCATTTGAAAATGGGAATCTTTAGTAAGTCTTTAAAAATCTTCTCCTCTTGAACTACCAGGCCAATCAAGCTGAAACTTTGCAGGGATGTTCCTTGGGTGAAGGTCTACAAAAGTTGTTAAAAGAAATTAATTCCGTAATAAACTCTAGTTGCTGCGGCATTTGAAAATGGGAATCTTTAGTAAATTTTAAAAAAAATCTTCTCCTCCTAAACCATTAGGTCAATCAAGCTGAAACTTTGCAGGGATGTTCTTTGGGTGAAGCTCTTCAAAAATTGTTAAAAGAATTTAATTCTGTGAAAAACTCTTGTAACCACGGCATATGAAAATGGGAAAATTTAGTAAATCTTTATTGCTGTTATTTTTAGCTCACCTGAGCACAAAGTGCGAGGTGAGCTATTGTGATCGGTCGTTGTCCGTCGTCCGTCCGTCCGTCTGTCCGTCTGTCCGTCTGTCCGTCCGTCCACAATTTCTTTAAAAATCTTCTCCTCCTAAACCAGTAGGCCAATCAAGCTTAAACTTTGCAGGGATGTTCCCTGGGTGAAGTTCTACAAAAGTTGTTAAAAGAATTTAATTTCGTCAAAAACTCTGGTTGCCGCGGCATGTGAAAATGGGAATCTTTAGTAAATCTGTAAAAATCTTTAAAAATCTTCTTCTCCTAAACCAGTAGGCCAATCAAGCTGAAACTTTGCAGAGATGCTCTTTGGGTGAAGTTCTACAAAAGTTGTTAAAAGAAATAAATTCCGTCAAAAACTTTGGTTGCCGTGGCATGTGAAAATGGGAATCTTAAATAAATCTGTAAAAATCTTTAAAAATCTTCTCCTCCTAAACCAGTAGGCCAATCAAGCTGAAACTTTGCAGGGATGTTCCTTGGGTGAAGTTCTACAAAAGTTGTTAAAAGAATTTAATTCTGTCAAAAACTCTGGTTCGCGGCATGTGAAAATGGGAATCTTTAGTAAATCTGTAAAAATCTTTAAAAATTTTCTCCTCCTAAACCAGTAGGCCAATCAAGCTGAAATTTTGCAGAGATGTTCCGCGGGTGAAGTTCTACAAAAGTTGTTAAAAGAATTTAATTCTGTCAAAAAACTCTGGTTGCCGCGGCATGTGAAAATGGGAATCTAAAGTAAATCTGTAAAAATCTTTAAATATTTTCTCCTCCTAAACCAGTAGGCCAAACAAGCTAAAACTTTGCAGGGATGTTCCTTGGGTGAAGTTCTACAAAAGTTGTTAAAAGAATTTAATTCTGTCAAAAACTCTGGTTCCCACGGCATATGAAAATGGGAATCTTTAGTAAATCTGAAAAAATTTCTCCTCCTAAACCAGTAGGCCAATCAATCTATAATTTTGCAGGGATGTTTTTTAGGTGAAGCTCTTCAAAAGTTGTTAAAAGAATTTAATTCCGTAAACTCTTGTAACTGCGGCATATGAAAATGGGGAATTTTAGAAAATCTGTGTTGTCTTTTTTTTAACAGACTACAAGGCCAAAGGCATTTATATTTTATAGAGCTTAATCATATTGTTCTCAACCAAGTTTTTTATAAATATTTAATCTCTGGGGTCAAAAATTGCCCCACCCCTGAGGTCCGAAGTTTGGAAAAATGCTTAATTAGAGCAATTTCAAAAGACTTCTCCTCTTAAACTATAAGGTCTAGGATATTCATATTTGGTATGGGGCATAACTAGATGGTTTTGTACCATATCACTAAAAGTTGTCTTCTTCAGGTCAAAAAAAGCTCTGCACTAGGGGTCCAAAATTTGGAAAAACGCAAAATTTGAATATGTTAGAAAAAAATTCTTCATTTTAAGGAGGAGGGCATTTATATTTTGAGTGTAGCATAGCCTGGCTGTTATCTATCTGTTTTGATCAAATTATGCTTGTAGGTTAATAAACACCCCTTCCCTGGGTGTCCAAAGTTAGTAAAAATGCTCAATTAGACCATGTTCAATAGTCTTTTCCTCCCAATCTAAAAAGTCTAAGGCATTCATATTTTGTATATAGCATATCCAGATGGTTCCCTACCATGTTAGCTAAAATTTTAGCCCTGGGATAAAACATGGCACTGCCCAAGAGGTCAAAAATTTTTGAAAACGCCCAATTAGAGCAACATCAAAAGTCTTCTCCTTCTAAAAACTAAGGTGAAGGGCATACATATTTGGTATGTAGCATGACTAAATAATTTTGTACTACGTAACAGGAAAATATGCTCTTAGGATAAAAAATGTCTCTGTTCATGGGGTTGAAAATTGCGTAAAATGCATTGAAAGAATTCTTCTTCTTAAATATAGGTTCCAGAGCATTTACATTAAAAACAAAGGATAACATTATTCTTATCTACTATGTTTATATCCTTTTGACAAACATGGGCCTTCCCAAGGCATCGAAGGATATGAAAAATGCTCAATAAGAGCATGTTCAAATATTTTCCACTCCTCATGTACAAGTTGTAATGCATTCATATTTTGATTTATAGTACATCCAGATTGTTCTCTACCAAGGTTGCTAAAATTACACCCATTGAAGTTGCAGACAGTAATTAGAGTTTGATTGAAATCTAAATACAAAGAATTTCAGGTAGAAAACACTGTGAGAAATGGATAAATTGCTTGTCACTCCCTTTCTCACTATGTATTTTTCAAACCTGTTTTCCCTGAGGGTGACAAATTCTGGGATAGTTTGGTAATGAATTAAACTATAAAGCCAAAGGCATTCATTATTATTGTAAAGCATTACTGGATTGTTTTGTACAAAGCCCAAAATCTTATATATCTTTTATTTATTTTGCTCAAGTTGTGTCTTTTTTATACGAAAAAGTACTGTAATTTGGAGATGCCTCAGGTGAGCGATTTAGGACCATCATGGTCCTCTTGTTATAGACTACAAGGCCAAAGGCATTTGTACTTTATATAGATCTTAATCATATGGTTCTCTACCAAGTTTTTAAATAATTAATCTCGGGGGTCAAAAATGGCCCGCCCCTGAAGTCCGAAATTTGGAAAAATGCTTAATTAGAGCAATTTCAAATGACTTCTCCTCTTAAACTATGAGGTCTAGGATATTCATATTTGGTATGTAGCATAACTAGATGGCTTTGTACTATATCACTAAAGGTTGTCCTCCCAGGGTCCAAAAGGGTCCTGCACTAGGGGTTTGAAATTTGCGTAAATCGTATTGAAAAATTCTTTTTAGATATAGGTCCTAGAGCATTTACATTACAAACATAGGATAACATTATTGTTATCTACCATGTTTATATCTTTTGGACAAATATGGCCCTTCCCTATGAAAAACTCTCAATAAGAGCATGTTCAAATATCTTCCTTTCCTAATATATAAGTTGTAATGCACTCCTATTTGATTTATAGTACAGATTTTGTCTACTGTGGTTGCTAAAATTACACCCATTGAAGTTGCAGACAGTAATTAGAGTTTGAGTGAAATCTAAATACAAAGAATTTCAGGGTAGACTAAAAAGTACTTTATTTTGCAGATGCCTCAGGTGAGTGATTTAGGACAATCATGGTCTTCTTGTTTGAGACATTGACTTAAAACTTGGCATGTATGAATTCAAATCTACTGTCATGCAGGTAACACCGGTATATCTTTCAGTAAGGATTACAGAACCTGATCTAGAACTGTTGTACTCAGAAAGCACATGAATAGTTGAAATAAGCCATCATATAAATAATTTGTTTTTAGTTTCATGAATAGTTGAAATAAACCATCATATAAATAATTTGTTTTTAGTTTCATGAATAGTTGAAATAAGCTGTCATATATATAATTTGTTTTTAGTTTCGTCTATAAAAATTGGCATTTTGATTGGTCAAATGAATATCATAGCTCCATGAACAAAACTTTTAGCATGCAACAATTTTGTATGCTTCCGCACAAAATAGTTCCATACAAAAATGTATCAAAATTTGTTATCTGTTTGCTTTTTGGCTCGATGCTATCAAATTATAAGAAATGAAGAGAATATTTTTTGTTTTCATGGAGGTATGAACCGAAAAGCTAAATCACATATTTGCATGAATCCGCTTCACGTATTCATTTAGGGGGATTAGTTTTTTCGGTTCATACCTCCATGAAAACAAAAAAAATTCTCTTTATTTCTTAGATGAAAAATTATTCAAAATGCTTAAAAAACCATTTTAAGAATTATGCCCAATTATACTTCAGATTATTCACTGTATTTCAACCTTTTTAAAAATTCAACTTTGCAAAATAACTGCAGTGACACCTTTTAAATTTTGGTTGTTTTTACGTAATTGCAGTGTAAAGATTCTTCGTCCCTCGTTGGTAGAACCTGTAAATGCAGACAGAAAGCTGTCATTCTATGTGGAGTGCAGTAATTGTCCACCTAGAGTCAAATTTAGATGGAGCCTGAAGCATGTCTTTAATTTCAACTCATACAATCCTGCAAGAGCACATGACTTGAAGTAAGTTGATTATTAAGGCTAATTATTATTTTTCTCTCATAATCAAATTTTATAATGATTTCAATTGAAATCAATAGAGATGACATTTCAAAATGTATATGCATGGAAAGAGTAGATAATATTGTTGCTAAAAGAATCACTTTGAACAAGCAATCTGTCTTTTAGCCAAAATGTTTTTCTCTGTTGTTTTTCTTCAGCTTCTCAAAATACAGTTATTGTTTTTGTAATGAGGGTAGTATTTTTCCGGAACTCATTTGCCACAATGTTTTTCATAAGTAACCCTTTAAAGAATTCTGATCGGATAAAAAACATTACTTTAATGGGTGGGGCTAATTTCTATATATGGTTAAAGCTATAAAAATCTTCTCAGGAACCAAGGGATGGATTGCAACCAAATTTTATAGTAATTATCATTGGCTGACCCTTTATCAGATTCCTTCAAAGAATTTTGATCGGATGATAAACATGGCTGTTATAGGCAGGGACTTATTCCATATATTGTGAAAGCTTTGAAAATCTTCTTAGACGGCTGTTGATAAATTTCAACCAAAATTCACAGGAATGATCCTTTGGGAACCCTTTATCAGATTCTTTCGAGGATTATGATAGAATGAAAAAATGGCTTTAATGGGCTTATTTCCAAATATGGTAAAGCTTTGAAATCTTCTCAGTAACCAGTTTATGGATTTCAATCAAATTTTATTGGAATGATCCTTGGATGACCCTTTATCGGATACCTTCAAAGAATGATCGTATGAAAAACATGGCTTTATTAGACACGGCTAATTCCATATACAGTGAAAGCTTTAGAATCTTGTGTTTGAAACGTTGTTGGAAAAGAAGAATGTGATTGTTAAAAACCTTCAAAAATTATATGTGTAATTTACATTACCCATTGTTGCTACCAGCTTTGAAAAGTAAAAAAATATTTGTCTGTCTGTCATCAAACCTTAACCAAAAAACTAAACATTCACAAGGCTGTTACACAAACAAATTTTATTTTTCATTGCAGGTTTTGAAATTCACTTAAGCAAACGAAAATTTAGTGCTAAACCCATTCCGACAAATGATGCTTTTTAATCATTGGAAAAAAAGCTTGGAAAACATTGTGAAAAATGAAGAAATTGTTTGTGACAAGCAATTTCTTCATTATCCACAATGTTTTCTAACCAAAAAGACAAAGATTTTTTGAAATTTCATCCCTTAAAAATTGATGTCTACAAATTCTGTCAAGTTGGACCAGTCTGAAGTTTAGTCATGTGTAAATGGGTTAACCCTTTCCTGTTTTATCCCTGGTTTTCACGTCCTTGTGATTTCATACTTGAGAAAACATTGTGGAAAAAGAAAAAATTGCTTGACACAAGCAATGTCTCCTTTTTCCACAATATTGAATGATTGTTTTTCAAATAAATTTGACTTTAAACTTTGGTCTGCAAAACCTTTGAAATAAATTTGACTTTAAACATTGGTCTTCAAAACCTTTGAATTTGGACCAGTCAAAAAACAGGAAAGGGTTAAATTGACAATGTTTTGTTGTGTGTAGGTGTGTTGAGGCTAATGGCACAACATATTACATAGTCATGCAGCATGAGAATGGAAATGGAACAATACTGAATGGTTTGACAGAGAGTGAACAACAACAAAAAATTGATACTGAAGGTATTCATAGTCATTTACAGAGACTTTCTGTTAATTCAGATTGAAGTTGTTTAGCCCATTCCCATACAATCCATCCTTTTTACGCCGAAAGGAAAAAGACTTAGTAAAACATTGTGGAAAATGAAAAAATTGCATGTATTAAGCAATTTTTTCAGTATCCACAGTGTTTTCTATCCAAAATGACGAAAACATTTTAAAAATTCAACTTGAAATTGTTGTCTGCAGCTTTTTAGGTCACCTGACCAAATGGTCATGGTGACCTATTGCAATCATCGTTTGTCCGTCGTCCGTCGTCTGTTAACTTTTAAACATTTTCATCTTCTTCTCAAGAACTACTGGGCGGATTTCAACCAAACTTGGTAGAAAGCATCATTGGGGGATGCCAATTCAAGTTTGTGAAAATAGGGGTTCTGGGGGTCATAGGGGCCCCAATCGGGGCAAAAAGGGGTAATTTTTGGTTCTTCTTTAAAAATCTTCTTCTAATAAACCGTTAATGCCAGAGCTTTAATATTTTGTGTGCATAACAACTAGGACAGGTAAATTATAAATTGTGAAATTCATGCCCCTGGGGTCATGTATGGGGCCACACCCAGAGGTCAAAGTTCATCATTTTAAAAAATTCACATTTCATCTTCTTCTGATGAAGTACAAAGCCAATTTCAAAAAACTTGATGAAAAGCATCATTTGGTAATGGTTATTCGGATTTGTGAAAATTAAAAGGCTGGGGGGTCAGGGGGCCCTAAAATGGGGACCAAAAGGGGGTAATTTTTGGTAACTTTTAAACATTTTCATCTTCTTCTCAAGAACTACTGAGGGGATTTCAACCAAACTTGGTCGGAAGCATCATTGGGGGATGCCAATTCCAGTTAGTGAAAAGAGGTTTGGGGGGCTACGGGTAAAAGGGGCCCCAGTCGGGGGCAGAAAGGGGTAAATTTTTGTACTTCTTGAAAAATCTTTTTCTAATAAACCCTAAATCACTTGTCTTGATGTTCTTTTACTCAGGTTACCGTTAAGGCCCAATGGGCCTCTTGTTTCAATTTGGACCAGTCTAAAACTTTGTAGTGTGGAAATGGGTTAAAATGTGTTTTAAGGATTAATAGGGATTCTGTTCTAAGTGTCTATGTACTGTATAGACACCTGGAACAATATTACAAATAACTCTCTAAATGTGAAGGAAGTTTTCTATGCTGTATATAGCAAGGAAATAAAGGCAGGGCCAAGACTGAAATTTTTTGAGTGTATTAGATAAAGGAAATGTTCCATATAGAAAACAGCAGAGAAATTATGAAGGCATGGTTCAAATTGAAAAAGTCTCAGTTTATATGTAAAGGTTGTTTTCCATGAGGAATATAGCAGAGAAATAAAGGCAACTCCTAAACATAAACCTTACCAGACAACAAAATTCTATACTGGTCAAAATTGAAAAGGATGCATACAAAATTTCAAGATGGTTGTAAATTGGAAAATAAGCACTAGATATAGTAAAAGTGCATTGGAAGTAAAGGAGAAGTTGCTTTAATCAAGTATTTTACACTGCTATATTTACAACCTCGTTATAATGGAGGATTGTTTGTTAATGGATCTAGCTTTGGCGTTTTAGCTCATGATTATTGACAATACAGTTATTGTCATGGTGGCAGACTGCATCTGTCTAGAAACATTTTTCTTTGGATAATTTTTCCACAGAAACTATTTGATGGATTTAAACCGAATTTCATAGAGATTATACATAAGATATCCTTATCGGATTCAGTGAGAAAAAATGTCTTTATGAGCTTGGTTAATTGTCATTGAAGTATATTTTGAAATCTTTGAATTTATTTTCCTCATAAAGTATCAAGTAACCAGATTTTACATAGTCGTTTTTTGATAAACTTTAATTAGACTTTTTGTAGAACGTTTGTTTCAATTATTTACTTTTTATATCCCCCCTTCCCTATGAAGTAGAGTTGGGAACATTAGTTTCACCATGTCTGTCTTTTTTCCTGACTGTAATTAACACTGCAAGCCTGATTAACTGTAACAGTATCAGTTGCTTCACTTGTACCTTTTATGAACTGAAGAACTTCCGCATATGAATTGTTGTTTTTGTTTTTAAGAATACAATTTTTTACATCAATTTTAATGAAAGAAGTTAAATTTGACAATTTCAAGATTGTGAAATTTGAAAAATCCTTGTCTTCGAGGGTAGTAAACAATGAGTAAATTGCTATTTTTAGCTCGCCTGCACACGAAGTGCTCAAGTGAGCTATTGTGATCACCTTTCACCTGGTGCCCGTCCGTTGTGCGTCGTCTGTCAACAATTTCTTTAAACGACATCTCCTCCCAAACTACTGGGCTACTTTGAACCAAATTTGGCAGAAGTGTCCCTTAGGTGGTCCCCTTTAAAAGAATTGAAATCCGTTAAAAACTCTGGTTGCCATGGCAAAGAGTGTAATTTTAAGATAATCTTTAAAAATCTTCTCCTCCTGCCCCATAAAGCGTAGAGCCTTGATAATTTGCATTAAGCATCAGTATATTGACCTCTTTCAAAATAGCTAAAATCATGATCCTCGGGTCCCCAGTGGCGGAGCCCTGGGAGGGGGGTTATAGGCATGAAGCGTCAGTTCACAGACTTCTTTCTTATTTCTGAAATTATACCCATGAATCCAGAGGGAGAAAAAAGTTAAATCCTTCTTTCAAATTTGCCCTAAAGCCTTGGAATTTGTAATTTAGACTTTTGGATCCCCAGGTACATAGTCTTTATCTGTAAGTATGGCCCACTTGTATCCTAATCCTTACCTTAACATTTAATTAGTTTGTTGAAAGAAAAAGTGCCTTTATCTCAGGTGAGCTCCCCAGGGCCAATGGTCCTCTTGTTTCTCTAAGGCTATGAAAAAGTGGGATTGATTAGGAATCTATTAATCTGTGAAACCAGACAGAAGTAACAATACAGGTGCTTAATTTCCTCTTGATGACTGGTCAAACAGGGTTGACTGGTCGTCTAGTAGAAGACTGCTAAACAAGTGTAGAAATTCAAAAAACATGTAGAAAGGGACTGTGCTGTTGAATTATGCCCTTTATTATCTGATCTTTGCCAAATGATTCAAAATTACAATTATGAAAGTATGTGAAGGAGCTCTGTAATTAACTTTATTATATACCTATTAAAGATATGGATTAAAATCTGGCTATCTAATACAACTTGACAGAAAAAAAATCCGTATTTGGCATGTACCAAGAAACCGTATTTGTCGAGTACCGTTAAACACGGACTACTTTTTTGAGTATTGATGGTTTTTTTTTCGGAAAGTTAGTTATTCGTAATCATTTAAGGGAATAATCTTAATGTCATATCCTTAACCCATACCCACACCGTGAAATATTAGACCGGTTCAAATTGAAAGAAGTTGCAGATGACAATTTGAAATTGTTGAAATTCTTAAAATCTTTGTCTTTTGGGGTAGAAAAAATTGTGGATAATGAAGAAATAGCTTGTAACAAGCAATTTCTTCATTATCCCCAATGTTTTCGAAAGCTTTTATATTGAGGGGCATTTAAAAGCGTCATTGTGTGGGAATGGGTTAAAGGTATATAATTGCAATACTTCAAAATAGAGTATTTTCATTGGCCCAAATCGTATCACGTGATCAAATCAATTGCACTTTATACCTCAATAAAAGACAGAACTATTTTCGACAAAAATAGAAACAAAACAAGGTGAGGGATTTCCGATATTGGGAATTCCCTTCCAAGAAATACCCAACTTGTTTTGTTACTATTTATAGTCATCACCCTTTGAATTTCGATTTCCTCGAATTCCTTTATACTTCCATGGATTTTCAATGAATAGATAAACAAATAGTGTCTTATAACAATTATAATGTTCGTTTTCAACATGAAGATTTAAAAAAACTCACATTTATTAGCCGTAAATCCGAGATGTCGACTCGGCTTCGCCACATCAGCATGCATCGTATTTCTTGTCTATTAAAAAGCATCTATTCATAGTTCTAACTGTTATCTACCCAGATATCATAACTTACAGAGTTTTAAGTTAGTATTTGCTCATAATAATTCCAAATGAATTCAACGAATGTTCGAATTTCCATTTCAAAAAACCCAAGCGACGAAATAAAATGTCCGCCGTTACAACGACTCGAGCGATAAACTGTGGCAATGTATCCATATGCCTGTCAAAGAAAAAGTAACTCCGCCCACAGTTCGTTTATTTGTTTCCGCCCACAGTTTGTTTATTTGTTTTTATTTTCATCTCTCTATCCGTTTCAGATTTGAAAATAGACGTATTGCAATTATATGGGCCGAGTGTATTTTTCACTGCGTTTATTGGAGTATAAAGTGCAATTGCCTTAGCACATTGCTTAAACATAACGCCCTATGGGCGTTAGTTGCCATGTGCTAAGGCAATTGCACTTTATACTCCAATAAACGCAGTGAAAAATACACTCATCCCTATAATAATAAAAGGAATGTTGCAACAGTGTGTTTTTTTTTATTTGTTGTTATCATGTTCTTGAATCGTGTGTAGGTATTTTTAATTGGATGAGACCATGGAAAAATACCTACATACGATTCCTTAATACTATAACAACAAATAGAAAAAATTCCCTATTTATATCTTGAGGTCATAAAAAAATCAGTATTGTTTGAGAAATAGTTAATGTTATTGAAAGAACTTAGTTAATTTTCATCAGAATTTATGATATATTTGTTTTTAGGTTTTGTAGGGCCAATTAATCAAGCACCTGTTGACTCTAATACTCCTCAAAGAGACTGGACAGTCAACCAGAATAACAGTCCTGTCTTTATAGATGGGCATGAGATCACAGAGGGGGATCCTGGTTCTGACATTTTAAATAGACGGAGGAGAGAATCTAATATTAACAACAAATATATGTACTGGATGTATTCAGCAAATTTTAACATCAGTGAAGGGATACCTGAACACAAGAGTCGGTTTAGAAGACAGACTAGGTATGATGGTTACATAAACATGAGTAGACACAGAAGGTCGTTAGCCAGTGAGAGTACAACATTTAGTTATCCATCTGTGTTACAGGAGGGGGATCCAGGCAGTAGGACGATCAAGTTTCCTGTCCCAGCACAGTATGAGATTAGTAAGTTGTCACATTTCTATTTAACCTATTCCAACACAATTCCTCCTTTTAGGCCCCTTAAGAAATAGCTTTGGAAAAAAAGAACAAATTGCTTGTAAAAATGTTTTCTAATGCAAAAGATAAAAAGATTAAAATTTTATCAACTTGTTATCCTTAACTGCAACTTCTTTGAATTTGGACCAGTCTAATTTTTTCCGCCTGGCAATGGGTTAAGTCTATATTGAGTTATCATTCATGACGGAAATATTCATCATGCATGGATTTGTATTAGATTCAACACCACAGGAATGAACTATATTCCAGATTTTAACATCCCTGTGATATTATACTGGAGAAATCATATTGTGGAAAAAGAAGAAGTTTTTGTAATAAGCAATTTCTTCTTTTTCCACAATATTTTCTATCATATAGGATGGTTATTTTTTTAATTGTAATAATTCTATATTGCTACCCCTTTGAATTTTGACAAGTTTTGATTTTGAAAATTAGTAATGGTTATTTTTCTCTTTCATAAGGATATTCCCAATTTGTAATAACTGTTTTGGTAGTTCAAATGATCAATTGCGTATTACTGAAGCTTCTTTAGCTATGAATTTATATGGTTAGAAGCAAATTTTGAAGGAATTTCTCTTTAAGCTGAACAGACGGGCTGTTAAGCGTAGTGCTTGGTTTATAAGTTTTACAGACAAGTGTCCTATCTCTAATCCTAATACTGCTTCCCCAACAAAGGTTTATTATGTTGACATTAAATTTAGTGGAATTTTGACCCTTTTTCACTGAGATTTAGTTAACACATTGATGCTTTTGGACACCCTTCAAGAAAAGTGCTTAAGAAAAAATTGTTAAAATGGAAGAAATTGCTTGTCACAAGAGACAAAGATTTTTAAAATCTCATCAACCTGAAATTGTCATCTCAATTCCTTTAATTTGAGACAGTCTAAAATTTGATTATGTTGTAATAGGTTGAAAATTATATTCAAGTTTGTGCAGTATGTCATATCTCAGTAATTATTAAATGTTTAGATTTAAACTTAAAACATGAATAAGTAGTTAGAATTAAATTCTCTAGGCAAAGTTTCATTACTTTAACATTTTTAGCTCACCTGAGCACAAAGTGCTCATGGTGAGCTTTTGTGATCATTGAATATCTGTCGTGTGTCGTGAGGCGTCAACAATTGAAGTGTTTACATTCTAGAGGCCACAGTTTTGACCCAATCTTTATGAAACTTGGTCAGAATATTTGTTAGGTCATGAGGATGAACCCTATTGATTATGGGAGGGTTCTATTTAAAAACACAGGAAAAGGGGCCTTAATGACAATTTCTTTGTTTACACTCTAGAGGCCACAAATATGGCTCTATCTTCAGGAAACTTTGCCAGAATAATTATTAGGTTATACAGATGAACCCCATTGATTTTTAAAAGGATCTTTCTGAAAACACAGGAAAATTAGGGGCCTTTATGACAATTTCTTAGTTTACACTCCAGAGGCCACAATTTTGGCTTAATCTTTGTGAAACTTGGTCAGAATAATTGGTTGATCATGAGGATGAACCCTATCGATTATTGGAGGATTCTATTGGAAAACACAGGAAAAGGGCCTTTATGACAATTTCTTAGTTTACACTCTAGAGGCCACAATTTTGGCTCAATCTTTATGAAACTTGGTAAGAATTATTGTTAGGTCATAAGGATGAACCCTATGGAAAGTTTTGGAAAACACAGGAAAAGGGGCCTTAATGACAATTTCTTTGTTAACGCTCTAGAGGTCATAATTTTGGCTCCAGCGTCATGTAACTTGGTCAGGATACTTGTTAGGTCATGAAGATGAGCCTTATAGATTATGGGAAGGTTCTATAGGTTAACACAGGAAAAGGGGCCATAATGACAAATTCTTTGTTTACAATATAGAAGTCGCAGTTTTGCCTCAATCTTCATGAAACTGGTTATAGTTATTTGTCTCTAGTTGCATTGTTTTAAAAGCAGACAATTCAGGTGAGTGATCTAGGACCATCATGGTCCTCTTGTTTTAAAATCAAATTTTATACAGCTGAGAAACTCTTAGTTAATTTTTTACGTGAAAGATATTATATCTCTGCTTAGCCACACAAGGTATTTATGCAATAATTAGAAACATTTTTCATTGATGTATGTCATATTGAATTTTTAGGCATTTATTCTCTGACAATCTTTTGTTGAAAATAGTACTGTGTCGCCATTGAACTGCTATTACTACCAAGCGCTTAGAATAGTCAAGAATTTTTGTCCATTGCCAGTTCATTTGATGACAAGATCATAGTTTAAGCTAAATAATGAAAACTTTACAGAGAGAGCCTTTTTGACAAAAACTTGATTTCAAAAGTCTTCAAAGTAATTTAATGCAATTGCATTCTGTAAAGAATAAATTGTTATTATATCTGAGGTTCAAGGTCAAGATAATGTAGAACATACTGATATTTTCATACAAACTATTGTAATCACCCATGAATATGCAGGTACTGGCAGTAGTTTTGCTTTGACCCTGCATAGTTTGTTATTGAAAACTTTTCCCTTGACAGATTCTCTTTATTTTCTATCACAGGTGAAAACACAGATACAAATCCTTCAAGACGTATTCCAGACTTGGATAACATTCCAATCAGAGAGGGATCACCAGGGGAGAGTGGGAGTTCAGGGCCTAGGCAATATGGGGGAGGTAACAAAACAGTCTAGTCTATAAAAAATTTCAGGCCCTGTTTTAGCTCCACTACGCAAGGCTGCTAAGCTATTGTTGTTTGGTTGTGTCTCCATCAGTACGTATGTGTGCTTGAAAACTTTTCCTCTGAAAATATTCTTCTTTACTTACTATTAAGGGGTCCTCTGAGCTTTTTTGTATGGGCAGAGGACTTGTTTTCAGAAAGAAGTTGATGCGTCAGTGCATGCAGGGCTTTTTCGTTCTTTACTAGGGGCCTATAAAAGGCTACTTCCCAATTCAAAAAAGGCTCTTTTTTCCCACTTGTGGCAGAAATATTTCCCAAAATTACAGCTTACTTTTGCATAATATGGATTTATTTTCTTCAAAATTTGTTTTGTTAAATACTTCTATTCATTTTATTACTGATTTGACCCTTAAATATAGGTATTTAACATTGAATCTTGAAAATAATGCATGAATTTTACTTTCTTTTATGAAACTTATGTTTCCCTATTCTTCTAAAAACTGCGCAAAAATTTCCCAAAACAAACAGGCTAAGGCCT
The DNA here is from genome assembly GCA_946902895.1 of Fragum fragum. Classification (NCBI taxonomy): domain Eukaryota; kingdom Metazoa; phylum Mollusca; class Bivalvia; order Cardiida; family Cardiidae; genus Fragum; species Fragum fragum. Next base: position 52,664,076 of record OX336377.1, read on the forward strand.
CTTCCCAATTTCTAGAAAAAAAAACTGACATGGAGGTGACATCTGTTATGCCGTGTCAACCATTTAACTGTTTACTGTTTACACTCTAGCCAAAATTTTAGTTCAATCCTTTTGAAACTTTTACAGGTCATAAGAATAAAGCCTATTGAAATTAGGATTATTTTTAGCACAACTGGCCAAAGGCCAGCAGGCTATTGTCATGACATTGTGTCTGTTGTCTGTGCATGTGTCTGTCCATCCGTCTGTAAACTTTTTCTTTAAAAATCTTCTTCTCTTGAACTACTGGTTGGAATTTAACCAAATTTCACAAAAATGATCCTTTGGTGACTCTTTCAGATTCCTTCAAAGAATTTTAATCGAATGAAAAACCTAGCTTTTAGGGAGTTGTTAACCATAAGTTGAATATAGCGAATTAACTAAAGGTAGTCACCTTAGACAGTATCAAATGGATATTTTTATATTTTACATGAATGATCATTGATCTTTTTGAATTTAACTTTTAATTAGAGTTTTTAAAAGAAATTTTGATCTGTTGATCTTTAAAAGCAAGCAGATGGATTTGAACCAATTTTCACAGAAATAATCCTTGGGTAACCCTTTACCAGATATCTTAAAAGAATTTTGATCTGATGAAAAAATGGCTAAATTGGTGGGGCTTATTTCTATATATGATGAAAGCTTTAAAAATCTCCTTCTCAGAAACCAGTGGATGGATTTAAACCAAATTTCACAAAAAATCCTTGGTGACCCTTTATCAGATTTCTTCAAAGAATTTTTATCCAATGAAAACATGGCTTTAATGGGTGGGATTATTTCCATATATTGTGAAAGCTTTAAAAATCATCTTAGAAACCATTGGATATATTTCAACCAATTTTTACAAAAATAATTATTTGATGTCCCTTTATCAGGTGTCTTCGAAGATAATTCTGATCCACTGAAAAACATGGCTTTAATGGACGGGGTTATATGGTGAAAGCTTTCAAAATCTTCTCAGAAACCAATGGATAGTTTTCAACAGAATTTTAATGAAATGGTCCTGGGGTGACCCTTTATCAGATTCCTTCTAAAAAATTTGATGGGATAAAAAACATGGCGTAAATAGACGGGGCTTATTTCTATATATGGTTCAAATTGAAAACTAAAAAACTTTTTTTTCGAAATCCATAGATTAATTTTAACCAAATGTCAGAGAAAATATCTATTTTTTATACCCTTTATCAGATGTATTCAGTTAATTATATTGGGGGAATAGCATTGATGGGGGTGCCAATGTCCATACATGGAATATATTCTGCGAACTTTGATAATGTTCTCGGATTCATGTTACTTAATATATAAAATACATAACTCAACTTGACTTTGTAAAACAGTGAAAAGTTTAAAATGCTTTCCTAGACTTTACTTGCCAGAGATGGCCAAGATGATTCAGTTTGTATTGAATACTGAAAACACCATTTGCTTAATCATTATATTCAGGCTTGTGAGGCACTAGAGGCGCTCAAGCACTTCTGGTTTTTAGCTCCTCTGGCTGAAAGCCAGCCAGCTATTGTCATGGCGTTGTGTGCTGCATCCATCCGTGCGTCCAGTCGTCCGTCCATCCGTCTGTAAACTTTCCTCAGAAAGTGCTGGACAGAATTCAACCAAATTTAATAGAAATGATCTTTGGGTGACCCTTTATCAGATTCCTTCAAAGAATTTTGTTCGGATAAAAAAACATGGCTTTGATGGGCAGGGCTCATTTCCATATATGGAAAAAATTTAAAAACCTTCTTCTCAGAAACTAATGAATGGATTTCAACCAAATTTTACAGAAATGATCCTTGGGTGACCCTTTATCAGATTTGTTCAAAGAACTAAGATCAGCTAAAAACATGGCTTTTTTGGGCGGGGCTAATTTCCATATATGGTGAAACATTTGAAAATCTTCTTCTCAGAAACCAATGGGTGGATTTAAACCAAATTTTACAGGAATGATCATTTGGTGACTCTTTAACAGATTTCTTCAAAGAACTATGATCAGATCAAAAACATGTCTTTAATGGGCCGGGCTAATTTCCACATAATCATGGTGAAAATTTTGAAAATCTTGTATTCAGAAATAAAAGGATCGATTTCAACCAAATTTCACAGGATTAATCTTTTGGTGATCCTTTATCAGATCCCTTCAGAGAATTTGATAGGACAGAAAACATGGCTTTAATTGGGGGGGGGGAGCTTATTTCCATATATGGTGAAAGCTTTGAAAATCTTCTTCTAGGAAACAATTGACAGATTCAACCAAATTTCACTGGAATGATGCTTTGATTACCCCTTATTATATTGCTAAAAAATAAATTGATTGGCTATAATCATTGCTTTGATAGATTGGGCTTATTATCCCCGCCGTTTCGGCAAAGGGGATATAGTAATGGTCTCTGTCCATCATTCCATCATTCCATCATTCCGTCCTTCCGTCACTAAACTTGTCTGGAGCATATGGAGTTACTGCCCTTTGTTTTTTAGCTCACCTGAGCACAAAGTGTCAGGTGAGCTATTGTGATCGGTCGTTGTCTGTCGTCCGTCCGTATGTCCATCCGTCCGTCCACAATTTCTTTAAAAATTTTCTCCTCCTAAACCAGTAGGCCAATCAAGCTGAAACTTTGCAGGGATGTTCCTTGGGTGAAGATCTTCAAAAGTTGTTAAAAGAATTTAATTCCGTCAAAAACTCTGGTTGCTGCGGCATATGAAAATGGGAATCTTTAGTAAATCTTTATATATCTTTAAAAATCTTCTCCTCCTAAACCAGTAGGCCAATCAAGCTGAAACTTTGCAGGGATGTTCCTTGGGTGAAGTTCTACAAAAGTTGTTAAAAGAATTTAATTTCGTCAAAAACTCTGGTTGCCGCGGCATATGAAAATGGGAATCTTTAGTAATTCTTTAAATATCTTTAAAAATCTTCTTCTCCTAAACCAGTAGGCCAATCAAGCTGAAACTTTGCCTGGATGTTCATTGGGTGAAGCTCTTCAAAAGTTGTTAAAAGAATTTAATTTCGTCAAAAACTCTGGTTGCCGCATCATATGAAAATGGGAATCTTTAGTAATTCTTTAAATATCTTTAAAAATCTTCTCCTCCTAAACCTGTAGGCCAATCAAGCTGAAACTTTGCAGGGATGTTCATTGGGTGAAGCTCTTCAAAAGTTGTTAAAAGAATTTAATTTCGTCAAAAACTCTGGTTGCCGCGGCATATGAAAATGGGAATCTTTAGTAATTCTTTAAATATCTTTAAAAATCTTCTCCTCCTAAACCAGTAGGCCAATCAAGCTGAAACTTTGCAGGGATGTTCATTGGGTGAAGCTCTTCAAAAGTTGTTAAAAGAATTTAATTTCGTCAAAAACTCTGGTTGCCGCGGCATATGAAAATGGGAATCTTTAGTAATTCTTTAAATATCTTTAAAAATCTTCTCCTCCTAAACCAGTAGGCCAATCAAGCTGAAACTTTGCAGGGATATTCATTGGGTGAAGCTCTTCAAAAGCTGTTAAAAGAATTTAATTTTGTCAAAAACTCTGGTTGCCGCTGCATATGAAAATGGGAATCTTTAGTAATTCTTTAAATATCTTTAAAAATCTTCTTCTCCGAAACCAGTAGGCCAATCAAGCTGAAACTTTGCAGGGATGTTCATTGGGTGAAGCTCTTCAAAAGTTTTCAAAAGAATTTAATTCCGTCAAAAACTCTTGTAACCGCGGCATATGAAAATGGCAAATTGTAGTAAATCTTTGATGTTGTTTTTTTCATAGACTACAAGGCCAAAGGCCTTTATATTTTGTAAAGAGCTTAATCATATGGTTCTCTACCAAGTTTTTAAATATTTAATCTCTGGGGTCAAAAATGGCCCTGCCCCTGAGGTCTGAAGTTTGGGAAAATTCTTAATAAGATCAATTTCAAAAGGCTTCTCCTCTTAAACTATAAGGTCTAGGATATTCATATTTGGTATGTAGCATAACTAGATGGTTTTGTACTATATCACAAAAAGTTTTCATCCAAGGGTCAAAACAGCCCGGACTAGGGGTCCAAAAATTGGGAAAAACGCAAAATTTGAGTATGTTGAAAAAAATTCTTCATTTTAAGGCGGAGGGCATATTTTGAGTGTAGCATAGCTGGCTGTTATCTATCAATTTTGATTAAATTATGCCTGTAGGTTAAAAACACCCCTTCCCTGGGTGTCCAAAGTTTGTAAAAATGCTCAATTAGACCATGTTCAACAGTCTTCTCCTCACAATCTACAAAGTCGAAGGCATTCATATTTGATTTATAGCATAACCAGATGGTTTTCTACTGTGTTAGCTAAAATCTTAGCCCTGGGATAAAACATGGCACTGCCCCAGAGGTCAAAAATTTTGGAAAACACCCAATTAGAGCAACTTCAAAGTCTTCTCTTTCTGAAATATAAGATGAAGGGCATTCATATTTGGTAAGTAGCATTACTAAATAATTTTGTACTATGTTACAGGAAAATATGCTCTTAGGATAAGAAATGTCTCTGCTCCTGGGATAGAAAATTGCATAATCGCATTGAAAGGATTCTTCTTATATAGAAATGTAGAAATTGCTTGCTTTCTCACAATGCTTTTTTAAACCTTTTTCCCTGAGGGTGACAAATTCTGGGATAGTTTGGTAATCGATTAAACTATGAAGCCAAAGGCATTCATTTTCATTTTAAAGCATTACTGGATTGTTTTGTACAAAGCCAAAATCTTATATTTGTTTTATTTATTTTGCTCAAGTTGTGTCTTTTTTTATACAAAAAAGTACTGTAATTTGCAGATGCCTCAGGTGAGCGATTTAGGACCATCATGGTCCTCTTGTTTAAAGACTTAGATTTTGTCCTGAGCATATCTCTGAAAGTATAATAGCTATTAATTTGAAACTTATGGATGGATTTCAAATTAAGTTACCACAATTGTTCTCCATCATGAGTAGATGTACGATTTGAAAAAAGTTCAAGTAGCTCCAAGGTCAAGTTCACAGCTCAGGGTCAAGCATTTAAAATTAAGCATGTCAAGAGCAAAGAACCTAAAATAGTCGATGGATTTTGAAATAACATTGTATGATTGTTTAGTTAAGAATTGTTGGACAAAGAAAGTCATGAAAAATGCTCAATTAGTACTTATTCTGAAAATTATCCCTGTTTTTATATAGAAATAAGGAAATCTTTGAAAATCTTCTTTTCCAAACAATAAAGCCTTCAGCTTTGACATTTGGTATATATCATCATCTATTGACTCTATATTAATATACTTCATAGAATTACCATATTCTGAAAAATAGCCCTTTTCTTTGTGATCCCTGACATTAAATAGAAATAAAGAAGGAAATCTTTAAAAATCTTCTTCTCCCAAACCATAAGTCCTAGGGCTTTAATATTTGGTGTGTAAGAATACCTATTGACCCTGTATTAAATACTTCATGGAGTTACTGTATTCTGAAAATAAGCCCTTTTCTGTGCAATCCCAGAAAGGAATAAAGAGGGATATTAAGGAAATTTTTCTCCTTATGAACCATTATTTATACTTTTTCAGACTTATACAGCTAATTATACAATTTTGTGTCGCAGACTCCTCCTGCAGTTTTGCTTCAATTCCATTGAAACTTTATAAAAAGATTTACCACATGTTGAAGTTTTGCAAGACACAATTTTGAAGTCTTTATTCTCCCTGGTTCAAGAATCATCTCCCCTTGAACTTAGACATTATTTATGTTTTGTAGACATATACAGCTAATTATACTACCAGTTTTGTTTCGCGAACACCTCCTTTTAAGACAAACAAAGTCAGGAGCTATTCCCTTGTATTGTAAAAGCTCTCATTACACTGAAAGCACTTGCGGGGGTTTTAAGTCACATACTGTGACAAGTTCTAGTTGAATAAGCAGATGACTTAGGTGAGGTATTTAGGACCATCATGGTCCTCATGTTTATTTTGTATTTGGCCCTTTCTTTAAGATATTTATGCACCATAATGTTTTTGTCTCTTCCATGTCTTTAAATTTATCAGTGCAAAATTTTGTCATTTAGTCATTATTTGTAAGACGCTATTTCTTCTTTTCCCACAATATTTTCTACCACATAGGATAATTAAATTTCATATTGCATCAAATTTTTATTCTCCTCTCCAACCTTTTTCAATTTGTTCTATTCTGATTATTTAAAAGCAGGAAAGGGTTGAACTGTAATTTATTAATTATAACTGCCCTCATGCTCTTTTTCCATTCTATTTTGTAGTTTCCATATCCATTACTGAAGGCCAGGGTTCAAGCCGTAATCCGAACTTGCCAGAAGGTACCATACTTTTCACTGATTTAACCCTTGTCATGCTGAACCCGGAATATTCCGGTTTTGGCAGGAGTTGCACATAAGTGCAGTCTGATCTTAGTCTACACTTTCCCTGCAAGAGCTGTTTATGAAATTCATTTCTAAAGAAATATTGATTTTTGACTAACAAGTTCTATCAGTGCTTTCAGCCCTTTGACTTTACAGCAATTCAGTAAGGTAATTTATACAGCATGACAAGGGTTAAGTTTTATTTTGCCAACGTTGGTAGTATATTTTTATCATTTTTCCATCTGTCTATCCATCCATCCATCCAATGTCTTGTTAACACATCTCCTCCTAAATGATCCCATGCTGTTTTGGTAAAGGATATATAGTAATGGTCTCTGTCTGTCATTCCATCATTCCATCACTAAGCTTATCCGCAGAATATCTCCTAAAGTATAAATGCTTTCAACTTCAAACTTCATAGGTGGATAGATCTTATTGAGGAGAAGTGCGTTGCACAAGAACCACAACTCTTGCTTGCATAATTTTGGAGTAATTGTCCTTTTTAGCTCACTTGAGCACAACATGCTCAAGGTGAGCTATTGTGAGCGGTAAATGTCAGGGGTCTGTCTGTCCGTTCGTAAGCAATTATTAAAAAATCTTCTCCTCTTAACCATAAGGCCTAGAGCTTTGATATTTGATACAAATCATCACCTATTGACCCTCTACCAAAATATTTCAAAGAATTATTGTACTCTTAAAATTAACCCTTTTCTGTGCAATCCCAGATTTTACATAGGAAACCTTGAAAAATCTTCTCCTCCTAAACCATAAGGCCAAGAGCTTTGATATTTCGTATGTATCATAACCTTTTGACCCTCTACCAAAATACTTCAAAGAATTACTGTATTTTGAAAATTAGCCCTTTTCTGTGCGATCCCTGATTTTACTAAGGAATAAAGAAGGAAATATTTGAAAATCTTCTTAACCATAAGGCTTAGAGCTTTTATATTTGGTATGTATTAATGTCTATACTTCAAAGCATTGCCTTATTCAGAAAATTAGGGTTATATGGTGGGATCATCAATATACTTGGGATGAAAAGAGAAAATCCTTTTAATTAGACAGAGGGCTTTGCTATTTTGTATATATCATAAATCCATGAACCATCATACTCAGGGGAGTGATTTAGGACCATCATGGTCCTCCTGTTTGTTTTAAAGGCTGTAATTTTGTTCGGAGCATTTTTCTGAAAGTATAATAGCTATTAACTTGAAACTTCATCGGTGGATAGATCTCATTGAGGAGAAGTGCAGTGCACAAGATCCACAACTCTTGCTTGCATAATTTTGGAGTTACTGCCCTTTGTTTTTAGCTCACCTGAGCACAAAGTGCGAGGTGAGCTATTGTGACCGGTCGTTGTCCGTCGTCCGTCCATCCACAATTTCTTTAAAAATCTTCTCCTCCTAAACCAGTAGGCCAATCAAGCTGAAACTTTGCAGGGATGTTCCTTGGGTGAAGTTCTACAAAAGTTGTTAATTCTTTTAAAAGTTGTTAAAAGAATTTAATTCCGTAAAACACTCTTGTTGCTGCGGCATTTGAAAATGGGAATATTAAGTAAATCTTTAAATATCTTTAAAAATCTTCTCCTCCTAAACCAGTAGGCCAATCAAGCTGAAACTTTGCTGGGATGTTCCTTGGGTGAAGTTCTACAAAATTTGTTAAAAGAATTTAATTCTGTCAAAAACTCTGGTTGCCGCGGCATTTGAAAATGGGAATATGAAGGAAATCTTTAAAAATCTTTAAAAATCTTCCTCTTCTAAACCAGTAGGCCAATCAAGCTGAAACTTTGCAGGGATGTTCTTGGGGTGAAGTTCTACAAAAGTTGTTAGAAGAATTCAATTCTGTCAAAAACTCTGGTTGCCGCGGCATTTGAAAATGGGAATATTAAGGAAATCTTTAAAAATCTTTAAAAATCTTCTCCTCCTAAACCAGTAGGCCAATCAAGCTGAAACTTTGCAGGAGTGTTCCTTGGGTGAAGCTCTTCAATAGTTGTCAAAAGAATATAATTCTGTCAAAAACTCTTGTAACCGCGGCATATGAAAATGGGAAATTTTGGAAAATCTTTGTTGTCTTTTTTTCCACAGACTACAAGGCCAAAGGCATTTATATTTTATATAGAGCTTAATCATATGGTTCTCTACCAAATTTTTTAATATTTATTCTCTGGGGTCAAAAATGGCCCTGCCCATGAGGTCGGAAGTTTGGAAAAATGCTTAATTAGAGCAATTTCAAAAGACTACTCTTCTTTAACTATTAGGTCTAGGATATTCTTATTTGGTATGAAGCATAACTAGATGGTTTTGTACTTTATCACTTAAAGTTGTCTTCCTTGGGTCAAAAACTGCCCTGCACAAGGGGTCCAAAATTGGGAAAAACGCAAAATTTGAGTATGCTAAAAAAAAAATTCTTCATTTTAAGGAGGAGGGCATTTATATTTTTAGGGTAGCATAGCCTGGCTGTTATCTATCAGTTTTGATTAAATTATGCCTGTAGGTTAATAAACCACCTTCCCTGGGTGTCCAAAGTTTGTAAAAATGCTCATTCAGACCATGTTGAATAGTCTTTTCCTCCGAATCTACAAAGTCTAAGGAACTCATATTTTGTATAAAGCATAACCAGATGGTTCTCTACCATGTTAGCTAAAATTATAGCCCTTGGATAAAACATGGCACTGCCCCAGAGGTCAAAAATTTTGGAAAACACCCAATTAGAGCAACATCAAAAGTCTTCTCCTTCTGAAATATAAGGTGATGGGCATACATAATTGGTATGTATCATGACTAAATACTTTTATACTATGTAACAGGAAAATATGCTCTTAGGATAAAAAAATGTCTCTACTCCTGGAGTCGAAAATTGCCTAAATCGCATTGAAAGAATTCTTCCTCTTAAATATAGGTTCTGGAGTATTTACATTAAAAACATAGTATATCCTTTGGACAAACATGGCCCTTCCCAAGGCATCCAAAGATATGAAAAACGCTCAATAAGAGCATGTTCAAATATCTTCCACTCCTCATGTATAAGTTGTAATGCAATATTTTGATTTATGGTACATCCAGATTGTTCTCTACCAAGGTTGCTAAAATAACACCCATTGAAGTATCAGACAGTAATTAGAGTTTGTTTGAAATCTAAATACAAAGAATTTCAGGTAGAAAACACTGTGAGAAATGGATAAATTGCTTGTCACTCCCTTTCTCACTGTTTTTTCAAACCTATTTTCCCTGAGGGTGACAAATTCTTAGATAGTTTGGTAATGGATTAAACTATAAAGCCAAAGGAATTCATTCTAATAGTAAAGCATTACTGGATTGTTTTGTACAAAGCCCAACATCTTATATTTGTTTTATTTATTTTGCTCAAGTTATGTCTTTTTTATACTAAAAAGTACTGTAATTTGCAGATGCCTCAGGTGAGCGATTTAGGACCATCATGGTCCTCTTGTTTTAGACTTAGATTTTGTCCAGAGCATATCTCTGAAAATATAACAATATTATCGAACTCATTGAGAAGAAATGCAATATTTTGAAAATAAACATGATTATAGTAAGTTTGAATGACATCATTGATTCAGGAAATCTACTAACCCTTGTCATGCTGAACCCGAAATATTCCGGTTTTGGCAGTTGGTATAGACCAAGATCAGCCTGCACATAAGTGCAGTCTGATCTTAGTCTACACCCCCTGCTTGTATTTTTCCTTCCAGAGTTGTTAATGAAGCTGATTTCCAAAAGAAATATTGATTTTTGAACAACAAGTTCTATCAGTGCTTTCAGCCCCTTGATTTTTCAGCAGTTCAGTTAGGTAATTTATACAGCATGACAAGGTTAAGAGTGAAAAGTTTCAGCCTTTGAAATCTGGCCTTGATGTATCCTATACCTACTTCTTATGAGGTCCTTTTTAACTTGAGGAGTAAGATATGAAGATTCACATGTGTAATATGTTCAAGAACTTATCATGATGTGGTGTAGAATTCTTTCCCTGTGAAACACTGATGCTATTGCTTCTTTGACAATTATTTCCACTTGCTCCAGCTGTAAAATTATTATTTTTTTTGTTGATCAGAGGACGACCCTATGTATAGTTCCAGTGCTGATGATCGTAATCGTATAGAAACAGTAAAGAGCAGTCAAAACCAGGTCTACACTATATTGGACCAGAGACCCATACTAGCATATCTGAAGGCAGAACAAACAAAAACTGGACTAAACAGTGAATCTCTAGTCATAAAACCTGGAGTATTGAAACAAGGGTTGACATATATTGTGGAGTTGCATGTACAGCATGAAGGTAAGAATAACATAAAGGTTCTATAGATAGCCATTTACCAGAAAATTAGAGTCCAAATTGCTTGTTTCAATAAAGAAAAATCGTTGACCAATCAAATGACTACTTCCTTTCAAAGGTCCAACACTGATGTAAAACCATTTTATTCAATCTGTAGTTATTGCATTTAGGTTGCCTGCCAACAATTTACTTATTGTTTTTATCAACTAATATTTTCCAGTATCTGAGGCAAAGTATCTTTTTAACCCTTTCCTGTTCAAACTGGGGATTTTACCTTGCTGTGATTATATACTTGAGAAATATTGTAGAAAAAAAAAATTGCTTGTAACAAGCAATTTCTCCTTTTTCCACAATATTTTCAATCACAAAGGGTGGTTTCATTTCAAATTGCATCCAATTTTATTGTCGTCTGCAATCTCTTTCGATTTGGACCAGATTAAAATTTCAAAAAGGGAAAAGGGTTAATTGGCGTGAGATGTGTTGTTTGATGGATCATTGGTCAATCACACAGACCTCTGACAGAGCAGTTTGAAAAAGTCATTAACCAACATAAGTTTGCAAAATATTTGTTCTGGGACATTAAACAAGAAGCAAAGAGGTGGTTGAAATGTTTGAAAAGTGTTTCCCCTAATTGATGGAGGTAAAATTTCATTTTTGGTCCCACGTTTTGATGCTTTTTTGACACCCCACAAGAAAAATGCTTTTGAAAGCATTGTGGAAAATGAAGTAATTGCTTGTTACAAGCAATTTCTTCATTATCCACAGTGTTTTTGAACCCGAAATACAAGGATTTTTTAAAATCTAGTCAACATGAAATTGTTGTCTGCAACTTCTTTGAATTAGGACTGGTCTAAAATTTTGTTGTCTGGTGATGGTTTAAAGGACAATCAGACTGTTCTACACTGTCCAAACTGAAATAGCTTAAAGATGACATGTCAAGATAGTTTGGTATCAATCAAGCATTCACTCATTGGTAAAAAAGCAATATGTCTAAAACTGATGATATCATGGAATGATTTAGTCCGTTACCACGAAATCCCTCCTTTTAAAATCCCTTAAGTAAAAAACCTACGTAAACATTGAGGAAAATGAAATAGTTCCTTTTAACAAGCAATATCATCATTTAACACTATGTTCTTCAACCTAGATTGACAAAGGTTTTCAAGATTTCTTATACTGAAATTATTGTCTTCAAGACAGTGGACATACATTTTTCTTTGGGTTTGGAAAGTTAACTCTTTAATGTAATTTTGATCAATAGAAAATTCAGTTATTGCCCTTGGGTCAAATGATTTCATTAAATCTGCATTCCTACGGCAAATTTGAAAGCATTATTACTCTTTTTAGTCTGTTATATTTTTTCACGTTGCAGTGTATGGCTAAGCTGAGACATAAATTGGCTAGTTTAATTTTCCTTTTAAGGGTATGGGTCGTTAGTGTCTCCATTGATGCATGTGGAATTATTGTATTGTAAAAAAATCCGTAGCTTGTGGTTCCTGAAAACATGAACAAGCTATTGTGTGTTAGAAAAGAGCTATTTATAACACTTTATCCTTGTCATACTGGATCTGGAATATTACTGTTTCGACAGGAGGTATAGACAAAGATCAGCCTGTACATATGTGCAGTCTGATCTTAAGTCTACACCACCTGTCTATCCCATTGAAGCCATTGTTTATAGAAATCAGTTTTCTCAAGAAATATTGACTCACAATCAAGTAATCCAGTGCAGTCAGTCCTTTGATTTGTATGCAATTCTGAGAAAGGTATTTATTCAGCATGACAGAGGTTAAAATATTTTGACAAAGAAGAAATCATGGAGGAACAAGGAAACATGTACCACTCTCCTTCTTTTTAACATTAAATCCAAATATGCATCATGCAGTTATGGCATAGTTTAGATTTGAGAGATCCAAGGGTGTTGGATTTGAAGTGATAATCACCATGTTGAGAGCAACATTGAAACCTTTTACCGCACAACAAAGTTTTAAACCAGTCCCAATTGAAAGAAGTTGCTGTAGACATTTTTAATATGATAAAATCTTTATTATTTGTGTTTGAGGTTTGAAAACATTGTGGATAATCTGAACAAGTTTTTTAAACAATTTCTTTATTTCCTAATTTCCTGAATGTTTTACTAAGTCTTTATGTTCAGGGGCATAAAAAAGCGGGATTGTTTATGAATGGATTAACAGGACTGTAACTCTTGAAAATTTTGTACATATCGTATCGTCAAATAATGGAAGATCTGAATTGCTGTTGTACCTATATCTGTTTTACGTAAACAAAAATGTTTTGCAAAAAAAAAGTTGATTTTATTTGAAAAATGATAAAATAGAAGGGTTAAAAAAACATTTTGAAAAAGTACAAGCAATTTCTTCTTTTTCACAATGTTTGCTCAAGTATGTAAACAAGGGGACGTGAAAACTAGTGATTGCACAGGAAAGAGTTAACTTGTTTTATGTTAAATTTTTTTTTTTATGTTAACGAAATTTTAAATCTGTCCAAACTCAAAGGTTTTCCGGATGAAAATTCTGAGTGGATTTAATTTGAAAAGTATGAATTCAGTAGCATGAAAATTATTGTAGTTAACAAAGAAATTACTTGTTACAAGCAATTTCTTCTTTTTGCCGAACCCGCTTGTGGTGAGCGAGACATAATTGTCACGATGAAAAGTTGGTGTATGTGCATTAGTGCATATGTCCATCTGACTTTGTCCCGACAATTACTCCTACATTTTTTGATAGGTTTTAGAAATAACTTGGCACAATTATTCTCCATCATGAGTAGATGTGCCATTTGAAAGAATCTTTGGGATAGTTCTAATATCAAGGTCACAGCTCAAGGTCAAACATTTCTCCTACAATTATGGATGGCACAATTATTCGCCATCATGAGTAGATTAGCCATTTGAAAGAATTTTTTTGATAGCTTTAAGTTCAAGTTCAAAGCTCAAGGTCAAACACTAAAATTGATGGTCAAGGTCAAGTTGATGGTCAAAACTTTGCTGGCTGGACAGCAGTTGTCCTGGGAGTTTCTACAATGTTTCTCAATTATACAATCACAGAGACGTAAAAACCAGGAAAGGGTTAAAATGAAATGGTTCGTTGATTTGCCAATGTAGAAATAACAGAACATAAAGTTTATAAGTCAGTCTAAGTTGGAGGGACTCTGAGTAGCTCAAAAGTCATGTTTAGGGTAGAAAACACATGCATGTGACTCTTGCAGAATGATTAATCATCAATGTGTGAAATAGAGGAAAATATTGTTGATAATTGCTTAGTTTTGGTTTATAGCTCCACTGGCTGACAGCCAGCGAGCTATTGTCATGGTGTGGTGTCCGTTGTGTGTGCTTGTGTATGTATGTCTATCTAGTTGTCTGTCCGTCTGTACATAAACTTATCCTTAAAAAGTCTCCTCAGAAAGTACAGAATAAATTTCAACCAAATTTCACAGCAATGATCCTTGGGTGACCCTCTATTAGATTCCTTCAAAGAATTTTATTCTGATGAAAACATAGCTATAATGGGCCGGACTAATTTCCATATACATGTATGGTGAAAGATTTGAAAATCTTCTTATCATAAACCAATTGATGAATTTCATCCAAATTTCACAGAAATGATCCTTGAGTAACCCTTTATCAGATCCTTCAAAGAATTTTGATCTGGGCAGGGCTAATTTTCACATACGGTAAAACCTGTAAAAATCTTTTTCTCAGAAACCTTTAATGGATTTCAACCAAATTTCAAAGAAATGCTTCTTGGGTAAACATTTGTTGGATTCCTTCAAAGAATTTTGATCAGGTGAAAAATATGGCTTTAATGGGTGGGGCTTATTTTCATATATGGTGAAAGCTTTGAAAATCATCTTCTCAGAAACCAGCTTGTGGATTTCAACCAAATTTCACAGAAATGATCCTTGGGTAACCCTTAAACATATTCCTTCAGAGTACGCCTCCGTCAAAGTGCAGTCGGTAGCGCCTCAGACTCCTAATCTTCAATCACAGGATGTCATGGGTTCGATCCCTGACGGCAGCACATATTCTTTCCGACATTTGTCTCTCATCAATGGGTAGATAATCGTAAACCTAAGTGGGATAGCAGCTGGAGGCTAGGAAAGTACTGGTGTGAGAAATACCAGGAATCCATTGTTAGGTGCTCAAGCTGTCGCAATATGACTGAAATACTGTTAAAAGCAGCGTTAAACCCCATTCAATCAATCAACCTTCAGAGTACATTCATACCTGTGGAGCGATACAGGCGCTTTCTGTCAAGTTTGTAACTATGGCTGTGACATAAAGTTTTCACCCATATCAAAGGCTATGCAGGTGGAGGGGGAATTATTATAATCACAATCATATTTGGGGATATATTTACATAAATAATGAATTATACACATTTTAATTTTAATGTCAAAAATGATTAAATCTGAGCTGTATGTAATCAAACTGTCTGCTATAAGGTCACCTAGTGTACATTCAGTGGGCGATGCCTTGATAAAAACAGCTCATTTGAGTTTGTTTAACCCATTCCCATTATTCAAAATTTTAGACTGGTCCAGTTTGAAAGAAGTTGCAGATGACAATTAAAAGTTGGTGTGATTTGAAAAATAACCTATAATTAGAAAAAAATGTTGTAAAAGAAGAAATTGCTTGTTGCAAGCAGTTTCTTTTTTTTCTCACAATGTTTTCTCAAGTATAAAATCATAGGGATGTAAAAACAAGGGATTGTACGGGGAAGGGATAAAAACTTTGTCAGGGTTAGATATAAAATTGAACCCTTTGGAACTTTTTACATTCCTTAGAAAGTTATGTCTGAGAATTGAAAGAGAAAGAGAAAAAAGAACAGTGATGAACCAGCATTTTCCTCATTAGATTTTTGTGATGTTTTCAACCCTTCCATTGTGTGAAATACTGGAATATAACTTCAAAATGGTTGAAAATAGTATTAACCTAATACAATAAACCATTCAAATTCTACAATCATATGGTAACTGGTAAAATGACAAGTTCTTTAACCTATTACCAGACAAAAAAAAATGTCCAAATTGAAAAAGTTGCAGAAGACATTTCAAATTGTGCTAAAGTTTGAAAAATAAATGACAAATAAGTGCATGGAAACATTTTCAGTAAAGGAAAAATTGCTTGCTATAAGCAATTTCCCTTTTCCCACAAAGTTTTCTGTGATTGTAAGTTTTCAGGGTGTCTTAAAGCTTTATTGTGTGGTATTAGGTTAATGCACTAGGCAAAGGTTTTGTGAACTTGAAAAGTGCAATTTCCTTTCTACATGAAACTTCAGCTGTGCTTCTGTTATAAATCATAATATGGTTTATTGTTTGAATAAGGAAATAAGATTTTAGGGATTTTAGTGTAAGGCTGCTAAATTCATTACAATATTGATCTATTCATAGAGAATACATAGAAAATATTTGATGAATTGGTAGGTAACATTATTCATGAGACACTGACAATCTTTTTCTTAACCTATTCCAACTCAATTTTATTTTTTAGCTCACCTGAGCACAACTTGTGTGTTGAGCTATTGGGATAACCATTGTCAGTTGTCCATCCATCCGTCTGTTCATCTGTCCACAATTTTTTTGAAAATCTTCTTCTCCAATTCCAGTAGGCCAATCAAGCTGAAACTTTGCAGGGATTTTCCTTTGGTGAAGCTCTACAAAAGTTGTCAAAAAAAAATTCATTATGTGAAAAACTCTGGATGCCATGGCATTTGAAAATGGGATATTTTTGTCAAACATTGAAACTTTTTTATTCTGAAATTTTTTGACGGCTTAAAGTTCAAGGTCACAGCTCAAAGGCAAACACTAAAATTGTGCTTGTCCGGAGCATTTCTCCTACAGTTATGGATGGATTTCAAAATAACGTGGAAAAATTATTCTCCATCATGAGTTGATGTGCTATTTGAAATGATTTTTAGCTCACCTGAGCACGTAGTGCTCAAGTGAGTTATTGTGATTGCCTTTTGTCCGGCGTCCGTCCGTCGTGCGTCGTCCGTCAACAATTTCTTTAAACGACATCTCCTCCTAAACCACTGGGCCAATCTGAACCAAATTTGGCAGAAATGTTCCTTAGGTGGTCCCCTTCAAAAATAGCTAAAAGAATTGAAATCTGTTAAAAACTCTGGTTGCCATGGCAACAAAAGTGAAATTTTAAAATAATCTTTAAAAATCTTCTCCTCCTGACCCAGAAGGCATAGAGCCTTGATATTTTGCATGAAGCATCAGTATATTGACCTCTTCCAAAATAGCTAAAATCATGATCCTCGGAGCCCCAGGGGCAGAGCCCCAGGGGGGTGGGGTTTATATAGAAATAAAGAACTATTTTTTAAATGACATCTCCTCTCAAACCACTGGTCCGATTTGAACCAAATTTGGCAGAAATGTTGCTTCGGTGGTCCCCTTCTAAAATAGCTAAAAGAATTGAAATCCGTTAAAAACTCTGGTTGCCATGGCAACAAAAGTGAAATTTTAAAATAATCTTTAAAAATCTTCTCCTCCTGACCCAGAAGGCATAGAGCCTTGATATTTTGCATGAAGCATCAGTATATTGACCTCTTGCAAAATAGCAAAAATCATGATCCTCAGAGCCCCAGGGGGGTGGGGTTTATAAAAAAATAAAGAACGATTTTTTAAATGACATCTCCTCTCAAACCACAGGGCCGATTTGAACCAAATTTGGCAGAAATGTCGCTTAGGTGGTCCCCTTCTAAAATAGCTAAAAGAATTGAAATCCGTTAAAAACTCTGGTTGCCATGGCAACAAAAGTAAAATTTTAAAATAATCTTTAAAAATCTTCTCCTCCTGACCCAGAAGGCATAGAGCCTTGATATATTGCATGAAGCATCAGTCTATTGACCTCTTGCAAAATAGCTAAAATCATGATCCTTGGATCCCCAGGGGCAGAGCCCCAGGGGGGGGGGGGTTATATAGAAATAAAGAACAATTTTTTAAATGACATCTCTTCTCAAACCACAGGGCCAATTTGAACCAAATTTGGCAGAAATGTTCCTTAGGTGGTCCCCCTTAAAATTAGCTAAAAGAATTGAAATCCGTTTAAAACTCTGGTTGCCATGGCAACAAAAGTGAAATTTTAAAATAATCTTTAAAAATCTTCTCCTCCTGACCTAGAAGGCGTAGAGCCTTGATATTTTGCATGAAGCATCAGTATATTGATCTCTTACAAAATAGCTAAAATCATGATCCTAGGGTTTCCAGGGGCAGACCCGGGTGGGGGGGTATAGGCATGAAGCATCAGTTCACAGACTTCTTTCTTATTTCTGAAATTATAACCCATGGAAAAAGTTTTTTCCTTCTTTCCAAATCAGCACTCAGGCCTTGGAATTTATAATTTAGACTTTTGGATCCCCAGGTTCATAGTCTTTATATGTAATTGTGGCCCACTTGTTTCATAATCCTAACCTTAACATGAAATTAGACTGTTGAAAGAAAAAGAGCCTTTATCTCAGGTGAGCGCCCCAGGGCCAATGGCCCTCTTGTTTTGGATAGCTTCAAGTTCGCGGTCAAAGCTCAAATTAAAACATTTCTCCTACAATTATGGATGGCACAATTATTCTCCATCATGAGTAGATTAGCCATTTGAAAGAATTTTTTGGATAGCTTTAAACATCTTCTCCTCCTACACCAATGGTTTTAATGAAACTTTGCATGGATGTTCCACCCTCTTCTAAAATTTTTCATGGAATTTTTATTCACCCCCAAATATTTGCGTGGCAGGGCGTGGCATATTTTCATTTAAAAATCTTTAAAAATCTACTCCTCTCAAACCATTTGGCGGATTTAAATGAAACTTGGCATGGATGTTCCTTGAGTGGCTCTCTACTTAAATTGTTCAAGGAATTTTGATTAACCCCCAAATATGGGTATGGCACGGTAGGGCTTATTTTCACTTTAAAATATTTAAAAATCTTCTCCTCCCAAACCATTTGACCAATCTCAACAAAACTAGGCATGGATGTTCCTTGAGCGACCCTCTCCTTAAATTGTTCAAGAAATTTTGATTGACCCCCAAATATGGGCGTTGCAGGGTGGGGCTTATTTTCACTTTAAAATCTTGAAAAATCTACTCCTGTCAAACCATTTTGGCGATTTCATGGAATCTCATGACTGTTCCTTGAGTTACCCTCTACTTAAATTGGTCAAGATATTTTGTTTGACACTCAAATATGGGCATGGCAGGGCTGGGCTTATTTTCACTTTAGAATCTTTAAAAATCTTAGCCTTCCAAGCTATTTGACCTATCTCAACAATACTTGGCATGCATGTTTCTTGGGTCATCCTTTACATGAATTGTTCATTGAATTTTGATTGTACCCTTAATTTGGGCATGGCAGGGCTGGGCTTTTTTTTAGCTCACCTGAGCACAACATACTCAAGTTGAGCTTTTGGTATCACCTTTTGTCCGTCGTGCGTCGTGCGTCGTAAGGCATCAAAAATTCTTTAAACATCTTCTACTCATTAACCACTGGGCAGATTTCAACCAAACTTGGTAAGAATGTTCCATGGGTGACCCTTCTCAGAAGTTGTTTGCAGATTTTTGCTTTGAAATTTTTGAACATCTTCTCCTCAGTAACCATTGGGCCAATTTCAACCAAATTTGGCATGAATGCTCCTTGGGTGACCCTTTTCAAAAGTTGTTCGTGAAATTTTGATTGACACCCAAATATGGGCATGGCAGGGCGTGGCAGTTTTTTACTTTGAAATCTTTAAACATCTTCTCCTCAGGAACCATTCGGCCAATTTCAACCAACTTGGCAAGAATGTTCTTGGAGTGACCCTTTTCAAAAGTTGTACGTGGAATTTTGATTGACGCCCAAATATGGCTGTGGCAGTTTTTTACTATGAAATCTTTAAACATCTCCTCAGTAACAATTGAGCCAATTTCAACCAAACTTGGCATGAATGTTCCTTGGGTGACCCTTTTCAAAAGTTGTATGCAGAATTTTGTTTCACGCCCAAATATTGGCGTGGCAGGGCGTGGCAGTTTTTTACTTTAAAATCTTTAAACATATTCTCCTCAGTAACCATTGGGCCAATTTCAACCAAATTTGGTATGAATGTTCCTTGGGTGACCCTTTTCAAAAGTTGAATGTGGAATTTTGATTTATGCCCAAATATGGGCATGGCAGGGCGTGGCATTTTTTGACTTTGAAATCATTAAACATCTTCCACTCAGGAACCATTTGGCCAATTTCAACGAAACTTGGCATGAATGTTCCTTTGGTGACCCTTTTCAAAAGTTGTTCGTGGAATTTTGATTTTTGCCCAAATATGGGTGTGGCAGGGCGTGGCAGTTTTTGACTATGAAATCTTTAAACATTTTCTCCTCAGGAACCATTGGGCCAATTTCAACGAAACTTGGCTTGAATGTTCCTGGGGTGACCCTTTTCAATAGTTGTACGCAAAATTTTGTTTCACACCCAAATATGGGCGTGGCAGGTTGTGGCAGTTTTTGACTTTGAAATCTTTAAATATCTTCTCCTCAGTAACTATCAGGCCAATTTCAATCAAATTTGGTTTGAATGTTCCTTGGGTGACCCTTTTCAAAAGTTGTTAGAATTGACGCCTAAAAAAGGCGTGGCAGGGTGGGGCAGTTTTTTTACTTTGAAATTTTTAAACATCTCCTCAGTAACCATTGGGCCAATTTCATCTAAACTTAAATGAATATTCCTTGGATGACCCTTTTCAAAAATGTTGGCTAAATTTTGAATCATCTTACATTAGTCAGGTGAGCGAATTCAGGGCCAATCTGGCCCTCTTGTTTACTCTAAAATCTACTTCCAACTCATTTTACCAAATATCAATGAAACTTGGTATCAATATTCCCTAGGTGACCCTTCACTCAAATTATTTATGGAATTTTGATGGGCCCATAAATATGGGCATGGCAAGGAGTGGCCAATTTTCACTTAAAAATCTTATAAAATCTCCTCCTCCCTATCGATTGGATTAATTTCAATGAATCTTGGTATGAATGTTTCATGGATGACCCTTTACTTAAATTGTTCCTGAAAATGTGTTTAGAATAGTTGTTGCAATCACCTAAATGTTGGTATTGTTGGTATTGTGGGTAAAGGGTATGCGGGTTAGGGGTAATAAAATATTTGGTAGAATTTGGTACAGACCCAGTAAATCATCACAAAATAGTTGTAAAGAGACCTCAAAATGCTGTTTTCAGTCAGGGAGAGCTTTATTTAGTAGAAATATTAATTTATCACTTTTAAACATGTAAATGCAAAAAGATGTAAATATTGTGTAAGTTTACATGTGTAGGAATATCTGAATATGTACAATTTCTAGAACATTGATCAAAGGGAGATAAATACATCTTATGAAGCTATGGAATTATTTCTTATTACTACCCTTACAGATTTGTATATTCCAAGTGCCTAACAAAATCATTTTGATGTACTGACAATAAGTAATGAAAAACATTGTAGCTAAAACTAGTTTGCTTTAATTATGCTCCCTGAAAACATTTTCAGGGGGAGCATATAGTCGCCGGCCTGTGCGTCCGTCCGTCCGAAGTCATATCTCAGCAAGATCAAAATTTAGAAAATCTTAACTTGAACATTGTCTATAAGTTTAAAATGTTAAGTGATATAACCTTCATATTTCACATGTGCATTGCTTTTGACATGGACTTTCTGTTGGAACTAAGTTCAAGGTCATCTGTCAAGATCAAGGTCATTTCTCAAGGTCAAAATTTGAAAATTTTAACTTTAACATTGTCTATAAATTTTCAATGGTAAGTGATATAGCCTTCAAATTTCACATGTGCATTGCTAATGACATGACCTTTCTGTTGGAATTAAGTTCAAGGTCATCTGTCAAGGCCATGGTCATTTCTCAAGGTCAAATTTGAAAAAAAAAACCTTTAATAGAGCCCATAAGTATACAATGGTAAGTGATATAACCTTCATATTTTACATGTGCATTGCTTATGACATGGACTTTCTGTTGGTACTAAGTTCAAGATCATCTGTCAAGTTCTAGGTCTTTTCTCAAGGTCAAAATTTTGAAAATTTCAACTCTTACATTGACTATAAGTTTACAATGGTAAGTGACACACTCTTCATATTTTACATGTGCATTGCTTATGACATGGACTTTCTGTTAGTACTAAGTTCAAGATCATCTGTCAAGTTCAAGGTCATTTCTCAATGTCAAAATTTCGAAAATTTTAACTTTAACATTGTTTATAAGTTTTCAATGGTAAGTGATATAGCCTTCATATTTCACATGTGCATTGCTAATGACATGACCTTTCTGTTGGTACTAAGTTCAAGGCCATTGGTCAAGGTCAAGGTCAAATTGTCAAGGTCATTAATTTTCAAATATTCCTCCTTTACTAATTACCAAAATTTCTTGTTACCTTACATAAATGTCATATCTCAGTTCATTAAAAGCCCTAGGTAATTTTTATTTCAATTTTTGACCCAATGAGCCTTACCTTGCTAAAAGGGGGCTTAATGCCATGTACCTTTACATTTTGTATATATCCTATTTTAAAATAAATCAATCTATTGTTTCTGCAAGACTACTCAAGTTAGAGTCTTCATTTTTTGTATGGAGACATTTTTCATTGATAACTTGGATAGTGAAGGTAAAATATTTAACCCTTTACCATATAATGATATTGAATTTTACTAGAATCAGGCCTTTGAAGCCAAACAGCTTCCTTCAATGTTTGTCAAACTTCCAAATTTCTTGTGAACTGAACTGTCAAACTATAGTTGCATTCAATAAAAAGTTTTTTGTCCAATAATGGCATATAGTTCTGTGACAAAAGCCTTATTTGAGGAGCATAATCCGTCTCCGACGGCTCTTGTTTACTGGAATTCAGATTATACAAAACCAAAATCTTTAGGTTATGGGAGAAATATATTTATTTAACATTTTTGAGTTAAATATGTGTGAGAGTGCTATTGTCGTTGTCTGTTGTGTGTGTTTTGTCATTGCATGCGTCTGTCAGTCCGTGCGTAAACTTTTTCTTTAAACATCTTCTTGTGCCAAACCAATTTACCGATATCAACCGTTCTTCTTGCATTGTAAAAGAAATTTAATTCAGACTAAAGAATTCTACAAGACCGAGTATTATATTGGATTTCTTTAATGAAAATAAAATTGGAACATCATGGCGTTCAAAGTTCAGACATTTGTATCATAATGCTATTGATATATCATGAGACCCATCTTTGATTGCAAAAGAAACTGTATATTTGAGAAAAACTTTTGTTAGAATACAAATCACTCTGAGCTTATATTTGGCATGATCTCGTGTTTACGCATGTGCAAATATCTAAGTAATGTGACAAGATCAAAGTCATCTGTCAAGGTAAAAACTTGGCATTTGTGATTTAAAAACACATCTTGTTTTATAATATACACCCTTTCTTAGCTCACCTGAACACTTCATCATATGATCTATTGTGATTATCCTTTGTACAGCATCTACAAGCATTGTTCTGAAATCTGTAGATGTAAAAGCCAGTGGAGCAATACAGACCCTCTTGAGCCTCTTGTTTTTTAAGCTCACCTGAGCACAAAGTGCGAGGTGAGCTATTGTGATCAGTCATTGTCCATCCATCCATCTGTCCGTCCGTCCATCTGTCTGTCCGTCCACAATTTCTTTAAAAATTTTCTCCTCCTAAACCAGTAGGCCAATCAAGCTGAAACTTTGCAGGGATGTTCCTTGAGTGAATCTTTTCAAAAGTTGTTAAAAGAATTTAATTCTGTAAAAAACTTTTGTAACTGCGGCATTAGAAAATGGGAATCTTTAGTAATTCTTTAAATATCTTTAAAAATCTTCTGCTCCTAAACCAGTAGGCCAATCAAGTTGAAACTTTGCAGGGATGTTCATTGGGTGAATCTCTTCAAAAGTTGTTAAAAGAACTTTAATCCTTCTAAAACTCTGGTTGCTGTGGCATTTGAAAATGGGAATCTTTAGTAAATTTTTAATTATCTTTGAAAATCTTCTCCTCCTAAACCAGTAGGTCAATCAAATTGAAACTTTGCAGGGATGTTCATTGGGTGAATCTCTTCAAAAGTTGTTAAAAGAATTTAATTCCGTCAAAAACTCTGGTTGCTCTGGCATTTAAAATTGGGAATCTTTAGTAATTCCTTAAAATTCTTTAAAAATCTTCTCCTCCTAAACCAGTCGGCCAATCAAGCTGAAACAATGCAGGGATATTCCTTGGGTGAATCTCTTCAAAAGTTGTTAAAAGAATGTCATACTGTGAAAAACTCTTGTAACTGCGGCATATGAAAATGGGAAATTTTAGTAAATCATTGTTGTTGTTTTTTTTATAGACTACAAGGCCAAAGGCCTTGATATTTTACATAGAGCTTAATCATATGGTTCTCTATCAATATTTTAAATATTTAATCTCTGGGCTCAAAAATGGCCCCTCCCCTGAGGTCCGAAGTTTTGAAAAATGCTTAATAAGAGCAATTTCAAAAGACTTCTCCTATTAAACTATAAGGTCTAAGATATTCATATTTGGTATGTAGCATGACTAGATGGTTTTGTACTTTATCACTAAAAGTTGTCCGCCATGGGTCAAATACTGCCCTGCACTAGGGGTCCAAAAATTGGGAAAAACGCAAAATTTGATTATGCTGATAAGAATTCTTCATTTTAAGGCGGAGAGCTTTTATATTTTGAGTGTAGCATAGCCTGGCTGTTTTCTATCAGTTTTGATTAAATTTTGCTTGTAGGTTAAAAACACCCCTTCCCAGGGTGTCAAAAGTTTGTAAAAAATGCTCAATTAGACTATGTTCAACAGTCTTCTCCTCCCGATCTACAAAGTCTAAGGCATTCATATTTGATATATATCATAACCAGATGGTTCTCTACTATGTTAGCTAAAATCTTAGCCCTAGGATAAAACATGGCACTGCCCCAGAGGTCCAAAATTTTGGAAAACACCCAATTAGAGCAACTTCAAAAGTCTTCTCCTTCTGAAATATAAGATGAAGGGCATTCATATTTGGTATGTAGCATGACTATATAATTTTGTATTATGTTACAGGAAAATATGCTCATAGGATAAAAAATGTCTCTGCTCCTGGGGTCCAAAATTGTGTAAATCGCATTGAAAGAATTCTTCTTAAATAGAAATGGAGTAATTGCTTGTCACTCCCTTTCTCACAATGCTTTTTTAAACCTTTTTCCCTGAGGGTGGCAAATTCTTGGATAGTTTGGTAATCAATTAAACAATAAAGCCAAATGCATTCATTTTTATTGTAAAGCATTACTGGATTGTTTTGTACAAAACCCAAAATCTTATATTTGTTTTATTTATTTGCTCAAGTTGTGTCTTTTTAGCTCACCTGAGCACGTAGTGCTCAAGTGAGCTATTGTGATCGCCTTTTGTCCGGCGTCCGTCCGTCGTCCGGCGTGCGTCGTGTGTCGTGCGTCGTCCGTCAACAATTTCTTTAAACGACATCTCCTCCTAAACCACTGGGCCAATCTGAACCAAATTTGGCAGAAATGTTCCTTAGGTGGTCCCCTTCAAAAATAGCTAAAAGAATTGAAATCTGTTAAAAACTCTGGTTGCCATGGCAACAAAAGTGAAATTTTAAAATAATCTTTAAAAATCTTCTCCTCCTGACCCAGAAGGCGTAGAGCCTTGATATTTTGCATGAAGCATCAGCATATTGACCTCTTCCAAAATAGCTAAAATCATGATCCTCGGAGCCCCAGGGGCGGAGCCCCAGGGGCGGAGCCCCAGGGGGGTGGGGTTTATGTAGAAATAAAGAACGATTTTTTAAATGACATCTCCTCTCAAACCACTGGGATGATTTGAGTCAAATTTGGCAGAAATGTTGCTTAGGTGGTCCCCTTCAAAAATAGCTAAAAGAATTGAAATCCCTTAAAAACTCTGGTTGCCACGGCAACAAAAGTGAAATTTTAAAATAATCTTTAAGAATCTTCTCCTCCTGACCCAGAAGGTGTAGAGCCTTGATATTTTGCATGAAGCATCAGTATATTGATCTCTTACAAAATAGCTAAAATCATGATCCTAGGGTTTCCAGGGGCAGACTTGAGTGGGGGGGGGGAATAGGCATGAAGCATCAGTTCACAGACTTCTTTCTTATTTCTGAAATTATAACCCATGGAAAAAGTTTTTTTCCTTCTTTCAAATCAGCACTAAGGCCTTGGAATTTATAATTTAGACTTTTGGATCCCCAGGTTCATAGTCTTTATATGTAATTGTGGCCCACTTGTTTCATAATCCTAACCTTAACATGAAATTAGACTGTTGAAAGAAAAAGAGCCTTTATCTCAGGTGAGCGCCCCAGGGCCAACGGCCCTTTTGTTTTATGCAAAAAAGTACTGTAATTTGCAGGTGCCTTAGGTGAGCGATTTAGGACCATCATGGTCCTCTTGTCGGCTTTGTCTTTTTAGCTAGCCTGAGCACAAAGTGCTCACAGTGAGGTATTTTGATCGTCCTCTGTCCAGTATCCAGGGTGTGTCAACAATTTGAAAAAGATATCTCTTCCAAAATGGCTGGGCCAATTTCACCAAAATTTAGCAGAAATGTTTCGTGGGATGTGCTCTCTAAAAAAATTCAAAAGAATTGAAATCCGTTGAAAACTCTGGTTGCCATGGAAACAAAACTAAGATGTTAATAGATAATCTTTAAGAATTATCTCCTCCTGACCCTGAAGGTGTAGAGCCTTGAAATTTCGCATTAAGCATTGGTACATTGATCTCTTTCATAATTGCTAAACCATCACCTTGGGGATTGGGCTTATATAAATGAAGAAGGATTCTTAAAAGAAAATATCCTCCTAATTTTAACCAAATTTGGCAGAAATGTTCCTTAGGTGGTGCCCTTTAACAATACGTAACAAATTGCTAGAAGAATTGAAATCCTTGGAAAACTCTGGTTGCTATGGTAAAAAAACAAAACAAAAGGCATAGAGTCTTGATATTTCGCATAAAGCATCAGTACATTGACCTCTTTCAGAATTGCTAAAATCATCAACCTTTGGGCTTCAGGGAGGGAGTCCAAGGGGTGGGTTGGGTTAATATAGAAATAAAGAAGGATTTTAAAACAACATCTCCCAAACCACTAGTCTAATTTCAATCAAAGAATTTAAATCAGTTGAAAACTCTGGTTGCTATGACAACAAGAGTAGAATTTAAAAAAAAGAAAAATCATTTCCTGATGAGCTAGAATTTGAAGAATCTTGAATTTTGCATGAGACATCTGTACATTGACCTCTTTCAAATTGATAAAATTTCAGAGCCACAGGATGATTGGGCTTAAAATGGAATAAACAAGGCAACTCTTTCAAAACTATTATGCCAATTTTAACCAAATTTGGCAGAAATTTACCCTAGGTTGCCAGGTTTCAACCCTTGTCATGCTGAGTCCGGAATATTCCAGTTGTGGCAGGAGGTGTAGACCAAGATCAACATAAGTGCAGTCTGATCTTGATCTACACCCTCTGCTTGTACCTTTCCTGTCAGAGTTTTACTCTGGAATTGATTTCTAAAAGAAATATTAATTTTCAACAAGTTCTTTCAGTGCTTTCAGCCCTTTGATTTAACAGCAAATCAGCAAGGTAATTTATTCAGCATGCTAAGGGTTAATAAGTACTAAGGATTTGAAATCTGTAGAAAGTATTGGTTTGCATGGAAACATAAGTTGATTTTAGTTAATTTTAAAGGAGCCCTACTCCCGACCCAGTTAGCACTAGTCCTTGAAGAAAAAGAGCCTTATCTCAGGTGAGTGCCAGGGCAAAAAAGAAAAGTACTGTAATATGCAGATGCCTCAGGTGTGCTATTTAGGACCATGGTGGTTCTCTTGTTTCATGACCCTTTTGAGAACCACATAGACAATGAAGAAATTGCATATAGCAAGCAATTTCTTAATTGTCAACAATCTTTTCTAGCCTAAAGGCAAAGATTTTTCTAAATTTCACAAACTTTAAATTATCATCAAAAATATCTTTCAATCTGATGAATATTAACAATGTCTATCTTTGTAGTAATAAAACCAAATTATTCAGAACTGAAAATATAATATGTGGGAAAATATTGTGGGAAAAGGAGATATTGCTCTTGCCTTTTCTCAAAATATCTTGCACAAAGCCCTTTCCCATAATTTGACAAACAGAATAAAAAAATACTATGGAAGGTAATGTGAACAAGCCGGAAACTTCTTGATACAAGCAATTCATTTATTACTTTCCCACAATCTTTTGACCCCAGTAACATTACACTTAATCAATAAGCTGAAATACTTGTAACTTTTGTCTTCATTTATTTTTCACTTCAAATATGCCTTAATTCTTTCCCAAACAACCCTACTTTGTTACTACACTCACAAAAAAGCCTTGAAAAAAATTGTTAAAATGAAGTAATTTCTTTGATTATCCACAATGTTTTCTATCTAACAGGACAAATCTTTTAAAGTTTCACCACCTTGAAATCGTCATCTGAAACTTCTTTCAAATTGGACCAGTTTATAACTTGTTGTCTAGGAATTGGTTTAACCTTGTATGGTTCAGTAATCCATACTAAAGTCTATTTCTTTTCCAGATTTGGGACTGGAGGGTGAAGCAAAGAGTAGTTTTGTGGTCAATGAGAGCCCAGTTGAGGGGCGTTGCAGTATTGAGCCTCAGTCTGGTATAGAACTCAACACAGAGTTTACCTTGTTGTGTAAGGAATGGAGAGATGAGGTATTGAAAGTGGGTTCTTTTAGCTCGGCTGTTTTCGGAGAAAACCTGAGGTATTGCGATAGCCTTGGTGTCGTCATCGTGCAACAACTTTGACATTTTGTGATATCTCTGGTTCTTCTGAAGGCATTCACTTGAAACTTAGCACAACACATGTTCACTATCAAAAGAGGAACCTATACTATCAAGGGGATAACTCTAGATGCATTTCATGTGAATTATGCCCCTTTTTTGAGTTAGATTTTTTATCTACTATCCAACAGCCAAACGTAGACACCCGTACGCAGTGCTCTTGTTACTGAATACTGTAATAATCTGACCAATAGGTGTTGGGTTATCAATGAGAGTCCAGTTCCCTCGCAATTACCTTTTTTGACGCCAATCAAGAAAAACAATTTGGAAAACTGGAAAAAGAAGAAATTGCTTGCAACAATTTTCTTTCATTACCTAGAAAGTTGAAAAATCTGAAATTTCATTTACTTGAAATTGTTGTGTCTGTAACTCCTCCCAGTTAGGGCCAGTCTGAATTATTGACGTCTGGTAATGGGTCAAGAGTCTTTGCATTAAATAGCCTTAGACTGGTTCAGAACCAACATGGACTTTACTGTGTTGTATAAGGAATAGAAAGATGAGGTATTGAAAAAGGTATTTTTGACCTCCTCTGGATGAAAGCCAGCAGGCTGTTGTCATGGTGCTGTGTCCATCATGTGTACATGCATCCATACATAAACTT
Source organism: Fragum fragum (assembly GCA_946902895.1). Classification (NCBI taxonomy): domain Eukaryota; kingdom Metazoa; phylum Mollusca; class Bivalvia; order Cardiida; family Cardiidae; genus Fragum; species Fragum fragum. Next base: position 52,693,189 of record OX336377.1, read on the forward strand.
TTGGCTTAAAAATATTCTCATCAAAAAGTATTGCACAGATTTAAACTAAATTTCACAAGATGGATCTTGGTAGACCCTTTATCAGATTCCTCGAAAGAATTTTGATGGGTTAAAAAAACATGGCTCCTATGGGCAGGACTTAATTCTATATAATGGTAGATAGTGAAAACTTTGAAAATCTCCCTCCCAGAAACTAGTCTATTGATTTCAACCAAAATTTCACGAGAACGATCTTTTGGTGACCTTTTGTCGGATTCCTTCAAAGAATAATGTACTCTTAAAAATTATGGGTCATGGTCATAATGCAGTGGGTAGCGCACAGACTCCCAATCTTCATGTCATGGGTTTGATCCCTGCAGCGGCACATATCGCCGACATCTGTCTCTCACCATCGGAGTAGGATAGCAGCCAAAGGCTAGGAAAGGATGTAGTGGTAGTACTGGTGTGAGAAATACCAGGGATCCATAGTTAGGTGCTCAAGTTGCCAAAATATGACTGAAATACTGTTAAAAGAGGCGTTAAAACCCATTCAATCAATCAATAAAAACTATGGCTTTATTGGGTTGGGCAAATTCCATATATGTTATTTAGTGAAAATCTTCTACTAGATGATTGATTTCAATTAAACTTCATAGGAACTATCTTTTTGTGAACCTTTATTAGATATCTTGAAGTAATTTTCACAGGTTTAGAAATATTTCTTTGGAGGGTTTGTCAACTTTCAGCTAGAGATCACATAGTGATGTAAGGGAAATAATTGTTATTGCTTGACTAAGAGCTTTTAGACACCCCCAAGATAAAAAGCTTCTCAAAAACATTGTGGAAAATGGAAAAATTGCTTGTGACAAGCAATTTCTTAATTTTTCCACAATGATTTCTATCCAGAAAGTTGAAAAAATCTTAAATTTCATCAACTTTATATTGTCGTCTGCAATTCCTTTCAGTTCAGACCAGTCTAAAATATTGCCATCTGGTAATTGGTCAAGTGCCTTCTTATCTGTTGCATGAGGAATGGAGAGATGAGGTATCTCTGATTTGATTTTAAGCTCACCTGAGCACAAAGTGCGAGGTGAGCTATTGTGATCAATGGTTGTCCGTAGTCCGTCCGTCCGTCCACAATTTCTTTAAAAATCTTCTCCTCCTAAACAAGTTGGCCAATCAAGCTGAAACTTTGCAGGGATGTTCCTTGGGTGAAGTTCTTCAAAAGTTGTTAAAAAATTTCATTCCGTCAAAAACTCTGGTTGCCGTTGCATATGAAAATGGGAATCTTTAGTTATTCTTTAACCCTTGTCATGCTGTATAAATTACCTTTCTGAAATGCCGTCAAATCAAAGGGTTGAAGGCACTGATAGAACTTGTTGTTCAAAAATCCATATTTCTTTTAGAAATCAACTACATCAACAACTCTTGCATGAAAATAACAAGCAGGAGGTGTAGACTAAGATCAGCCTGCACATAAGTGCAGTCTGATCTTAGTCTACACCTCCTGCTAAAACCGGAATATTCCGGGTTCAGCATGACAAGGGTTAAATATCTTTAAAAATCTTCTCCTCCTAAACCAGTTGGCCAATCAAGCTGAAACTTTGCAGGGATATTTCTTTGGTGAAGTTCTTTAAAAGTTGTTAAAAGAATTTAATTCCGTCAATAAATCTGGTTGCCGCGGCATTTGAAAATGGGAATCTTTAGTAAATCTTTAAATAGCTTTAAAAATCTTCTCCTCCTGAACCAGTTGGCCAATCAAGCTGAAACTTTGCAGGGATGTTTCTTGGGTGAAGCTCTTCAAAAGTTGTTAAAAGAATTTCATTCCGTGGAAAACTCTTGTAACCGTGGCATTAGAAAATGGGAATTTTAGTAAATCTTTAAAAATCTTTAAAAATCTTCTCCTCCTTCACCAGTAGGCCAATCAAGCTGAAACTTTGCCGGGATGTTCCTTGGGTGAAACTCTTCAAAAGTTGTTAAATGAATTTCATTCCGTGAAAAACTCTTGTAATCGCGGCATATGAAAATGGGAAATTTTAGAAAATCTATTTTGTCTTTTTTTTTCACAGACTACGAGGCCAAAGGTGTTTATATTTTACATAGAACTTAATCATATGGTTCTCTACCAATCTTTTAAATATTTAATCTCTGGGGTCAAAAATGGCCCCGCCCCTGAGGTCCGAGGTTTGGAAAAATGCTTAATTTGACCAATTTCAAAAGACTTCACCTCTTAAACTATAATGTCTAGGATATTCATATTTGGTATGTAGCATAACTAGATAGGTTTGTACTATATCACCAAAAGTTGTCTTCCTCGGGTCAAAAAAACGCCCTGTACTAGGGGTCCAAAATTGGGAAAAACACAAAATTTGAGTATGCAAAAAAAAAAAAACTTCATTTTAAGGAGGAGGGCATTTACATTTTTGGTGAAGCATAGCCTGGCTGTTATCTATCAGTTTTGATTAAAATTATGCCTGTAGGTTAATAAACACCCCTTCCCTTGGTGTCCAAAGTTTGTAAAAATGCTCAATTATACCATGTTCAATAGTCTTTTCCTCCCAATCTACAAAGTCTAAGGCATTCATATTTGGTATATAGCATATCCAGATGGTTGTCTACCATGTTGGCTAAAATCTTAGCCCTGGGATAAAACATGGCACTGCCCCAGAGGTCAAAAATTTTGGAAAACACTCAATTAGAGCAACATCAAAAGTCTTCTCCTTCTGAAATATAAGGTGATGGGCATACATATTTAGCATGTAGCATGACTAAATAATTTTGTTCCATGTAACAGGAAAACATGCTCTTAGGATAAAAAATGTCTCTGCTCCTTGGGTCGAAAATTATGTAAATCGTATTGAAAAATATCCTGTTCTTAACTATAGGTTCCAGAGCATTTACATTAAAAACATAGGATAACATTATTGTTATCTACCATGTTTACATCCATGGTCCTTCCTAAGGCATCCAAAGATATGAAAAGCTGTCAATAAGAGCATGTTCAAATATTCTTCCACTCCTCATGTATAAGTTGTAATGCATTCTTATTGTGATTTATAGTACATCCAGATTGTTCTCTACCAAGGTTGCTAAAATTACACCCATTGAAGTTGCAGACAGTAATTAGAGTTTGATTGAAATCTAAATACAAAGAATTTCAGGTAGAAAACACTGTGAGAAATGGATAAATTGCTTGTCACTCCATTTCTCACTATGTTTTTTTTTCAAACCTGAGGGTGACAAATTCTTGGATAGTTTGGTAATGGATTAAACTATAAAGCCAAAGGAATTCAATCTTATTGTAAAGCATTACTGGATTGTTTTGTACAAAGCCCAAAATCTTATGTTTGTTTTTTTTATTTTGCTCAAGTTGTGTCTTTTTTATACTAAAAAGTACTGTAATATGCAGATGCCTCAGGTGAGCGATTTAGGACCATCATGGTCCTCTTGTTTTTCTATAGCATATGAGTCCACTTTCAACCATCTTTCAGTTAAGTCCTCGCTTGGTGCACCTGACAATGATTTCCAAGTAATTCTTGATAAATTCTAGAACAAAATGAGCCAACCAATACACTCTGCTTAAGCAAGCTGCTCATTGTTAGCTCACCTGAGTACAACAGGCTCAAGGTGAGCTATTGTGATGGGTTATTGTCCTGCATCCATCTGTCTGTCCGCCTGTCCATCTGTCCGTCCATATGTATTTATTAAAAAATCTTCTCCTCCTAAACCTTAAGGTGTAGAGATTTGATATTTGGTTCATATCATCACCTATTGACCCTCTACATTAATACTTCAAAGAATTACTGTACTCTTAAAATCAACCCTTTTCTGTGCGATCCCTGATTTTACAAAGGAAATCTTTGAAAACCTTCTCCTCCTAAACTATAAAGCTAAGAGCTTTGGTATTTGGTACATGTCATCACCTATTGCCCCTCTATCAAAATATCATAGAATGATAGTACTCTGAAATTAGCCAATTCCTGTGTGATCCCTGATTTTTACAAAGGAATAAAGAAGGAAACTTCAAAATCTTCTTCTCCCAAAGTATACGGCCTAGAGCTTTTATATTTGGTATGTATCATCACCTATTGACCCTCTACCAAAATAATTCATAGAATTATCATACTCTGAAAATTATCCCTTTTCTGTGGGATCCCTGATAAGGAATAAAGAAGGAAATCTTTGAAAATCTTCTTCTCCTAAACCATAAGGCCTAGGGGTTTATATTTTATTCTTAAAATTAGCCCTTTTCTGTGGGATCCCTGATTTTACAAAGGATTAAAGAAGGAAGTCTTTTAAAGTCTTCTTCTCCCAAACAATAAGGCCTAGAGCTTTGATATTTGGTTTGTATCATCACCTATTGACCCTCTACCAAAATACGTCAAAGAATTACTGTATTCTGAAAATTAGCCCTTTTCTGTGCAATCCCTAATTTAAGATAGGAATAAAGAATGATATCTTTGAAAATCTTCTTCTCCTAAACCATTAGACCTAGAGCTTTGATATTTGGTATGTATTGGATGTCTATACTTCAAAGCATTACCATATTCAGGAAATTAGCGCTATATAGTAGGATCATCAATATACCTTGAATTAATAGAGAAAATCCTTAAACATCTTCTCCAAAATAAATAGACAGAGGGCTTTGCTATTTTTATATATCATAAAGCCATGAAGCATACAACTCAGGGGAGCAATTTAGGACCATCAAGGATTAAACTATAGAGACAAAGGCATTCAATTTTATTGTAAAGCATTACTGGATTGTTTTGTACAAAGGCCAAAATTTTATATTTGTTTTATTTATTTTGCTCAAGTTATGTCTTTTTTATACAAAAAAGCACTGTAATTTGCAGATAGCTCAGGTGAGCGATTTAGGACCATCATGGTCCACTTGTTTTCATTTTGGAATAGATTAATTCAATAATATTCATTGGAACCCTATGTTTTTGGTATTTATTGCAATTGTATCATTAAGATAGATAATTTCAATAAGTACCTATAATGAAGGTTTGCAGATGAGAAATAATGATTTTATTTTGGCATCACCCTTTTTTATTTCGAGACCTCTTGGTCAAGCAGGAAATTCCCACTTGTCAATCAGAATTAACAAGTTGGTAATTACATGTTTTATGATTTCAGCATAAGCCGTTTATGTATGAAGTTGGATACAGAGAGGACCAAAATTCAGACATGATTTTGATATACAGGGGTGTAAACAACGATGTTTCATTCAAACTGCCCGCAGGCACCCAGAACAATGATCACAAAGGTAGGTATGTAGGCTATCTCTCATGACCACACAACCTCACAATTTTACATGTCTAAAAAAAGTTCTTTAAGACAACCATTTTGTCATTGATACATTATTTTTATATCCCGCAAAGCGAATGTTTTCGGGGGTATACTGGAATCAGCCTGTCTGTTTGTCTGTCCATGTGTCCATCGGTGTACAAAATACTACCAATTTTGTGTTGCAAACTCTTCCTTCAGTCTTGCTTCAATACCATTGAAACTTTATACAACCATATGTTGAGGTTTTGCAAGACACAATATTGAAGTCTTAATTCCCCCTGGTTCAAGAATTATCTCCCCTCGAACTCAGACATTATTTATGCTTTGCAGCTAATTATACTACAAATTTTGTGTCGGGAACTCCTCCTTTCTAGAAAAGCAAAGTCAGTAGCTATGTCCTTGTATTGTTAAAGCTCTCATTACACTGAAAGCACTTGCAGGGGTATTGAGTCATATACTGTGACAAGTTCTAGTTGATATTTGATTTCATTTTATCTATTACCACACAATTCTGCTTATGACACACAGAAGAAATATGTTTATGGAAACTTTAATGGAAAAGGAGAAGTTGCTTGTTACAATCATTATCTCCTTTTCCACAATATATCTATCTTATTTGACACTTATTTTCCAATTTTAGCACTCTTTAAAATGTTGACAGCATTTTTTCAATTTTGATCAATATTCTAAAGCTTTGTCATCCGATAATGGTTTAACATTTGAAAACAGAAATAATGATGGTACATAAACAGTACTAGTCTGGCTGCAAAACTCTTATTAGAAAGGGTTAAACCCATTCCAACACAAGCCTTCCTTTTTACACCCCTCAAGGAAAAGGATTCAGAAAATATAGTGAAAATGAAGAAATTGCTTGTATAAAGCAATTTCTTCATTTTCCACAATGTTTTCTATCCAAGCAGACCAAAACATTTAAAATTCCATCAACATGAACTTGTCGTCTGCAGCTTCTTTCAATTAGGATCGGTCTAAAATTTTGTTGTGTGGGAATGGGTTAAGTCATCCCAGGGCTAGACGTACCTATCTATCTAATTTACCCATTCTAACAAAATCCTGCTTTTTTATGCCCTTCTAGAACATAGCTTGAGAAAACATTGTTGAAAAGGAAGAAATCCCTTGTTACATGCAATTTCTTCATTATACCCCCCACAACGAAGTTATGGGGGGGGGGTTATACTGGAATCATTCCTCCGTCCGTCTGTCCGTCCGTCCGTCCGTGGACATAATTTTGTGTCCTCTTCTCCTCCCACATTTTTTGACCAATTTTGCTGAAATTTTATCAGGTTGTTTCCTATCATATGAAGTTGTGCACCTGCAATTTTCATCTTGATCCAGTCGTTAGTTTCAGAGTTATGCCATTTTGAACTTTTTAATGGGGGGGGGGACATAATTTTGTGTCCTCTTCTCCTCCCACATTTTTTGACCAATTTTGCTGAAATTTTATCAGGTTGTTTCCTATCATATGAAGTTGTGTACCTGCAATTTTCATCTTGATCCAGTCGTTAGTTTCAGAGTTATGCCATTTTGAACTTTTTAATGGGGGGGGGGGACATAATTTTGTGTCCTCTTCTCCTCCCACATTTTTTGACCAATTTTGCTGAAATTTTATCAGGTTGTTTCCTATCATATGAAATTGTGCACCTGCAATTTTCATCATGATCCAGTCGTTAGTTTCAGAGTTATGCCATTTTGAACTTTTTAATGGGGGGGGGGGGGGAGTAGTCAAGATTTAAAATTGCAAAACTCAGTAACCATAAGGGGAGTTACCAAATTTGGTAAGTAACATCATCTTGTATATATATATACATGTTTGACATCAAAACGCTGTAAGTCATTTACAATTAACAATTAACTGAACAATTCCGTCCTCTCTAATACTTGGTACATAGCTTTCAAGGGTCAGAAGTGTTGGAGAGTGAGACTTGCAAAAGAAAGACGCGATCGGGCTGAAAATATAATTACATACACAATTGCTACTTTTCCACTCCTACTTAAAAAGGGGTCATAAAATGCCCCTTCAAATTCCACTCCTTCATAGAAAAGCCTTTTTAGCTGTGTGGGGGGTATTCTCGTCAGCCCTTGAGGGCGACAGCTCTAGTTTCACAGTCACTTTCAATCCAGAAAGACCAAGATTTATTAAGATTTCATCAACTTGAAATTGTAACTTGTTTTTAATTGGACCAGTTTAAAATCTTGATTTTATAAGGACCTTTAGGGAAAAGAATCTGAAATCATTGGGAAAAATGAAGAAAATGCCATTAGTAAACAAATTCTTGGTTTGCAACATTGTATTCTACCCACCAAAATCTTAAGATTTTATTTACTAAAACTTTCATCTGAAGACTTGAACCCATTACTATACAATCATGCATTTTGATACACTGAGGAAAAATAGTTGTTTAAAACATTCTTGCAGAACAAGAAATTTCTTGTGACAAGCAAAACAATTTCTCTTTTTCTCATAATTTTTTATCCCTGTGCCATTTTTAATTCAGTTTTGTGATCTACTATTGAGTTAAACCATTATATTAGCTGTTTTCACATGTATAGGGAAGAAAAAGCATGCCATTTCATGTTCTGTTTGAGAAAAAGAATACCTCAATGATTTTAATAAAGATAAAAAAAGAAAATTAACGAAATCTAATTACTTATATTGGATTGCTAGTGGGAGCATGTTATTGAGTCTAAACGAAATGATACATGGGTGTGTTATAAACTTCTGTTAGCTACACTCAAACTTTAGATATGTATAGCCAATTTGAATTTATTAGCACATCTGACACCCCTTAAGAATCATAGTATTGAAAAGTACTGTAAGCCTAGCAAAGCATTGCTTTGCTCAGTAATTTTCTTTGTCAAACTTTATCATGATTAAGAAACGAGATTAAAGTAACCCCTTAAGAAAATAGAAATTGTAAACATTGTGGTAAATGGAGAAATTGCTTGTGACAAGCAATTTCTTCATTTTCCACATTGCTTTCTACCTAGTGAAATAAATATTCTATAATAATCAAAAATTTGAAATTGTCTTCTTCAACTTCTTCAAAGACTCTGATCAGAGTCATTTTCAACACGATATGCTCAAGTGAGCTAAAAATACCTAGGAAATGAACTTGCAGGCAGAGTTTGAAATATTCATGAAATACATAAGAACTACTTTTCATGGCGTAGGCATATAACAAATTTAGTAGGTAAGCCTCCAGTGGCAGTTTGCACTCGTTGAACTTTAAGATGACCTCAAAATTTTGTCTGTTAACTGACACATTGTTAGCTAAAAACAACTGGGTAAACATTGTGTATTATATTTTCCATGATGTTTATTACCAAGAAAGATGAAAAACTTTCATAAACTTTAACCCTTGTCATGCTGAACCTGGAAATATTCCTGCTTTGGCGAGAGGTATATGCTAAGATCAGCTAGCATATAAGTGCAATTTGCCATTAGTCTAAACTACCTGTTTGTCATTTTAATTTCAGAGTCATAGAATTTTAGTTAAATAACAAAAAATAATGACCCACATTGTCAGGCATTCCAGTAATTTTAGCGCTTTGATTTAAATGCAATTCTGAATAAGGATTTTATTCAGCATGATAAGGGTTTAAATGTTGTCTGCAGCATCTTTCAATTTGGACTTGTCTGAAGTTTTGTCATTTGGTAACTAGTGAAATGAAATAAAATGAAGTACTTGTTATATAAGCACCATACAATTAAAAAGGATCAATTGCTATTATGTTTTCATCAGTACAATGTTTTGTAGCCTTAGATGAGGCATCTAAGTAAAGTAAAACACATTTCTGTATTTAGCTCACTTGAGCACAAAGTGCAAGGTGAACTTTTGTGATCTGTCATTGTCCGTATGTATGTCTGTCCACAATTTCTTAAGAGATACTACTTTTCCTATACCAGTAAGTTGATCAAGCTGAAACTTGGCAGGAATGTTAACTGGGTTTACAAAAGTTGCTAAAAGAATTAAATCCATGAAAAACTTTGGTTGCCCTAGCATTTGAAAATGGGAAATTTTAGTCTTTGAAAATGCCACAGAGGTCCAAAGTTATAAAAAAAATTCTTTTACAGCAAGTTAAAAGGCTCCAAAAATACTATAAGGCCTAGGGAATTCATATTTGGTATGTTGCATTACTGGATGGTTTCGACAATTTTACTTAAGATTGTTCCCCTAGAGTAAAAAACAGCCCTACTCTATGGGTCCAAAATAGGGAAAAATGAAAATCTTGAGTATTTTTCATGAATTTATTCTTCTTCACTATAAGGCTAAGGGCATTTATATTTGGAATGTAATATAACCTGACAGTTATATACCAATTTTGATGAAATAATGCCTGTAGGGTCAAAAACAGCCCTTCAGTAGGTGTCCAAACTTTGGGAAAAGCTCAATTAGAGTATGTTCAAAGTCTTCCCTTCCCAATGTTTAGAGTCTAAGGCATTCATGTTTGATATATAGCAAAACCAGATAGTTCTCTATCATGTTTGATAAATTAGATCCCTGGGGTAAAACATCATTCTACCCTAGATATCCAAAGTTTTGAACAAAGCTCAGTTAGAGCAAATTCAAAAGTTCAAAAGTCTTCTCTTGTCTGAAATATAATGTGTAAGACATTCATATGTAGTATTACTAGTAGGTGTTTTTTCACTGTTTTACTTAAAATTATGTCCCTAAGGCTAAAACCAGATCTTTCCCTGGGTTTCAAAATTGGGGAAATCTCTCAATTTAAGCAAATTAGAAAACAATCTTTTTACTATAAAGGTTAGGGCATTTCTATTTGGAATCTTACATAACCCAATAGTTATCTGCAATTTTTGTTGGAATTATGCCCCAAGGATCTAGAATAGCCTTGATTAAGGGATCAAATTTCAGAAAACACTCAATTAGTGCAAGTTTATGTTTCCTTCTCCTATAAACTATGAGGCCCAGGACATTCATTTGTTTTGTACCATAACCAGATAGTTATGTACTAACTTTTTAAAGCTGCCATCAAGCACAGTCAGTATCAGACTCCCAATCTTTAATCACAGAATGTCATGGGTTCTATCCCCGGAGGCAGCACATATCCTTTCTGACATTTGTCTCCCACCAATGGGCAGATAATCGTAAACCTGAGTGGAATAGCAGCTGGAGGCTAGGAAAAGATGTAGAGGTAATACTGGTGTGAGAAATACCAGGAATCCATTGTTAGGTGCTCAAGCCGCCGTAATATGACTGAAATACTGTTAAAAGAGGCGTTAAACCCCAATCAACCAACCAAGTTTTTAAAAAATATGCCCATTGGATTGAAGATAGGTTTAAATTATTTGAATCCAGTTACACCTTCTGTACACCAAAAAGTTCTTGCTGCCATACAATTCAGGTGAGCAATTTAGCAACATTATAATCCTTTTGTATAATTCTGCAGTCAACGTGAGGTGAGCACTTTAGGACTAATGGCCCTCTTGTTTAAAAGGACATAATGATTTCCTGTTTTGCAAAACCTTAGACTTCTCCAAATTCAGAGGATTTGCAGAGGACAATAAGAAAATGATTTTATTCGACAAATATTCATTCAAAAGAGTAGAAAACATTGTTGAAAATTAAAAAATTGCTTGTTACAAGCAATTTATTCTCTTTCCACAATGTTTTCTCAAGTATAATAATTAAGGGATGAAAAAAAACATGGATTGAATGGGAAAAGGGTTAAAGCAGCTTTTGATCAATCTTTCTGTTACATCAGGGTGAATGTTAGTTTATTCATGGTCAACATCATTACTAGATTAGAGCTCTGGTATGTCTTGCTCAAAGACCTATATATTGGTGGTATGGTTGTAAATCAGAATCTTTGCCTTCAATTTACCTGACTGAGCTTTAAGTCTGCGATAACCAATGCATTTGGTAAATGGTTAAACACATTCCCATCAAACCCCCTTTAATGGACGCCCCTAATAAAAAAAGGTTTTACAATCAATAAATTGCTTTTTAAACTCACCAGAGCACTAGTGCTCAAGTGAGTTATTGTGATCACCTTTTGTCCAGCATCCATCCGTCGTCCATCAACAATTTTTTTTAACAACATCTCCGACGAAACTTATGGGCCAATTTGAACAAAATTTTGCAGATATGTTCCATAGGTGGTCCCCTCTAAAAATAGCTAAAAGAATTGAAATCTATTAAAAACTCTAGTTGCCATGGCAATAAAAGTGAAATTTTAAAATAATCTCTAAAAATCTTTGACTCCTGACCCAAAAGGCGTACAGCCTTGATATTTTGCATGAAGCATCAGTTAATGGGCCCCTACCGATATACGGAGTTCTCCCGAAAATTGCCCTTTAATTATCTCCCTTAATTCTACTGGGTAGTTCCGGTTTAAATTTCAACAAAGAGTATATAAGGGCTGAGACTAAAAGCGTCTGTTTTGGAGAGAATTAATTATTTTTTCGATATTTCACACATAAGAATATTGAGTATTTTTGTAATAATTATAGATTATGAAAATGTTTTGGTAGTTTTTATTTACGTTGACACGTTATAATCGTCTTCCCGTCCGAGTTTCATCCAGTTTTCATATTCTACTTCTCATTTTCGAAACAAAATTAGCAAAAGTGTCCTTCATGGTGAATTGTTCCTTTTATTTCCTTGGCTTGAGAATATCTATTAAAACGTGCAAACAGACAAAACAACAACGGGGGAAACAAAAGTATCGCGATAAAAGGAGTATTTTTTCAAGGAATTTCTCCAAATCTGTGCGATCCGTTAATTTTTATACAAATGGATTCTAATTTTTCGTCTGTATCCTATTTCGTTTTGAGATTTTTTTATCTACAATGGTTTAAATGGTAAGTTAATCTTAAGAATTATCGATGTCCGTCCATAAACTCCTGTTTTAATCCAAGTAACTTACACGTTTTGAATCGGTATCTTTGATTACGCAATAGTCCACGGGTGGTATCCGGAAATATCTCATAACGATCGGCTATTTGCTTTGATTTTCACACGACTGTCCAGATGTCCTTCTTTTGACTAATTAACAAGGGAGTCAATTGACTTATATTATTTGGAATTTATCTAGTTCTTAAGATTGATTGATGTTTTATCTTTCTGTCAATATATTATATGCAAACTGATGTGGTTGGGTCCCTAAGTAAAAGTACACTACCATAGGTTAAATGCTCCCATTTTGCGTAGAATCAGATATTTTTTCAGAATTTGATGCAGAGAAATGTTGAGTACTCTTAAAATACTCTTAGAATATGGAATTGATGTGGTAGTTTATATTAACGTTGACACGTTTTAATCTTTTCTCTCTCCCGACCTAGGAACCAATTTCATTCTCGTCCAGTTTTCATATTTTACTTCTCATTTTCGAAAAAAAAAATAGCAAAGGCGTCCTTTGTAGGAAATCATTGCGTTTACTTCTTTAACTTTAAAAGACTTATTAAAACAAGGAAACCACACGACAACAACCAAGAATAACAATATTGCGATAAAGGGTACTTTTTACGCCGAATTTCTCCACATCTGAAAGATCCATTATTTTCGGTACACATGGCTATTTAAAATGACGTTCGTATCCTCTTTCGTTCTGAGATTTTTTCTTCTGTAAAGGGTTAAATGGTAAATCAAATTTGAAAGTTAACGATGTCCTCTCATAAACTGCTGTTTTAATCCAAGTAACTTACACGCTTCTGATCGGTATCTCTGATTGCGTAATAGACCACGGGTGGTATTTTGGATATACACTGGATATATCTCATAATGATCGGTTATTTGCTTTTGATTTTCACCCGATATCCCCTTATTACAAGTAACAAAGGAAGTCGTTTGCTATTCCCTCTAATTCTAAGGAAAATACGAGTTTGTACATTTTAAATAGGATTATAAATGCAAGAGGTAAAGGAAATCTATTCTAAAACGTTTCTCATTTAGAAAAAAATGGAAAAAATGTTTAAGTAAGAAAAATATGAAAAAAAAGTTTAAGATCACTTTTTTACAACAAAAAGATTTGAATATTTAGTATATATACATTGTATCATATATATCATTGCATGATATATCTCAATATAGTAATAAGAATTTGGTTTCAACTAAATGGATTAAAACGCTCAAAAAGATTGTCTTAGTTTGATCTTTGTAACACTTCTTACGGTCATCTCTTTTATATTTCCACTTTTTATTTCTCAAATACTTAAATACATGAAACGATATATAAAAAAATAAATTAATAAATTCAGCAGGGTAGAAATACTGTGGAAAAGGAAAAAATGCAACCGAAAAATACACTTTCATACCGGCTCATTTACGATTATAAACACGTAAAACGTCACTTAACTGTAAAGATTAAGCTCAGCTGTTAAAATAAAGTAGTCTCTAGATCATATAGGGTTTTAACATTGATGACACATAGTGAGATCTTGCAACAACGTGTTAATATTTTCGATACCGATATCATAGATTTTTTCACCGGAACTACCCAAAGATTTAAGGGAGGTCACTCTAATACTAAAACTAAGCGGAGTAACTCTGGATATCGGTAGGGGCCCATTGACCTCTTTCAAAATAGCTAATTTAATCATGAACATCAGGTCTCAAGGGGCGAAGCCCCAGGGGGTAGGGGGGTTTATATAGAAATAAAGAATGATTTTTAAATGACATCTCCTCCCAAACTAGCCGCCGTCATAGCGCAGTCGGTAGCGCACCAGACTCCTAATCTTCAATCATGGGTGTCATGGGTTCGATCCCCGGCGGCGGCAAATATTCTTTCCGACAATTGTCTCTCACCAATGGGTGGATAATCGTAAACCTAAGTGGGATAGCAGCTGGAGGCTAGGAAAGGATGTAGTGGTAGTACTGGTGTGAGAAATACCAGGAATCCATTGTTAGGTGCTCCAGCCGCCGCGATATGACTGAAATACTGTTAAAAGCGGCGTTAAACCCAATTCAATCAAAAAACCTCCCAAACTAATGGGCTGATATTTAAATTTGGATGAAGTATCAGTATATTGATCTTTTTCAAAATCATGATTCTCCAGGGGCAGAGCCCTCGCGGGATGGGTATAGGCATGAAGCATCACTTCACCGACTTCTTTCTTATTTCTGAAATAATAACCCATGGATCCAAAGGGAGGAAAAAGTTTTCTCCTTCTTTCACATTTTCCCTAAAGCCTTTGAATATGTAATTTAGACTTTTGGATTCCCAGGTACATAGTCTATAATATGCAAAAAGCTCACTTGTATCATAATCCTAACCTTAACATGAAATTAGACTGTTGAAAGACATAGCCTAGAATTTCATGAACTAAAACTTGTTTTCTGCAACATCTTTGAATTTGGACCAGTCTAAATTTCTGTGACCTGGTAATGCATTTAAAGCGGTATTTCTTTGCATGACAACTGCAAGTTTTCTTTAATAACCAATGTGTCCAGTAAATGGTTTTAAAGTGTTTGGTAAATGGTTATGGAGTAAAAGGATTATTGTAAGTGTGTTGATGTAAACTGATACCTGAACAATCTAAATCCAGTTACAAACTTATCAAGGTATCTAAATTACATGTAAATTGAATGGTTATTGAAAGTAGAGCTTGGCCATTGAGGATACACACTACTTTGTTTAATTGATTTGTTAAACTACTTCCAGGCTTGAGAATAATTGATTGTTAGAAATTGAAGATGGCAAAATGGAAACTGAGAAAAACTGAAATTTTGTCTTTGCAAGGAATCAATGGAATCTTGAAAATAAAGATAGGGTTTAACACCACTTGTAACAGTATTCCATTTATATCACCACTGCTGCTTCATGTAGGATAAGGCCTTGGAGAAAACAACCATTCTCTTCAAACATAACTCATTACAAGATGACTGGTCAATTTGTAGAAGCTGCAGACAACATTTCTGGGATTATTTTTACTTGCTGGTTGAAAAGATAGGCATTTATAGGATCAACCATGGCGTCCAGGTGGGCGCATCCAGTTTTTTGTCTGGTGCATATCTGTTGAACCTTATGTCTGATTGAATTGGAACTTGGCAATTGTATTCATTGCATGATTATAGAGTGCAGTGCATAAGAACCACAACTCTTATTTGTTGAATTATTGCCCTTTGTTGTTTTTCAGACTTGAATTTTGTCCGTAGCATTTCTTTGAAAGTATGATAACTATGATCATGAAACTTCATGATCACAATAACATGCAAAAGAACCATAACTCTACCTTGCCAGTTTTTGCCCTTTGTTGTTTTTCAGACTTTTATTTAGATCCCCTTCCCTAGTGGACATCAAGCAGTGTGACAATTGGGCACCTTGTTCAAAGTGAAAAGTATGAATTAACAAGTGTCACATTTTTGACTGAAATATCTTGATATTTAGTTTGAATGTTGGTCAAGTTCAATATTGGGTTGTATACGGCAAAAGAGTAGGTCACTAGGTCCAATCGTTTAAAAATCTGGTGCGCACTTTAGAGGCCAAATGTAGGGCAGAAACATTTGAATATTTGGTCAGAATGTTTGTTTCCATAGTATCTTGGTTAAGTTGGATATTGGGTCACATAGATTCAAAAACTAAATCACAAGGTCAAATCTTAGGAAAACCTTGTTTGCACCCTAGAGACCATATTTTTTGTCTCAAATATCTTGATATTTGTTCAGAATGTTTACGTCCATTAATTCTTTATCAGAATTTATATATATGATGATATGGGGTCCAAAACTAGGTCACTCCGCTAAACATCAAGAAATGATTGTGTGCTCTCTAGAGACCACATATTTTGCTTGATTGCCTTCCTATGGGGTCAATATGTTTGTTGTCATATCTCAGCCAAGGGCACATAAATTCTGAATCTTTGTAAGAATTAGTTTTCATTTCTGATTTCTTAAGCAAGATATTGCTCACAGGTAACTTTTGATGGAAATTAGGTCACTGACATTTTGATTACTTCTGCAGTCATTGATTCAGGTGAGTACTTTAGGGCAAATGGCCCTCTTGTTTGTTTGTGTTTAGATCAAAGGTCAGTTTTGTCCTCGAACGTTTTTTAAACCCCCCAAAGGGAGAGCATAATTATAGCCACCCCTTTGTCTGTCCATCCGTCCGTCATTCCCTCCATCCGGAGCGATTTCTCCATAACCCTTGGACCAAATCAAATGAAACTTACCATGTGAACTCCCTATGATATAATGCCGATGTATTTTTCCCGGCTTTTGGATTTGAGGCCTCATCACGGAAAAATATAATTCTTCTTAAAATTCTCCTAGTCTAATGGTCAAAATTTTATGAAATTTCATTATTATTTGAGTAGCAAATCAGATGCCCTCGACCATAAACTATTTGAAATTTGCTGAAATAAGATGCGTCATGGAAATAGGGCGCTTAATGTTTTTAAGCTCTCCATTTCTCCACAACAAAGTTACATTGGCCTTAACTTTTGATTGATAAGAGATATAGCCTTCATATTTCACATGTGCATTGTTTATGACAAAGCCTTTCTGTTGGTACTAAGGTCAACATCATCTGTCAAGGTCAAGGTTGTTTCTCAAGGTCAAAATTTATAAAAAATTACCTTTTCATTGTCCATAAATTTACAATGGTAAGTTATACGGCTTTCATATTTCACATGTGCATTGCTTATGACATGACCTTTCTGTTTGAACTTATTTCAAGATCATTTCTCAAGGGCAAAATTTCGAAAATCTTAACTTAACCTTGTCAATAAGTTTAAAATTATAAGTAAAATAGCCTTCATATTACAAATATGCATTGCTTATAACATGATCTTTCTGTTGGAATTAAGTTCAAGGTAATTTGTCAAGGTCATTTCTCAAGATCAAAATTTTGAAAATTTTAAATTTAACATTGCCCATAAGTATACAATTGTAGGTGATATAGCCTTTGTATTTTAAATGTGCAATGCTGATAACATGACCTTTCTGTTGGTACTAAGTTCAAGGTCATTGGTTAAGGTAAAGGTCATTTCTCAAGGTCAAAATTTGAAGAATTTAACTTAACATTGTCCATAATTTTAAAATGGCAAATGATACAACCTTCATATTTCAAATCTTAATTACTTCTGACAAGACTTTTCAGCAGATACCAGAATCAAGGTCATTGGTCCAGGTCAAGGTCAAATTGTCAAGGTCATTAATTTTCAAATATACCTCCTCTACCAATTGCCAAAATTTCTTGTCACTTTACATAAATGATGTTGTTTATTAAGTAGGGGTGTAACGATAGATCGATAGGTCGATGTATTGTGATAGTGACAGTCACGATATCGATGTATCGATTGCAATTCCCTGATATCAATAACTATCGCGATTGTTTGTTCAAATATCGATAGTTTCGATAGTAAATATGCAAAGCATACTTACACATAAATTCAATGTTTTCTTGATCTCTTGGGTTAAAATAGAGAGAGCGAGAGAGAGAAAGGGGGAAAACAAGTTATCCTACTTTCAATTTCTATCACGTGATAGGCACGTTTGATTTTTTTTTTCTTCCATACTCCTTTTTTGTTTAGGAATTGATTTTTAACTTTCGATTTACAAAGTGAAAATGTTCTCAAAAATCCAAAAGCATGTTAAGTTAAGACTTGTAATCAATGTTTTATGAATTCTCAGAGCTTGAATCGTCGAAAAAATAAAAATAAGACAATCATAAATCATATTCGATTGATTACGATAATGAATTACTTATTTCGAGCACACTAATCGAGTTATTCTGTTTTGCGTATTTATGTTGTCTGACATGGCCACAAATTTGGAGATAGTGAAACACAAAGGCGGAAAGGCCCATGTTTTGGACCATTTTGGGACTATTTTGGCTTCGTAAAGGAAGGTGAAAACATTGATAAAAAGAGAGTCACCTGTAGACTATGCTATCTATACAGATCAACATAGAAAATAAGCAAAGTAACATATACCGATAGTATAGTGATATATTGCGATTGATTTCTGACGATAGTGATAGTATCACGATATCAATACTGTGATAGTAAAACTATCGCGATAGTGATTTTCTTAGCCGATAGTCAGCCCTATTATTAAGTGTCTTAGGTTATGTTTATTTCAATTTTTGACTCAATGAACCTTACCATGCTAAAGGGGGGCTTAATGCCATGTAGTTGTACATTTTTGCATATTTCCTACTCTAAAATAAATCAGTCTATTGTTATGACTACTCAAGTTAGAGTCTTCATCTTTTGTATTTAGACATTTTTCATTGATAACTTTGATAGTTAAGATAAAATATTTAACCCTTTACCTTATAATAATATCGAATTTTACTAGAATCAGGTCTGTGAAGCCAAACAGATTCCTTCAATGTTTGTCAAACTTCCAAATTCTTTGTGACCTGAATTCTCAAACTTTAATTGCTTTAAATAAGTTTTTTGTTCAATAATCAGGCTTATAGTTTTGTGACAAAGCCTTATTTGGGGAGCATAAACTAAGTAAGTGCAGCTGTAGTTACAATATTTAACTTGCCTGACAACAATTGAGCTTTCTTTATAGGTCCCAGACCATGTCCCTGGTCAACAGGTCGAGTGTCTGTTTCTCAATATATTGATCTTGGTTCTTTTATTCACCCACTTTATCGGCATGCGTATTGGTGTATTCTCTGGGAAGAGAAATCAGTAGGATTTAATATAAGTTGTAAGAATTTGTTTCACAATCAACATCAAATTGATAGGTTTAAACCAAACTTAACCATATATATTACAAGCAAACATTCTTTAACCCTTTCCTGTTTCCTGAAATTTTAGACTGTTACGAATTAAATGAAGTTGCAGACGACTAATAAAATTGGATGCTATATGAAATGAAACCATCCTATGTGGTAGAAAATATTGTTGAAAAAGGAGAAATTGCTTGACACAAGCAATTTCTTCTTTTCCACACTGTTTTCTCAAGTATAAAATAGCAGCAACGTAAAAGCACGGGTTTGTACAGGAAAGGGTTGATGGCTTGTTCAGACTATCTTTGTGGAGGTCAGCTATGTTCTAACTTGATATCAGCAAAACAAACTCATTTTAGGGAGATCTACACTTATTTGAAACCCAATAAATGAGAAAGGGATAAAGGTTTAGATGAAAGTTACCATTATGATGCTGTAAGGCAAGTTTTAACAAGTTTGCTTTCACATCAAGGGGACCATTGTTATTAGCATGGGAGGTTGAAATCTTTCTCTAAATGTCCTATTTGTTTCAAATTACTATGAAATGAAAGTCATGTAAATTTAATGATTTTTAATGAGAAAATAAATTGTTGGCTACAGATTTTGGTGATAAACTTATTACAGGTCATGGATTTGAGCGAAATCTTAACCTTATATGGAATTTTAATACCTTTGCAATTATAATACCCTTTTGTAAAATGAGAATTTACCTAGCCTCAACAATGTTGCATTAACCACTTACCAGACAATGAATTAGTATACTGGTCCACATTGAAAGAAGTTGCAGATGTTATTTTAGAGAGGGTGTAAATTCAAAAAGTAAGTATCAAAATGAGCTAGAAAATAGAAATTTCTGCTTTCCTAATTCGGTTTTCCAAAGCTTTTTCTTGAGCATATGAATAGATAATGGGCTAATATTTGTCTTGCTGAATAAAATTCTTTTCAAAATTGCATGAAAATCAAAGGGATACAAGCATTGAAACTACTAGTTGTGGATCAATATTTATTTTGAAATTGAGTCTTTTAAACAACTCCATTTTAATGGGGACTAACAGATTTTGTAGACTAAGATCAGACTGCACTTTTGTGCAGGCTGATCTTTGTCCTGTGATACAAGAATATTCCGGTTCAGCATGACAAGGGTAATTAATTATCAATTGTCAGATGAGAAAATTTAGACTGGACTAATTTTTAAATTTCAAAGCATGTAAGTAAGTGCACAGTATTTTCTCAAACCTCTTGTTTTATAAAAAAAATCAGGATTGTAAGAACTTTAAACCTTACTATGTTATCCATTCTTAGCTCACCCACACAATCACACTTTTTGACGCCCCAAGAAAAAAACACTTTGAAACATCGTGGAAATTTGACAAAAGTTGCTTATTACAAGAAATTTCTTCATTATCAACAATGTTTACTACCCAAAAAGTTATATAAAAAATCTTCAACTTAAATTTGTGGTCTGTAGCATCTTTGAATTAGGACCAGCCTTAATTAATGTTGTCTGGTAAAGGGTGAATAGACATGCAGTCTTTATTGTTTAATTGTTCTTTTAAAAATATAAAGAAAGGGAAAAATAGTTTGTGTTCATGTAACCTTTTGATTATGAAATAGTTTGGGGAATTTTGTTTCATAGTGATTCTAGGTGATGGTTAAAAAACCTATTATGTTCTTAATTAAGGTATCTAATCATAATGTCATCACTTGACATTTCTCTGTGAAATCCATATTAAGGTCTTTTTGAAAAAAAGACATCATCATTAGGAACTTTCCTGGCATTTATTCCATTCCCACATAAGAGAGAATATCTAGTGTAACAAAAAATGGAAAATTCACCTACATTATATACATTGCTTGGTAAGATTTTCCAGCCTGTGCCCCCCTTCCCCTTTACATACACACACAAAAAATTCATTAATTACCCCCCAAGAAATAAAGAACAAGTGGTAACAGAAAATTGGGAAGGTTAACAAGTTGCTGTATGTCTGATAACATTTAAAGGGATATCTTTTATTAGTAAAAAGTCATAAATGATGACTGACATTGTCATGTTCTCATATCAAAATCATATATATCTTAAGCACCTTCATACATTACAAGAGGACAAAATTGTAGATGAGTCCGAATTGAAAATTGTTGCTAACAACAGTTTCAATTTAACCCTTTTCTGTTTTGCAAAATTTTAGACCTGTCAAAATTCAAAGGTTTTGCAGACAAAAATTTTATGTGGATTAAACTTGAAAAATAACCATTTAATAGGGTAGAAAACATTGTGGAAAAAGAACTTTTTTTTCTACTGTGTTTTCTAAATCATAAACTCACAGGGATGTTGAAACCAGGGATTAAACAGGAAAGGCTAATAGAATTGTAATAATCTCTGTCTTTATGTGGTAAATGTAGACATCATGATTGTGTAAAAAACAATTTATTTATCTTCCACATTGTTTTCATAATATTTTTTTCTTGGTGGGTTTTTATGCAAATTTGTTAACAAACTGTAGTATAACTGATTACAAAAATCCAGTTAAAGGTCACGAATCATTATTTACATTCAATTGAATTTCAATAATTTGAAGAAAACCCATCAACAAAAGACAAAATTTTAGACTGGTCTAAATTAAAAGATGATTCAGACTACAGAATATATGAAAAACTTTGTCTTTATGGGTAGGAAAATGGATTGTAACTTGTAACAAGCAATTTCTTTAAATTCTACAATGATTTTGCTGCCGTCATAGTGCAGCTTGTAGCGCATCATAATCCCAATCTTCAATCAGGGGATGTCATGGGTTCAATCCCAAGCGGCGGACATTTGTCTCTCACCAATGGATGGATAATCATAAACCTAATAGGATAGCAGCTGGAGGCTAGGAAAGGATGTACTGGTAGTACTGGTGTGAGAAATACCAGGAATTCATTGTTAGATGCTCCAGCCACCACAATATGACTGAAATACTATTTTCAGTGGCGTTGAACCGTCAATCAATATACAATGTTTTTATCTGCCTCCATGTAATTGCAACAGGCATATAGATATGTGAGTGTGTTGATGTGTGGATGGATATGTTTGTGGGCGTGGTGTTAGTGTGGGTGTGTGCATGGGTATGTTTGTGTTGATGTGTGGATGGATATGTTTGTGTTGATGTGTGGATGGATATGTTTGTGTGCGTGGTGTTAGTGTAGGTGTGTGCTTGGGTATGTTTGTGTTGATGTGTGGATGGATATGTTTGTGTTAATGTGTGGATGGATATGTGTGTGTTGATGTGTGGATGGATATGTTTGTGTCGATTTGTGAATGGATATGTTTGTGTTGATGTGTGGATGGATATGTTTGTGTTGATGTGTGGATGGATATGTTTGTGTTGATGTGTGGATGGATATGTTTGTGTTGATGTGTGGATGGATATGTTTGTGTTGATGTGTGGATGGGTATGTTTGTGTTGATGTGTGGATGGGTATGTTTGTGTTGATGTGTGGATGGGTATGTTTGTGTTGATGTGTGGATGGATATGTTTGTGTTGATGTGTGGATGGATATGTTTGTGTCTATGTGTGGATGAATATGTTTGTGTTGATGTGTGGATGGATATGTTTGTGTTGATGTGTGGATGGATATGTTTGTGTCGATTTGTGGATGGATAAGTTTGTGGGCATGGTGTTAGTGTGGGTGTGTGGATAGGTATGTTTGTGTTGATGTGTGGATGGATATGTTTGTGTTGATGTGTGGATGGATATGTTTGTGGGCATGGAGTGTGGGTGTGGGATGGGTATGTTTGTGTTGATGTGTGGATGGGTATGTTTGTGTGCGTGGTGTTAGTGTAGGTGTGTGGATGGGTATGTGTGTGTTAATGTGTGGATGGGTATGTTTGTGTCAATGTGCAGATTGGTATGTTTGTGTTGATGTGTGGATGGATATGTTTGTGTTGATGATAAGATGTAAATGTTTGTTGGCATGGTGTTAGTGTGGGTGTGTCCGATTCTTGTCACTAGCATCATCTTTTTCATTGATAGATGGATTTCAAAAGAACTTGGCACAGTTATTCCCCTTCAAGTGTACTAGTGTCATGCGCACATTTTTGTTGAATACTCCCTTAGTTTTAGGTCACAACTGAAGGTCATATGACAAGCAATCATGCAATGGCATCTGTGTCTTTTATACACATTTCTCAGTTTTGTTTTTAATGATCATGAAAAAGTAGATGTAGTGGGTCAAAGAGTTAAAGAAATGCCAAAGAATAGTGTATTAAATTCTAACCAAAATATTTAAGTCTATATTATATTTTACAATGTATTGTAAAGATGTTACTAGAATAGACTTTGAAAATGATTATTGGTTGGAAAAATCCATCAGAAAATCCATTTTGTTAAAACTAGGATAACAGTAAATAGGGAGAACTGTAATTTTCTCACCCTGGCATTTCGTTTTTGTAGACTTCTAAATGTCATGTAGGAAAATAGGCAGAATAAAAAGATGTAATTTTGATGCGTAATTTACAAGAAATTGTGATACCTGTATTTATGTTTGCAAAACTTTTTTATAGATCCTGATTAAAAAAAACATACAAATAAAAAACAACCAGCTTGTTGGAACATGGGGGTGGGGGCAGTGGGAAAAAGAGGGGGGGGGGGGGCTAAGCTCCCATACCCACCAATAATTTTGATAAGAATGGAAAATAACAAATCATTTTGTATTGGTTTGTACATATCCACCAGAATTTCCCAAATCTTGTTAACCCACCCACCAATCTTGAAATATTCCAAGTAAACCGCCCAAATCTTGAAATAATCCAAGTTAACCACCAAAATCTTGAAATATTCCAAGTTAATCACCAAAATCTTGAAATATTCCAAGTAAACCACCCAAATATTGAAATATTCCAAGTTAATCACCCAAATCTTGAAATATTCCAAGTTAATCACCCAAATCTTGAAATATTCCAAGTTAATCACCCAAGTCTTGAAATATTCCAAGTTAATCACCCAAATATTGAAATATTCCAAGTTAATCACCCAAATCTTGAAATATTCCAAGTTAATCACCAAAAAATTGAAATATTCCAAGTTAATCACCCAAATCATAAAATATTCCAAGTTAACCACCGAAATCTTGAAATATTCCAAGTTAATCACCCAAATCTTGAAATATTGCAAGTTAACCACCCAAATCTTGAAATATTCCAAGTTAATCACCCAAGTCTAGAAATATTCCAAGTTAATCACCCAAATCTTGAAATATTCCAAGTTAACCACCCAAATCAAGAAATATTCCAAGTTAACCACCCAAATCATGAAATATTCCAAGTTAATAACCCAAATTTTGAAATAATCCAAGTTTGATAATAATTACCACCCATCTTGAAATATTCCAAGTTAACCACCAAAATTTTGAAATGTTCTTAGGTAACCACCCAAATCTTGAAATATTCCAGGTTAACCACCCAAATCTTGAAATATTTCAAGTTAACCACCAAAATCTTGAAATATTCCAAGTTAACCACCCAAATCTTGAAATATTGCAAGTAAACCACCCAAATCTTGAAATATTCCAAGTTAACCACCCAAATCTTGAAATATTCCAAGTTTGATAATAATTACCACCCATCTTGAAATATTGCAAGTTAACCACCCAAATTTTGAAATATTGCAAGTTAACCACCCAAATTTTGAAATTTTCCATGTTAACCACCCAAATCTTGAAATATTCCAAGTTAACCACCTAAATCTGGAAATATTCCAATTAAGCCACCCAAATCTTGAAATAATTCAAGTTAGCCACCCTTATGTCTTGAAATGTTTCCTTCTGAACAAAGAGCAAGGACAATATTACATTATATAGCACAATTTGTTATTTGGCTAGTGTTGTTTATTAAACCCATTTCCACACAATCAGACTTTTTACAGCCCCTAAGAGAAATGTGGAAAATACAGAATTTAATGCTTGTTACAAGAAATTTCTTCATTTACCGCATTGTTTTCTTGCCAATATCTATACAACTGTTTTGGATTTTGAAAAAGTAAAATTTTGTCTTCTAGTAATGGGCTAAAGGAATATTATGATGTAGTATTGATTGGACATCTTGTATTGCATCCAATTTATGTCAATTGGTATCGGCGCCCACTGTATTCCGACAGGAAGTACCACTCCAATGTTAACCCTAGTCATGTTGAATAATATTCTTATTTTATAAATTATTTATACTTTTTGATATTCTAAAAACTGTATTGAAATCAATGGACTGAAAACACTGGAAAGCCAGCCTGTTAGTCAATATTCAAAAAGCAATTTCATGAACATTTCTGGATAATAAGTGATAAACAGGTGGTAAAGACTAAGATCAGACTGATCTTTGTCTATACCAACTGCCAAAAGCAGGAATATTCCAGGTTCAGCACGACAAGGGTTAAATAGCAATATTTTTAGTAATTGAGTGCTACCAAAAAAAAAAAAATGTTCAATTCGTGACCTAAACATTGTAACTACGGTTTGAATTTCAAAACCAGTAAAATTGCTAAACAAATTTCAGCCAATGTCTCAGTTCAAAGTTCACTTCTGGTCTAAATCAATAATTTGATTGGTCTATTGACATTTTGAAAAACCATGAGGAAAACATTGTAGAAAATGAAGAAATTGCTAAGAACAGGGGGACATGTATACAGTTAAGCACATAGGGACCTACACACACTTAAGCACAGAGGGACCTACATTCTTAAGCACAGAAGGACCTACATACAGTTAAGAACAGAGGGACCTACATACACTTACACACAAAGGGATTTATACACAGGGACCTACATACACTGAAGCACAGAGGGACCTACAAACACTAAAGATCAGAGGGACCTACATACACTTAAGCACAGCGGGACTTACACACACCTAAGAACAGAGGGAAGGACATGCACTAGAGCACAGAGAGACCTACACACACTTTTACACAGAGGGACCAGCATACACTTAAACACCGAGAGACCTACATACACTTAAGCACTGAGGGACCTACACTTACTTAACACAGAAGGACCTTAAACCTACTGTCACACACACAGATATTGTAAGAGACAGGTGGACTTATATACATTAAATCACTGAGGGACCAACACACACTGTAGAACAGAGTGACCCATATACACTTATGTACAGAGGAACCTACACACACTTTTAAGCACAGAGAGACATACACTCATTTAAGAACAGATGAGACCTACAAACACTTAAGCAAAGAGGGACCTATACATGCTCTTAAGCTCAGAGGGACAAACATACACTTAAGCACAAAGGAACCATCACACACTTATGCACAAAAGAACCTTCATATACCTAAGCACATATGAACATACATATACTAAAGCACAAAGGATCCACTTTTACACTTAAGCATACAGGAACCATTTTTATACTTTAGCACATATGAACCTACATACACTTAAGCACATAGTGACCTAAACTCACTTTAGAACAGAGGAACCTATAAACAACTAAGAACAGAGGGACATACACACACTTAGGAACAGAGGGACTTACACTCACTTAAGAACAGAGGGACGTACACACATTTAGGAAGAGAGGGACCTACACTCACTTAAGAACAGAGGGACATTCACACACTTAGGAAAGAGGGACTCACTTAAGAGCATACACACACTTAGGAACAGAGGGACCTAAACTCACTTAAGAGCATACACACACTTAGGAACAGAGGGACCTAAACACACTTAGGAACAGAGGGACATACACTCACTTAAGAAAAGAGGAACCTACACACACTTAGGAACAAAAGAACATTTACACACTTAAGAACAGAGGGACCTACACTCACTTAGGAACAAAGGAACATACACTTATTTAAGAACAGAGGGACCTACACTCACTTAGGAACAGAGGGACCTTAATCCTACTGTTACACACACAGATATTGTAAAATACAGATTTTCCTTCTATTATGTCTGAGTTTGTTGGTGGCTGGTTGGTGCACATATAATAACACTAGAAAGATTGAATTTTTGCATGATATCTCAAACAACAAGGTGAAGAAACTGATCAGCCTGCATGTATACGCAGTCTGATCAGCCCACATGTTGGTTCAGTCTTATGTTAGAGACAAAACTATTGGCTTGATGTAATTAGCAAATTAACCCATTCCCAGATGGCAAAATTTGAGACGGGTCCAAATTGAAAGGAGTTGGAGATGACAATTTTTACCTTATGAAATTTTGGAATTGTTCTACTTTTCAGGTAGAAAAGATTGTTGATAATGAAGATGCTTGTAATAGGCAATTTCTTCATTTTCATTCTTCATTCTTCATTTTCAACAATGTTTTCTGTAGCTTTTTATCTTTAGGGCATTTAAAAGCATTATTGTGTGGGAATGGGTTATTATAACAGCATTGTGTTTCCTAATTATCCACAGTGTTCTCTATCCCAAAAGACGAATAATCTTAAAATGTTATCACTTGAAAATCGACGACTGAAACATATTTGATTTTGGACAAGTCAAAAGATTCTGTGGGAATGGGTTATCAAGACACTTTTAATAAGTACTGATAACATGGGGTTCAGAGGAGAAACAAAAGAATAAGATTTCTATCACTCTTTTTTATCCCATTCTAACCATCTGCTTGGTATTTTAATTTCAGAGTTGTAAATAGAATTAACTAAAGCTCGGGCAGAAATAAAAGCATGTATCACCAACTTGAAATTGTGCTCTGCAATTTCTTTCAGTTTGGAAAGGTCTTAAATTGTATTATCTGGCAATATAGAGTTCTATAGGGATATTATAGGATCTACAGTGACATGGGACTGTCAGTCTGTCATAAGGAGAACTCAGGCAGCAATAATAGCCTGTATCGACTTGTCAGCAGGCAATCACAAATTTCCTACAAATTCAATTTATTGAAGAGTTTCAATCTGGATTAGGACAAACTAAAGTATTAGGGCAAAACTGAAGTAAGTACTTTAAGATTGTATATGCACTTGAAGGAAATTGCCCAAATCCCTCATGAACAACAATGCTGGCAGGAATAAGATTTTTAGCTTACCTGAGCACAACATCCTCACCGAAGCTTTTGTGATACTTCAATGTCTCTGTTTCTTCGGCCAGTGTCATCAATTTCTTTGTTTGCACTATAGGACAGAAAACATGGCTTTAATGGGCGGGGTCTTATTTTCATATATATGGTACAAGCTTTCAGACTATTCTTCTCAGAAATCAATGGATGGATTCAACCAAATTTCACTGGAATGATCCTTTGGTGACCCCTTGATAGATTGCTGAAATAAGAATTGACTTGCTGTAAATATTGCTTTAACAGATTAGGCTTATTTCCATATAGGATAAACAGTGAAAACCTACAATCTGCAGGATGGTTTTCAACCAAATTTTTCAGAAATGATAAATTAATTCAGGCCGGTGGAGTGAATCAGGGGCTCAAGTGCCTCTAGTTTATGAAATGGGAAAAGAACAGCTTCTTAGTTAACACTCTGGGGGCCACAGTTTTATCTCAATCTTGAAAGTTTACCAAATTGATTGCTAGATCATAAGGCGGAACCCAAATTAAAAACAGGAAGGCTCCCGCAGAAAATGGGACAAAGGGGCCTGAATGAATTTTTAACTCACCTGAGCACAAAGTGTTTATGTTGAGCTTTTGTGATCATTAAATGCCTGTTGTCCGTCGTACGGCATCAACAATTGAAACGTTTACACTCTAGAGGTCACAGTTTTGGCTCTATCTTCATGAAATTTTGTCAGAATAATTGTAAGGTCATAAGGGTGTACTCTATTGATCATAGGAATGTTCTATTGGAAACCATAGGAAAGGGGCCTTAGTGACAATTTCTTTTTTTACACTCTAATTGAACAATTTCGTCTCAATATTCATGGAACTTGGCCAGAATAATTGTTAGGTCATAAC
Source organism: Fragum fragum (assembly GCA_946902895.1). Taxonomy (NCBI): domain Eukaryota; kingdom Metazoa; phylum Mollusca; class Bivalvia; order Cardiida; family Cardiidae; genus Fragum; species Fragum fragum. The sequence goes on from OX336377.1 coordinate 52,722,033, forward strand.
AATGAACCCTAATGATAATGGGAAGGTTCTATTAGAAATCACATGAAAAGGGGCCTTAGTGACAATTAATTGGCTCAAATGGCTGAAGGCCAGAGAATAATTGTCATGGCGTTGTGTGGGTCATGCGTCTGTCCATCAGTCCGTAAACTTTTACTTTATAAATCCTCCCAGAAAGTACTGAATAGATTTCAACTAAACTTTACAGAAATGATCCTTGGGTGACCCTCTATCAGATTCCTTCAAATAGATTTGATAGGTCAGAAACATGGCTTTAATGGGTAGGGCCAATTTCAATTTATGGTGAAAGCTTTGAAAATCTTCTCATAAACTATTCAATGGATTTCAACCAAATTTTACTGGAATGATACTTATGTGACCCCTTATTAGAAAGCTTAAAGAGATTATTGGCTGTAAACATTGCTTTAATGGATTTTAATAATTTCCATATATGGTAAGCAGTAAAAACCTGCAATCATCTCAGATTACAAATGATAATAAGTTTTCAACAAAATTTCACAAAATGAACCTTTAGTGACTCCGTGTCAGATTCCTGCATTAAATATGGCTCAGATGAAAAGTTTGGCATTTAAAGGGGGCTTGTGTCCATATATGGTATTTAGTGAAATTTTGAAAATCCTATTCTTGCAAACTTGCAAATTTCCAAATTTCTCAGGAATAATAAGTAAATTCAGGCTGTTCGAGCGAAACAGGGGCTCAAGTTTTAGCTCAACTGAGCACAACTTGCTCAAGGTGAGTGTTTGTGATCATGAAATGTCTGTCCCCTGTCATTGGTCATGTGGCATCAAAAATTGAAGTGTTTACACTCTAGAGGCCAAAGTTTTGAATCAATCTTCAGGAAACTTGGCGATAATAATTGTTAGAAAATAAGAATGAACCCTATTGATTATGGTAAGGTACTTTTTAGAAAACGCATAAAAAAGGGCACTTCTACACAGTTTTGACTCAATCTTCATGAAACTGGTTTTAATGAGGGACATTCTCGGGTTATCTTCCTTGAATACTCTCCAGAAATACATTGGTCCCTATCAGTGTTTTACTTGGACTTTATCCTAGGTTTCTTTGCACTGTCTGGTTTTAAGATCAGCTGTATAATGCAAACTTTAGAGCTGGAAAATTCGTTTCATCTTGGAAATACGTTTCTTTGTTATTTCTGAACCATAAACTAACACCATCAAGAGATTGTATTTATAATAAAACTAGAAAAGGCAAATAAAAAATTGCAGCTTCCCCATACTGAACAAGGATTAAAACAAAGGTAATGAAGTGAAAGGACCAATGTACAATTTGGCATACCTCTGATTTAATTGTCTCAGTACAAAGGGAAGATAACACAGGAATGTCCCTCATTATTTGGCTCCAGTTGCAATCTTTTTTATACACCGCCAGAGGTGGTTGTATATTTGTGTTATCTTCGCAGTATGTCCGTCTTTCCATCTGTCCGTCCGTACATACGTACGTACATCCACTTTTCTCGTGAGCACAACTCCTCCTTAGTTTCTGGTTGGATCTTTTTGAAACTTGGTCAATGTTACCACCTTAAATGGTGGATGTGCCTGAAATAAGGATTTTATGGTTCATTGATTTTTGCCTCAGTTATGCCCACTTAAAACTTAGTCTCTTTGGCTTATTGAAATTGCAGCCTTATGAACGCAACTCCTACTAAGATTCTGGCTGGATCTAAATGAAACTTGGTGGATGTTATCACCTTAATTGGTAGATGTGCATGAAGTAAGGAATTTATGGTTCATTGATTTTTGCCTCAGTTATGCCCCCATAAAACTTAGTCTCTTAGGCTTATTTAAAATGCAGCCTTGTGAATGCAACTCCTACTAAGTTTCTGGCTGGATCTAAATGAAACTTGGTGGATGTTATAACCTAAATTGGTAAATGTGTATGAAACAAGTATTTTATGGCTCATTGATTTTTTTGCCTCAGTTATGCCCCCTTAACACTTAGTCTTCTGGGCTTATTTAAATGGCAGCCTTGTGAATGCAACTCCTCCTACTTTTTTGTCTTGATTTAAATGACACTTGGTCAATGTCATCACCATAACTTGTAGATGTACATGGATATAGGATTTTATGGTTCATTAATTTCCCTGAATTATGCCCCCTTAAATCTTAGTATCTGGGGCTTATTGAAATTGCAGCCTTGTGAACACAACTCCCCCTAACTTTTTGTCTTGATTTAAATGAAACTTGGTCAATGTCATCACCATAATTTGTAGGTTTACATGGATCAAAGATTTTATGGTTCATTGATTTTTGCAAGAGTTATGCTCCTTGACACTTAGTCTCTGGGCCCATTCAATCAATCAATCATAACGAACAGTTTGAACTTGACAATTTAAAATGGTAGACTGCAAATGTTTTGAATTTGGTTCTGTCAAAATAAGTAGTGTCTACAATTATTTTCGTGAAACAGCAGCTGTGACTATGGCACTCTTGTTTGAAAACAGATGGTTTAGGTGGGGGATTCAGGACCATCATGTCCTCATGTTTTAATTTAGAATTCAGGTGAGCAATCTGCAGCCATCTTAGCCCTCCTTTTTCATGAGTGATGAATTTATACATGGTGTATAAGTTAAACAAAAATGCTTTAATACTATGATAATAAATTAATTAGTTATTACAAAACTGTTGTAAATGCCAATGTAGGTACTAGGTATGACAGTATTGCATTAAGCTCATGTGTCGGGCTGCTGTTATTAATTAAAAAGTCACTTCATAATTAACCCATTCTCACATTATCCTATTTTTTATGCCCCAAATGAAAAAAAAAAGGAAACATTTTGGGAAATTTAGAAATAGCTAGTTAAAGGCAATTTCTTTATTTTTCACAATGTTTCCTACCATGAAAGACAAAGATTTGCAAAATTCCATTTCCTGAAAACTGTCTCCTACATCTTCTATGTATTTGGATAAGTCTGTAAGACTGACATCTGGTAATGGGTTAAGCTGATGTGTCATGGTATTGTAAATATTTTTAAGGTCACTTCCTAATTAAAGGCTGTTTGATACTTTTTGTACATTCATCATCCTTTAAACTTTATCAAAAATAATGTGTACTGTCTCCCTTAATGTGATAATGGAAAACATCTAGTTTCATACATTATTGGAATTAATTGATGGTTTAGCGCAAAACAGGTGTAACTGCCTATATATATATAGGTTGTTACAACTGTTTCTTGCTTAGCCATCAATTTGCAATAGATATTAGCTGAACATGCTGAAGGCTAATTTAACCAATTACCAGATGGCAAAATTTAAGAGTGTTCCTTATTGAAAGGAGATGCAGAAGAAAAATTTGAGTATATGATTTTTTTTTCAACTTTCTGGATAGAAATCATTGTGTACAATGAAGAGATTGCTTGCTACAAGCAATATCTTCATTGTACACAATGATTTTTCTCGTGAGAGTTGTCGGCATAAGGTGTTATTGTGTGGGAAAGCATTAACCCATTCCTGCACAATCCCTCTTTTTTAAGCCCCTCAAGAAAAAAAGATTTGGAAAACATTGTGGAAAATGAAGAAATTGCTTGTATAGAGCAATTTCTTCATTATCCACAATGGTTTCAAAGAAAATAGATGAAAAAATTGAATTTCCATCAACTTGAAATTGTTGTCTGCAGAATATTTCAATTTGGACCAGACTAAAATATTGTTGTGTTGGAATGGGTTAACCCATTCCCACTCAATCCCTCCTTTTACGCCCTTCGAGAAAAAAGCTTGGAAAACATTGTGGAAAATAAAGAAATTGCTTGTATCAAGCAATTTCTTCATTATCCACAATGTTTTCTACCCAAAAAGATAAAGAAAAAATAAAATTCCATCAACTTGAAATTGTCGTCTGCAGCTTTTTAGCTCACCTGAGCACAAAGTGCGAGGTGAGCTATTGTGATCGGTCGTTGTCCGTCGTCCGTCCGTCTGTCCGTCTGTCCGTCCGTCAGTCCACAATTTCTTTAAAAATCTTCTTCTCCTAAACCAGTAGGCCAATCAAGCTGAAACTTTGCAGGAATGTTCCTTGGGTGAAGTTCTACAAAAGTTGTTAAAAGAATTTAATTCCGTCAAAAACTCTGGTTGCCGCGGCATTTGAAAATGGGAATCTTTAGTAAATCTGTAAAAATCTTTAAAAATTTTCTCCTCCTAAACCAGTAGGCCAATCAAGCTGAAACTTTGCAGAGATGTTTTTTGGGTGAAGTTCTACAAAAGTTGTTAAAAGAATAAAATTCCGTCAAAAACTTTTGTTGCCGCGGCATATGAAAATGGGAATCTTAAATAAATCTGTAAAAATCTTTAAAAATTTTCTCCTCCTAAACCAATAGGCCAATCAAGCTGAAACTTTGCAGGGATGTTCCTTGGGTGAAGTTCTACAAAAGTTGTTAAAAGAATTTAATTCCGTCAAAAACTCTGGTTGCCGCGGCATGTGAAAATGGGAATCTTTAGTAAATCTGTAAAAATCTTTGAAAATCTAATCCTCCTAAACCAGTAGGCCAATCAAGCTGAAACTTTGCAAGAATGTTCCTTGAGTGAAGTTCTACAAAAGTTGTTAAAAGAATATAATTCCGTCAAAAACTTTGGTTGCTGTGGCATGTAAAAATGGGAATCTTTAGTAATTCTTTAAATATCTTTAAAAATCTTCTTCTCCTAAACCAGTAGGCCAATCAAGCTGACACTTTGTAGGGATGTTCATTGGGTGAAGCTCTTCAAAAGTTGTTAAAAGAATTTAATTCCGTCAAAAACTCTGGTTGCCGCGGCATGTGAAAATGGGAATCTTTAGTAAATCTGTAAAAATCTTTAAAAATCTTCTCCTCCTAAACCAGTAGGCCAATCAATCTAAAACTTTGCAGGGATGTTCCATGGGTGAAGCTCTTCAAAAGTTGTTAAAAGAATTTAATTCCCTGAACTCTTGTAACTGCGGCATATGAAAATGGGAAATTTTAGAAAATCTTTTTTGTCTTTTTTTTAACAGACTACAAGGCCAAAGGCATTTATATTTTATATAGAGCTTAATCATATTGTTCTCAACCAAGTTTTTTTTAAATATTTAATCTCTGGGGTCAAAAATTGCCCCGCCCCTGAGGTCCGAAGTTTGGAAAAATGCTTAACTCTTTCCTGTACAATCACTGGTTTTTACGTACTTGCGATTCTATACTTGAGAAAACATTGTGGGAAAAGAAGAAATTGCTTGTAACAAGCAATTTCTTCTTTTTCCACAATTTTTTCTACCCTACTAAATGGTAATTTTTCAAATTAAATCCACTATAAATTTTCATCTGCAAAGCCTTTGAATTTGTACAGGTCTAAATTTTTGCAAAACAGGAAAGGGTTAATTAGAGCAATTTCAAAAGACATCTCCTCTTAAACTATAAGGTCTAGGATATTCATATTTGGTATTGGGCATAACTAGATGGTTTTGTACCATATCACTAAAAGTTGTCTTCTTCAGGTAAAAAAAAGCTCTGCACTAGGGGTCCAAAATTTGGAAAAACGCAAAATTTGAATATGTTAAAAAAGAAATTCTTCATTTTAAGATGGAGGGCATTTATATTTTGAGTGTAGCATAGCCTGGCTGTTATCTATCTGTTTTGATTAAATTATGCATGTAGGTTAATAAACACCCCTTCCCTGGGTGTCTTAAGTTAGTAAAAATGCTCACTTAGACCATGTTCAATAGTCTTTTCCTCCCAATCTACAAAGTCTAAGGCATTCATATTTTGTATATAGCATATCCAGATGGTTCCCTACCATGTTAGCTAAAATTTTAGCCCTGGGATAAAACATGGCACTGCCCCAGAGGTCAAAAATTTTCGAAAACGCCCAATTAGAGCAACATCAAAAGTCTTCTCCTTCTAAGAAATAAGATGAAGGGCATACATATTTGGTATGTAGCATGACTAAATAATTTTGTACTACGTAAAGGAAAATATGCTCTTAGGATAAAAAATGTCTCTGTTCCTGGGGTTGAAAATTGCGTAAATTGCATTGAAAGAATTCTTCTTCTTAAATATAGGTTCCAGAGCATTTACATTAAAAACAAAGGATAACATTATTGTTATCTACCATGTTTATATCCTTTTGACAAACATGGCCCTTCCAAAGGCATCCAAGCATATGAAAAACGCTCAATAAGAGCATGTTCAAATATTTTCCACTCCTCATGTATAAGTTGTAATGCATTCATATTTTGATTTATAGCACATCCAGATTGTTCTCTACCAAGGTTGCTAAAATTACACCCATTGAAGTTGCAGACAGTAATAAGAGTTTGATTGAAATCTAAATACAAAGAATTTCAGGTAGAAAACACTGTGAGAAATGGATAAATTGCTTGTCACTCCCTTTCTCACTATGTATTTTTCAAACCTGTTTTCCCTGAGGGTGACAAAGTCTTGGATAGTTTGGTAATGAATTAAACTATAAAGCCAAAGGCATTCATTATTATTGTAAAGCATTACTGGATTGTTTTGTACAAAGCCCAAAATCTTATATATCTTTTATTTATTTTGCTGAAGTTGTGTCTTTTTTATACTAAAAAGTACTGTAATTTGGAGATGCCTCAGGTGAGCGATTTAGGACCATCATGGTCCTCTTGTTTCAATTTGGACCAGTCTAAAATTTGCTGTGTGGGAATGGGTTAAGAGAGCTATTGTTATGCTGTTTCATTTCTTCATTTTCCAAAATGTTTTTTCAAGCCTTTTTACTTAGGGGCGTCTTAAAGTGTCTCTGTGTAGTAATGGGTTAAGCACTCAGTCTTATTATATATCGTTCACAGCTGCCATTCTAAAATGTTGTATCTATAGCTTGAGCCAAGCTGTAGTTACGACATTTAGAATACCATCGACAATATAGATACATATCAGCCAAAATTTTTACCATCATTAAATGGAGTTCATGTTTTGGTTCATGTAGCCAATCAAATCTCCTCCTTCAAGCATGTCATGGGTTCGATCCCTAGCGGCGGCATTTAATAATTATCCTTTCCGACATTTGTCTCTCACCTTTGGGTGGATAATCATAAACCTAAATGGGATAGCAGCTGGAGGCTAGGAAAGGGTGTAGTTGTAGTACTGGGGTGAGAAATACCAGGAATTAATTGTTAGGTGCTCCAGCTGCCGCGATATGACCGAAATACTGTTAAAAGTTGTGTTGAACCCTATTCAATCAATCAATCATGTTTTTCCAAGTGTCTTGTGCAATTAGAGCAGTTCTATTTAACCCATATTTTTGATGCCACTCTAGAAAAAACTTTTGAAAAATTGTGGGGAATGAAGAAATTGCTTGAGACTTAAGTTTTTCAAATTTCATCATTTTAAGATTAATGTCTGCAACTCCTTGTTAATTTGGGCCTGTCTGAAATTTTGTTGTCTAGTAATTGGTTATGCTGTATGTATTTAAAACTTTGCCATTTCTTAAAACTGTTTCAAATAATAAGGCTGATTTTTATGTGGTATGAAGATTCTTGATATACAACAATTGGTGGTATAATCAAGGTCATCTGACAAGGTCAAGGTCATGTCTAAAAATTTGCTATAAGATAGATATGGCAGCTAAATGACCGTGTATCGTGATCCATCATCCTAATCCTCTTACCAGCTCTCCTTATTTTCGTGCTTTCCTTAAGTACTTGGCTAATTATGGCTGTCCACTTGAAGCAGATTGTTTTCTGACATTCATCTGAAACCTTCTGTCTAGTGATTTAATGGTCTTCCTTGTTTGCCTCTATGTTTTAACCTATTCCAACACAATCCTGCATTTTTACATGTTGAAGATATAAAGCTATGGAAAATATTGTGAGAAAAGAAGAAATTGTTTGTAACAAACAATTTCTTCTTTTCTCACAAATGTTTTCTGCCCTATTTAGCCCTTTATTGAAAACCAACTTCATTTAATCCTCTGAAATCTCTTTGAATGTGGACCAGTCTAAGATTTTGTTGTTTGGAAATTTGGTTAACAGTTGACTTTATATGGAGTGGGTTTTGGAAAAAGGTAATAGAAAAAAGTCTTGGAAAGACATGGTAATGATAAAAAATCAGATGAGCAGGTCATTCTGTATAAAACTTTAGGGAATTATTTTGAAATGAAAACCTAGATGTTTGATGTTTAACCCATTCCAAGTCAATCCCTCCTTTTTACACCCCTCAACGAAAAAGCTTTGGAAAACATTGTGGAAAATGAAGAAATTGCTTGTATCAAGCAATTTCTGCATTATCCACAATGTTTCCTCTGTTGATGGAAAAATACAAACAGCATCACAAAAATGTCGGGTCTGTCCATCTACAATACAGAAGGACAGGGTCATGACGTATATCAAAGAAACAACAAGAGAGACTAGAGAGGGCACCCACATGATGAACAATACTCCCATATAGAAATTGAACAGATTTGTGCAGAAAATTTGGTCATTTGATCATTTCAGTCAATTTGTTCTATACTTATTCTATAAATTTGCCTAATCTAAAACCTTTTCATGAGTTTGACCACAGAAAATTTTATGGCTTTTTTTTCTCCAAATTACCGAAACATCTGTAAAAAATGCAGGAGACCAGGATAGTCTATAAAAATCCAGCACTGTTCCAATTAATTCAGGACAAATTGCATGTCTGCCTTATGTCCATTTGACTTTCTGATTGTTATCAAATTTGAGCTGATAAGTAGACTTGAGAAAATAAATTCATATGAGCAATTTAGGGCCATTTTGCCCCTCTTGTTACATAATTTGATATTAGTATGACAATTGTTTTAAAAGACTAATGCTAATAATCTCTTCTTGACAATGACAAAAATTTAACAATAAATCACAATCAAATAGTTTTATGCATGGAAGCCTGTAGGTCTGTGAAAGTAGAATTTTAATGATGAAGGATTTGTTTGCTTAACCCATTCCTACACTGAGTGACCACACTTTTTGACGCCTCTTAACCTTTTCCTGTTTTGCAAAATTGTAGACCTGTCCAAATTCAAAGGTTTTGCAGACGAAAATTTAAAGTTGATTTAATTTGAGAAATAATGATTTGGGAGGGTAGAAATTATTGTGGAAAGGGAAGAAATTGCTTGTTACAAGCAATTTCTTCTTTTTCCACAATGTTTTCTCAATTCTAAATTCACTGGGACCTAAAAACCAGGGATTGAATGGTAAACGGTTAAGAAAAACAGTTTGGAAAACACTGTGTAAAATGAAGAAATTGCTTGTAACAAGCAATTTCTTCATTTAACACTATGTTTTTTATCCTTGAATGTGTAAAAATCTAAAACTTCATATGCTTTTAATTGTTGTTTGCAACTCCTTTCAATTTTGACCAGTCTAAAAAAAATTTTCTTATAATGGGTTAACCTAAAAGAAACTGGGGTACCAAGCTATCTACAAGTTTTCTCAGAATCCTCTGTTTAACCAATTACCAGATGACAAAATTCTAGACTGGTGCAACTTTAAACATGTTGCAGGTAATAATTTCAAGTGATGAAATTTTTAAAACTTGAAATATAGTTGTCCAAACTTCACTTTGGTGTTAGTGCATTAGTCTGTGTGGCGTTAGTCTGTGTGTATCCATCCAGACTTTTGTCCAGAGTAAAACATCTACATTTATAGTTGGATTTAAAATAACTTAATTTGCACAGTAACTGTTGTTCTTTTTGATGAGTGCTAGTGTCATACAAAACATTTGTTTTGATACATCCGAGGTCAAGGTCATAGTTGAGGGTCAAAAGACAAAAAAGACCTTGTCTAGAGCATAACTTTTTTAATTCTATGGATGGATTTGAAGATATCTTCATGGCACAATTATTCTTCTTTATGAGTGCTAGTGTCATGCAAAACGTTTGTTGTGATATTTCTAAGGTCAAGGTCATAGTTGAAGGTCAAACAATAAAACTGACCTTGCCCGGAGCATGACTTTCATATTTATGGATTGATTCGAAAATAACTTGGCACAGTTGTTCATCTTGATGAGTGCTAGTGTCATGCAAAACATTTGTTGTGATAAGTCCAAGGTCAGGGTTACAGCTGAAGGTGAAACAAGAAAATTGACCTTGTCCGAAATGTAACTTTCACATTTATGGATGGGTTTGAAAATAATGTGGCACAGTTGTTCATCTTGATGAGTGTTAGTGTCATTTGATACATGTAAGTTCAATTTCATTGTTGAAGATGTAAAGACCTTGTCTAGAGCATACATCTACATTTATTGATGGATTTGAAAAAATAGCATGGCTCACTTGTTCTTCTTGATAAGTGCTAGTGTATTGCGAAATGTTTGTTGAGATATTTCCAAGGTCAAGGTCACAGTTTTAGAAAAAAACATTCTGTGCACTACATTCTCTTTACTAATCAGCAGACTCGACATGTTGTCCTTTCAAACCTATTCTTTTTTTTTCATTTTCCACATTTTTTCATGTTTTGTTCTTTAGTGCAGCAAAAAAGTTCGATTTTTAGGAATGGCTTAACACCCCCCAAAAATTCCAGCCCTTTCCAACTCAACAAAATAATAGACTTGTCTAAATTGAAAGAAGCTGTAGACGACAATTTCAAGTTGATGGAATTTTGATTTTTTTCATCATTTTGGATAGAAAACATTGTGGATGATGAAGAAATTGTTTGATACAAGTAATTTCTTCATTTTCCTCAATGTTTTCCAAAGCTCTTTTCTTGAGGGTGTGAAAAGGAGAGATTGAGTGGGAATGGGTTAATACCCTTTAGCAGGGTTTTCCCTCGACTTTCAAAACAGGGGGTCATTTTGCCACATTATGACCCCTATCAAATAAGTAAAGAAAGCTATTTTGGGGGTCATTTCTGAAAAATGGGGGTCCATATTCAAAGAAGGAGAGGGTCATGGAAAACCCTGCCTTTAGCTTTTGTGGCAAGCAATTGCATCAATTATCTACAGCGGTTTCTACCGAAAAGACAAATAAATTAGATATTTAACAACTTAAAATTGTTGTTATCAACTACATGGAATTATGACCAGTCAAAAATTGTGTCATCTGGTTAAGGTAAATTCAAATATATCTTAACCCTTGTCATGCTGTATAAATTACCTTACCCAATTGCTGTCAAATCAAAGGGCAAAAAGCACTGATAGAACTGATTGTTCAAAAATCAATATATTTTTTTTAGAAATCAACTTCATAAACAACACTTGCAGGAAAAGTACAAGCAGGAGTTGTAGACTAAGATCAGCCTGCACATAAGTGCAGTCTGATCTTGGTCTACACCTCCTGCCAAAACCGGAATATTCCGGGTTTAGCATGACAAGGGTTAACATGAAAAGTATTTAATTGGAATTCATGATAAGTTAGAGCACAAAGTACTGATGTACAGGTTATGCTGAGCAATCAAAGGTCAATTTACTCAATTTTGTGCTTAATGTTGACAGAAATTTAAATATTATTGTCATTATTCAATAAGTTATTAGTGAACAGTTACTTGTTTATCGCCGCTATTTTGGTATTATTTTGGCATCTGCTGTGTGGTTTTGGTGCAAAAACTCTTATGTGATATTTCTGTTATCAGCTCATCTAAGCATCAAGTTGTTTGTGATCACCCATTGTCCGACATCTGTCTGTCTGTGAACAAATCTTTCATAATCTTATTCTTCTAAACTACCCATGAGATTTTATTGAAATTTTACAGAAATGATCCTTGAGTGATAGCCTTTGGAAATACTTCAAGGAATCAAAATCATTTAAAACTCTGGTTGCTATGAAAATTCTCCACCTAAACCATAATGCATAATGCTTTCACATTTTGCATACCATTATGTCCTGGTCAAAATGCATCAGGTCACGATGACATGATTCATCTTAGCCCAAGTTTTTGATACTTGGAATTTATGTAAAAATAAAGAACAAATACTTTACAAACCATCAGATTTTAATGAAACTTTGTAGAAATGATCCTTGGGTGATGGCCTTCAAAATACTCTAGGAACTATAATCTATATACCTCTAAATGCTCCTAAACTGACCAACAGATTTCATTGGAACTTAAATTTGCAGAAATGATTCTTGGATGATGGTCTTCCAAAAGACTTAAAAGATTAGGAATCCATTATTAAATCTGGTTGCTATGGCAAGAAAACCCAAGGTATTGCTATTGCCTTGGTGTCGTCGTTGTGGTCGTAATCGTGCGAAAACTTTGGCATTTTGTGATATCTCTAGTTCTACTAAAGGCATTCACTTGAAACTTGGCACACTTGTTCACTATCAAAAGAGCAACCTCTACTATCAAGGGGGATAAATCTAGATGCATTTTGTCCAATATCCAGTACCCAACAGTTTAGGAAAGGCACCCGTAGGTCGTGCTCTTGTTTTTAAGCACACCTGAGCACAAAGTGCTCTGGGTGAGCTATTGTGATCAGTCATTGTCCGGCGTCCAGCCATCTGTACATCCATTCACAATTACAAAAAATCTTCTCCTCCTAAACTAACCATGGAATTCAACAAAACTTCACAGAAATGATCCTTAGGTCATGCTCTTTCAAAATATTTCAAAGAATTGAAATCCATGAAGATTTCAGGTTGCCATGGCAACAGAGTGAAAAAAATTTAAAAATCTTCTTCTCCAAAGACATAAGACCTAGAGCTTTGATATTTGGTAAAAATCATCGTCTATTGACCCTCTACCAAATACTTAAAAGAATAACTGTAAATTAGCCCTTTTCTGTGCGATCCCTGATTTTACATAGAAATAAAGAAAGAAAACTTTATAAATCTTCTCCTCCCAAATGATAAGGCCTAGAACTTTGATATTTTGTACAAATCTTCATCTTTTACCCTGTACTAAAATACTTCATAGAATTAATGTATTCCGAAAATTAGCCCTTTTCTGTGCGATCTCTGAATTTACATAAAGCCTTAAGCCATCATACTCAGGTGAGCGATATAGGACCATCATGGTCCTCTTGTTGTTCACTATCCAGCTATCAACGGCTGTTCATTTGCCACAGGCAAATGATGTTCTTGTCACAAGGGCATCCTAGGTCAGTTACTGTGAATATGAGTAGAATAACTGGATCATAAGTGCTCATTCTTTGTATTTTGACTGCCCTATTTTGTTTGAAAAGGTTTGAATCTGATGGTCTATAAATATCATAGGAAAGTGTGTTAACCACAATTCTTTCCCAGAAATAGTAATATGTCCTGAAGTCATTTCCAAACCAATATATTGTTCTCTCCCCCACTAATAGAACTCTGTCAGGCCAGGGAGATGTATGCTATTCTCTCAGCTATAAAATCCACAACCAATTTTCATTTATGCTCAATTAAAGCTCAATAGTTTCTATGGCAATACTGGATAAACAGAAACCATCTAAAAGGTTTGTTGCTTGTCCTATTAAACAAAAAAGTAATGCTTATTAAGTTCTGAAAAGGAGATGGAAAATAACTCTGAATCTGGAATAAGAGATATTAATTTTCCTTGCCCCTTACATGATAATTGGGATCTACCTAGGGACATACATAAAGATATTGAATACCCAAAGCTATAGTTTATTACTTTAAGTTTGTCAGGTTTGTCAACAATAACATCAACACCAACAACAAAATCATAAAAGATAACTGTTGATTATCTTAGCTGTACATGTAGTAGAGAGAATTAACCCTTTTCAATACAATCCCCGATTTTAACATCCCTATTATATTATACTTGAGAAAACTTTGTGGAAAAAGAAGGAATTTCTTGTAACAAGTCATTTTAGCTCACCTGAGCAGGAATTGCTCAAGTGAGCTATTGTGATCACATTTCGTCTGGCGTCTGGCCATCCCTAATGTGCAGGCTGATCTTGGTCTACACCTCCTGCCAAAACCGGAATATTCCGGGTTCAGCATGACAAGGCTTAAAAATGCAAAGCTGACAAATGGCTCCATCATTGTATAATTTCAGAAAACAAGTTTATTCTAGAACTTCCTAAAGTCTTAAACCAATTTCTTTAAATTCGTAGGTTCTAGGACCAAAGTTCAAGCACTTCAAGGTTCTATAACATAAGTTCTCAAACTTTTGTCTAGTTCAAGGACTCAAGTTCTAGAAGTTAAAAAAAAGTTCTAGGATTTCCAAAATAAGTTTTTGAAATTTTAGAAAAGCTGTAGAACTAAAAAAAAAAGAGCACTTCAACTTTTTGGCAAGGGTAGAAGAGTGAATAGACTTTGGACAGGATAAGATAATCAAAGTACTGAAAGTGCTGTAAGCTAGCAAACCATGGTTTATCAAGTAATCTTTGTCTTCTCTGAGAGAACCTCAAGATATTGTCTGTTAACTCAAGCTATCAAAGCGTACGCTTTGCTAGCTAAAAAGCAGAGAAAGTTTAATGCATTGTTTGTATCAAGCTAGTGGCTTTATTTAAGTAGACCTGTTTACAAGATAGCAAAATGCGATTGCAGATAAATAGTGTTTGCTATATTGCCCTCTTCTGAGTCAAAATCAATGAAAAATACCCATTACTTACAATTTTATGGCACTTTGATTCATACTTGAGTTTTGAACAAAACAATTCAATTTTCACATTAACCACTGCTTTCTTTTTCTTGAGGTACAATATTCAAGTAAACTTGATTACATTAAAATTAATAATTAGGGCCCTGTGTTTTAGAGAGTTTGCAAAAGCTGTATAGTATTAGCTCTTTCTTTCTGTTTTATGCTAGGACACTCTTTAATTTTTTTGAGCTCACCTGAGCACTTTGAACTCACATGAGCTATTTTGATCACCTTTAGTGTAGCGTTGGGCCTGTGTTCGGCATCCTTCATAAGTTTTTTTTAAAATAACAATTTCTCCCAAACCAATTTCAACTTAATTTGGTTGAAGTGTTGCTTAGGTGGCCCCCTTTGAAAATAGATAAAATAGAAATCTGTTGAAACCTCTGTCAACAAAAGTGAACTTAAAAAAAATCTCTAAAAATCTTCTCCTCCTGACCCAAAAGGCCTAGAGCCTTGATATTTTGCATGAATCATCAGTATATTGACCCCTTTCAAAATAGCTAAAATCATTACCCTTGGGTCCACAGGCTCGGAGCCTGGGTGTGTGTGTGTTCTATTGATTACAAAGAAGGATTCTAAATGACATCTCCCAAACTGTTTGGCCAATTTAAACCAAATATGAAAGAATTGTTCAATAGGTTGTCCGCTTTCACAATAGATAAAAGAACAGAAATCTGTTGAAAGCTCTGGTTTAAAAAGATCTTGTGAAATTTTAAAACGTTTTACAATTATCTTCTCCTCCAGAGCCAGAAGGTGTAGAGCCTTGGTATTTTGCTTGAATCATCAGTAAATTGACCTCTTATAAAATTGTTAATATCATAACGGGGGACCTATATAGAAACAAGAAGGATTTTAGAACAACATCTCCTCCCAAACCATTTGAACCAAATTTGGCAGAAATGTTCCTGAAGTGGTCCTCTTTCACCCTCGCTAAATAAACATTGCTAAAAAATTTACTTGTGGATCCCCAGGTACAAAGCCAGTACATGAAGATCTATGAAATATGGTTATGCTCACCTGTATCCTAGCCCTAACATTAAATTCGGCTTTGGAAAGAAAAAAAAAAAGAGCCTGTATCTCGGGAGAGGGCACCAGGGCCATTTTATTTTATGTTAGTAAATTTCGTCTCGGTCTTCAATGAAATGTAAATGAAATGTAAGCTTATTCTAAATGTGAGTTTTCTGCGTTTTTTGATAGACAAGATTATATAAATTTTACTGCATTGTTGAAAAGTTTCAGCAATTTTAACTTCAAACATTTGGTATTTCCATGATTTTTGTGTTGAAAATTGGTAACTAGAATGTTGTTTGAAATTTTACTGTATTCTCCAAATGTGAAAAGCTCCAGCTGCCAACCTTCTTAAACTCTCATTTAACACACAATTAAACTTCTTTTTTTCTTGGTGGATTTTAGGACAACTTCAGTGCAACATTCTCATGATGTTGCATTGCTCAGTAGTTAGGGCGGCTGACTGTTAGAGAGAAGGTAAAAGTTTGAGGATTCAGCCTGGATATAGGGTAAGATGTTTCAGAGCCGCAGCCTACTATGGGTGATAGCTAGGAAGCTAGGTGTCTTTCACTATGATGTAACTTTACAGTGGTTTACTCTATGCAAACAAGTACAATGTTCTCATAGCATAGGCTTAACCCATTCCCACTCAAGAAAAATTTAGACTGATCCAAATTGAAAGGAGTTGCAGACAACATTTTAAAGTTCAAGAAATTTTAGACTTTTTAAACTCTCTGAATAGAAAACACTGTGTAAAATGAAGAAATTGCTTGTCACAAGCAATTCCTTCATTTTACACAATGTTTTCTAAACTGTTTTCTTGAGGGGCATCCAAAAGCATTATTGTGTGGGAATGGGTTAAGTGATCCTTGAGTTCCTATCCTCTGGTGTGTGTCTGGCATTAAAGAATATATAGGTATTTATGTGCCCTGTGGGCCACAATTTTGGAATTTTTCAGGGTTGTTTGTTAGGCCAAGAGAATGAAACATTTAAAAATTCGACATTTCAGTTGGAAAACAAAGAGAGGCCATTAGCTGCTAAAACACATACTAAACACATGCTGTTTGACCTTAAAACTAGAATCTCTAAAACTATTATACCTTGGTATCTGGCTTCTGGTTAAACAAAATATGACTAAGCTATTACTAGATGATGGAAAGTTTACACTAGTCCAATATTGTGGATACTGAAGAAATGCAGAAATTGCTTGAAAGAAGCATTTCTTCATTTTCTACTATGTTTTCTGCCCAAAATTTCAACAACTTTGAATTGTTGTCTTGTTGTCTGCAACTCCTTTCAATTTGGACCAGACTCGAATTTCGGTAATAGGTTAGAGCATTTATTGGAGAGAAGGATTGATATCCCTGTAACAATGTTTTCCAAACATATAAACTTCTCTTTCCAAGCAGTTTTATGACTATTTATATGACCATGTGGGCATTGTAAGTTTTCATCAGGGAGTTTTGAACAAGGTCTGAAATGGATTGAATTTTTCTGTTTCAAATTATTTTTGTCTCCAAAGCTTGTTTTGAAAAATGTGACCAATAAACCAACCTGTCATTTATTGTAGTTTTAACCCTTGTCATGCTGATACTATTTTCCTGCAGAATTACTTTAAAATCAAAGGGTTGAAAGCCCTGATAGTACATCTTGTTTGATCATCATTATTTCTTTTGAAAATTGATTCATGAAAAAAGATTCTTGTTTGAAATGGAGTCAGGAGCAGGGCTCTGGAAATCCGATAAATTTCACTGGACCAAATTTTTAATTGCCAGACCGATTGGAATCACAAAAAGAACACCAAAATTAGTCCAAAATTTCCATTAAATTTCATGTTGAAACTTGCCAACCATCTATCAAAATCCACTTTAAAACCGAAATAATTCAAGGGTTTCACACGTAAATTGCAGATTAGGGGATAAACAATAGTGCCAAAAATCGATAATTAGTTTACCCGCCAGCCAGTCAAGTGCCAATCTGCACATGGACCTAATTTGCAGCTAGCAGGTTTCACATTTGACCGAAATTGGTAGTTTTGTAAATTATTTGCAATAGAGAATTACTAAGGTCTGACTTACACACATTCAAAGTGGACATCTAAAACTGCGTCAATTTAAATTGCCGTTTCTCGTGAAACAAATTTCTTATACTATGATATGGGATGCATGTCTAAATTGAGACATAATATGGGATGCGTATATAAAATCAAGACATGAAGAGGCTTCATTTGCCATTAATATGAATTCGGAATAACTCAGTACAATGCTTTTATGAAATTAATTTATCACAAGTAAACATGTGATACCGGGTTAAAATTTGCATAAAAAGTCACGTCATTACTTTATGTTTTTTTGTTTTTCATTTACGGTCAGAAATGTAGTCGATAGAATTCAAACAATAAGTGGAAATCTGCAAATAATATGAATATAAAACGAAAACACCTGCTTAATAGTATCGCTAGTTCCGTCAGTTAAATTCAAGGATCAACGAATCATGAAATCTTACTATAGGGGTTGAAAACGTCCAAATGATAAATCGCAAATCAACTACACTTAATAAATGACCGAGATTTGAACACAAATTCTACTCTGGGAAAACAGTGCAACACGTTGGCGACCCACTTGAGTTTGTCTCGTTAGTCTTTTTGATGTTTAGCTCCACTGGCTGTGAGCAAGAGAGCTATTGTAATGGCGTTGTGTCCGTTTTGCGTGCGTCCAGTTGTCTATCCGGTCATCAGTCTGTCTGTAAACTTTTACTTTGAAAATCTTCTCCTCAGAAAGAACTGAACAGATTTCAGCCAAATTTCACAGAAATGATCTTTGGGTGACACTCTATCAGATTCCTTCAAAGAGTTTTGATCGGATGAAAAACATGGCTCTAATGGGCGGAGCTATTTCCCATATATGGTAAAAGCTTTGAAAATCTTCTTCTTAGACACTGGTGGATTATCAGGTTTCAACCAAATTTCACAGAAATGATCCTTGGGTGACCCTTTATAATATTCCTTAAAAGAATTTTGATTGGATGAAAACATGGCTTTAATGGGCGGGGTAAATTTCCGTATATGGTGAAAGATTTGAAAATCTTCTTCTCAGAATCAAGTAGATGGATTTCATCCAAATTTCACAGAAAAGATCCTTAGGTGAACCTTTATCAGATTCCTTCAAAGAAATGTAATTGGATGAAATACATAGCTTTAATGGGCAGGGATTTTTTCCATATATGGTGAAAGCTTTGAAGATCTTCTTCTCAGAGACTGGTGGATGGATTCCAACCAAATTTCACAGAAATGATCCCCTTTATCATATTCCTTCAAAGAATTTTGATCGGATGGAAATCATGGCTTAAATGGGTGGGGCTTATTTCCATACATGGTAAAAGCTTTAAAAATCTTTTTCTAAGAAACCCATGGATGGATTTTAACCAAATTTCACAGAAATGATCCTTGGGTGAACCTTTATCAGATACCTTCAAAGAATTTTGATCGGATGAAAAACATGGCTTTAATGGGCAGGCTTTATTTCTATATATGGTAAAATCTTTAAAATTCTTCTTGTCATAAACCAGTTGATGGATTTCAACCAAATTTTACCGGATTGATCCTTGGGTGAGCTTTTATAAGATTATGAAAAAGAATTTTGATCGGATGAAAAATATGGCTTTAATGGGCAGGGCTAATTTCCATATATGGTATATACTGAAAACTTTGTAAATTTCTCAGAAACCAGTTGATGGATTTCATCTAAATTTCAGGGGAATGATTACCAGATGACTGTTTGTCAGATTCTTTCATATAATTTTGATTGGTTGGAAAAACATGGCTATTATGGTGGTTTTGATTGGTTGAAAAACATGGCTATTATGGTGGTTTTGAATGGTTGAAAAACATGGCTTTTATGGTGGTTGGTTATATCCATATATGGTAAATAGTTAAAATTTTACATTATGAATTATACATAACTTGACTTGAATTTTTTAAAAACAATAAAAAGTTTGAAATGGGGGGTCATATTTGCCGGTTGGGTGGGGTGGCATTGTCCTGGACAGATTTAAATTTCAAAATTTCCAGGAGGTTTAGACTAATATCAGACTGCACTTATGTGCAGGCTGAGCTTTGTTTAAACCTCCTGCCAAAACTGGAATATTACGGGTTCAGCAAGACAAGGGTTACGTACTTTGAAGATATTGTGATGTCGATTTCAGTTACCTCAGTCAGTACCACACAAAAATTCTCTCAATTTCAATCCTTTGGTCTTGTGTCTTGACACATCAATGAAAAAAGGCTTGAGAAAAAAATTGTGGAAAATGAAGACATTGCATGTGTAAAGAAATTTCTTCATTATCCACAGTTTTTAGCATTTGCACATTCATAATCGCTTTTTAAAATCAATCCAATTTAAAAGTGGATATAAATTTCCACTCCTTTTATGCATGCTCAGAAAATTGAAGAGAAAATCTACTTGGTTGCCTCCATCATGATTCACCACAATTTTTTTTTTCTGCAATATCATCAAATATTGACCAGTCTAAAATTTTGTTATGAGATAATTGGTTGACCATTTGATTGATTGATTGAATGGGGTTTAACGCCACTTTTAACAGTATTTCATTCATATTGCGGCGGCTGGAGCACCTAACAATGGATTCCTGGTATTTCCCACACCAGGACTACCACTACATTCTTTCCTAGCTTCCAGCTGCTGTCTCACTTAGGTTTACGAACATCCATCCATTGGTGAGAGACAAATGTCGGAAAGGATATGTGCCGCCGCCAAGGATCGAACCCATGACATCCCATAATTTAAGATTAGGAGTCTGACACTCTACCAACTGTGCTATGACAGCGGCTATTGGTTTATCAACATGTAAATCAACATGTATCAAATATCTATGTCCCAGGCTTAGACAAGAGATAAGTGGGATGATAAGATGGTCACGGGCTCACATTAAATGTAGTGGTTCTTCTACTCTTGCACAAAAAAATGACAAGTAGCTGTGCATAGTTTTTCAAAGAAATGATTTTTTTGTGATCTTTAAACAGATTTCTATATTGAAAGAATTTTAACCCATGTCAGGTTGAACTAGGAATATTTCTGTTTTAGCAGGAGGTACAGACAAAGATCAGTCTGCACATTGTGCAGACGGAACTTGGTCACATCGTGCAAACTGAACTTCATTTACTCCACTTACTTTTCCCTTTTAAGCCAGATTTGGTTATTTGATATTTTTATACGCCCGTCGAAGACGGGATATTATGGGATCACCTGTGGTGTCCGGGCGACCGGTTGTCCGGGCGTCCGGGTGGTGTCCACTTCTTTGTCCGGAGCATAACTCTGTCATCCTAAGTCCGATTGACTTTAAACTTGGCAGTTATATTCTTCTTATCAATACGGAGTGCAGTGCGCAATAACCATAACTCTACCTAGCCTATTTTTTGAGTTATTGCCCTTTGTTGTTTTTCATACTTGAATCTTGTCCGGAGTATACCTCTAAAAGTATAATAGCTAGAATCATGAAATTTCATGGATGGGTAGAGCTCACCAAGTGGGTGTGCAGTGTACAAGAACCATAACCCTACCTTGCCTATTTTTTGAATTATTGCCCTTTGTTGTTTTTTCATACTTGAATCTTTTCCGGAGTATATCTCTAAAAGTATAATAGCTAGAATCATGAAATTTCATGGATGGATAGAGCTCACCAAGTTGGAGTGCAGTGTACAAGAACCATAACTCTACCTAGCATATATTTAGAGTTATTGTCCTTTGTTGTTTTTCATACTTTGTTTGACAAAAAATATTCATTCAAAATAACCTCAGTTCTATTCAAACCCCCAGCTAATATTAAGCAGTGTGATGGGCTTATCTTGTGACAGTTTGGCACCTTGTTTTCAAGAATAATATTAATCCATTACTAATGTTTCAGGTGTTTTCAGCCCTTTGATTTAAATGCAATTCTGTACAAGATTTAAACCTGACAAGAATTATACAGTTAATAATTTTGTCTGTAGTATGATGGGCCAAATTTAACCCTTGTCATGCTTTGTTTGGGCATGAGGTGTAGACTAAGATCAGCCTGCACAGCGCCATCTATGCCCTCTTGTATGTTACTGGCCATTTATTTTGGAAAGTAACACTATTTAAAATCTAAGCCAAATTTTCTATCGGAGGTCAGTTAGTGTACCGGTGATCACCGTCAATGATTGTCATAGCATCAGCAATTGTTGTGTGAAAAAAAATATTGAAACCTAGGAAAGGTAGTATTATTCACTCTATCTCAAGTTTAAGCATTATTTAATCTAATGTCCAAACAGCTGTCGTAAATTGATAGTAGAATAATTGATTGTGAAAGAAAAGATGTATTTAACTAAGTTGAGTGTCAGATAAACAGAGCAACATGTGGTAGATTTGTGACAAAGTGCTCTCAACACAAGCCACATTAAACATTAAGATTTATTTTAAGAAATTGTTATGAAAAAAGTAATTGTGCACATATACATATCTACCACACTTCATTATTTGAAAAAAAAAGTATGTAAAAACCTAAAATTTTGTTGGAAGATTACTGTTTTGTTGCAATGAAGGTCAGAGTATAACTGTTCTACTTGAGTGACAAATTGTTGGTGGGGGGTATTAGTCCCCTATGAAACAATTTTGGTTAAAGTAAAATATTCTTGAAAATAAATATTGGGCGGGACTTTTATCTCAGTTTTTAGTAGTTCAGAAAAAACAGGTTCAATCTATGCAGGCTTATTGGTCCACTACTGGCAAAGCTGAAGGGGACTTTAGGTTTGCACTCTGTCTGTCTGTTTGTCTATCTGTCACTTGGTATTGCTATGGAATACTTCAGAATGCTTGTTAATGTTAAATTAAAGCTAATTAGTAGTTCATTATACTCACATTGTTTTCATTTACAAAATGAAAATGAAAGGAGGTAAAAGGGGAAGGCCAAGTATGATTGTTCTCAAAGATATCACAAAATACTTGTTAGAAACCAGGAAACTGCTATTAAGGAAACAAATTTGTTAATGTCAAAGTCTCCCCTTGATAGGGAAAACCCACCTTCTCATGATTGAACTAAATTGACTGGGAAAGAATGAACAATCTAATCTAGATTTATGGAGACAGGAATTTATGTAAAGACAGTTTTTGTTGGCTTCTTGCAAGTAAGAATTGCTACTAATCAGTATCTCAGAGAGGCTTTAAACCCATTACCAGATAACAAACTGTTGGACTGGTCCAAATTCCAAAAAGTTAAAGATGACAATTTTCACTCGATCAAAAGTTTTTACTACCCTGAAAAACATGAAAATTATTTTAGGGAAACATTGTGAGAAAAATTATATATGCAATTTTTCCTTTGTAGCTCAACTGACCAAAGGCCAGCAAAGCTATTGTCATGGTGTTGTGTCCATTGTGCTGCTATCAATCTGTTCGTCCTTCTATAAACTTTTTACTTTAGAAATCTTCTTCTCAGAAAGTACTGAACGGAATTCAGTTTCAGAGAAATCATCCTTGCGTGACCCTTTCACAAACTATCTAATGGATTTCAACAAACTTTACAGTAGTGATCCTTATGTGACCCTTTATCAGATTCCTTCAAATAATCTTGATCAGATGAAAAACATGGTTTTAATGGGCGGGGCTTATTTCCACACATCGTGAAACCTTTAAAAACCTTCTCCATCAGAAACCAGTTGATGGATTTCAACCAAATATTACAAGAATGATCCTTTGGTGACCATTTATCAGATTCCTTTAAAGAATTTTGATCGGATGAAAAACATGGGTTATTATAATTGGGCTGGGCTATAATTGCCATATATGGTAAAAGCTTTGAAAATCTTCTTCTCTGAAACCGGTTGATTGATTTCAACCTAATATCTATATGTAGCGGAAACTTTAAAAATCTTTAATAGCAGTAACCACTTGATTGATCTCAACCAAATTGGCAGGAATTATACTTTAACAATCCTTTATTAGATTTCTTCAATGAAATCGATTAGATGAAAATCATGGCTTTTTCCAAAAATTTTGAAAATCTTCTGAGAAACCTGTTGAGTGATTTCAAACAAATACCCCAGGAGTGATCCTCATGTGACTCTTTGTCAGAATCCTTCATGTAAATTTGATTGGTTGAAAAACATGGCTTTATTGTCATGGCTTATGTCTATATTTGGTTAAACATTGAAATTTTTGTAAATACTTTTTCATCTAAGTTAGTAAATGAATTTTACATAACCTGACCTGACTGTTGTAATTCAGTGTTAACTTTGAAATGCTTCTCCAGAACTCTTTTGAAGATTTTGGTGATGAGATTTATTTGCCTGGTATGGCAAAGACGATTCAGTTTATATTAAATTCCATTTGATTAATCAGTGCGTTCAGGTCTGTGGAGCGATACAGGCGCTCAAAGGCCTCTAGTTTGAATTTGTGTCTTCTAACCAATTAATTCTGTTTGTTATTACAAGATGTAAAAAGCTCAATCAATGAAGGAGTAAGTATATAGTTATATTTTGTCTTCTATTTCCAGTGTTTGTATCTATTGACATTTTGGACGCTCTTCATGCCAAGACATCGGTCTGTTCAATTGCTATTCAAGTCAAGCCAAAATCATATACCAGTTTGAAGAAGCTTCTGCCAGAGTTTGCCTCCTATACAGAGTATATGTAAGTTAACATTTGTAACGCGTCGTTTAACTGTTACCTCATGACAAAATTTTAGACTAGTCCAAATTGAAGGATGCTGCAAATTACAATTTCAAGTTGGTGAATTTAAAAAAAAAAGATTTTGTCTTTTAGGGTAGAAAACATTCTGGACATTGAAGCAATTTCTTCATTATCCACAATGTTTTTCAAACCTCTTTTCTTGAGAGGCTTAAAAGGAGGGATTGGGCAGGAATAGGACTTCCCAATGGATTATTTAGATTGCTTGGTAGATTGTCACATGATAATTTAACTGACATTTGAAATTATGAAAATGGTATACTCATTGTTTTGATGGATTCAGCCCTGCTATCATTCATTCAATGCTATTGAATGGTATCTCAGCTTGACCAAAGATAATGTAGTAATTAACATGCAAGTTAACATGCTTTCAGCCGTTAACACACAACAAAATACCAGACTGGCTCAATTTGAAAGAAGTTGCAGACAATTTGTAGTTGATGAAATTTTAAATATCTTTCTCCATTTGGAGAGAAAACATCGTAGATAATGAAGAAATTGCTTATAACAATTTTATATTTTCTATGTTTTCCCAGGCTTTTTAGCTCACCAGAGCACAAAGTGCTCGTGAGGTATTTTGATCGTCCTGTGTCCGTCGTCCGTCGTGTGTCAACAATATTAAAATGACATCTCCTCTCAAACCGCTTGGTGGATTTAAACCAAATTTAGCAGGAATGTTCCTTGGGTGGAGCCCTTTAAATTTTGCTAAAACAATTGAAATCTGTTAAAAACTCTGGTTGCTATGGCAATACAACTGAAATTTTAGTGAAAAGTTTAAAAATTATCTCCGTAAATATCTGAGGTTGATTATCCTATTACCATACAATCCCACTTTTTATGCCTCTGAGGAAAATACTGCTTTTGAAGAAATTGCTTCATCTGTCTGTAACCAATATTTTCATTGCATTTTTCTCAGCAACTCTTCATAACATCAACTTGAAATTTTGTGTGGAAGTTTATCTAGGGGTCCTACTTACTTCTTGACTTCCTATTTTACAACTTGTTTACATTGGCTGGTAAAGTGGTATATTTCCATTGCACTTTTCTCAGCAACTATTCATAGCATGGATTTGAAACTTGGTGTGGAATTTCATCTAGTGGTCCTACATGATGCTTATGGAATTTAGATCTGCAAGTTAACTATTTCTTATTTTACTTTGTTTATATTTGGACATTGATGGTGTAGTAGTATGTTTTTCTTGCAGTTTTCTCAGCAACTTTTTATAGCATTGACTTGAAACTTAGTATGTAGGTTTATCTAGGGCTCCTACATGGTGCTTACCAAATTTTAAGACTGTTTTGATGGTACAGTGGTATATTTTCGTCACTCTGTTCTCTGCAACTATTCATAGCATTGTCTTGAACCTTGGTGTGAAGGTTTATCTAGGGGTTCTTTCAATTATATAGTCAGTAATTTGCCTTCTACTTTGAGAACTTGGCATACCAGCTGTATATCGTGGGAGTGATATGCCATACAGATACATATATTTAAAGATGTTTATTACCATTTTGAATTAGCCTTTTCAATCCATTACAAAACAACAAAATTTTGAACTAGTTACAGACACAGACCAGAATTCAAATTGCTTTGAGATTATTAACTTGGGCCCAAATAAGGTTGAAAACATTATGACAAGCAATTTTTCCTTTTTTCATGGTTTCTTACATGTGATTCTCCTTCTATCATCAGTACTTTCAGTGCTTTGATTTTACTTCTGCACTCATCAACTCAGGTGAGCTCTTTAGGGTCAATGACCCTCTTGTTTTTTGAGTGGGATTAACTGAGTGTACCCATAACAATTTAGACAATGTCTGCTTTAGCATTGCTATAATTCAGAATTATGTAGTAAAGGGTCCAACACAGTAAAATGTTAAACTGATCCAAATTAAAAAAAGAGTTGCAGAAGACAATTTAAAGTTAATGAAATTTTAGATTTTTCATCTCACTGGGCAGAAAACATTGCAGAAAATGAAGAAATTGCTTGTTTGCAAGTAATTTCTTCATTTTCTACAATGTTTTCCAAATTGCTTTTCTTAAGCGGTGTTAAAAAGCATCGGTGTTTTGGAATGGGTTATAGTGAGTGTATTTTTACAGAGAGGGAGTTACTTGACAGGGTTACTTGTCTCAGTGTGCCCATAACAATCTAGACAATGGTTGTTTCCCTGTTTATATGGCTGGTATCAAATAGGATTACAACTTGTTTTACATTCTTTTATTTCATCCTTTTATGGTTGTTTGATGTACTTCCCTGCTGAATAGTTAGATCTTTTTAGATCTTTTTACACTGACTTTCTTTTGAACATGTACAAAAGGTCTGGATGAGTTTTCCCTGAACAAAGAAATATATTAGAATAAACTGACTAGTTCTCTGTTGAACCCATTCCCATACAGATTTGCTTTTTAAAGCCCTCATGAAGGACGCTTTAGTAAATATTGTGGGAAATAGAGTAATTGCTTGTTTCAAGAAATCTCTTTGTTATCCATGTTTTCTACAGAAAGACAAAGTGTTTAAAATTTCAACAACAATAACTTGTTATTTGCTTGATCATTGAATTGACCATAAATGAGTCACCTCAGGATATCATAACCCTTGTCATGCTGAATAAAATCCTCATTTGAGTTATGCTAAAATCTTAAGGGCTGAAGGTGCTAGTTGTGAGTCTGTATATTTGGATGCATCCCGAAGGGAGAGCATATAGTTTCTGCTTTGTCCATCAGTCCTTCCTTTAGATTTCAATCTGTCTGTCCATCTGCTCTGATATCTCCACAACCCTAGGGCCAAATTGGATGAAACTTCAAATGTGAATTCCTTATGATATTGTGCCAAGATACTTTTTCTGGTTTTTGCATAGCTCGAAGGTCAAGGTTACAGTTCAAGATCAAAGGTCAAAATTGACCTTGTTCGAAGCATAGCTCCTTCAATTGTGGATGGATTTCAAAATAGCTTGGTTCAATTGTTCTCTATCATAAATAGATGTATCAGTTTGAAAAAAATAGATAGTGTCAAGGTCATAGTTCAGGGTCAAAGGTCAAATGTGACCTTGTTCACAGCATAGCTCCTTCAGTTATGGATGGTTTTCAAAAAAACTTAGTACAATAATTCTCTCTCATGAGTAGATGTACCATTTGAAAAAAAATCAGATAGCTCTAAAGTCAAGGTCAAAGCACAAGGTCAAACATTGAAATTAGGCATTTCCAGAGTATAGCTCCTTCAATTATGGATATATTCAAAATAGCTTTACACAATTATTCTATAGCATGAGTATTAAATTTACTACAGATGAAAAACATGGCTTTAACAGCCTTGCCCCTAGGGTCCAAAGTTTGGAAAACCCCTCAATTACAGCATATTCAAATATCTGTTATCTGTTCCTCCCAATGTGTAATGATATTAAGCATTCATTTTTCATACATAGCATATCCAAATGGTCCTCTAACAAGTGCTCCGAAATTATACTCCTGGGGTCAAAATGACCCCACCAAGGGGTAAATTTTTTTTATAAACACTTAATTAGAGCAAGTTCAAACGTCTTGTCCACCTAAAATATAAAGCATAAGGCATATATATTTGCTATGTAGCATTACCAGATGATTTTGAACTGTGTTACAAGAAATTATACTCATAGAGTAAAAAAGTAATACATTCAATTCTGGTATTTAGTATATCCAGAAGTTTCTCTACCAAGGATGAAAAAAAAGTACCAAATAGGTCAGAAATGGCCTTGTCCCAGAAGTCCATTGGAAAATGCTCAGGAAGTGCAATTTTATATTCTTCTCCTCTAGACCAATGACCAGAAGCAAAAATTTAAGACAGGTCCAAACAGAAAAAAGTTGCTTTGGTAATTCAAATTGGATGGAAATTAAAATATAAGTAGAAAACATTGTGGGAAATAAAGAAATTGCTAGCAAGTTCTTTTTTGCTCATGTTTTCCAAAACCATTTTCCTTGAGAGAGTTAAAATTCTGGATTGTTTGCAAATGGATTATAATGTTAAGCCCAAAGCGTTCATATTTGGCATGTAACATTTCTATGCTGAAATCTTATATTTGTTATATTTATTTGGCTTCAGGTGTGTCTTTTTTTTTATACAGAATACTTTAATTAGCAGATGACTGGGGTAAGCGATTTAGGACCATTATGATCCTCTTGTCTAGATATTCTTTGGGAAATTGTGTTCCGGGGGATTTCATTGGTGTGGCTACCATACTTTCCATGAATTGTATAGCGGAAATTTGAAATGCACTTGTCAGAAACTTATAGATGGACTGACACTTACAGCAGTATTGCATTTACTGGACAATTACTTGTCATAAAACAGCACTTATTGTTCCATTAAAACAGACATGCCATATTTATTTAAATGGAATAATCATTTAGAATTAAAGCTAAATTTGGACATAGAACTTCGAATCAATACATAATGAGCTGTCTATTATTTGTTATAACATGGAATTAAGGCATAAAGTATAATTTACACATCAAAAACAGTATTAATTGCAGCCTTCATATAAAGAATAATTCTAGAGATTTCCGCCCAGTTATATTGCTTAAATGTTAATCCTTAACCTACTCAAAAAAATCAAATCTTTAATCAATATTAAAAAAGTGATTATTTTTGCAATTATTTATCCGTAATTTTTGCTTGATCCAATTACCTGACAACAAAATTTTAGACTGGTCTAAATCAAAAGAACTTGCGCTGAAGAGGACAATTTTCATTTATTGAAATTTTAAAAAAAAGAGGTGAAAAGCATGGTGGAAATTGAAGAAATTTTGCTGGAAACAAAAAATCTCTTCATTTGCCACAATATTTCTAAATCTTTTCTCTTCGGCAATACGAAAAAATAAAGTTGTCTTGAAATGGCTAAGTGATAATGCTAAAATTTAGTCCAGACCAAGACAATGTGATAAACAATTTTAATTCATTACCAGATGACAAAAATCTAGATTGGTCCAAATTAAAGGAAGTTGCATGTAACATTTCAAAATGTGCTTAAATTGGAAAATAAGTGTCAAAAAGGGTAGAAAAGACCATGCTTGTTTGAAGCAATTTCTCCTTTTCCCACAAAGTTTTCCTTCACCATATTTCTTTGGGGGGGGGGGGGGTAATAAGCAGGAAATTGTATTGGTTAAAGACTGCAAATTAGCAAATGTTGAAGACTCAGTAAGAAAAGGATCAATTCCACAATTACAAGGTTTGTATAAATCAAGTTCTGTCATAATACTGGTTTATGGCTGCCATGCTCCTGCAATAATAGGGGCTCAATCAATATGCTTGAAAGGTTTTTATTGCTTTAAAAAATGTCAGTTACAGACACCAAAAACAGTAATGTCTGAGAGGGTTCAATGAATCTAAGTACTGAAAGTACTGTATGCTAGCAAAGCATGGGTTTGTTTAGTAATCCTCTTTGTCAAAGGTTATCATGATAAAAAAACCTTAATAAGTAACCCAGGAGTTTAACCCATTACAACATGTCAAAATTGCAAATTGGGTCAAATTAAAGAAGTTGCAGACAAAAATTTCAAGATAGTGGAACTTGGAAGAAAACATTGTGGACATTGAAGTAATTGTGTGTTACAGGCAATTTCTTCATTGTCTGCAATGTTTTCCAAAGCATTTTATGGAGATGCTTAAAAAAGAGGAACCGAGTGGGAATGGGTTAGATAGCATGCTTTTGAAAAGATTGCACTACAATTTGAATAGAGTTTGTAATATTCTTAAATGCACCAGAATTTCTTTTTATGCTGTATGTATTCAACTGATTAGTGGTGAAGCCTCCAGTGGCAGTTTGCATTTGATGAACTTTGAGATCACCTCAAAATTTAAAATTAACTTAAGCTATCAAAGCTTACGCTTTGATAGCTTAAAAGTGCTTTTAATGTCTACAGTCTCTCATTAGCAACATTTTTTTCAGGAACATAGAAGATTAAGATTAAGATGCATCTTTCAACAACATGTTGACATGATTAAATTAAGGAAAATTGCAGATCACATTTTTAAGGTAAATGTTATTTAGAAAATAAACGTTATTGGGAAAAACTTGAAAAAGAAGAAATCATACTTAACCCATTACCACACAATCCCACATTTTTATGCACCAAAGAAATATAGCCATGGAAAAATTGTGAGAAAAGAAGAAATTGTTTTGTACAAGCAATTTCCCCTTTTTTCACAATGTTTACTCACGCCCGGTAATCTCGGGCTCCATCTCTTTTTGGAGAACAGTACAAAAAGGAGACAATGATACTTCCGATATGGAGCCAAGGACCGGAACTGAACAGAAAAGGTAAGTAGAACAGTGCACCTCGCGTACAATTTGATCTGCTATTGACCTATTATGCATTTTCCCAAAACGTCCAGAGTTTCATACCACATAAAAATGATTATTTTATCCGTTGGCGGTGATAGATTTCAAAAATAATTCCGTTTGTGAATAGAAACTTGAATCAAAATTTGGAGATCGGACCCGATCAAACACGAAAATGCGTGTTGAAATAGTTAAAATCCATGTTATCAACAGTTCTGAAAGATTTAAGTTGCGTTGACCGTGAAATGAATAATAACGTGTTGATACAAAACAATGTTACCACAAAGAACTGCGTTTTCCATACCCCATTTACGGATTTTCCTAGATGAGAAGGAGGCCAGGATGCGGTGCGGGAGACAAGATTCAGAGAGAGAGGCGATGCATATAAAAGAGTACAGTGAATAATTTTCTAAGACTGTAACTTTATGAATATTACAGGACACTTTTTCTTTCCCTTTTTCACAATAAATGTGTCTGTCAGACTCTCTAGAACAGCCATATTTACACGCCCAGTAATCTCGGGCTCCATCTCTTTTTGGAGAACAGTACAAAAAGGAGACAATGATACTTCCGATATGGAGCCAAGGACCGGAACTGAACAGAAAAGGTAAGTAGAACAGTGCACCTAGCGTACAATTTGATCTGCTATTGACCTATTATGCATTTTCCCAAAACGTCCAGAGTTTCATACCACATAGAAATTATTATTATATCCGTTGGCGGTGATAGATTTCAAAAATAATTCCGTTTGTGAATAGAAACTTGAATCAAAATTTGGAGATCGGACCCGATCAAACACGAAAATGCGTGTTGAAATAGTTAAAATCCATGTTATCAACAGTTCTGAAAGATTTAAGTTGCGATGACAGTGAAATGAATAATAACGTGTTGATACAAAACAATGTTACCACAAAGAACTGCGTTTTCCATACCCCATTTACGGATTTTCCTAGATGAGAAGGAGGCCAGGATGCGGTGCGGGAGACAAGATTCAGAGAGAGAGGCGATGCATATAAAAGAGTACAGTGAATAATTTTCTAAGACTGTAACTTTATGAATATTACAGGACACTTTTTCTTTCCCTTTTTCACAATAAATGTGTCTGTCAGACTCTCTAGAACAGCCATATTTATATCAAAGTCGCAAGAATCGAATTACACAACTCACAAATAAATTAATACAGAACCCACGTTTTGAGCTCATTACTTTCAGTCACAACTCTGCTTCACACTGGTTTATTTTCTGCTGACTTGTGTTAACTTTGAGATCACACATGAAGTGAAATGACCATTCAAAAACATTTAAAAAACTTCCAAAATGAGCAGCATTTCATTCAAATCGATAACAATTTTCACAATTTTTATCGGCTGCTGTGGGTTTTAAAGCGTCTGATTGGTCCGTGAAGACAAACAAAGACAAAAGCACGTATATATTAATAAAGGAGGGTAATAAATCTCCATCTATCAATATATACTGCCTAACTCCCCTTTCGGGTATGACTGGCAGGTGCGCGTCTGTGCTGGAATATAAACTGTTAGTCATTGGTTAGGGTGCCATTTTTAGCTCACCTGAGCACGTAGTGCTCAAGTGAGCTATTGTGATCGCCTTTTGTCCGGCGTCCGTCCGTCGTCCGTCGTGCGTCGTGCGTCGTGCGTCGTCCGTCAACAATTTCTTTAAACAACATCTCCTCCTAAACTACTGGGCCAATTTGAACCAAATTTGGCAGAAATGTTCCTTAGGTGGTCCCCTTCAAAAATAGCTAAAAGAATTGAAATCCGTTAAAAACTCTGGTTGCCATGGCAACAAAAGTGAAATTTTGAAATAATCTTTAAAAATCTTCTCCTCCTGACCCAGAAGGCGTAGAGCCTTGATATTTTGCATGAAGCATCAGTATATTGACCTCTTTCAAAATAGCTAAAATCATGATCCTCGGGTCCCCAGGGGCGGAGCCCCAGGGGGGTGGGGTTTATATAGAAATAAAGAACGATTTTCCAAATGACATCTCCTCTCAAACCACTGGGCCGATTTGAACCAAATTTGGCAGAGATGTTGCTTAGGTGGTCCCCTTCAAAAATAGCTAAAAGAATTGAAATCCGTTAAAAACTCTGGTTGCCATGGCAACAAAAGTGAAATTTTAAAATAATCTTTAAAAATCTTCTCCTCCTGACCCAGAAGGCACAGAGCCTTGATATTTTGCATGAAGCATCAGTATATTGACCTCTTTCAAAATAGCTAAAATCATGATCCTCGGGTCCCCAGGAGCGGAGCCCCAGGGGGGTGGGGTTTATATAGAAATAAAGAACGATTTTTTAAATGACATCTCCTCTCAAACCACTGGGCCGATTTGAACCAAATTTGGCAGAGATGTTGCTTAGGTGGTCCCCTTCAAAAATAGCTAAAAGAATTGAAATCCGTTAAAAACTCTGGTTGCCTTGGCAACAAAAGTGAAATTTTAAAATAATCTTTAAAAATCTTCTCCTCCTGACCCAGAAGGCGTAGAGCCTTGATATTTTGCATGAAGCATCAGTATATTGACCTCTTTCAAAATAGCTAAAATCATGATCCTCGGGTCCCCAGGAGCGGAGCCCCAGGGGGGTGGGGTTTATATAGAAATAAAGAACGATTTTTTAAATGACATCTCCTCTCAAACCACTGGGCCGATTTGAACCAAATTTGGCAGAGATGTTGCTTAGGTGGTCCCCTTCAAAAATAGCTAAAAGAATTGAAATCCGTTAAAAACTCTGGTTGCCATGGTAACAAAAGTGAATTTTTAAAATAATCCTTAAGAAACTTCTCCTCCTGACCCAGAAGGCGTACAGTCTTGATATTTTGCATGAAGCATAAGTATATTGACCTCTTACAAAATAGCTAAAATCATGATCCTCGGGTCTATTTGGGCAGACCCAGGGGGGGGGGGTGTATAGGCATGAAGCATCAGTTCACAGACTTCTTTCTTATTTCTGAAATTATAACCCATGGAAAAAGTTTTTTCCTTCTTTCAAATCGGCACTAAAGCCTTGGAATTTGTAATTCGGACTTTTGGATTCCCAGGTTCATAGTCTTTATATGTAATTGTGGCCCACTTGTTTCATAATCCTAACCTTAACATGAAACTAGACTGTTGAAAGAAAAAGAGCCTTTATCTCAGGTGAGCGCCCCAGGGCCAACGGCCCTCTTGTTAGAAGTATTGTGAGTGTTAGATTAAGAGATCTGATAAAACATATTCTGGTCATTCAGGACGGCTCACTATCTGAAAGGAATCGAGACTCTTTTTGAACGCTGCAATGTCAGGTTGCTGTTTCTGGTAGGCTGTTCTAAAGTATCACTGTGTAGGTAAAGAAAGAATATTTAAGGAAGAAAGCATTCGTGTGGATCTGTCTGAAAGATGCTGTGTGCATATGTCGGGTGGTCCTACTTGGTCTTTCAAGATAAGCTTGTACGGGCACTGCAACAAAACTATTAACGGTTTTATAAAACATGGTGACTCTGGAAACGTCTCGTCTATATTGAAGAGTTTGCCAGCCAAGCTCCTTCTGCATGAAAATTATTTTGAACCCTTCTTGCTGCTCTACGTTGTACTTTTCCCCTTTGTTGATACAGGTTTTTGTGCAAGGGCTCCAAACGGTTGATGCGTATTCTACCTGGGGTCTAACTAATGTTTTATACGCTGTCTCTTTCTGATCTTCTTATTCTTGGTCTGGATGTTTCTGCGGAGAAAACCTAAAGTTTTATTTAACTTTGATGTTATTTTGTCAATTTGCTTGTTCCATGAAAGATCTCCAGATATTGTAACTCCTAGGTATTTAACATTGTCCATAGTCTCTAGCACTTATCCATGTAGCCTGAAATCAAAAGAAATCTTTTTCTTCTTTTTAGTTATATTTAGGAAAATGCATTTGCTATGGTTAAACTCCATTTCC
This sequence comes from Fragum fragum, assembly GCA_946902895.1. Taxonomy (NCBI): domain Eukaryota; kingdom Metazoa; phylum Mollusca; class Bivalvia; order Cardiida; family Cardiidae; genus Fragum; species Fragum fragum. Next base: position 52,756,479 of record OX336377.1, read on the forward strand.
CACTTTTTCTCCCACTGCATTAACTTGTCTAGATCTTCTTGCATGGTGATACAGTCTTGCTTGTATCGTTTTCTTCTTTTTAGTAGTATTTAGGAAAATGCATTTGCTGGGATTAAACTCCATTTCCCACTTTTGCTCCCACTGCATTAACTTGTCTAGATCTTCTTGCATGGTGATACAGTCTTGCTTGTTGTTTATAACTAAGTAAACGGCAGTGTCATCTGCAAACAAACGAACTTCGGAGGTGATGGTATTAGGAAGGTCGTCAATATATAAGAGAAACAGAAGAGGACCAAGCACCGATCCCTGAGGTACTCCAGACGTGACTGGAACTTCGGATGAGCAACCACCTTGTAAGACTACTTTTTGTGTTCTTCCTTTTAGAAAAGATTGAATCCACAAAAGGGTAGTATTGTTTACTTCGTGTTCCTGTAATTTATACAAAAGTCTTAAGTGGCTAACTTTATCAAAAGTCTTGTTGAAGTCTAACAAAACTAGATCAGTTTGTTTTCCTTCAGCAAGGTTTCTGGCAAGATGGTCGGTAAGTTGCAGTAGCTTGATTTCACATGAACACCGTGCTCTGAAACCATGCTGTAAGTCATAAAGAATATTATTTTTGTCAAAATGTTTAGTTAGATCTGATGCTACAATATGTTCAAGAGCTTTACACAGTATACATGTTAAGGATATAGGTATGTTATTTGCAGGATCTTCTTTGTTTCCTTTCTTGGACAGTGGAGTCACGTTTGCCTTTGTCCATACCTGGGGGAGGGTGCCTGTTTCAAGGGATTTCTGAAAGAGAATTTGGACAAAATTAGCGATTTTGGATTACATTCCTTTAATTTCATTCAAAAGTCGCTCCTCCCACTCATTTAATTTCATTCCGAAATCATTCCCAAATCATCCAAAAATTGTCAATTTCACGGTGTTATTAACTGTAGCAGTGAATTTGTTTACCTTTTGACATAATCTAGGATACAGAGCCCTCTAGATATAAAGAAAAAACTTAAAGAAAATCAAGTATGTAAGCATTGAACATTTGGTTGAGAACAGTTATTTTTGCCCTCTATTGAATTCATTGTGGCATTGATTTGTTGGGGATTTTGGTTTATTGCAGGCTATAAGTTTTCAGAAAATCATAGAAAAAGGGTCGGTTTTGACATTCGAAGATTGACTGGGGTTACATAAGAGTATGGGGTTCTAAAAGAAGTTTTACAGTGCTTTTCTATATGCATCGCCTCTCCCTAAGAATCTTGTCTCCCGCACCGCATCCTTGTCTCCTTCTCATCTAAGATAATCCGTTAAAGGGGTAGGGAAAACGCAGTTCTTTGTGGTAACATTATTTTATATCAACACGTTATCATTCATTTCACAGCCATCGCCACTTAAATCTTTCAAAACTGTTGTTAACATGGATTTTAACGATTTCAACACGCATTTTCGTATTTGATCGGGTCCGATGTCCAAACTTTGATTCAAGTTTCTATTCACAAACGGAATTATTTTTGAAATCTATCACCGCCAACGGATAAAATAATCATTTTTATGTGGTATGAAACTCTGGACGTTTTTGGAAAAACGGATAAAAGGTTCATGGGAGATCAAATTGTGCGGGAGGTGCACTGTTTTTCTTACCTTTTCTGTTCAGTTCCGGTCCTTGGCTCCATATCGGAAGTATCATTGGCTCCTTTTTGTACTGTTCTCCAAAAAGAGATGGAGCCCGAGATTACCGGGCGTGTTACTTCTTCATTAAAGCCCTTACTTTTTAATTATACCCCTGCAAAACATTCAAAAGGAATGTTTATGGGGATATACTGGAACCAGCCTGTCTGTTCGTCCATCCGTGTGTCCATCTGTCATTGTACAAAATGCAACCAATTTTGTGTTGCGAAATTTCCTCCTTCAGTTTTGCTTCAATACCATTGAAACTTAACACAAAGATTAACCACAAGTTGAAGTTTGGCAAGATGCAATTGTGAAGTCTCAATCTCTCTGGTTCAAGATTTATCTCCCCTTGAACTTAGACATTATTTATGCTTTGTAGACATATACAGCTAATTATACTACCAATTTTGTGTCACAAACTCCTCCTTTCTAGAAAAGTAAAGTCAGTAGCTATGTTCTTGTATTGTTTAAGCTCTCATTACACTGAAAGCACTTGCAGGATTATTAACCCTTGTCATGCTGTATAAATTACCTTACTGAATTGCTGTAAAATCAAAGGGCTGAAAGCACTGATAGAACTTATTGTTCAAAAATCAATATTTCTTTTAGAAATCAACTTCATAAACAACTCTGGCATAAGAAGTAAAAGCAGGAGGTGTAGACTAAGATCAGACTGCACATAAGTGCACTTATGTGCAGTCTGATCTTAGTCTACACCTCCTGCAAAAACCGGAATATTCCGGGTTCAGCATGACAAGGGTTAAGTCACATACTGTTTTATGCAAACTTTGTCTTGTCACCTGCTATCTCTCCTAGTCTAAAATGTTGTTTAGGAATGGGTTTACTGCAACAGCAATTTTCCTTAAACACACTTTTTTATGCCTGAGCAATTTGAAAGGCCGATAGAGTTACCTTTGTCCATCTGTTAGCTGGGGGGGGGGGGTGTTGCAAACATGGAGTATTTCAAAGGAAAATGGCACATTTGTTCCTCTTGACAGATGAATTGTTATGTGAAAAGTTTGAATAGATTTGCTTTAAGTCAGTGGCTAGTGACAAAATCATCCTTGTTTTAGACAAATCTTCTATATTATATTGTATGGATGGATTTCATAAGAACTTTGTTCAGGTGCTGCCATGGAACTATTGTAATCCCTCTTTGATATATTAGACAATTATACAAGAAATTATCAAAAAGAAAAGGATGTAAGCAGGTGCTTATTTATGTAAATTGGATAAAACGGTGTACTTTATCAGTATTATGTATCCATAATTTTACCCATTACCAGATGGCAAAATTTTAGACTTGTCAAAATTGAATAACAGTTGCAGATGACAATTGTAAGTTTATGAAAATTTAAAATTTTCAACTTTCTTAGTAGAAAACATTGTGGAAAATGAAGAAATTAATTGTTACAATCTTTCTCAAACTTTCTGAAATTGTTTGTATAGACTTGAGGAAAAACTCTATTGAATATAGTTACATTGTGACCAATATCAAGGGAAAACATTCTGACTAATATCAAAGGAAAGAGGGCCTTATTGATATCAAGAGAAAAGGGGCCTTATTGACAATTTTCTTATTGCCATTCTGGAGGTCACAACTTTGGCTCAATCTTTCTCAAACTTGTTGAAATGTCTATATGCACTTGAGTAAAACTCTTTCGAATATTTGAAATTCTGACCAATATAAAGGGAAAAAGGGTCTTTATTGACAATTTCCTCATTCTCACTCTTGAGGTCACAATTTTGGCTCAAAATTTCTCAAACTTACTGATAATGCTTGTATAGTCATTAGGAAGATCCCTATTGCATGATTATGGTGACATTCTTACCAAGGTCAAGAGAAGGGGGGGCTTATTGTCAACTTCCTTGTCACCATTCTAGATATCACATTTTGGGCTCAAACTTTCTCATACTTTCTAGAAATGGTTGGTTTAGTCAAGAGGAAAAATCCTATAGAACATGGTGTCTGCTTCAATTATATCGAGGGGCCTTATTGACAATTTCATTGTTACCACCCTACAGGGTACAACCCTTGCTCAAACTTTCTGTAAATGTTTGTTTGCACTTTAGGAAGAAGTCTATTGAATAATTATGTGAGATTCTGACACATATCATAAGGCCTTATTGACAATCACCTTGTGACAACTCTAGAGATCACAATTTTTGCCCAATCTTTCTGAAACATGCTGAAAATATTTGTTAAGTTGTCAGGAAGATCCCCTTTGAGTATAAACTCATTGACAATTTCCTTCTTTCTGCCCTAGTTGTAACAACTTTGGCTCCATCTTTAAAACTTAATGTAAATGTGTGTTATATATTGGATTCTCTACATAATTCTGTGAACTATCACTGTAAAGCCTAGAGCTATATTGATCTGATGAGTGATATAGGACCATAATGGTCCTCTTGTTCAAACTTAAGGAAAATGTATGAACACAAGGAAGTTGGGTATTTTAATTTGATGACTTCTGACTAAAATCTAGGGAAAAGGGCCCTTTTTAGAATTCCTTGTTACCCCTCCTGATGTCAAAATTTTGGCTCAATCTTTCTTAAACTTGCTGGAAATATTTCTAAAGTCATGAGGAAGAAACCTATTGAATATATATAGATACATTATTACTCATATCAAGGGGAAAGGGGCCTTATTGACATTTTCCTTGTTACCACTGTTGAGGTCATTATTTTTGCTAAATCTTTTGCAAACTTACTGTAAATACTTGTAATGTGTGAAAGAAGAACCATAATATTGACTGTTGTAGCAGATGGAATTAATGGTAATATCAATTTTCTTCTCATCCAATCTCAACCTCATTTATATGCTTTTTAGCTCCACCGGCTGAAAGCTAGAGGGCTATTGTCATGGTGTGGTGTCCGTTGCGCATGGGTGTGTCCCTCCAGTCGTCCGTCCAACCGTCCGTAAACTTTAAATTTAGAAATCTTCTCCTCAGAAGGTAGTGAACAGAATTCAACCAATTTCACAGAAATGATCCTTGGGTGAACCTTTATTAGATTCCTACAACATGTCTTTTATTGGCAGGGCTATTTCCATATATGGTGAAACCCTTAAAAATCTTCTTCTCAGAAACCAATGGATTGATTTCAACCAAATTTTACAGGAATGATCATTGGATGACCCTTTATTAGATTACTTCAAAGAATTTTGATCGGATGAAAAACATGGCTTTAATGGGCAGGGCTAATTTCGATATATGGTGAAAGCTTTCAAAATCTTCTCAAAAACCTATGGAAGGATTTCAACCAAATTTCACACAAATGATCCTTGAGTGACCCTTTTTTAGATTCCTTCATTTAGAATTTAGATCAGATAAAAAAAACATGCCTTGAATGGGTGGGGCAAATTTCCATATTTAGTGAAACCCTTAAAAATCATCTTCTCAGAAACCAATTGATTGATTTCAACAAAATTTCACTGTATTGATCCTTGGGTGACCCTTTATCAGATTCCTTCAAAGAATTTTGATTGGACAGAAAACATCACACATTTTTCCATATGTGCTGAAAGCTTTGAAAATCATCTTCTCACAAACCATCAGATGGGCTTCACTTGAATGCTGCTTGGGTGACCCCTTACTAGACTGCTGAAAAAAATAATTGATTGGCCGAAAAATGGCCTTCATGATTGAGTGATTGAATGGGGTTTAATACTGCTTTTAATAGTATTTCAGTCATATCGTGGCGGCTGGAGCACCTAACAATGGATTCCTGGTATTTCTCACACCAGTACTACCACTACATTCTTTCCTAGCCTCCAACTGCTATCCCACTTAGGTTTACGATTAGCCACCAATTGGTGAGAGACAAATGTCGGAAAAAATATGAGCCACAATCAGGGATCAAACCCATGACATCCCATGTTTGAAGATTAGGAGTCTGACACGCTACTGACTGCGCTATGACTGCGGCATGGCTTTAATGAATTGGGATCATTTCTTTATATGGTAAACAGTGAAAACTTACAATCTTCTCAGATTAAAAATGATAACAAGTTTTCAACAAAATTTCACAGAATGATCTTTTGGTGACTCTGTCATATTCCTTCATTAAATGTGGCTCAGTTGAAAATTATGGCTTTTGCATAGGGAGGGGTAGGGGCTGGGCTTGTGTCCATATATGGTATATAGTGAAATTTTGAAAATTTTGTTCTTACACACTGCAGGTGAGTTTTCAACCAAATATCTCAGGAATACTAAGTAAATTCAGGCTGGAGGAGCAAATCAGGCTCTCAAGGGCAGCAGTTATCAAGGTTTCAGAAACATCAATACCTAATCTTTTTAGCTCACATGAGCACGTAGTGCTCAAGTGAGCTATTGTGATTGCCTTTTGTCCGGCGTCCGTCCGGCGTCCGTCATGCGTCGTGCGCCGTCTGTCAACAATTACTCTAAACGACATCTCCTCCTAAAGCACTGGGCCAATTTGAACAAAATTTGGCAGAAAAGTTCCTTAGGTGGTCCCCTTCAAAAATAGCTAAAAGAATTGAAATCCGTTAAAAACTCTGGTTGCCATGGCAACAAAAGTGAAATTTTAAAATAATCTTTAAAAATCTTCTCCTCCTGACCCAGAAGGCGTAGAGCCTTGATATTTTGCATGAAGCATCAGTATATTGACCTCTTTCAAAAAAGCTAAAATCATGATTCTCGGGTCCCAGGGGCGGAGCACCGGGGGGGGGGGGGGGGGGGGGGAAAGGTTTACATAGAAATAAAGAACAATTTTTTAAATGACATCTCCTCCCAACTCACAGGGCCAATTAGAACCAAATATTGCAGAAATGTTCCTTAGGTGGTCCCCCTTAAAATTAGCTAAAAGAATTGAAATCCGTTAAAAACTCTGGTTGCCATGGCAACAAAAGTGAAATTTCAAAATAATCTTTAAGAATCTTCACCTCCTGACCCAGCCTTGATATTTTGCATGAAGCATCAGTATATTGACCTCTTACAAAATAGCTAAAATCGTGATCCTCGGGTCTCCAGGGCAGACCCAGGGGGGGGGGGGGTGTATAGGCATGAAGCATCAGTTCACAGACTTCTTTCTTATTTCTGAAATTATAACCCATGAAAAGTTTTTTCCTTCTTTCAAATCGGCACTAAAGCCTTGGAATTTGTAATTTGGACTTTTGGATTCCCAGGTTCATAGTCTTTATATGTAATTTTGGCCCACTTGTTTCATAATCCTAACCTTAACATGAAATTAGGCTGTTGAAAGAAAAAGAGCCTTTATCTCAGGTGAGCGCCCCAGGGCCAACGGCCCTCTTGTTTGGTCTGTTAATAAGCACAAATTGCTGTTGTACCTAACTGGACAGTCATGTCAAGGCAATCAGGTCTCTTCTTCTATACTAGGTTGCTTTAACCCTTTCCTGTTAAATCCCCGGTTTTCTCGTCTCTGTGATTTATGATTGAGAAAACATTGCAAATAAAAAGAAAATGCTTGTAACAAGCAATTTCTTCTTTTTCCGCAATATTACCCTGCTGAATGGTTGTTTTTCAAATTAAGGCCACTTATAATTTCAACTGCAAAATCTTGGAAATTAAACGGGTCTAAAATTTTGCAAAACGAGAAGGGGTTAAGTAATTTATGGTCTTAGCCCATTCTCACCCAATGACTCTTTTTTATGCCCTAAACAAGAAACACTACCAATTAAAACCTTGTGGGAGAAAGAGTAATTGCTTGTGACAAGCCATTTGTCCTTTTCTCACATTGTTTTTATCCGTATTTGGCACTTATTTTCCAATTCTAGTGCAATTTCAAAAGTCATCTGCAACTTCTTTCATTTTTGACTAATGTAAAATTATGTCGTCTGGTAATGGGTTAAGTGAGAAGTGTTGCCGCAATTTTGTCATACATAATTATAGGGTTAAATCTTAAATATCGGTTTTGTAACTGGGAAGGAAATATATTTCAGTTTCTCACAATAGATAAAATGGATGAGTCAAGTTTTGATCATTCATCTAAAAAAAGGAAATGTTTATCTGAAACTGAACTGCATTAAGGATTGAACAACTATTTAGATATAAACATACACATTTCACAAGTGCTCATATAATGTAATATTCAGACCTGCACTTACAGAAATTTCATACTCTCAGCGCTGTAACCAGGTATAATGTTCAGGTTACTTACCAACAGTATCTGTCAAAGGATTGGAAAAAGTTTTTGCCAAATTTTAGACTGGTCCAAATTGAAAGGAGTTGCAGACGACAGTTTAAAGCTCACAAAATTAAAGATTTTTTCATCTTTGTGGGTAGAAAACCTTGTGTTAAATGAAGAAATTGCTTGTTACAAGCAATTTCTTCATTTTACACAATGTTTTCCCAAAACTGTTTTTCTTGAGGGGCGTCCAAAAGCGTCACTGTGTGGGAATCGGTTTATGTCCTTGAGATACTATACTGGAGAAACATTATAGAAAAAGAAGAAATTGCTTGTGACAAGTGATTTCTTCTTTTCCCACAATATTTTCTATCATATAGGATAGTTACTTTGTAGCTCACCTGAGCACAAAGTGCAAAGTGAGCTATTGTGATCGGTTGTGTCAGTTGTCTGTCTGTCCGTCAACAATTACTTTAAAAACTTCTCCTACTAAATCGGTAAGCCAATCAAGCTGAAACTTTGCAGGGATGTTCCTTGGGTGAAGCTCTAAAAAAGTTGTTTAAAGAATTATATTCCGTGAAAAACTCTGGTTGCCAGGGCATTTGAAAATGGGAAACTTTAGTAAATCTTTGAATTTTTATGCCCCCACATCGAAAGATTGGGGGCATATTGTTTTACTGTTATCCATCTGTCTGTCCATCATCTGTCTGTCAGTCTGTCTGTCAACAAAACTTAACCAAAAAACTTAACATTGCCAACTACTACCAGCCTTTTCAAAATATAATGCTCATATTTGCATGATGATACTTCCTCAGAATAGCATTACTAGATGGTTTTGTACTATATCACTGAACATTGTTCTCCTAGGGTCAAAAATGGCCCTGCATTAGGGGTCCAAAATAGGGACCCCCCCCCCAAATTTTAGCAAGTTAAAAAACAATCCTTCAAGTTTAGGCCAAGGAAATATATGTTTGGAATGCAGCATGGCCTGGCTGTTATCTATCAATTTAATTAAATTATGCCTGTAGGTTAAAAAGCACCCCTTTCCTGGGTGTCCAAAGTTTGTAAAAATGCTCAATTAGACCATGTTCAACAGTCTTCTCCCAATCTACATAGTCTAAGGCATTCATATTTGATTTATAGCATTACCAGATGGTTCTCTACCATGTTAGCTAAAATCTTAGCCCTGGGATAAAACATGGCACTGCCCCAGAGGTCTAAAATTAGGGAAAATGCCCAATTAGAGCAACTTCAAAAGTCTTCTGATTCTGAAATATAAGGTGTAGGACACTCATATTTGCATTACTAATTTATACTATGATACAGGAAAATATGCACTTAGGATAAAAAATGTCTGCTCTAGGGGTCGAAAATTGCGTAAATCACTTAATCTGAACAAATTCTTCTTCTTAAATATAGGGCTTAGAGTATTTATATCGAAAACGTAGCATAAAGTTATTGTTATCTACCATGTTTATATCCTTTGGACAAAAATGGCCCTTCCTAAGGCATCCAAAGTTATGAAAATGCTCAAAAGGAGCATGTTCAGATATCTTCCACTCCTAATGTATGAGTTGTAATGCATTCATATTTGTTTTATAGTACGTCAAGATTGTTCTCTACCAAGGTTGCTAAAATTATACCCATTGGGTCCAAATGGCCCTGCCCCAGAGGCCCAAAGTCAATTAGAGCAACATCAAATTCTTCTTCTCTTGAAACTGGTCCAAATTAAAAGAAGTTGCAGACAATAGTTGAAGTTTGATTAAATTCTAAATTCAAGGATTTTTTATTGTAGAAAACATTGTGATGGAGGAATTGCTTGTGACTAGTAAGTTCTCCCTTTCTCACAATGTATTTTAAAACATATTTTCCTTGAGGGCATCAAAATGTAGGATTATAGTTTGGTAATTGATTAAACTATAAAGCCTTAGGCAATCATGTTTGTTATACAGCATTACTCGATAGTTTTATACTATACTCAAAATCTTATATTATTTTATTTATTTGGCTGTATCTTAATACAAAAAGTACTGTAATTTGCAGATGAGCGATGAAGGACCATCATGGTCCTCTTTTTTCCAGACAGTTCTGCATTTTGACACAGTTAAGAAAAATAACTGAGATATACATTGTAGTTATAGAAGAAACTACTTTCTTGAAAGCAATTTCCTATTTTACTACTCCTTGTTTAAATGCAATTTGTAATTTCGTTTTGCAACTTGTAGGAAATTATTTTCACCTTAACCCTTGTCATGCTGTATAAACCATCTTACTGAATTGCTGTCAAATCAAAGGGCTGAAAGCACTGGTAGAACTTGTTCAAAAATTAATATTTCTTCTAAAAATCAACTTCATAAATAACTCAGGCAGGAAAACTACAAGCAGGAGGTGTAGACTAAGATCAGCCTACACTTACCTGCAGTCTGATGCTAGTCTACACCTCCTGCCAAAACCGGAATTTTCCGGGTTAATTTGTTTTCTACTTAACCCATTCCATCACAACAAAATTTTAGACTGGTCCAAATTGAAAGAAGCTGCAGACGACAATTTCAAGTCTATGGAATTTTAAACTTTTTTGTCTTTTAGGATAGAAAACATCGTGGATAATGAAGAAATTGCTTTTTACAAGCAATTTCTTCATTTTCTACAATGTTTTCCAAAGCTTTTTTCTTGAGGGGCGTAAAAAGGAGGGATTGAGTGGGAATGGGTTAAGAACATCAGCAACTACATTTGAGATCATACATTGACTAAAATAGCAGTTGTTTGTATCCAAAAAGATGAATAGGGCACATGTAAGGAAATGCCAGTAGGATAACAGAATCTTTATAAATGATTGATGTAGGGCTGTAACGATACAGAAAGTGACGAATACGAATACAGATCATGATACAGGGTCATGAATATGAATATTTATTCATGAATACAACTTATTCCAGGAACAGACATATTTATCTATATATTTCTTTGAGTAAAGAATGAAACAAGCTTATGCCTATCTATGATACATACAGCTGTTTTAAGTGAACTTTTTTATTATTTCTGCAACAGCAATCAAAGGTGTATGGCATATTCAAGCCTAACAAAGGGTTAATCAAGATCCGTCGTTGTTTGAAGCTGGATCATTTCAAATTACTTGCCTCCAAATTATGGATTTCACGTATTTGTACTTTAGATTTGTATATTTTGAATTATGTTGTAAACTTCTATCTGTTACAAACTTACCAATTAATATGAAAATTTTTGTCACCAGAATTAATCACTTATAATGAAAAGACGAAATATTTAAATTTTAGCCAACATTCAAGGTATATTGGACATGCAGCCATAGCTTACCTTTTATTTTTTTTAAAGGGAGGTAATGTATACGTTGCATAATTGAAGACAGTGGTCTTTGCTCGGAAAAATTTTATCATTCAATTTCTTCCAAATCTGCACTTAATGGTCAATAAGATAGAAAAATTAGGCCACAAATACTAGAATTTGAATTGAAAAACTTGATTTAAAAGGTTTAGTAGAACTAAGACTGACTTAAAAAAAGATGATTTTTGATTGTTAGTATTAACAGAGGTCTGACCGTTAACGGTCAAAGTCATGGGTCGATTGTCCAGTTAATCTATCATTCACTACCCAAAATGCCACTTGTAGACAAATAATAAATAGCTGTCAACCAGTGAAATAGAAATTCTTTGATTTAGTATCTTGAATATGTATTCAGTTGCATCAGACCCTCTGTCAATCGACTACGGGAGCCGCCTAGGCTTTAAGGATTTACGTCTTTCTTCATAAATTTGATGAAACCGTCGTTATAGCTAGTGCTGGATATTTTTTTGCACTTTGCATCCCGGAAAAATATTTCACATTTTGTATTCGCCAATATTCGGTTCTCAGACAGACGAATACGATACGTACTCGCCGGTAAAAAAATATTCGATTGACCGAATATTCGAGTGTATCGTTACAGCTCTAGATTGATGATATCTTACAGAAGAACACTTTATCAAGTTAAGAAGCTTACAAAATAATAATAATAGTCCCCTTGACAAAAGAGACCTCAAGGCCATGCTGTGTAAGGACTGAAATTTGTAAATCAAGTAGAAAGCAAAATCAGATGCCATTTTGCTATCTTGTTGTCTTAACAAATTTCACAGATATGCTCATTTAGTGTTTGTATATTGGATTCTCTAGCAAAATTCTGATGTAACTGAAATTAAGGCTAATATAAATATACCTGAATGAATAAATGTCAATGAATATCAGATTTCAAATTTCACTTATGGTCTAAACATACAATTTGATTGGTCGATCAATCTTTATATCCCCATAAAACACTCTATTTGTTGGGTATATAGGATTCAGCTTGTCAGTCTGTCCATCCGTTTGTCCATCTGTAGCTTTTTGTTCATTCTCACAAACTTCAGGATGAATTTTATTCAATCTTCACAGGTATACTCAGTATCATGCACAGATGAGCATATACTATTTGTTTACGCTCGATTTACTTTTTAGCTCATTTGAGCACAAAATGCTCTAAGTGAGCTATTGTGACCGGTCATCAGCCAGCATCCATCCTTCTGTCCTTCTAACTGTCCATCCATCCACCTGTTCACAATTACAAAAAAATATTCTACTTCTAAACTAACAATGGAAATCAGCCTAACTTTACAGAAATGATCCTTAGGTCATGCTCTTTCAAAATACTTCAAAGAATTGAAATCCATGAAGAACTTATGTTGTCATGGCAACTGATGGAAGAGTAGTTAAAGAAACCTCTCCTTCCTACAAATTGAAATAGCTAAAAGAATAAAAATCTGTTGAAAACTGTGGTTGCCATGGCAACAAAACTGAAATTTAAAAAAAAAAATTAAAAAAAAATCTCCACCTGGCCCAAAAGTTGTATAGCCTTGATCTTTTGCATGCAGCATCAGTTCATTGACTTCTCTCCCGGGGTTGAGCCCAAGGTGGCAGGGGCTTATATAGAAATAAAGAAGGAATTTTAAAATGACATCTCTCGGCCTACTGGTCCAATTTCAGCCAAAGACTTGAAATCTTTTGAAAGCTCTGGTTGCCATGATTTTGTGAGAAACATTGTGAGAAATTGCTTGTAAATAGTAAGTTCTCCCTTTCTCCCAAACCACTGGGCCAATTTGAACCAAATCTGGCAGAAATGTTCCTTAGGTGGTCCCCTTTTAAAATAGCTAAAAGAATTGAAATCCGTTTAAAACTTTGGCGGAGCCCCAGGGGGATGGGGTTTATATCGAAATAAAGAACAATTTTTTAAATGGCATCTCCTCTCAAACCACTGGGCCAATTTGAACCAAATTTGGCAGAGATGTTGCTTAGGTGGTCCCCTTCAAAAATAGCTAAAAGAATTGAAATCCATTAAAAACTCTGGTTGCCATGGCAACAAAAGTGAATTTTTAGAATAATCTTTAAAAAACCTTCTCCTCCTGACCCAGAAGGCAAAGAGCCTTGATATTTTGCATGAAGCATCAGTATATTGACATCTTTCAAAATAGCTAAAATCATGATCCTCGGGTCCCCAGGGGCGGAGCCCAAGGGGGGTGCACATGTGGTTTATAAAGAAATAAAGAACAATTTTTTAAATGGCATCTCCTCTCAAACCACTGGGCCAATTTGAACCAAATTTGGCAGAGATTTTGCTTAGGTGGTCCCCTTCAAAAAAAGCTCAAAGAATTGAAATCCGTTAAAAACTCTGGTTGCCATGGCAACAAAAGTGAATTTTTAGAATAATCTTTAAAAATCTTCTCCTCCTGACCCAGAAGGCGTAGAGCCTTGATATTTTGCATAAAGCATCAGTATATTGACATCTTTCAAAATAGCTAAAATCATGATCCTCGGGTCCCCAGGGGCGGAGCCCCAGGGGGGGGGGTTTATACAGATATAAAGAACAATTTTTTAAATGGCATCTCCTCTCAAACCACTGGGCCAATTTGAACCAAATTTGGCAGAGATATTGCTTAGGTGGTCCCCTTCAAAAATAGCTAAAAGAATTGAAATCCGTTAAAAACTCTGGTTGCCATGGCAACAAAAGTGAATTTTTAGAATATTCTTTAAAAATCTTTTCCTCCTGACCCAGAAGGCACAGAGCCTTGATATTTTGCATGAAGCATCAGTATATTGACCTCTTACAAAATAGCTAAAATCATGATCCTCGGGTCTCCAGGGGCAGACCCAGGGGGGGGGGGGTATAGGCATGAAGCATCAGTTCACAGACTTCTTTCTTATTTCTGATATTATAACCCATGGAAAAAGTTTTTTCCTTCTTTCAAATCGGCACTAAAGCCTTGGACTTTTGGATTCCCAGGTTCATAGTCTTTATATGTAATTGTGGCCCACTTGTTTCATAATCCTTACCTTAACATGAAATTAGACTGTTGAAAGAAAAAGAGCCTTTATCTCAGGTGAGCGCCCCAGGGCCAACGGCCCTCTTGTCTTCCACTGTTTTCTGTCAGCAGCCTCTTTAAATTTAGATTAATCTGTGATTTTGTTGTTTTTGAATGGGTTTAGTGAATAATCCCTCAAGGGGTGTTGAAACGACTGGTTCTTAATTTAGCCTATATTACAATTACCTGTAAAGCTCATTCATCATGATTATTATAAAGAAAGGGAAACAAACAATTTGAAAGTTTATAAAGCTTGTTAAGGGAAGAAAAAAACATGTATGAACATTTTGAGTGGTTGTTGGGGGAGAAAATTTGATGTATGTCTTTTGTTTGTACAAAATAGTTTATAGTCAACCATTTGCCATGTACTTTGTAAATTCACACATCATTCATTATATTGTGGAGAAACTCCAACAGTTTTCTCTGCACTTTAACCCATTCCCACACAATTCTTCTTTTTTACTCTTCTCAAGAAAAAGAAAATTCGAAAACATTGTGGAAAAAGAAGAATTTGCTTGTGTCAGGCAATTTCTTCATTATCCACAATGTTTTCTGGCCCAAAAGAAAAAAAATATTAAAATTTCATCAATACGAAATTGTTGTCTGCAACTTCTTTGAATTTGGACCTTTCTAAAGTTATATTGTGTGGAAATGGGGTTATAGGCCTATTGAATAAAGGATGGTTTAACTGTAAAAGTCTATTTGACTTGAAATAATTGATGCTGGCAACAATTCCACAGACCTCCAACCTCCAACATGGTAGTTTGTCTGAGGTATAAAACAACATGAATTTTTTAAAGTCATTAGCTAACTTCCTGAATTTAGCCCTGGTCATGTTGAACCCAGAATACTCTAGGTTTAGCAGGAGTTATAGACAAAGAACAGCCTGCACCTAAATGCAGTCTGATCTTAGTCTACACCTCCTGTTTATCTTCTTCAAGCAAGAGTTGCTTATTAAACTAATTTTCAAAATAATTTTTGAACCTTTACTATTGCTCCCAGTGTTTTCAGACCTTTGACTTTAAATTTCGCAAATTTAGATTAGGATTTTATTTAGCATGACAAGGGTTAAGATTAAACTTGATTCGAAAAGAAAATTGTCACAAGATAAGTGTTCAAGAAGACATTTCCATCTTTTGATCAGAGAAAATAGCCCTGGGGGATTTGTAACTTTATATACAATGAGTGTTTCAATTTTCTGTAGTCCTGCCTCAAAGCCATTATATAGACAAAAGAGATGAGCTTTACAAAACAAAAAGGAAAATAGTTAATGACATTTTACAAAAGGAAATACTTTCCCTAAAGCAGATATACTTTTCAAATGAAAAGATCTGTAGTTCCTATCTTTCTTATATTTATTCAGATATGGTTTAAACCTATTTATTTCACATCGATTAGGACACAAGTTTTTCCAACTTAGATTAATTCCTTTGCTTCTGCTTCCTGGAGAATACACCAGTACTCATGATGAATGTGTCGGCAAATGAAAAAACCAAGATCGATAACTGCTCCAAATAATCGAACACAAGACCTCTTGATTGAGAAGCAGACATTATGTGTATTTCTTTCATAATCATAAAGCTTTGGGCAAAATGTACATTCTGGGAAGTGTGTAAAGTATTTTTTGCTCTTTATAGATTTTCTGGACCTAGCATGGTCATTCTATCTTATTGTATGTTTGTTTTTGGGAATGATTAACCAAACTGACCTATGATGGATTCAACCTTTTTCCAGGTGGGATGTTTTATTATGGCAGGACAATGAATTCTTTCGGATATGCCTGCTCTATTCCTGAAAACATTGCAGACAAAAGTAATGCAATAAAATCCCTATTGTTGTAATAAATGTTCTATGCTTCCAGAGAATACAAGAATATTCAATGTTCAGCTTGATAAGGGTTAAGGGAATACAAGAATATTCAAAGATCAGCTCGATAATGGGTTAAGGGAATACAAGAATATTCAATGTTCAGCTTGATAAGGGTTAATACAACGTAAAGCTTCTGGATACTTTTTGAAGGGTATCCGCAACATTTTCTGAGAATAGATATCTTATCTGGTCTTCGTTTGATAATGTTGTCCTGTCAATTTAAATGTCTGAGTCAACAATGAAGTAACAGGCTTGGTGATTGAGTGGTGAATTTGTCTGAAGGAAAAACCTTCCTTCATTATTCCACTATAAAAGACAACTTGATGGCTTTTGTGTCTCCTACACTCTTAACCCATTGCCAGACAGATTTCAAATGGAAATGAGCTGCAGAGGACAATTTAAAGTTTATGAAATCTTATATTTTTTCTTCATTTTGGATAGAAAACATTGTATAAAATGAAGAAATTGCTTGTTCATAGAACTCTGGCTTGAATTAGACAAACAGGTGGTATAGACTAAGATCAGACTGCACATATGTGCAGTCTGATTTTTGTCAATACCTCCTGCCAAATTAGGAATATTCTAGGTTCAGCATTACAAGGGTTAAATCCCTCATACATGACTTCTTACCACTGACCATGCTGTAAATCCCAAACTAGCAGGAATTATAATAATACAGGCAGCATACTTGCCCATAAATCTAAGCCCTTATTTTTAAGTTCCCAGATTTTATTTAATAACAATTAAATCTTTAAAAATTGTCTTGTCAAAAACTAGTAGACCTAGAGGCCCCCAAATACTGCATGTAGCATCAGCTTTGGATACACTATCAAAAAACTTTAAATTTCTCTGTTAGATTAGATTAACCCATTCCCAAACTACACAATTTGACTGGTCCAATTTCAAAGAAGTTACAGACGAAAAATTAAATTATATTAAATATCAAAAATCTTTGTCTTTTGGGCTAGAAAACATTGTGGTTAATGAAGAAATTGCTTGAGACGAGCTTTTCAGCTCAACTGAGCACAAAGTGGTCTGGCTGAGCTATTGTGAGCTTTCATTGCCCTGTGTCCGTCAGACTGTTCACAATTGCAAAAAATCTCCACCTAAATTGACCATGGAGTTTCAACCAAACTTCACAGAAATTATCCTTAGGTCATGCTCTTTCAAAATACTTCAAAGAATTGAAATCAATCAGAAGAACTCTGGTTTCCATGGCAACGGAGTGAAAAAACTTGAAATATCTTCTCCTCCCAAGCCGTAAGGAATAGAGCTTAGATATATGGTACAAATCATCATCTATTGACCCTCTAACAAAATACTTCAAAGAATTACCTTATTCTGAAAATTAGCCCTTATCTCTTGGATCCCTGATTTTACATTGAAATAAAGAAGGAAATCTTCAAAAATCTTCTTCTCCCAAGCCATAAGGCCAAGGGCTTAAATATTTGGTGTGTAATAATACCTATTGACCCTGTACTGAAATTCTACATAGAATTACTGTATTCTGGAAAAAATATGCCCTTTTCTGTGCATTCCCAGAAAGGAATAAAGAAGGATATCATAGAAAATGTTCTCCTTCTAAACCATTAGGCCCAGAGCTTTGATATTTGGTATGTATTAATGCCTATTGAGCCTCTACTTAAGTACTTCAAAGAATTACCGTATTCTTGAAATTAGCTCAATATGGTTAGATCTTGACTTTACCTAGGAATAAAGTAGAAAATCTTCAACAAATCTTCTTTTAGGTGTAGGGCTTTGATATTTTGTACATTATATCATAAAGCCTTTAGCAATCATACTCATGGGAGCAATATAGGACCATCATGGTCCTCTTGTTTTCTTGGGGGCGTCAAAGAGCATTGTTGAGTGGGAATGGGTTGATATAAGGATTGCATAAGTCGGGATCAAAAACATATTAAGCTTTCTCTTCTATACTGCAAAAGAGCCGCCATCATAGTGCAGACGGTATCACATCAGATTCCTAATCTTCAATCATTGGATGTCATGGGTTCAATCCCCAGCGGCAGCACATATTCTTTCCGACATTTGTCTCTCACCAATGGGTTGATAATCATAAACCTAAGTGGGATAGCAGCTGGAGGCTGGGAAAGGATGTAGTGATAGTACTGGTGTGAGAAATACCAGGAATCCATTGTTAGGTGCTCCAGCGATATAACTGAAATACTGTTAAAAGTGGCATTAAACCCCATTCAATCAATTAATCTATACTAAAAAATATCTCATGACAGATTTAAAATATGATGTTATCAAATTGGTTCAGTTTTGTACAGCTATTACAGAGTGCAGGTGGTGTCATTCTAGTTTTTCCTGCATTTTCATCTACCCCCTACCCTTCCCAGAAAAGAGTTTGGAAAACAGCCTTAAAAGAAAAAAAGCAATTTTTTCATTATATACATGTTTTTTTATCCAAAAATGTGGAAATTTGTAATATCACCTATGTTATCTTCTTTGAATTTGTACCAGTCTTAATGTTTGCCCTGTGGTAATAGGGTACTAGTAAACAGTGGATAAACAGTTACAAACTGAGACAAAAGTTAAGACTGTAGATGACTTAATCCTTGTCAATAACTCTGATCAGAGAGGGACAAGTGTTTAGTGGCACCAAAGTAAAGATAGCAATTAATTCTTCTATATAGTTGGTGTCATCCCAGTATTAAGTATATTCAGATCAAAGAATTAAACAAACTCTGATAAGAATCTGTCTGACTTCATCCAACGAATGGATTTCAAACAAATTTCCCAGGAATGATCTTTGGGTGACCCTTTATCAGATTCCTTCAAAGAATTTTGAATGGATGATAAACTTGGTTCTAATGGGCGGGGCTCATTTCCATTATAATGTGAAACCTTTAATTGTCTTCTTCTCAAAAACCAATTCATGGATTTCAATCAAATTATACAGGAATGATCCTCAGATGTTCCATTATCAGATTCTTTCAAAGATTCTTGATCGGATGAAAAGCATGACTTAAATGGGCGGGGCCAATTTCCATATATGGTGAGCGCTTTGAAAATCTTTTGCTATACTATCAGGCCCGTGGAGTAATATAGGCGCTCAAGCGTCTTTAGTCTAAAAATTTGATTGTGGCAGGACTGGGCTTATCAGGGTTAGAGAAATCATGGAATTATTCTTAAAAAAATCATCTGCTTTGCAGGTAGAGCTTAGTTCAAATCATTCTCAGGTGAGTGATTTAGGGCCATTTTGGCCCTCTTCTTTCCACAAAGTTTTCCACAATATTTCTTTAGCGCATCAAAAAGCGTCATCCTGTGAAAATGGGTTAAAGACTTTTGATTTACAGGTGAGGGTCATTTAAAGGACCATTAAATTACTAAATTATGATGTGTAGAGTTAGAATGTTGAAGACAAGCTTTTGTCTCCAAGGTTTTCCACTTAGGATACAGAGCTGTAAATGGAAACTATATGTGGAAACATAAAATACAATACTCAGAATGGTTTTAAGACAGGCTATGGCTCTCAGGAGAATGAAAATAACTGGAATGCTCTTCGTCTAATAGGATTCTCTAGGATTAGTAAGATTTTATTATTATTTTATGAGGCAGTTGTTTTTAGACTCGTTTTGATTGAAGATCTTGAAATTTTATCCATCAAATTTTATAATTGGGGTTAAATGAACTTCCAACTAAAACTTTTCTAGTTTCTGTAGATTCTTCGGGTGTATTACAATTGTTTCTTCAGAAGTCGAAAGCTCTGCTGTTTTGGAGCAAGAGTTGAGGTAATTAATCAATCGTGGATGTCAATCAAAGAATCAGTTAACCAATCAAATCGTTGGACCAAAAGTGAACTTTGAGCTGTGATATTCCACGACATTAAAGATTACCTGTTTAGCTCACCTGAGCACAAAGTGAGAGGTGAGCTATTGTGATTGGGTTATTATCCTTGTCCGTCCATCTGTCCTTTCTATAATTTCTTTAAAAATCCTCTCCTCCAAAGCCAGCAAACCAATCAAGCTGAAACTGTGCAGGGATGTTCTTTGAGTGAATCTTTACAAAAGTTGTTAAAAAAATTTCATTTTATAAAAAACTCTAGTTGTGGCATTTGAAAATAGGAATTTTCAGTAAATCTTGTAAAAAAAATAATTTTAGAAACTGCAATGCCAAGGGCATTTATATTTCATATATAGAATAATCACATGATTTTGTAATAAGTTTTCAAAAATTATACCCCTGGGGTCAAAAATGGCTACGTCCCTGAGGTCCAAAGTTGGCAAAAGACTCAATCTAAGAGCAAGTTAGCTATATGGCCTAGGATATTCATATTTGGAATGTAACATAACTAGGGTCAAAATGGCCCTGCCATGGTCCAAAGCTGGGAAGATTGCTCAATTATAGCATGCTCAACAGCCTTCTCCTCCTTAACTATGTTGCCTAGGACATACATACAGTAAAACCCATCTAATACGACCACTTGCAGCACTTTCAGCGTGCAGCACTTTCTGACAGTGGTCGTAATACTGGGGTTTGGTAGTTTGTTGTCAAGTAATTAATGTTTATTTTATCTTTGTTATTTGATAATATTAATACTATACATACAATAAATATATATTTATAAAAAGATGTATTACAGCAAAATCTTATGTCATTTTCAACTTTACTATCTTTGATAAGTTCTACTTTCTTTTGTCTCTTGATATGATTCAAAAGTCCGACCTCAGATTATTCATACGTAAGTACATATTCAAAGTATCAAACTGTTTATATCATATCTTCTATAATGCGAACATCAATTAAATTGTAATGAAAATTTAATTGCTAATTAACTGTTCGTAAACAAACAAATCGTAACTAATTCTCGGATACTTTTTTACTCTTGACTTTATTACTCGAGTCAAATATTATTTAAATAACAATTAAAAATAATACAAGCTATAATTTTTAAAAGTGATCGGCTACTTTAATCTATTTAATAGAAATAATGCCTATCATAATAAGGGTTCGATATCACTTAATCAAAAATCTGATATTGTATCGACAATGCATTTGTACCCAATTATTGTCGAGCTTGTCAAGTTTGAAATTAGGGTGGTCGGTCTCAAGGTGTGAAGTTACTGGTTGTTTTAGTGGGGTTCAAAATAGTGTATCAGCTATAGTTAGTACTGAACTTAGTTGTCGTAATTTGGAATAGCCGGATGCCCGTTCTAGAGGGTTTTGTGACCATTGAAATAAAGAACTGAAAATTACGTTCTGTAAAAATTGGTCATAATAGCGTGGTGCCCGTATTTCCAGGGTGGTCATAAGGAGGGGTTTTACTGTATTTGGAATGAAACACAACTAGATGGTTTTGTAGTATGTTATAAGAATATGGTTAAAAAAGACCCTGACCCTGATGTCAAAAGTAGATTAGAGCAAGCTCAAAAGTCTTCTCTCCCTTAACTATATGGCCCAGGACATTCACATGTGACTTGTAACTTTACTATGGTTTTGATGTATATTTTAAAAATATATGCCCCTGGGATCGTATATGTCTAAGCCCCTGATTTCTAGAAATGGAAAAAATGCTCAATTTGTTCATTTTACACAATGTTTTCCTAATTGTTTTTCTTGAGGGGCGACCAAAAGCGTCACTGTGTGGGCATAGGTTAACTATATAGCTTAAGACATTTATATGTCGCATGTAACATAACTAATTAGGGTCAAAAACGGCCCTGCAGCTGGCATCCAAAGTTGGAAATTTTACTCAATATGGGCAAGTTAGAAAAAACTTCTTCTTAACTATAAGTCCTTAAGCATTCATATTTGGAATTTAGCCTGACCCATTAGTTATCTACCATGTTTACAGGGATAATGCCCCTGGGGTAAAAAAAG
Source organism: Fragum fragum (assembly GCA_946902895.1). Lineage (NCBI taxonomy): Eukaryota > Metazoa > Mollusca > Bivalvia > Cardiida > Cardiidae > Fragum > Fragum fragum. The sequence goes on from OX336377.1 coordinate 52,778,369, forward strand.
TCCTTGCCCCTGGGGTCTTAATTTTGGAAAAATGCTCAATTACAGCATGTTCAAATATTTGTTCCTCCCAATGTATAGGTATAGTGCATTTATATTTCATCTAATAGCAGCTCAACCAAATTCTCAAAAAATAAACTGCTGGGTTGAAAATAAATGGCCCCATCCAAGAGGTAAAAATTTGGGAAAAACACCCAGTTAGATCAAGTTCAGGTCTTCTATAAATTGTGATCTGCAACTCTTTTCAATTTGGACCAGACTAACATCCCGTCTGGTGATGGGTTAATGTTTCACCTGATTGATTATTACAAGAAATATGAGCTTCTATCCCATCTTGGTGTTCTTGTAAATTGTCAAAGCAGTCAGGATCAGTTTGAATAATGGTTTTGTACACATTGTGAACTTGTCAACCTTCTTGTTACCTTTCTCTGTAAATTGTCAAACCACTTTCTACTAACCCATTACCTGGATGGCTCCTGGTCTGGGGAGAGCCGATGTACCCACATGCTCATGTTGGATCATTTCAGACATTTACATTTATCCATACCACCCTAACATTCATTTTAAACATCATTTACCATTGATACAATGATCAAGTAGATGTTTAAAAAAATTCCAAAGTCAAGGTCACAGCTCAATGTCAAATGTTTAAATTAAGCATGTCCAGAGCATAGCTCCTTCAATTATATATGGATTTCAATATAACTTGGCACAATTGTTATAAGTCATGAGTAGATGTGCAATTTTGAAAAAAATAAGATTATTTAAAGGTCAAGGTGACAAGCACTAGTTGTGGGTTAACATTTCTTTTGAAAATTAATACACTGATTTGAAAGGGACAAACAGGTGTTGTTGACCAAGATCAGACTGCAAATGTTGCAGACAAAATTAGATAACCCATTTCTACTAAACTAAGAGCTTTTAGGCTCAAAAGAAACCTGATTTAGGAGTACTTTGTAAGAAATGGAGGAGTTAAAAGTCAAATCTTCTTTTCTTTTATATCCTACTGGACACTTATTCTTTTAATTTGAATGCAATTTGAAACTTGTTGTCTGCAACTTAATTTAACCTTTTCCTGGACAAACCCGGTATTTTACGTAGCCATGTTTGTATACTCCAGAAAACATTGTGGTAAAAGAAGAAATTGCTTGTGACACAATATTTTCTACCACATAGGATGGTTTGATTTAAAACTGCATCCAATTTTAAACAGGAAAGGGTTAAGGCCATATTTATCAAAAGTTATAAGCAATCAGAAGTTATACTATGTAAAAGGATTTAAACAAAATGTACATAAAAGATGTAAAGTTCAAAGGAAGCTGTTGCAGTAAATTTATTTTTGATTTCATTTTTACTGCCATGTTTAATAAATTAAATGAATTTGTACCTGCTGTAAGTTTAACCTATTCCAACACAACAAATGTTTGACTGGTCCAAATTGAAAGAAGTTGTTGATGACAATTTCTAACTGATACAACTCCAAATATCTCTTGTCATTCTGGGTAGAAAAATGTGGAAAATGCAAAAGTTGCTCGTAACAAAACAATTTCTTCATTTTCCAGATTGTTTTCCTGAACTATTTTCTTGCAAGGTGTAAAATGCATGATTGTGTGATAATGGGTTAAATGAGGTAAAGGTTGTAAAACCTTTGATTTCATGGATTTAAGCCTTATAAAGAGGCTCAGATGTTATGAGTTTGTTCATAAAATTTCAGATTAAATTGACATTAATATATACCTTGACTAATTTGTAAGGGTTCCCTAATACTTTTTTCAACTAAAATAACCAAAGACTGGTTGGATTTGAAAGAAGTATCAATAAAAAGTGAGATTCCCCATAACTACAAATTACTGATAGTACTGTAAACTAGCAAAGCATGGCTATTGTGAAGTAACCTTCTTTGTCAATTTAGATTATAATGATAAATAAATGAGGTTAAAGTAAGGAAAAGCTTAACAAATTCCCACATAATCCCTCCCTTTTCACACCCCTTTAGAGAATAGCTCTGAAAAAAACAATGTGGAAAATGAAGAGATTGTTTGTTACAAGCAATTGCTTCATTTTCCACATTGTTTTCATTGTGATAAACACTTTAGAATTTTCAATAATTTGAAATTGTCATCTGCATCTTCTTTGAAGACTCTGATTAGTGTCACTTTGAACAAGGTATGCTGAAAAATTCTTAGGAGATGAATTTTCAGGTAGAGTTGGCAATATTCCTGAAATACATAAGAACTACTTTTTATAGCGTAAGGATTTAATTGATTTAGTAGTTGAGCCTCCAGTGGTAGTTGAACTCTGATAAGACCTCAAAATTTTGTCTGTTAACTGAAATTATCAAAGCTGAAGCTTTGTTAGCTTAAATGTTATTGTAAGAGATATTGTTAGTGTAATTCTTAACCCCGTATTTAAAGCTTGATTCATGTTATTTTGTGCACAAGCAATTTCTTCATTATCCACAATGTTTTCTACCCTGAAAGACAAAGATTTTTTTAAATTTCACAAATTTAAATTGTCGCCTGCAACCTCTCTGAATTTGGACCGGTCTAAAATTTTGTTTTGAGGAGATTGGTTAAACTGATTACCAAATTACAAAGTTGCAAAAGAATACTTTTTGGCCATTGGTTGCCACTGTCTTCTATCGTGTGTCAGCATTCTTGTGTTAAGATCTTGTGTGCACTCTGAGGTCACAATTTTGCCTAAAATGTCATGATACTTGGTCACAATGTTTGTCTTTATTAAGCCTCTGACAAGTTAAATATAGGGTCATATGGGGGTAACAAACTAGGTCACTAGGCCAAATCTTAGAAAAACCTTATGTGCACTCTAGAGGTCACATTTTCGCTTCAAATGTCTTGATATTTGATCAGAAAGTTTGTTTTTGTAATTGGGGTCACTAGTTCAAGTTCCATATTGGGTCATGTGAGGTTAAAAAGCAGGTCACAAAGTAAAATCTTTAAAAAAAACCTTGTGTGCACCCTTAAGGGCACACTTTTGCTTCATATATATAAATGTTATTTCTCCATAATATGTAATTGGTTCGATCCCCAGTGGCAGTACATATCCTTTCTGACATTTGTCTCTCACCAATTGGTTGATAATCGTAAACCTAAGAGGGATAGCAGCTGGAGGCTAGGAAAGGATAATGGTAGTACTTGTGTAAGAAATAACTGGAATCCATTGTTAGGTGCTCCAGCCAATGTGATATGACTGAAATACTGTTAAAAGTGATGTTAAACCACATGCAATGAATCAATCACCATGATAAGTGCAAGATAGAATTTAGATATAGTCTCCCCTTTGATAAAGGGTATTTTTCAGCCATTTGTTGCCACTTACTCAGGTGAGTGCTTCTTGGCCAATGGTCCTCTTGATCACTTTTACCCATTACCAGACAACAAATGTTTAGTCCAGTCCAAAGTGAAAAAAGTTGCCGACAACATTTCAAATTGAGTTAAAATTGGAAAATGAATGCCGAATATGGTAGAAAATCTTGTTAGATTTGCTTGTGAGTCTTTTTCCACAAAGTTTTCCATCATCATTCTACAGGATGTCAGAAAGCTCATCGTGAGGACTATAATTGAAATTTTGTTGTTTAAAAAGAAATATTTTTTTCAAGACTAGAAATCTATAAAATTAACTGTATTATTGAAATCTAGAAATTTAATTAAAAACCTCCAGTAGTGAAGGTTAAAGCTAATCTACATATTTGACATGTAATTGGATGTCAGTTTTTGTGATGTATCAATTTACCTGGATCTGATCTACCTGTAATTAACAAGTGACATTGGGATACTAGGATAATGAAGGTAAGAGAGGATGACCTATCTTAGGCTTTTTTCAAGGAATCACCGTTCTCTGCTAATCATTTAATCGATTCCTACACCATGATGCTTTTTGATGCCCCTCAAGAAAAACAAATTAGAAAAACATTGTGAAAAATAAGCAATTTCTTCATTTTCCACAATGTACTCTACCCAGATAGTTCACAAAATCTAGAATTTTATATCCTTTAAATTGCATCTGCAACTTCAAATTTAAAAAAATGTTGCAGAGGACTATGAAAACTTGATGCAATTTGAAATGAAACCATCCTTTGTGGTAGAATAGATAGTGGAAAAAGGAAAAATTGCTTGCTACAAGCAATTTCTTATTTTTCCACAATCTTTTCTCAAGAATAAAATCACAGGAACGTAAAATCCCATGTTTGAACAGGAAAGGGTTAATGGGGAAATGAAATACTGCACAGACAACAATATAAAGTTGGTGCAATTTAAAAAGTCTTTACCCTTTAGGGAAGAAAACAACAGACATGGACGTTGAAGAAATTACTTGTTACAAGAAATTTCTTCATTGTCCACAATTTTTTCTTGAGGGGCATCTAAAAGCACCATTGTTTGAGAATGAGTTAAAGTAGGCTGAACAGCTGGTGGCTGAGATATGAATGTTGTGGCGGTTGCAGTGGACTGTGAGAAATTGTAGGAAGCCAAGTGTAGGTGCACCAGCTGAGCAATATAACTGAAATATTGTTGTAAGTTGAGTTAAAACCAATACTAATTGTTAGGTCATAAAAGATGATAATCTGTATAGATGTAATAGTGAGTGAATAACCTGTTCAGTGTCACAGTAAAGCCTTTTTATGCCTCTCAAGAAAAAGCTTTTGAAAACATTGTGGAAAATAAAGCAATTTCTTAATTATCCACAATTTTTTCTTCTCAAAAGACTATGATTTCTGAATTCCATGGTCCAAAAATTGTCTTCTTAAACTTCTAGCAAATTGGACCAGCCTGGAATTTTGTTGTCTGGTAATGGGTTAAAGGTAAATTTTGTCTATACCTGTATAGACAATATACATGTACCTTTGATCACTTTTCACAACTTGTACATCTGTTGATACGTTTTGAAAGAAGACTGATGGTACACTGAAAGATGGAAAGGGATGATAACCTGAGGGGAAGGAGATATTTGTCATGCATGATGGATATGCAACCTGTACACTTTATTATGACTAATTTTTAATTAATCCTTTATACCATGCAAACAAGCCCTTACAAATGGCCATAACTGTTGCCATAGCCCAGAGGTAGCGTGTAGGACTCTTAGTCATGGGGTCCCACCGATGGCTGGATAATAGTAAACCTAGGTGGGATGAGCAGCTGGAGGCTCGAGAAGGATATTGTGGTAGCATTGGTGTGAGAAATACCAGGAATCCATGGTAAGGTGCTCTAGCCGCTGCTATATGACTGTAATACTGTTTAAAGTGGTTTTAAACCCCATTCAACTAACTCAATACAAACAAAGCAATAATGTGGTAGAGTATATTGTTACTTTTTTACTCTTGTCAACTGAAACATCTAACCATATATGAATGGCAGATCTGAAAATGATTTGGTATTGAATGACCATATTATTCTAAATGAATTATCAGGGCTTGCAATGCATGGAAAACAATCAAGAAAAAAACCTATGTGAAATATATTTATACATTAAAGTTTGTATATTTTTCAATTAACACTAGACAACAAATTCTTAAACTGATCAAAATATGACTGCAGAATGATGACAATTTCAAGTTGATAGGATGTAAAAAAATCATGTCTCACTGTGTAGAAAACCATGTGGAAAATGATAAAATTGCTTATATCATTCTCCTATGTGCCTTCCTGAGCTCTTTTCTTTAGAGGGTTGTAAAATAAGTGAGATTGGGTGGGAATATGGGTTAAGACAGGATTCTGAAAAAGTGAATTAATGAAATCAAGGATATTCAGCTGAAAATTTAGCTATATAGTAACTATGGTTCTGTTCTTGTAAGGTCTGCAACAACTATTTAGTACCATTCTATCTATCTATATATACTGCCCAACTCCCCTTTCGTGTATTACTGGCAGGTGCGCGTCTGTGCTGGAATAAAAAACTGTTAGACATTTGTTAGGGTGCAAAATTTTAAATGTATTGTGAGTGTTAGATTAAAAGAGCTGGTATACATATTTTGGTCATCCAGGGACGGCTTACTATCTGAAAAGAATCTTTTTGAATGCTGCAATATCAGGTTGCTGTACAATTGTTTCTGGAAGGCTGTTCCATAGTATCACTGTGTAGGGTAAAAAAGAATATTTAAAGTAGGCTGAATTTGTGTGGATCTGTCTGAAAGATGCTGTGTGCATATGTCTGGTGGTCCTCACTGGTCTTTCAAAATAAGCTGGTACTGGCACTGCAACAAAATTATTAATGATTTTATAAAACATGGTGACTCTGAAGATGTCTCGTCTGTATTGGAGAGTTTCCCAACCAAGCTCCTTCTGCATGCAGGTAACACTGTCATAATAAGAGAAATTATTTTGAGCCCATCTTGCTGCTCTACGTTGTACTTTTTCCACTTTGTTGATATAGGTTTTTGTGTAGGGGCTCCAAACTGTTGATGCGTATTCTACCTGGGGTCTCTTTAAAGTTTTAAACACTATTTCTCTGATCTTCTTATGTGGTCTGGATGTTTCTGTGGAGAAAACCTAAAGTTTTATTAGCATTTGATGTTATATTGTCAATGTGTTTGTTCCAGGAAAGATCTCCAGGTATTGTAACTCCTAGGTATTTGGCATTGTCCACAGTCTCTAGTACTTGTCCATGTAACCTGTAATCAAAGGAAATCTTTTTCTTCTTTTTAGTAATATTTAGGACAATGCATTTGCTTGGGTTAAACTCCATTTCCCACTTTTTCTCCCACTGCATTAGCTTGTCTAGATCTTCTTGTAGGGTCAATCAGTCTTGTCTGTTGTTTTTAGCTAAGTAAACGGCAGTGTCATTATGCAAACAAACAAACTTGGGATGTGATGTTATTTGGAAGGTCATTTATATACAAAAGAAACAAAAGAGGGCCAAGTACTGATCCCTGAGGTACTCCAGACGTGACTGGTACTACTCATGAGCATCCACCTTCTAAGACTACTTTTTGTGTTCTTCCTATTAGAAAAGATTTAATCCCCAAAAGGGTAGCATTGTTAACACTATGTTCCTGCAATTCATACAAAAGTTTTAAGTGGCTAACTTTGTCAAAAGCCTAGCTGAAGTCTAACAAAACTAGATCAGTTTGTTTTCCTTCAGTCAGGTTTCTGGCAAGATGGTCGGTCAGTTGAAGTAGCTGGGTTTTGCATGAACGCCTTTCTCTAAAACCATGCTGCAAGTCATAAAGGATATTATTTTTGTTAAAATATTCAGTTAGATTTGAGGCTACAATATGTTCTAAAACTTTACACAATATACATGTTAAAGATATAGGTCTGTAATTTGCAGGATCTTCTTTGTTTCTTTCTTGAAGAGTGGAGTCACGTTTGCTTTTGTCCAAACCTGGGGAAGAGTGCCTGTGTCTAGGGATTTATGAAAGAGAATTTGTAAGATCGGGGAAATTTGATAACATAAGTTTTTTAGTACAAGAGGTTTGATGTTGTCTGGTCCTGCTGCTTTGTCTGGTTTCAGGTTGGAAATAAGTTTTTGGACTCCACTGGTGCAAATAGTAATGTTTGGCATAACTGGTTATTTGCTGAAAGAGGAAGAAAATACATTTTGTCTTATAGATGAAAGGCAGAACTGAGCCAAAGAAATTGGTGTCATTGGAGTGAAGACTGACTGGAACTGTTGATTGAGGATATTGACCTTTTCTGTGTTGTCCGATTTGATGGAACCTGAAATTTTATCAAGAAGAGGGGCTACTCCTGTTGCATCTTGCTTGGCAATCTTTATCAGACTGAAAAGTTTCTTATTGTTAAATCTCGTGGCTTTCTCTTTGTCTTCAGTGGTTCCATCTAGGCCTAAAATATATTCAATATAATTAATATAGGAAACTTTTATTTGATTTTTGATGTTTCTTTTTAGAGCCTTGAGAGCAGTCTTCATCTTGTTGTTTCCTTCTTTCTTCAATCTGAAATAGAGTTGATCCCTTTTTCTGATAAGGCGTTTTATAGTCCATTACAATGACGCTTTTTGATGTCCCTTGAGGAAAAATGCTTTGGAAAATATTGGGGACAATGAAGAAATTGCTTGAATCAAGCAATTTCTTCAATGTTGACAATGTTTTCTACCTTTAAATGTGAATATTTTCTAAATTCTATCAACTTGAAATTGTTGTCTCCTACTTCTTTCAATTTGGACCAGTATATAGGGAATATTACAACAGTGTTTTTAGCTCACCTGAGCACGTAGTGCTCAAGTGAGCTATTGTGATCGCCTTTTGTCCGGCGTCCGTGCGTCATGCGTCGTGTGTCGTGCGTCGTGCGTCGTCCGTCAACAATTTCTTTAAACGACATCTCCTCCCAAAGCACTGGGCCAATTTGAACCAAATTTGGCAGAAATGTTCCTTAGATGGTCCCCTTCAAAAATAGCTAAAAGAATTGAAATCCGTTGAAAACTCTGGTTGCCATGGCAACAAAAGTGAAATTTTAAAATAATCTTTAAAAATCTTCTTCTCCTGACCCAGAAGGCGTAGAGCCTTGATATTTTGCATGAAGCATCAGTATGTTGACCTCTTTCAAAATAGCTAAAATCATGATCCTCGGGTCCCCTGGGGCGGAGCCCCAGGGGGGTGGGGTTTATATAGAAATAAAGAACGATTTTTTAAATGACATCTCCTCCCAAACCACTGGGCCAATTTGAACCAAATTTGGCAGAAATGTTCCTTAGGTGGCCCCCTTCAAAAATAGCTAAAAGAATTGAAATCCGTTAAAAACTCTTGTTGCCATGGCAACAAAAGTGAAATTTTAAAATAATCTTTAAAAATCTTCTCCTCCTGACCCAGAAGGCGTAGAGCCTTGATATTTTGCATGAAGCATCAGTATATTGACCTCTTTCAAAATAGCTAAAATCATGATCCTCGGGTCCCCAGGGGCGGAGCCCCAGGGGGGTGGGGTTTATATAGAAATAAAGAACGATTTTTTAAATGACATCTCCTCCCAAACCAATGGGCCAATTTGAACCAAATTTGGCAGAAATGTTCCTTAGGTGGCCCCCTTCAAAAATAGCTAAAAGAATTGAAATCCGTTAAAAACTCTTGTTGCCATGGCAACAAAAGTGAAATTTTAAAATAATCTTTAAAAATCTTCTCCTCCTGACCCAGAAGGCGTAGAGCCTTGATATTTTGCATGAAGCATCAGTATATTGACCTCTTTCAAAATAGCTAAAATCATGATCCTCGGGTCCCCAGGGGCGGAGCCCCAGGGGGGTGGGGTTTCTATAGAAATAAAGAACGACTTTTTAAATGACATCTCCTCCCAAACCACTGGGCCAATTTGAACCAAATTTGGCAGAAATGTTCCTTAGGTGGTCCCATTCAAAATTAGCTAAAAGAATTGAAATCCATTGAAAACTCTGGTTGCCATGGCAACAAAAGTAAAATTTAAAATAATCTTTAAAAATCTTCTCCTCCTGACCCAGAAGACGTAGAGCCTTGATATTTTGCATGGAGCATCAGTATATTGACCTCTTTCAAAATAGCTAAAATCAGGATCTTCGGGTCCCCAGGGGCAGAGCCCGGGGGGGGGGGGTATAGGCAAGAAGCATCAGTTCACAGACTTCTTTCTTATTTCTTAAATTATAACCCATGGAAAAAGTTTTTTCCTTCTTTCAAATCAGCACTAAAGCCTTGGAATTTGTAATTTAGACTTGGATCCCCAAGTTCATAGTGTTTATATGTAATTGTGGCCCACTTGTTTCATAATCCTAACCTTAACATGAAAATAGACTGTTGAAAGAAAAAGAGCCTTTATCTCAGGTGAGCGCCCCAGGGCCAACGGCCCTCTTGTTTTTAATTGTCATAATTGTGTTCAAGAATAGTGTGTAGGTATTTTATTGGATGAGACCGAAGGTCGAATCCAATAAAAAATACCTACACGATTCGAGAACACGATAACAAATAAGGAAACATACTGTTGTAATATTCCTTTTATTATATACCTTTTAGGACATGACATTAAGAAAATTCTCTTAAATGATTAAGAAAAACCAACTTTCCGAAAAAAAACGAACGTCAATACACAAAAAATTAGTCCGTGTTTAACAGTACTGGACGAACACTTTTTTTTTTTTTACACGTCGAATACAGATTTTTTTTTCTTTCTAGTTGTATTAGATAGTCAGATTTAAATCCAGATTGTTTACAGGTATAAAAACTTTAATCAATTGGTAATGGGTTAGAATCAAGGGACAAAAACTGTTATTTTAATCAAAATCAATTGATGTGGAAGAAACCAGAGGTATGGACCATTGAACATTTTCACAACCTAGGAAAAATGACAATAAAATGATAAAGTGTAATTGCAATCTTGGTCTGATAATAGGAGATCGATAAAGTTTTATTTCATGTGCGAGTGATCAATGCCTTCATTGGATGCTAATCAGGGGACAGTAGATTGACATACTGCAGAGAGGACGAGTGAATTTCATGACATTGTATTCAGGATATATTTTAGGCATAGTTTGGTAAGAATGATTTCATCAGTAGGAGATCAAAGCTGTAGTCGTGAAGTTTGTATCATTCATTAACTCATTCCCAGACAACGAAATTTTAGACTGGTCCAAATTGAAAGAAGCCGCAGATGACAATTTCATGTTGATGAAATTTTAATCTTTTTTGTCATTATTGGTTGAAAAAATTGTGGACAATGAAGAAATTGCTTGATACAAGCAATTTCTTCATTTTCCACAATGTTTTCCAAAGCTTTTTTATCAAGGGCTTGAAAAGGAGGGCTTATGTGGGAATGGGTTAACAATTCATTAAACAATTTTAACTGCTTTGTATGTTTCCGGTATATACTTATTTATTGTTACTAGTGCCAGTTTATCCATTACCAGACCACAAAATTATAGATTGTTCAAATAAGAATGGCCGCCGTCATAGCGCAGTTGGTAGCGCGTTGGACTGTCAATCTAGAGGTCCCGGGTTCGATTCCCGACGGCGGCACTCATCCTTTCCGACTATTTGTCTCTCACCAATAGGTCGATAATCGTAGACCTATGTGGGATAGGAGCTGGAGGCTAGGAAAGGATGTAATGGTAGTACTGGTGTGAGAAATACCAGGAATCCATTGTTAGGTGCTCCAGCCGCCGCGATATGACTGAAAGATTGTTAAAAGCGGCGTAAAACCCCATTCAAACAAACAAACCAAATAAGAATAGGACATTGAATCAAAGAGAAATAAATGACATTCAGAGTAAAAATCTATTGTGAAAAAAGAAGTTCATTTGAATTTTTCTTTTGCCTGTCGAGATGCAGAATTGTGTAATAATGGTTTCCTCACTCTCATTCAATTTTTAGCTCACCTGAGCACAACATGCTAATGGTGAGCTTTTGTGATATATTTAAACTTCTTTTATGCCCGTTGTTCATTTCAACAATTCAGTGCTACCACTCTAGAGGTCACAATTTTGTTTCAATCTTTTACCAAATTTCTGAAGATGTTTGTATAGTCATGATGAAGAACCTATGTTTAATATTGTGACATTCTGATTGGTATCAAAGGAAAATAGGCCATATTGACAATTTTAATTTTACCCCTCTATAGGTTGCAATTTAGACTCAAAACTTGCTGAAATTGATTGTTTTTTCACAAGAAAATTACTATTGAATATAGTGACATTCTTACTTATGTCAAGGGAAACAGGGCCTTATTGATAATTACCTTGTTGGCTAAATCTTGCTCACACTTGTTGTAAATATTATAGTATTTGGGAAGGTCCCAAATTGAATATTGTGATATTCTGACTAAATCAAGGGAAAAAGAGTCTTATTGAAAATTTCCTTGTTACCACTTCGGGGTTCACAATTTTTGCCCTTACTTTCTCAAACTTGGTGAAAATGTTTATATAGTCTTTAGGAATGATCCTACGTAGTATGGTGATATTCTGATTAATATCATTTGAAAAAGGGTATTATTGATTACTGCACTATTGCAGCTCTAAAGGTCATAATTTTGGCTCTCACTGGCTGAAAAATTTGTATAGTGTTGAGGAAGATACCTATTGAATATGGTGACATTCCATGTTATATAAATAAGAATTTGCTCATCCAGTCACATCCTTTTTCTTTTGTATCAATTTAATTTTGTTAAAACATCTCATTGAACATGTTATCAAATTTGAGTTGATTAGTTAGCCTGACAAATTAAAATCAGTGAGCAATCTAGGGCCACCATGGCCCTCTTGTTGTATAAAATGGCTCAAAATTATGGTATATCCTGAGGTCTTTAAATGATAGACAAGTATATTAATGGACATCCTGATCATCTGTGTGCATATGTGAATTGTGTGAATATCCTATTCTGAGAAATGTCTTTATTTCAAAATTAATGCATAAATCAAAATAACATGGATACACATTCCTCCTGATATTAGGGTAACAATAAATATCAAGCAGAAAGTTCCTCTCAAATAACACTGTAGTTTTAGGTCCAAGTTTGAGGTCAAATTCATCGAAGAACTAGTTTAATGGAAGTGTTTTAAGCAGAATGATGCATACATTGTGTTCTTCATTATTAATTCTAATGTCATGTGAAATTTTTGTTCATTGTTTATTCTAATATCATGCAGTAATAAACCAAGGCCATTTAGGTCCCTTCAGGTCAATTGATGACATTAGTGCCGATGGAAAAGTTTGTTCTTGGAATTTTTAAACTTACTCCATTAACAGATGTCAAAATTTTAGACTGATCCAAATTCAAAGAAGTTGCAGACAACCTTTCAAATCATGCCTAAATTGGAAAATAAGCGACAAATAGGGTAGAAAATATTGTGAGAAGAGGAGAAATTTTATTTTTGCTAGCAATTTCTTCATTTCCTATAGAGGATCTCCGTTATCCTTTCTTTAGGATGTCAAAAAGCATCAATGTGTGTTAATGGTTTAAAGGTCATGGTCACAGATGAAATATTGCATGATAGAATTAACCTCTTAATGTTTGTGTTTAATTCCTCTAAAGTGCTTGAGGTTGTCTTAGAACTATCTTAGTTCTATATTGTAACCAATTCCCACACAACAAAATTTTAGACTAGACTAAAATAAAAGAAAATTCAGACCACAAATTCAAGTTGAACGAATTTTAATTTTTTTCTCCTATTGGGCTAGAAAACATTGTAGAAAACAAAGAAATTGCTTGATACTTCATTTTCCACAATGTTTTCAAAAGCTTTTGAAGAAAGAAGCATCAAGAAAAACTATCAATCCATTTCCACACAGTTGACACCCCTCAAGAAAAGCAATTGGGAAAACTTTGCATAATGAAGAAATTGCTTGTAACAAGCAAATTCTTCATTTTACGCAATGTTTTCTGTCAAGAAAGTTGTAAACATCTCAAATTTCATAAACTTTAAATTGTCATATGTAACTCCTTTCAATTTGGACCTGTCTAAAACTGTGCCATCAGGTTAAATGGTTAAGAAATCATTGTGTAACATGAAGAAATTGCTTGTAACAAGGAATTTCTTCATTTTTCACAATGTTTTCTACCTAGAAAAATGAAAAAAATCTTCAATTTAATAAACTGTAAATTGTCGTCTGCATCTACTTTCAATTTGGATGCCATCTGGTTATGGGTTAAAAAAGCGACAGTTAGATAGACACTAAATTGATTGTAACCCCCAGACCATCATTTCATCTTTGGTATTACCATCAATAAAATGATACATTTTCCCAAGTTATAAATTGCTTTAAGATTTAAATTATGTTATGAAAGAGAAACGGCCTTCCCTAGAGAAATTTTTTATCTTGTTATGACATGCTATTATCTCTGAAAATTGTATTACATATGTCTAAAATTGTTAAAAGTAACATATTACCGATGTTGAGGGAAAATCAGAATCTGTCAATATTTAATGTAATTACTGTTATGGATTTGTCTGTTGTTGTGCCATTGTTTATTGATGTATATCCACTGCCTGATATTCAATATGTTACAACAGAGGTGATTCTAAAAGTTACTAAAGTTCTAAAGAGGTCTCATGCAGAATCTGTAAATGGTTTACCTTATGGTACTGTGTAGTCGAACTTTAACTCATTCCTACATAATCTCGCTCTTTTACGATCCTCAAGAAAAAACTTTAAGAAAACAAATTTCTTCCTTTACAACCTTGTTTTCTACACAAAAAGACAGAGATATTCAGAATTCTGTTAGCTTGAAATTTTGTCGGCAACTTCTTTGAATTTGGACTAGACCAAAATCATGTCACTTTAGTATAGTTCTTAGGGGAGGATAATGATAACTATTTTTATGACCATTTTAATTGTATTAGATTAATTAAGTGTGGTGTGGTTGAACTGATATAACCTTTTCCCACACAATCCTGTTTTTATTCACTGAAGAAAATACTTAGGAAAACATTGTGAGAAAAAGGGATATTAATTGTAATAAGCAATTTCTCCTTTTCTCAATCTTTTCCACCTCACATGGCCCTAATCATTTTTCAATTTTAACCAACTTTATTTTGTCGTCTGCAACCTTTTTTAATTTGGACCACTTAAAATTTTAGATGATTAGGAATGGGATAATCACCGTATTTATTCTAATAATCGCCAATATTCTAATAAACACCCATCCCCAAAAATACTACATAGAATGCGGCCATTTTTCTCTGATAGTCAGTAACAATAGGTGATTCTAATGAACGCCCACCCCCTTCTATGATTGTAAATCAAGTCATGATTAATTGGCGTATTTGAATGAAATAATATTTGATTTGAATCTATAAGGTTAGTAATGCATTCCTAAAAAATCGTAGAGATTGCTGTGACTCCATAACTATCCATTATTCAACTTGAACTGCCTAGTCTTTACTTTTGATATGATATTTAACTTAGTTATTTCAACTTGCCAAGGTCAGTTAAAGACTGGCTGTGAACGGAAAAAAAAATAAGTTTATCACTTGATGTAAAACCCATAAAACGAACCATCTCTGTATCATCAGGACATAGGAGTGATATGAGGCTCCCACTGTCTTGGTGTCTGCGGGCATGAAATTCTTAAATTGAATGTTATTTTAAATCGAAATAAACCGATTAATATTGAAAAAAAGGTATTTTATTTTTATCCAGTTAAAAGGCCGAATCAAAAGAGTCTACAATTTTTTAGGTAAAAACTACCAAGATATCCCAATAACCATGAAATAATTTGCAATTATTAATTTATTTCTGGTCTTAACAATTCTTACCTCAGTAATGAGAAAAAGCCAAGAAATCATTTATATTAAATCTGATCAGCTAGGATAAGGAGATAAAAGTAAAAAAGACACGTAAGTTTGAGATAGCAAAGCAAGACATTTAGCGTGGACGCTCCCTGTCTAGGGCGTGGACAGAAAGATATAACAAATTTATATCGAATTTTTCAGCGATAATACATTTAAATATCCGGTTATATTCAGTGAAACGCTGGAAAATAAGTACATGATTAAAATATCCATAACAAAACACTTATTATTGTAATTTTCTTTAATTGAAATGAGATTGCTATTTTCAATAATGAAGGAAATGATAAGAGTCCAGAAAGTTCCCGCACGACCATATCTCTTTGGTGACCTACGCGTCTGTACATTGTCGAGTTGAACACCTGGCACGTTAAGATTATTACATGACCCTACTATAACTAATTCGTAGTAATGGACTCGGTCTTGATTTTTGTTTCCGTTATGATTAAATGCCTTAAACGGGCTTCATCAATCGATAAAGACGACAGGGTTACAAGTCTAACGTTATCGAAAATAGCTTTACGTCGAATTTCAGCAGGTCTTCCAAAGATGGATTGAACTTGTAACAGGTATATCTTTATTGTCCTACGCATACAGAAAAAACAATGATATGCGATGTTCTGAGGGTCAACTTATTAGACATTTTAAAAATTCATTGTGACTATGATGCAGTGTTGTGGGATTTTCCACCTTTTGACTGTTTTTATTTCCGATGCAAATGCAGAACTAAATCGTCTGTTGGCTATTTAAAAGTCGTAATTACATAAAAAAAAAAGTCATATGATTTTCGTACTATTTTGTATTCCCCGGTCATCTTTCATACCTCACATCTCTCTAATGGGATACCTCCGTACCAAAGAAAACTCGAATAATCGCCCACCCCCTACTATGCTGAAGGTCACTACTCTTATAATCGTCTGGGCGATTGTTCGAATAAATACGGTAATAACAGAAAAAGTTACAGCAAGCATCATTTCTGTTATGAAATTAATTAATATATTGTTCAATGTATGACTATCTGCCAAATACAGATTACTTATTACTGCTTCCAGTATACCATTAACCCATTCCAACACAATCCCTCCTTTTTACGCCCCACATGAAAATCGTTCTGGAAAACAATGTGGAAAATGCAGAAATTGCTTGTAACAAGCAATTTCTGCATTTTACACATTGTTTTCTACTGAGAAAGACAAAGATTTTACAAATTTCAACAACTTGAAATTGTGGTCTGCAACTTCTTTCAATTTGGATAGGTCTAAAATTTCACTGTGTTGGAATGGGTTAACCTATTATCATTAATAATTCTCGATTATTTTGATCATCTGCTTTTAAAAATTGATAACCAAATAAAAATTGAGAACTACCTCAAGCCAAGTATTTCACACCTCACAGTAGACTGGACTGAGTCATTGATAACAATCATTAATGTTATCAATGTTAATACTTACCAAATTGATTTTTGAAATCTTGCATCCAATTTTTAAGGTTTTAGCTTTATCGATGACAAATACCAGAGAAAAAAATCTAAATCAAAGACAATTAATTTCTTCAACGTCTTGGAATATCAGTTCAGTTAACTTTGAACTTCAAGAACTGCATTAGGAAAAATACGGAAAGTGAGACTAGGTTTCCCACATCTTGGAATTATTAGCTCACCTGAGCACAAGTGCTCTGGGTGAGCTATTGTGATCGGTCATTGTCCTGCATCTGCCTGTTTATCTGTCTGTCCATCCATTTACTCACTATTACAAAAAAATCTTCTCCTAAGCTATCTATGGAATTTAACCAAACTACACAGAAATGATCCTTAGGTCATGCTCTTTCTAAATAATTCTAAGCATTGAATTCCATGAAGAACTTTGTTTGCCATGGCAACCAAGTGAAAAAAATTAAGAAATCTTCTCCTCCCAAACCATAAGGTCTAGAGCTTTGATATTTGGTGCAAATCGTCACCTTTTGACTCTCTACCAAAATACTTCAAATATTTAATGTATCTTGAAAATTAGCCTTTTTCTGTGCAATCCCAGATTTTACATAGGAATAAAGGAGGAAATTTTCTTCTACCAAACTCTAAGGCCTATATGGCTTTGATATTTGGTATGAATCATCATATATTGACCCTCTAACAAAATACTTCAAAGAATTACTGTTTCTTGAAAATAAGCCCTTTTCTATGTGATCCCTGATTTTAAATAGGAATAAAGCAGGAATTCTTTTAAAAATCTTCTCCCAAACCTTAAGGCCCAGAGCCTTGATGTTTTGTATAAATCATCATCTATTGACTCTCTTCCAAAATACTTTGTAGAATAATCATATTCAGAAAATAAGCCATTTTCTGTGCAATCCAAGATTTTAGAAAAGGAATAAAGAAGGATATCTTTGAAAATTTTCCTTCTAAATGGGGGGGTTGTGATATATGTATTACTGTAATCATCTTTATAATACTGGCATTTTACTTGGAGATGTGACCTTGAACTTTACAACAAGGGAGAGGCTTTGTCCTTCTTTTCAATTACCAAACAAATGTCTCTGCAAATGTTTAAATTTTGAATTGATGAATGACATTGACCTTGAACTTGGTTAAAGTTTTCCCCAAAAAGATTTTAAAAATAAAAGCATAACCGATATTTTGAGGCTTTAGATGGTTGAAATATTTTACATTGAATCGATGTTCAGGAGGATTTGCACCAGGTAACTTTTTGGAGAAGGATATGTTTTGACAGTTGCACTAAGAAATGGCTTCATATTATGCTATAATAATTACTTCATTTACATATTACTAGCTTCATTCATATTTTGAAATCTACCGGAATTAGAATTTCTAATGTGCAAGTTCTATTTATTATTGTAAGTCGTATAAATTGTAGACTAATCTGTTGCTTGCTGCTTTAACCCATTCCAACACATGACAATTTTAGACTGGTCCAAATTCAAAGAAGTTGCAGACGACAATTTCAAGCTGAGAGAATTTTGAATGTCTCTATCTTTTTGAGTAGAAAATAAGGTTGAAAATGAAGAAATTGCTTGTAACAAGCAATTTCTTCATCTTCAACCTTGTTTTCATCAAGTCTTTTCTTTAGGTGCGTAAAAAGGAGGCGTTGTGTTGGAATGGGTCAACTCAGTACCAGATGACAATACCTTAGGTCCAAATTGAAAGTAGATCCAGACATCAATTGATCAATAGCTATCCCCGCCCACTGACTTTGTAAGCCCTGCCCATTGACTCCGACAGAGAGTCCAGTTACAATTTAAACAATGTTATTTTGAAAAAATTATGGCCTGTAGTATGTAACAAAAAAGTATTATAGTCGGTTGGCGATCTAAACATTTTAACTACAGCTTAATTTTGATGTTAAAGTCTCCAAACCAACAAAAAAATGTTAACAAAAATCGTGGCCAATGACGGACTTTAAATCTCAATTCTAGGCTGAATGAATAATTTGATTTGTCAATATATTCCTTTGATTGACAGCTGTGATTGGTCAATTTATAAGCTTACGAAATTTATTTTTTTTGTCTTTGTGCAGAGAACTTTCAAACTTTGCATGTAAGATCGCCTCACACAGCTCTACCTAAATATACCTCAAATTGTTGTGCATTTAGAGGTATGTTGTTGTCTTTTTACTTAAATTCCTAAATAATATCACTTTGAGATCAACATTTACCCTATATTATGGGGCTCCTCAACTATACAAGTAGATTCATAAGGAGATCTCTCAGTCTTCCTCAATCTTGCTGTAAATGTGCATAATTATACATAAGGAATATTCCTATCTAATATAGTGACATCTTGTCCTATATCACAGGAAAAGGGGCCTTAATTATAATTTCCTTGTTACAATTTGACAGGTCACAATTTGAATCAATCTTCCTCCATCATGCTGGAAATGTCTGTACGGTCACAAGGAAGATGCCTACGATGGTACAATCTGACCGATATTGAGGGAAAATAGTGCCTTTGTGACAATTTCATTGTTATACCCCGCATAACAAATGTTTTCCGGGGTAAACTGGATTGATTGAATGGGGTTGAACGCCGCTTTTAACAGTATTTCAGGAGTATACTGCAATCGGCCTGTCTGTCCGTGTGTCAGCCTATCTGTGTTCAAATACTACCAATTTTGTGTCACTACAGTTTTGCATCTATACCATTGAAACTTTATACAAAGATTAACCACATGTTGAAGTTTTGCAAGATGCAATTTTGAAGTCTTAATTACCCCTGGTTCAAGAATTATCTCCCCTTAAAGTTAGACACTTTTTCATAAACAAGGCTCTGGCTGGGGTATTTAGTCACCTCCTGTGACAAGTTCTAGTTACTACTCTACAGATCAAACTTTATTTCAATTTACCCATTCCCACATAATGACACTTTTAGGCATCCTTCAAAGAAATCAATTTGGGAAACAATAAAGGATTAATGAAGAAATTCGCTTAACAAGCAATTTCTTCATCTTCCACAAATTTTCTACCCAGAAAGTTGAAAAATCTAAAATGTCATAAACTGTTGATTGATGTCTACAAATCCTTTCAATTTGGACCAGCTTAGAATTTTACTGTCTGGTAATGGGTTTAACTTAAAGAAAATATATTTTAATTGGAATATTAGAATGAATTAAGGTGACAGCTCTTACTAAGTGCCAACATTTAGCCCTCTTCTTTCTTAAGGGCTGTGAAAGAGGAGATTATGTGGAAATGGGTTAATCAAATGTAATTGTGATTTAACCCTTTCCTGTCTTTGGAAATTTTAAACTGGTCCAAATTGAAAGAGATTGCAGACATCTTGGAAAATTGGGTGCAATTTGAAATTAAACCATCCTATGTGGTAGAAAGTATTGTGGGAAAAGGAGAAATTGCTTGTTACAAGCAATTTCTCCTTCTTCCACAATGTTTTCTGAAGTATGAAATCATAGGTAAAATCCCACGTTTGTACTGGAAAGGATTAAGAATCTATGTGAACAACAATTTATCATCTGTCAGATGGAAAAAAAATAACAAAAAACCTCTTGTGGTTTTTGTTTTTGTCTTTCTAAAAGTCAAATGGAAAAAAAAAGTAAAACTTGAATCAATTTAATGGCTCATAAAGCCTACAATTTCAAGCAAATTCTAATATATTTTGAATCCCCCATTATGCCCCACCACCTATGAAGTAGAGGGGTGTATATTGGTTTCACCATATTTGTCTGTCTGTCTGTCCATCTGTATGCCTTTTATTTTATTATCCTGACTATATATTTCAAAATGATGTCATTTATTACCTCAATCTAACTGACCAATCTTTTGCCCGGCCCCCTTACTCCATTTGCCCCGCCCATCAACTCTGACAGGAAGATCACTTCAAGTTATTGCTAGAAATATGTAACAAACATGTAGAATAGTTAGTTGGGGATGTTTAAGTCTGCAAACCAACATGAGGTGAACAAAAATGGCGGCCAATGTCGTAGGTCAAAACTTATTTCTGGTCACAACGAATGATATCACTGGTCGACTGGTTATTTGATTGACAGCTGCGATTGGTTAACTGCCTTGTTTGAGGTCAGAATAACCGATCCATCAATTTCTTTGTCAAAAATTTATTGTTCAAATTTCTTGGTTAGTCCCTAATTGCTTGACAGCGATCCATCAATTTCTTTGTCAAAAATTTATTGTTCAAATTTCTTGGTTAGTCCCTAATTGCTTGACATCGATCCATCAATTTCTTTGTCAAAAATTTATTGTTCAAATTTCTTGGTTAGTCCCTAATTGCTTGACAGCGATCCATCAATTTCTTTGTCAAAAATTTATTGTTCAAATTTCTTGGTTAGTCCCTAATTGCTTGACAGCGATCCATCAATGTCTTTGTCAAAAATTTATTGTTCAAATTTCTTGGTTAGTCCCTAATTGCTTGACATCGATCCATCAATTTCTTTGTCAAAAATTTATTGTTCAAATTTCTTGGTTAGTCCCTAATTGCTTGACAGCGATCCATCAATTTCTTTGTCAGAAATTTATTGTTCAAATTTCTTGGTTAGTCCCTAATTGCTTGACAGCGATCCATCAATTTCTTTGTCAAAAATTTATTGTTCAAATTTCTTGGTTAGTCCCTAATTGCTTGACAGCGATCCATCAATTTCTTTGTCAAAAATTAATTGTTCAAATTTCTTGGTTAGTCCCTAATTGCTTGACAGTTCATAAAATACACAAAGCTACAGATTGAAGGCTTAATTAGTATTTTAGACTTGAATATTTCACCAATACTGCCACAAACTTTATATTGTGGGTACTCATTTGAATCTTCTGAACAAGATGTATCATATGAGTACCCACAATATAGGGTTTCATTGCGAAATTAGGATTTTATAATCCTTTTGCCCCGTCTTATCTAAACCACTGAATACATATAGTATTTGCTGTATGAAAATTACTTTTGCTCATTTTGACAGAATTTTAATATCACTTGATAAAAATGTAAATTAGGTTGAATTAGTTTAATTTGCAATGTAACCTTTAAAACCCTCAAGCGTTGTCACTTTTTAGATTATGCAAGAAGCTAATAGTTTTAATATTGGCTTCAATCAAGCTGTTTTTAGGGCACTTGATGTATGTCAGTGAGTTCAAATCATAAATAACCATAAATGTGAGCTTTAATTAATATTCCAGGAGTCACGAGATTTCAATTTTAACCCGTTTCTAGAAGAAATAATTTTAGACTCAGGTCCAAATCCATAGATGTTGAACATATGACAGTTTTTAGTTGATGAAATAACTTTTTTGACGTCTTTTGAGGAAAACATTGGGGATTATGAAGAAATTGCTTGTAACAAGCAATTTCTTCATTTTCAGTATGTATTCAAAAGCTTTTTCTTGTTTGGGTGTCAAAATGCATGATTGTGTGGGATTGGGTTGATTATTCAAGCTTTATAACAGCAAAATTAATATCATGACTAAATTAAATTGAGGTAAAATTATTTTCAGTGTATCAAATTCATCAAACTTACAGACAAAATTAATGATGGCTATCTCTAGTAGAACACTACAGATATTGATAATTAGTAGACCTATTTCATAAAAAAATTACTGAAATGAAAATTACTGGACAAGAATGGAACTTACCAATTCTTCAACCTATCCTAGATTTGACACAGTAATCTTCCAGCATGATTATGAACCAAACCCCCTATTTGATGCCAAAGAGAAATATAATGATGGTAAAAGGAGAAATTGATTCTCATACCCATTTTTCACCCAATATTTCCTATCTAATATTGGCACCTATTTTCCAATTTCAGTTCAATTCAAATTGTTGTTAGCAGCTTCTTCCAATTTGGACCAATCTAAAATTTTGTCATGTGATAATGGGTTTAATTGGCTGAGTCATGTGACTTGAAATTGCTTGTTTCAAGCAGTTTCTTGGTTATCGACAATGCTTTTGCTAGTAAAAAGCAATTTCTTCATTATCCACAATGTTTTTGCTTGTACCAATCAATTTCTTCATTATCCACAATGTTTTTTCCAAGAGAGATAAATATTTTTTAACATTCCATCAGCTTGAAATTGTCATCTGCAACTTTCTTAGAATTGAGACCAGTCTAAAATTTTGCTGAGTTGGAATTGGTTTAATGATAAATGAAAACTAAAAGCAAATTATCATTTGGAGAAGAGAGACATTGTTTTGTGTTGAAATGTCTGATAACTAGCCCACCCACTGACCTCCAACAGGAAGTTCAACTTTGATTGACAGCCACGCCCCCCTCAATTGTCTAATTATCACTGGGACTTAACCCTTTACCAAACAACAAAATTTTAGTATGGTCTGAATTGAAAGAAGTTGCAGTTATAATTTTAAGTTGATTAAATTTAAGATTTTTTCAACTTTCTGGGTAGAAAACATTGTGTGAAATAAAGACATTGCTTGTTACAAGTAATTTCTTCATTTTACACAATGATTTCTCAATTGTTTTGTTGGTTTTTTTTCTTAAGGGGTGCCAAAAGTGTCATTGTGTGGGAATGGGACTTTGTGGATGATGAAGAAATTACTTGTTACTAGCAATTTCTTCTTATCCACAATTTTTTCTGCCTCAAAAGACAAAGATTTTAAAGATTTCATCAACTTTAGATTGTAGTCTGCAAAGTCTTTCAATTTGGATCAGTCTTAAATATTGTAGTCTGGTAATGGGACTTAAACATATGAACAAGCATCATAACGTTGATAAAACTGTTCTATGAGCAACTTGGTGGAATGTAAGTAAGATAGTGCAGAGATAGGGAGGGGTAATAAAGAACTGGGGAAGGTCATAAAAGTTTTATTGATCTCAAGTTTTCAATTTAACTCCATCTTTTGAAGTTATGAATTGACAAATATTTGTCCAACATGGCTCTGTTTGTACGACGTCCTGGTGCTAAAAGGTTGGAAATCCTTTAGTCCTGTAAGGCACTTAGGACTTTAACCCATTCCAACACAATCACGCTTTTTTACTTGCTCCAAGAAAAAATCTGACAGTAAACATTGTTGAAAATAAAGAAATTGCTTCTTACAAGCAATTTATTTATTATCCACAATGTTTTCTAACCCAAAAGTAAATCAAAATCTTTTAATTGTCACCTTTTACTCCTTTCAATTTTGACCTGTCTAAAATTTTGCTATCTGAAAATGAGTAAAGCATTAGGCTGTTGAATAGTGAGAAGGTTGTTATATTAACCTGACAACACAGTATTAGGATGTGCCAAAGAAAATTTGTTTTGGAAAAAAAAAATTAAGAAAGGGAGAAATTGAAAAAAATAGAGGTACCATTATATAGTTCATGTTTAGGTATTTTCATTTACAGCAGTATTATTGGTAAGTTTTCAACTCATTGCGCCGGTGGCGGCACATACCCTTTCCGACATTTGTCTCTCACCATTGTGTGGATAATAGTAAATCTAAGTGGGATAGCAGCTGGAGGCTTGGAAAGGATGTAATGTTGGTAGTGGTGTGAGATATACCAGGAATCCATTGCTATCTGCTCCAGACGCTGTTATATGACTGAAAAATTGTTAAAAAGTGGCGTTGAACCCCATTCAAATAAACAAAATCAACTCATTTAGAACCAAGGATAATTATTGCTTCTAGGATGTACTGATTATGCAGGTGCATCGTGGGATTGATTCAATTTACAAAAATATACCATGGCTACGTCTCAGGCTTGTAAGGAACAACTGAATTGTTTGTTAGCGTTTGATAATGCATCTGCGAGCATGAACCCCTTATTGTAAAGATTATTCATGACAAATGAAAAGATCATTTATGGCAAGTATCAACTTTTGCCATTCGGAACCCGGAACATTCCTGTCTTTGCAGGAGGTGTTGACAAGATTCAGCCTGGACATAAGTACAATACACCACCTGTCTACACAACTTGTTTGTCTCTTTCAAGCCAGAGTTTTATAACATAATTTTCAAAAAACATTTACCCATAACTTGTACTTTCTGTACCTTCAGTCCTTTGATTTTGAATTCTGTCAGCATGACTAGGGCTAGATAAGATATTCCAGCTTGAGATATGAGGTCCTGTATTTGTTTGATAAATTGATTTTACAGGGATGAACAGTACAATCACCTGTCTTTATCTATAGAAGACTTTCATTTATTTACAATGTCAACTTTCTTATTAGCCTATTTTGGAGATAGGTCTGAGGCCCTGTTTGAAATCTTGTGTATTCATGATTGTAGTAGCGATTTGTGCAAGTTACACAAGTTTTCTTCTTGGAGATTTTAGTACTTCATCTTGGTAAGAATTTTTGTAATAAGAACAAGTTTTAAAATTTTCCATCTTTATCAACCTGTTTCCACACAATGCCATTCTTTTTTACACCAATCAAGGAGAAAGCTTTTGAAAACGTTGTGGAAAATGAAGCAATTTCTTCATTATCTTCAGTGTTTTACTACCCTAAATACCAAGATGTGAATTTCTCCAACTTAAATTGTCTGCATATTTCCTTTCAACTGGGACTGATTTAAAATTTTGTTGTTAATGGTAATGGTTAAAGTTATTGATCATAGTCTTGAAGTGCACCATAAAAGAAGGCTTTCAGGTATAACTTGCTTTGATAAATTATGAATTATGATGAAAGGATCATGAAATTGATGGGTGGGGTTATTTGATATGCAAAAAAATGTTTTATCAGGTGAGTGTTTTTGTGCATTAGAAAACAAAGCCCTCCCTTGTAGCTAAGTTGCATAAGCTTGAATGTGAAGAAACCTGTAAGGATGAACTTAACCCTTTCCTTTTTTTCAAAATCTTAGACCTGTCCAAATTTCAAAGGTTTTGCAGACGAAAATTTAAAGTGGATTTAATTTGAAAAGTAACCATTTAGTAGGTTAGAAAATATTGTGTAAAAAGAAGGAATGGCTTGTGACAAGCAATTTCTTCTTTTACCACAATGTTTTTTTTAATGATAAAATCACAGGGATGTAAAATCCAGGAATTGAATAGGATAGGGTTAAAGGAATAAACTTGACCAATATTGTTCTCAGCAGATCTACAGATGGGGTAGTTTGGGTTTTAGATTTCAATATATCAGTAAAGCTGCTGTACACTGTTTTAAGGAATCATCGAAATTGTCTCATCCAGGAGATGAATTAACCATTTCCCACAAAATCATGCCTCTTGACTCCCATAAGAAAAAAATTACAAAAAACTTTGTGAGAAAAAGAAAAAAATTGCTTGTAACAAGCAACTAAAATGTTTTCTACCTTATTTGGCACTTATTTTCAATGAACAGCGCATGTCAAAAAGTCGTCTGCAAGTTCTTTAACTTTGGACCAGTCTATAGATTTTTAACTTGTATGGCTAATAAGTTTTAACAACATAGATTAGTAGTCCATGCACCTTATAATAATCATACTCCTTGAATGCTGTTGATTTATTAATGCTCATACACACCCATTATTGCACAATTAAGGATTTTAACATGCTTAACCCATTACCAGACGGAAAAATGTTAGACTGGTCCACATTAATAATGTGTTGCACACAACATTTTAAAGTATATGAAATTTTAGATTTGTTCAACTCTCTTGGTAGAAAACACAGTGGAAAATGAAGAAATTGCTTGTCACGAGCAATTTTTTCATTGTCCACAATGTTTTTCAAAAGATTGAGGGGCGTCCAAAAGCATCATTGTGTAGGAATGGGTTAAAATATAGATGTAGAACACACTGAGAAAAGGAAAAGTGTATAAAAACAATTTCTTCTATTCTTTCAATTTCTTCTACAATATTTTGTTTTTATTAGCTCACCTGAGCACAAAGTGCGAGGTGAGCTATTGTGATCGGTCGTTGTCCGTCGTCCGTCCGTCCGTCTGTCCGTCTGTCCGTCTGTCCGTCCGTCCACAATTTCTTTAAAAATCTTCTCCTCCTAAACCAGTGGGCCAATCAAGCTGAAACTTTGCAGGGATGTTCCTTGGGTGAAGTTCTTCAAAAGTTGTTAAAAGAATTTAATTCCATCAAAAACTCTGGTTGCCGCGGCATTTGAAAATGGGAATCTTTAGTAATTCTTTAAATATCTTTAAAAATCTTCTCCTCCTAAACCAGTAGGCCAATCAAGCTGAAACTTTGCAGGGATGTTCCTTGGGTGAAGCTCTTCAAAAGTTGTTAAAAGAATTTCATTCCGTGAAAAAATGTTGTAACCGCGGCATATGAAAATGGGAATCTTTAGTTATCCTTTAAATATCTTTAAAAATCTTCTCCTCCTAAACCAGTAGGCCAATCAAGCTGAAACTTTGCAGGGATGTTCCTTGGGTGAAGTTCTTCAAAAGCTGTTAAAAGAATTTAATTCCATCAAAAACTCTGGTTGCCGCGGCATTTGAAAATGGGAATCTTTAGTAATTCTTTAAATATCTTTAAAAATCTTCTCCTCCTAAACCAGTAGGCCAATCAAGCTGAAACTTTGCAGGGATGTTCCTTGGGTGAAGCTTTTCAAAAGGTGTTAAAAGAATTTCATTCCGTAAAAAAATGTTGTAACCGCGGCATATGAAAATGGGAAATTTTAGTAAATCTTTGTTGTTGTTTTTTTCATAGACTTCAAGGCCATAGACCTTTATATTTTGTATAGAGCTTAATCATATGGTTCTCTACCAAGTTTTTAAATATTCAATCTCTAGGGTCAAAAATGGCCCCACCCCTAAAGTCCTAAGTTTGGAAAAATGCTTAATTAGAGCAATTTCAAAAGAATTCTCCTCTTAAACTATAAAGTCTTGGATATTCATATTGGGTACGTAGCATAACTAGATGGTTTTGTACTACATCACTTAAAGTTGTCCTCCCAGGGTCAAAAACGGCCCTGCAATAGAGGTCCAAAAATTGGGAAAAACGCAAAATTTGAGTATGTTAAAAAAAATCTTCATTTTAAGGTGGAGGGCATTTGTATTTTGAGTGTAGCATAGCCTAGCTGTTATCTATCAATTTTGATTAAAATTATGCCTGTAGGTTACCCCTTCCCTGGGTGTCCAAAGTTCGTAAAAATGCTTAATTAGACCATGTTCAACAGTCTTCTCCTCCCAATCTACAAAGTCTTAGGCATTCATATTTGGTAAATAGCATGAACAGATGGTTCTTTATCATGTTAGCTAAAATCTTAGCCCTGGGATAAAACATG
The DNA here is from genome assembly GCA_946902895.1 of Fragum fragum. Classification (NCBI taxonomy): domain Eukaryota; kingdom Metazoa; phylum Mollusca; class Bivalvia; order Cardiida; family Cardiidae; genus Fragum; species Fragum fragum. Next base: position 52,806,196 of record OX336377.1, read on the forward strand.
GCACTGCCCTATAGGTCCAAAATTTTGGAAAACATCCAATTAGAGCAACTTCAAAATACTTCTTCTTCTGAAATAAATGCTGAAGGGCATTCATATTTGGTATGTAGCATGACTAGATAATTTTGTACTATGTTATAGGAAAAAATGCTCGTAGGATAAAAAATCGTCTCTGCTACTGGGGTCAAAAATTGCATAAATTGCATTGAAAGAATTCTTAAATAGAAATGGAGAAATAGCTTGTCACTCCCTTTCTCACAATGCTTTTTTAAACCTTTTTTTCCTGGGGGTGACAAATTCTGGGATAGTTTGGTAATGGATTAAACAATAAAGCCAAAGGCATTCATTTTTTTGGAAAGCATTACTGGATTGTTTTGTACAAAGCCCAAAATCTTATATTTTGTTTTATTTATTTTGCTCAAGTTAAGTCTTTTTTATACAAAAAAGGACTGTAATTTGCGGATGCCTCAGGTGAGCGATTTAGGACCATCATGGTCCTCTTGTTTCTTAATTTGCACAAGCTTTGAATTGTTTCCTGTGTCTTCTTTGAGTTTGGACCAGTCTAAAATTTCTGCATCTGGTAATGTAGTAAGTTACATGGGGTCCTATTTGATAAATGTTACACTTGGCATTTAAAGCGCCTATCACCCTATCACCTCCCCCCCCCCTTTCCTCCTTGAACCATGTTACAATGAGGGGTATTTCTTTATGACACCCTTGCTGTAATTGAAAAACGCAAATTAACCCATTCCCTCACAATGATGCTTTTGGACAACCCTCAAGAAAACAATAATTGAGAAGCAATTTTTTCATTTCCACAATGTTTTCATCCCAGAAAGTTGAAAAATCTGAATGACCCTTGGAATTTTTATTGGATTTAAAACACGGCTGTTATGGATGGTGTATAATTTCATATAATGATATATAGTGTAAACTTAGAAAATCTTCTCAGAAACAAACTGATGGATTTTCACCAAAGATTCCTTTTGATTGGTTTAAAATCATTGCATTTATGTTTGGGTCTTCAATAATAATTTCTATCAGTGTTACTTGGTGAAAACCTCAAAAATGTTCTTTAAAAGTGGAGGATGGATTTCAACCAAGTTTCTGAGGAATGTTCCTTTGGTGACCCTTTACCAGAATTCTTGATGTTTTGTAATAAGTTTGTAATAATATTTCTTTGAAGGATTGGGCTCATATTTCAGGTAGAGATAAAATAGTAATACAAGAGAAATAAGTAATACTGCTAAACTGTGAATATTTGTGGCTCAAAAAAACTGGTGTGATATAAGTTTATTAAAAAGTTAAGTTTTTGCCTGTGTTATAGAGAATTAATCTTGAAAATTAGGCTGGTGGAGCGATTTCATCACTGAAGCGCCTCTAGTTAAAATTTCTTCAACTAAAACATGTCATCTGCATCTGATTCAAATTCAGACCAGTTTTATATTTTGTATTCTGGTATTATGTGTTGATGGATGTAACATGGCAGAGACAGTAATGTTGTTCTCCGAGAGTGCCTACAGGGAGACCAAATGCCCTAGTGTAGGGTTTTGATGAATGTATGTTTGATAAAAATTGGATGTTTAAGGATAGGATAGTATCCAGAAAGTAATTGGTTAATTTTATGTGGTCCTTAACCTCTATATTTATCTACTCTTGAAGTGCTCAAATTCTTAATTAAGCCCCTTATCCTTTTGGGTAAAACTTTAACTCTTCACTAAAGTTGTATATGTCTGCCCCATTAGCTCAATTGTAATTTCAAACCAAGAAACCATAGGTTTTAACTTCAGGCTGCCCCAACAAGCATACTACTTATATCCCCTCCACCTACAAAGCAGAGGTGGGTATATTGATTTCATCATGTCTGTCTTTCTGTCCGCTTGCAAACTTTTGTCTCACGGGGCTCAAAAGTTATGGTTGTGTGAAAATGGGTAAGACTTTGAATCAAAATTGTTAATGGCTTAAATTCTAAAATTCAGTGTGTATAGAAAAAGAAGAAACTCTAGGTTGTGAATATAGTCAATGTTTCAAAGATAGACTACACAAGATACATTTAGGACCCTTATAACCCCATTTTACTGCAGAGAAGCCCCCCCACCCCTCCCTCCCATTTCCCCTCCAGACGTCAGCTTATTAGCCCTTGCATCAAGCACCCAGCTCATGTTCTGTATAGTCTCCCCCTGATTGAGGAACATTATAATGATGTATATCATAGAAATCAGATTGATGTAACAAAAACGCAGTTAATGAGTAGTTAGTAACAAAAACACCTTTTTGAGATCTGCATTACAACAGTCTTGAACTATGAAAAAGGGTAAAAGATGTATTAACATTTATCTTTAGCCTGTCAGTTTAGTATCTAATTAGATTTCCTGAGGGTCTCATTTCATACATTGGGTCAACCCACTGCAGATATGAAAAGACTGAGTGTATTGCACTGAAATTCGCAAAGTATATTGGATTTTAGTCATGATATACAGTTATGTCCATGAGTTTTGGTTGAGAATCATTTGTATCTTCAGAATTTGAATTCCTGTAGTGATAATTGACCAATCTCAGCTGCCAATCAAGGATTCATTTGACCAATCAAATCATTCATTCAGCCCTGAATTGAGATTTCAACTACAACATTGGCCACCATTTTTGTTATCATTTTTTGTTGGCTTAGCGACTTAAACATTGTAACTACAACTTATTCAAGCAGTACTTACGACCAACCAACCAAATTACTTTTTTGTTGGTTGCTACTGGCCGTAATTTATTTTGCAAAGCAATGCTGTGAAAAATTAAAGCTGGACTACCTTTCAGAGTTAATAGGCAGAGCTTAGGGAGTAAGTGGGAGGGACCAGCGATTGGTCAATTTATTATGTATGAAGTAGGAAATATAAGTGTAACTGGCGAAGCAGGCTTAAATAATTTAATGGTCAAGTGTTGGTAGTGGGTTTGTCTGTCTATGGGTCCATCTGTTTTTTTTCCTTTAGAATATTCTTCTTAGAAACCATTTCATAGATTTCAGCTAAATTTTACAGGAATGTTTCTTGGTTGACCTTTTTATAGATTCTTTTAAATAACTTTAGTTGGGCTTGTTTCCATATATGATAACTTCAAAAAAAAAATTCTCGGTAACCACTGGATGAATTTCAATCCAGTTTTGCAGGAATTCTTCTTATGTGACTCTTTATCACATTTTTCTTTGAAAAAGTATTAGTATTTGCATAAAAAATGGGACTTCTTTATGGTGGGGCTAATTTCTATTAAGGTATATGCTTAAAGTTTGGAAAGTTTTCTCTGAAACTGACGTATGGATTTCACAGTAGCTATCTGTTGGTTTTTAGATTGCATGAAAAATTATAATTGGATGAATTTTTTTTGTGAGGGCTTTGTTTCAACTTAAGATAATAGTAATGCAAGGAAGGCAATTGACACTGTTTCATTGCTTTAAATGTTGGACTGATCTTCTTTGTTGCTTGGAAAAAATGTTATACATTGCCAGGGGAGTAATGCTTTATGACACGAGTTGCATCCTTTGAGAAAAGAAAAAGAGAGGGGGGAAAATGGGGTTGTTTATTACATGGTTAACATTTATTTTCTACATGATAAATGAATTCAAGACAGTAGAGAGATACAGGTGCTCAAGTGCCTCTTATTCTCGTTTCCCCTATATTTTGTATATAGTTCAATCAAGGGTTAAAAAGAAACTAATTTAACTCTTTCCAAAATTTTAGTCTCGTCCAGTTTCAAAGAAGTTGCAGAGAACAATTAAAATTGAGTGCAATTTGAAAAGTAAGCAACATAAGTTACAAGCAGTTTCTTCTTTCCTACTATGTTTTCTCAAGTATGAAATCACAGGAATGTCAAAACAGGGATTGTACTAGGAAAGTGTTAACCCCTGCACAAATTGCAAGCAACTCAGAAAGTAAACATATTTCAGCATTTCCGGTGAGATGTTGTGAATACCAGCTACACAGAGGGGCCTCCTTTATTTCTCAGTTATTTTGTATCACATGTATTTTTGTATCAAGTTTCTTCGTCCATTATTCAAGATGATGAATTCAACACAGTCTTGCTGTCTTCTCACAATAGATTTTGTCCAGGCCAAAATGATAGCCTTCAGTCAAAATGATTCAACCAACACTTCTCTCATATTGCTTCATAGGCAAAATTGTGATCTTTCCCTCAAATACCTAGTTTAACCCATTACCAGATGAAAGTTATTTAGGCTCTATCTAAGAATCTGCAGAGAACAATTTTAAGGTTATAGAACTTGAAATATCTAAGTTTTTAAAAGCTTTTTTTCTTAATGGTTGTATACAGACAGGACTGTGTGAGAACAGGTTAACCCTTTCCAGCTCAAACCCAGGATTTAAGTTGCTGTGATTTTATACCCGAGATAATATTGTGGAAAAAGGAGAAATTGCTTGTTACAAGCAATTTCTCCTTTTCCCACAATATTTTCTATCACATAGGATGGTTTCTTTTCAAATTGCATCCAATTTTCATTGTCGTCTGCAACCTCTTTCAATTTGGACCTGTCTAAAATTTGGAAAAACAGGAAAGGGTTTAAGATTCCTGTTTTACGAAGTGATCTTGCAACATGATCTGGCTGTGGTGATAGTGCAGTTAATAGCACATCTGACTCTCACTCATGAGGTATGCGGTTCGGTCCCTAGTTGTGGCAAGTATCTTTCCGACATGTGTCTCTCACCAATGGGTGGATAAATGTAAACCTATGTGGGATGAGCAGCTGTATGCTCAAAAGTACTGGTGTGAGAAATGCCAGGAATCTATTCTTAGGTTCTGCTGTCACAGAGATATGGCTAAAATACTGTTACAAGTGACGTTAAACCCCATCCAAACATACAATATGACACACATGGAGTAAATGGTCATGAAACAAGTGGTTTAGTATGACTACTTCACTTGTACAAAAGCCTGTCTTTTGACATTTAACATACATTTGATAGTGGTGTGAAATGGGCGAAAACGCTGAAGAATGGGAATAAAAAATTAAATACCTCTGTCAAATAAAGGGCTTGAGTGTTTTGTATTGGCGAGGCATTTGCAAAATGTATTGTGATGATTTTGATGCTTGGTGGAAATTTATGCCATTTTAACTCTTGTCATGTTAAGCCTGAAATATTCCTGTTTTAGCCGGAGGTACAGTCTGATCTTTGTCTACATCCCCTGTATATATCATTCAGGTCAGATTTATTTATTACATTGATTTTGAAAAGAAATAAGCACATATGTGCAGTCTGATCTTTGTCTACATCCCCTGTATGTATCATTCAGGTCGGTTTTATTTATTACATTGATTTTGAAAAGAAATAAGGACCAATATAGAATGCTTCCAATGCTTTCATCTATTTAACCCATTACCAGGGGACAAAATTTTAGACTGGTCCAAATTGAAAGGAGTTACAGATGACAATTTTAAGTTTATTATACCCCCCACAACGAAGTTATGGGGGGGTATACTGGAATCAGGTTGTCCGTCCGTCCGTCTGTCCGTCCGTCCGTGGACATAATTTTGTGTCCTCTTCTCCTCCCACATTTTTGACCAATTTTGCTGAAATTTTATCAGGTTGTTTCCTATCATATGAAGTTGTGCACCTGCAATTTTCATCTTGATCTAGTCGTTAGTTTCAGAGTTATGCCATTTTGAACTTTTTAAATGGGGGTCTGTTGACATAATTTTGTGTCCTCTTCTCCTCCGACATTTTTTGACCAATTTTGCTGAAATTTATCAGGTTGTTTCCTATCATATGAAGTTGTGCACCTGCAATTTTCATCTAGATCCAGTCGTTAGTTTCAGAGTTATGCCATTTTGAACTTTTTAATGAGGGGGGGGGGACATAATTTTGTGTCCTCTTCTCCTCCCACATTTTTTGACCAATTTTGCTGAAATTTTATCAGGTTGTTTCCTATCATATGAAGTTGTGCACCTGCAATTTTCATCTTGATCCAGTCGTTAGTTTCAGAGTTATGCCATTTTGAACTTTTTAAATGGGGGTCCGTGGACATAATTTTGTGTCCTCTTCTCCTCCGACATTTTTTGACCAATTTTGCTGAAATTTTATCAGGTTGTTTCCTATCATATGAAGTTGTGCACCTGCAATTTTCATCTAGATCCAGTCGTTAGTTCAGAGTTATGCCATTTTGAACTTTTTAAATGGGGGTCCGTGGACATAATTTTGTGTCCTCTTCTCCTCCGACATTTTTTGACCAATTTTGCTGAAATTTATCAGGTTGTTTCCTATCATATGAAGTTATGTACCTGCAATTTTCATCTAGATCCAGTCGTTAGTTTCAGAGTTATGCCATTTTGAACTTTTTAATGGGGGGGGGGGGGACATAATTTTGTGTCCTCTTCTCCTCCGACATTTTTTGACCAATTTTGCTGAAATTTTATCAGGTTGTTTCCTATCATATGAAGTTGTGCACCTGCAATTTTCATCTTGATCCAGTCGTTAGTTTCAGAGTTATGCCATTTTGAACTTTTTAATGGGGGGGGGGGAGTAGTCAAAATTTAAAATTGCATAACTCAGTAACCATAAGGGGAGTTACCAAATTTGGTAAGTAACATCATCTTGTATATATATACATGTTTGACATCAAAATGCTGTAAGTCATTTACAATTAACAATTAACTGAACAATTCCGTCCTCTCTAATACTTGGTACATAGCTTTCAAGGGTCAGAAGTGTTGGAGAGTGAGACTTGCAAAAGAAAGATGCGATCGGGGGGGGACGGGGATGGAGGGGGGGGGGGGGAGAAGCTGAAAACATAATTACATACACAATTGTTACTTTTCCACTCCTACTTAAAAAGGGGTCATAAAATGCCCCTTCAAATTCCACTCCTTCATAGAAAAGCCTTTTTAGCGGTGTGGGGGGTATTCTCGTCAGCCCTTGAGGGCGACAGCTCTAGTTAAAATTGTGATTTTTTTAACTTTCTGGAAATGTTTTTATTGAAGGGTGTCCAAAGGCGTCACTGTTTGGGAATGGGTTAATATTAATACAATTCTGGAAAAGATTTTATTCAACATGACAAGGGTTAAACCGTCCTTTATTTTTTTACTGTGTAAATGAATGAGGGGGTGCAAGTCTATAAAATGTATAGACTAAGTATTTCTGGTACATCCCTAGACAGGATTCCCTGATGAATGGATTTTGTTTGTTTGAATGGGGTTTTACGCTGCTTTCAAAAATCTTTCAGTTAAATCGCGGCGGCTGGAGCACCTAACAATTGAATCCTGGTATTTCTCACACCAGTACTACCATTACATCCTTTCCTAGCCTCCAGCTGCTATCCCACATAGGTCTACGATTATCGACCCATTGGTGAGAGACAAATAGTCGAAAAGGATGAGTGCTGCCGTCCGGGATCGAACCCGGGACCTCTACATTGACTGTCCGACACGCTACCAACTGCGCTATGACGGCGGCCCAACCCTGATGAATGGAAGAGAGTCCTAGTGTTGACACTTACAACAGTAATGCACTCATCAGATTATGTATTCTCTTGCAATTGCGGATCCAGGATTTCTGTAAAGGGGGTTCAAACTTAACAATGGGAGTTTTCCCCACAAAAATGAAATAATTAGGCTTCAGAGGAGGGTTTAAACTGACTCCCCCCCCCCCCCCTTGAAACCTCTATATCAGCTACTGCCTGGCTATCACCTCTGGCTACTGACAGAAAGTTTTACTTGGATATTTAGCAGAGTTAATTTGAAGAATTCATGACTAGTAACATGTAAAGAAAAGTAAAATGGTTTGTTGGTGACCTAAGCATCATAAAATAAATCTTGAATCAGTTACAATTGTTACATTTTTGTTGCAAAACCAACAAAATGCTTCACACTAATTTCAACCTCACTCAGTTGAAAGTGGATATAGCCAATACCTGCACAATCCCTCTTTTTAATACCCCTTAGGAAAAAAGCTTTTGAAAGTACAGAAAATGCTTGAAACACAGAAATTTCTTTCCTTTCTATCATGTTTTTACATAGAAACACAAAAATTTTCATAATTTCCTAAAGTTGAAAATGTTGTTTGCATTAACATCATTCAATTAGGTCCATTCTAAAATTATGTCATTTAGTAATGGGTTGAGATTAAACTGCCCCTTGGAATGTTTCTTAACCCATTCCCACACAATGACGCTTTTGGACATCCTTCATAGAAATAACTGTTAGGTAAAGGGTCAAAGATGTAATTTAGACAATAGACAAGCTATATTACAGTGCCCACAAGGCATTATACCAGAAATTGGGATTTAATGGACAAAACACTCTGTAGGAAATAGAATGAATTTGTGATGAAGGGAAACAATTTAATGAATGAAAATAAATTCTCATTAGGTTCCCATAAAATTTGTCCACAAATTAATGCATAAAGCCAGTTCAGAATGTCATGGATCGTATTACAGGTGTAGATTTGCAAGTGGTTTTTTCCTCTCATTCGATGGTCTGACTCATTTAACTGTATAACGTGGTGGAGATAGGGTTAAAAAAATCTGGCTCTGGGATATATACCGATATACAAAATTACCATAACGGCCTGGATTTTTTGAGAGGATGGTTTATAAACATGTTATCTGGTTGGAGAATTGGTGTACTTTTGAATTGGAATGAAAATCTAACAAAGGACTTTTTATGAAATAATTGCAGGTATGCCTATTGTTTTACTATTTTGGTATTATAATCAAAGTACTGAAAAGGACTGTAAACTAGCAAAGCATTTTTTGTCCAGTAATCTACTTTGTCAAATGTTATTTTTATAAAGTAACAATAATAAAGTAACCAAGGAGTTAACCCATTCCCACAATATCCCTCCTTTCTACGCCCCTTAAGAAATTAGTTGTGGAAAACAATGTGGAAAATGAAGAAATTGCATGTTACAAGCAATTTCTTCATTTTCAACATTGTTTTCTACTTAGAGAGCTAAATATTTTAGAATTTTTAGTAATTTGAAATTGTCACCTGCAACTTCTTCGGAGACTCTGATCAAGTGAACAAAAAATACCTAGAAGATGAACTTGCAGGCATAGTTTGCAATATTCCTGAAATACATGATAACTACTTTTTATGGCATAGGCCAGTGGCAATTTGCACTCGTTGAACTTTGAGAAGACATCAAAATTTTATCTAAACTTAAGCTATGTTAACTTAAACCATTCCCACACTGTGTCGATTTTTGACGCCCCTCATGTAAACAATTTGGAAAACATTGTGTAAAATGAAGAAATTGCTTGAAATAAGCAATTTCTTCATTTTACACAAGGTTTTCTATGCAGAAAGTTGAAAATTCTAAAATTTCCTAAACTTTAAATTGTCGTCTGCAACTCCCCCAATTTGGACCAGTATAAAATTTTGCCATGTGGTAATGGGTTAAGCTAAAAAGTAAGCAGGATGTTTCATAAGATTTAGATAATCTTGAATAAATGACATTTGATTATGTTTATCACTTATTAACCCATTCCAACACAATGAAATTTTAAACTGCCAAATTTAAAGTAAATGCAGAAATGACAATTCCAAATTGCTGAAAGTTTGAAAATCTTTGACCCTTCGGGTCGAAAACAATGTGGAAAATGCAGAAAATGCTTGTAATAAGCAATTTCTCCATTTACCACAATGTTTACAATTACTATTTTCTTGAGGGGTTACTTTAATCTTGTTTCTTCATTTTCCATATTGCTTTCTTGAGGGGCTTAAAAAGGAGGGATTGTGTACTACTTATATACAATGTTTGTATAATATACAAGAATAATTTATGTGAATTCCTATCCCCTCCAGCATTAGAATCTACAGATTGAACAACAATGCTTGGCTGTAACTTTTGAATGGATTGTGATGGATTTCATACTTCATAATTTGTGACATATCCCACACTAGCTTGAAGGTCACTTGTAAAGGTTAAGGTCATTATCAATTAAATAAATCTTGACAAAATGTGAGCACCAAGAAGAGCTTAGCCAGAAAATGCTAGAATTAAACATTTATCTTAGTTATTTCCCTTGTTAAATTTTTAGACCTAGAGCATATCTATAATATAAAGAAGCTTAAACCCTTGTCATGTTAACCCGGAATATTCTGGTTTTGGCAGGAGGTGTAGACAAGATCAGCCTGCACATAAGTGCAGTCTGATCTTAGTCTACACATCCTGCATTTTCTTTAAATAGTTGTTTATGAAATTAATTTTCAAAAGATGTGTTTAACATCGAGCAAGTACTACCCGTGCTTTCAGCCTTTTGATTTTTAATGAAATTCTGAAAAGATTTTTATTCGGCATAACAAGGGTTTATAAGGTGGACAGGATCTCTGTGCATAAGAATTGAAATTCTTGCATGCTTAATGTTTGTGTTATTCCCCTATATTGGGTTTGGGTTTTTTTCTATCAGAAAATAAAAGTCACTATAACTTGAAACCTTATGGGTTGATAGATCTCAAAGTGCAGAATTTTAAGTGCACAGTAACTGTATTCCTTGCTTTCCTTTCTGTTTGTTTGAAAGAAATCGTGTCTTCAACTTATCTCTGATTGCTTACAAACTGTAAGTTTGGAATTGAGCTAATAGACAAATCGTGACTTTAATTGGAATAAACGGTCAACCAATGAAATCATTTATTAAGAACAGACCTTTAAGTTTTGAACTCCAACATTGACTGGCATTTATGTGTAGCTTTTTTTTTTGCTTTGGCAACTGAAATGTTGTAACTAAAGCTTATTCAAGCTGTAGTTACAAAGTTTAGGCTGCCAGCCAACCATTTTACTTTTTTGTTACATGTAACTGGCTATAAATTTTGCAAAATAATGTTGTTTAAAATCAGAGAGGAACCATTTCATGTTGATCCCAGGATGTTCCTGTTTTTGAAAGAGATATACATAAGTGCAGTTTGATCTTTGTCTACACCACCTGCCTGTACCTTTTTAGCATTTGTGATATTAATTTCTAAAGAAATTCAAATGTCTTTAACGACTTCAAGGGATTTGATTTAACCCATTACCAAATGGCAAAATTTTAGACTAGTCCAAATTGAAAGGAGTTGCAGACAGCAATTTAAAATTTATGAAATTTTAGATTTTTTCTACTTTCTAGATAGAAAACATTGTGGAAAATGATGAAATTGCTTGTAACAAACAATTTCTTCATTTACCTCAATGTTTTCTAAAGGGGCATCAGAAAGTGTCATTGTGTGGGAAGAAGTTAAAAGCAGTTTTTGAAAATGTATTTTTGCTTGACAAGGGTTAAAAATCAAACTAATTCAGTTTCAATGTAAATCTTTCTAAAAGAATGTAAATCCATGGACTTGATATTCCTGCTATAATTTCACTTTCATAAATAGTGTTTTGTCCTTTGTATGTTTTTTGCTCATGTAATTGCCCTATATTAGCTATAAATCTTGTGGAGTAGGTACATTAACCTCGAAATTAACATTATCTTGACATGCTCATTTCATGGATGAGATGTTTTCTTTGGGATAAAATAAAAACTGACAATAGCTCTGTACTCTGGTTTGAACCCTGTGAATCCAATTGACACTATAGCAGTTCTTGTTAGAACCTAGACTGTGAAAGCAAAATTCAAACAAAGAGCTTAGACAGTTTGAATAAGTTATATATGTTAGAAACTGAAATTTCTATTGACTGCTCAGTTCTATCTAATCAAGCGGATTAAGTTGTAAAAAAAAAATGGTTGGAAACGTGTTCATCTTCCATAATGATTGTTCTTCCTTTTAGCGCACATGAGCAAATTGTGCTCATGGTGAACTTTTATCAGCTCACCTGAGCACAAAGTGTTAAGTGAGCTATTGTGATCACCTTTCGTCCAGTGTCTGTCCGTCGTGCGTCTTCTGTCAACATTTTCTTTAAACAACATCTCCTCCCAAACCACTGGGCAAATTTGAACCAAATTTTGAAGAAATGTTTCTTAGGTGGCCCCCTTCAAAAATAGCTAAAAGAATTGAAATCTTTTAAAAACTCTGGTTGCCAATCTTTAAAAATCTTCTCCTCCTGGCCTAGAAGGCGTAGAGCCTTGATATTTTTCATGAAGCATCAGTATATTGACCTCTTTCAAAATATTTAAAATCATGATCCTAGGGTCCCTAGGGGCAGAGCCCCAGGGGGTTGGGGTTTATAAAGAAATAAAGAATGATTTTTTGAATGACATCTCCTCCCAAACCACTGGGCCAATTTGAACCAAATTTGGCAGAAATGTTCCTTAGGTGGTCCCCTTCAAAAATAGCTAAACAATTGAAATCTGTTAAAAAACTGTGGTTGCCATGGCAACAAAAGTGAAATTTAAAAATAATCTTTAAAAATCTTCTCCTCCTGACCCAGAAGGCATGGAGCCTTGATATTTTGCATGAAGCATCAGTATATTGACCTCTTTCAAAATATTTAAAATCATGATCCTTGGGTCACCTGGGGTGGAGCCCCAGGGGGGTGGGGTTTATAAAGAAATAAAGAATGTTTTTTTAACTGACATCTCCTCCGAAACCACTGGGTCAATTTGATCTAAATTTGGCAGAAATGTTCCTTAGGTGGTCCCCTTCAAAAATAGCTTAAAGAATTGAAATTTGTTAAAAACTCTGGTTGCCATGACAACAAAAGTGAAATTTTGAAATAATCTTTTAAAATTTTCTCCTCCTGACCCAGAAGGCGTGGAGCCTTGACATTTTGCATGAAGCATCAGTATATTAACCTCTTTCAAAATATTTAAAATCATGATCCTTGGGTCACCAGGGAGGAGCAACAGGGGGTTGGGGTTTATAAAGAAATAAAGAACGATTTTTTAAATGACATCTCCTCCCAAACCACTGGGCCGATTTGAACAAAAATTGGTAGAAATGTTTCTTAGGTGGTCCCCTTTAAAGATAGCTGAAAAAATTGAAATCCGTAAAAACTCTGGTTGTCATGGCAACAAAATTGAAGTTATTTAAAAATTATTTAAAAATCTTCTCCTCCTGACCCAGAAGGCGTGGAGCCTTGATATTTTGCATGAAGTAGCAGTATATTGATGTCTTACAAAATAGCTAAAAACGGCGGAGCCGGGGGTGGGGGGTATAGGCATGAAGCATCAGTTCACAGACTTCTTTCTTATTTCTGAAATTATAACCCATGGATCCAGAGGGAAGAAAAAGTTTTTTCCTTCTATCAAATCAGCACTGAAGCCTTGGAATTTGTAATTTAGACTTTTGGATCCCCAGGTTCATAGTCTTTATATGTAAGTGTCATAATCCTAACTCTAACATGAAATTAGACTGTTGAAAGAAAAAGAGCCTTTATCTCATTGAGCGCCCCAGGGCCAACAACCCTCCTGTTATACTCGAAATTCTGTTTTTAGTTTTCTGTTTTCAACAATGCAGTGTTTCCTCTCTAGAGGTCTCAAAGTCAGCTCTGTCTCTCTCAAACTTTCTGAAAATGTTAGTAAAGTCATGAGGAAGAACCCTACAGAATATAGTGACATTCTGAAAATATAAAGGGGGATTTAGGGCCTTATTGACAAATTCCTTGTTGCAACTGTAGAGATCACAATTCTGGCTCAATCTTTCTCAAACTTGTTGAAGGTAAGGAGAAGGCCCCTATTTAATATAATGTGACATTCTGAACATTCCTTTTCACCACTCTAGCAGTCATAATTTTGGCTCAATCTTTGTCATACTTGCTGAAAATGATTGTATAGACATAAGAATCCCATTTAGTAAGGTGACATTCAGACCTATATCTGAGGAAAAGGGGTCTTGTTGACAATTACCTTCAGGTACCACTCTAGAGGTCACAATTATGACTCAAACTTTCTCAAATTTGCTGAAAATGCTTAAATTGTCGTGGAAGAAAAACTCATTGAATATAATGACATTCTATCCTACATGAAGTTAGAGGTGGCATAAGTGGCAATATCAGTTTTCCTTGCATCCAATCACAACCTTTTGCCTTTATGTTAATTTGACTTTGTAGAAATATATAATTTATATCAAATTTAGGTTTGAGTAGTTAGCTAGAGAAAGTAATTTAGATGAGCGATATAAGGCCATCTTGTTTATCCAAGGTTTATGACAAAGCTGGATTGATTTGGAATTAGTTGTTCAGTAAAATACAATCGGGGATACACACACTCAAGCCGTTTCAACTGTCTGTATCAACAAGTAAAGAGTATCCTGTCTGATGGCACTTATTATCTAGAGATCGGACTCTGTAGAGTTACAATGGTGGGGTAATTTTTATAACATGAAGCAGGATTTGAAGAGCTCTTAACTGATACAACTAGGATGCAAGAGGCTTTTGAACTTGATAGTAGAACATACCAGCTTTTGAAACATTGATAATGGCTTATCCTAATGATCACATAGGAAGGATAGATAATCTTTAACCCATTACCAGACGGTAAAATTTTAGACTGGTCCAAATTGAAAGGAGTTGCAGACGACTATTTAAAGTTCATGAAACTTTTAATTTTTTCACATTTCTTTGTAGAAAACAATGTAGAAAATGAAGAAATTGCTTGTAACAAGCAAATTCTTTACTTTCCACAATATCTCCAAAGCTTTTTTCCTTGGGGGCGTCTAAAGGTGTCAATCAGTTAACAAGCCAGACCAGTAACTGTTCATATTATTTCATAGCTTCAGGTCTTCATGCAAGGGTCATCAAAACAAGGTACTGTGTAGATATATTTCAGCCACTTGTGTGGAAATACAAATTTTCTCCTTGCCCTCATAAAATCGAAGCAAAGTAAAAGCAAGCTAGGATTTTCTACTTGTTTTGAATTAAAATGAGCTTGTCTGCAAAAAAGTAGAGATGCATTTTGAGGAAACTGTATTTTCATCATTAACTACCTTGTTTTCTACCTCTTTATCTTCCAATTAATATATAATGAATATTCTTTGTACTATTCCAAGATTTGGCCTGGACCGGGCAAATGGCCTTGACGAAATGTACTTGTCTGCAAAGAGAAAAGGACATGTTGGGCAAGTCAGGAGTGGGAATTACACACCCCTGAATTCAACAATACTTGTATCATCTTAAATTTGTTATCTCCAATATCTTTGAATATGGACCAGTCTAAACTTTTGTTTACTGGTAATTGGTGAAAATGTAATCTGACATTATATTTTCAGATCAAGGTGAAAGGATAAGTTTATAACCTCTGTGGCAACCAGTTATTTCTTTCAATAAAGGAATTTTCACGCCACATTAAACCTGTAACCCATTGTTATGGTGGTTGATTTTAGTCATAAATCTGCAATGCAGATAACTGTATCACTATTTTATCCCTCCAAAACTTTGACTTGATCCTTTTCTGTTCATTCCCTTGCACTCACCTGAGCACAAAGCAAGGTGAGCTATTGCGATAGGTCATTGTCTGTAGACAGTCTATCTGCCTTTCTGTCAACAATTTCTTTAAAAATCTTCTCCTCAAATGCCAGTTGGCCAATCAAGCTGAAACTTTGCAGGGATATTCCTAAAAGTATTGTCAAAGAATTTCATTACTCTGGTTGCTGCAGCATTTGGAATTGGGCAACTTCAGTAAGTCTTTAAAAATCTTATCCTCGAAAAACCAGAAGGCTAATCAAGCTGAAACTTTGCAGGGATGTTCCTTGGGTGAAGCTGTAAAAAGGTTGTTAATAGAATTTCATTCCTTGAAAATTTCTGGTTGCAAAGGCATTTGAAAATGGGAATCTTTGAAATTTTCCAAATTTGATATGTAGCATCACTAATGGTTTTGTCCTATTTCACTTCAAATTGTGCTCCTTGGGTCAAAAATAGCCCTGCAATAGGTGACCAATATAGGGAAAAGCGCAAAATTTGTGCTAGTTTAAAAAAAAAATCTTCATTTTAAGGCCGAGGGCATTTATATTTGGAAAGTAGCATAGCTTGGCTGTTATCTATCGATTTTGATTAAATCATGCCTGTAGGGTAAAAGGTGCCCCTTCCCTGGGTGTCCAAAGTTTGTAAAATTGCTCAATTAGACCATGTTCAACAGTCTTCTCCTTCCAATCTACATTCTCTTAGGCATTCATAATTGGTATAAAGCATAACCAGATGGTCCCCTACTGTGTTTGCTAAAATCATAGCCCTTGGATAAAACATGCCGCAGAGGTCCCAAAATTTAGGAAAACATCCCATTAGAGCAACTTCAAAAGTCTAATCCCTCTCAAATAGGTGAAGGACATTCATATTTGGTATCTAGCATTACTAAGTAATTTTATACTATGTTGCAGGTAAATATGTCTGTAGGATCAAAAACGTCTGCTCAAGAAGTCGAAAATTGTGCAAATTGCTCAATTTGGAAAAATATTCTAAAGTTATGAAAAATGCTCAATAAGAGCATGTTCAAATATCTCCCTCTTGCATATGTATTTTAAAACCTATTTTCCTTGAGGGCGTCAAAATGTGGGATAGTTTGGTAATGGATTAAACTTTAAAGCCATAGGTATTCATATTCATTGTACAGCATTACTCGATAGTTTTGCCAAAAGTCTTATATTTGTTTTATTCATTTGGCTCAAGCTGTGTCTTCTTTATGCCCCCGCATTAAAGGTCTGGGGCATATTGTATTACTGTTGTCCGTTTGTCCATCTGTCATTTTGTCTGTCTGTCTGCAAAACTTAACCAAAAAACTTAACATTGCCAATTACTACCAGCCTATTCAAGATACAATGCTCATATTTGGCATGATGATACACCTCCATAATATGCATCTTCTCATGTCAAGGTCATGTGATAAGGTCAAGATCACATACCAAGGTCAAATGTTTAGTCCTGTTGCTGGGGCATTGTGTTTCACAAACACATCTTGTTATACAAAAAAGTACTTTAATTTGCAGATGCCTCAGTCGAGCGATTTTAGACCATCATGGTCCTCTTGTTATTTTGTAGTAATGAGTCAAGTTAGATGGATGAGAATTTATCTTGGTGTGAAAGAAAACAATAAATATGATCTGTTGCTATTTGTGGTGGCTATAAAGGCTTGCTTAGTTGTCATTGATTACTGTTCAAGTATGAATACATTTCCTTATCACTAGTTTATTGAACTGTCTTGGGTAGTTAATGGGCTGATAAGAAAACAGGTTTCCACTTGAAATCGTAGCTTGACCTAGCTAGTGCTTCATGTCAATAAACTTCAAAGTTACCGACCCTCTCCATAAAATTTTTAAATGAAATAGACATGGTGATTTAGTCTGTTACCAGATGTCATAAGTCCAAATCAAATGAAGATGCAGACAACAATTAAACATAGACAAGTGGAAACTTAAAAATTATTGCCATAAAGTGTAAAATTCTTGTGCCATTTCTACAATACAAAGATGTTTATCCTTTTCTCACAGTGTTTGTGCTATAGTAGCTGTATTTCATCAGTGCACCAAAATATGATTGTGTGGAAGTTGTTTAAGATGAATTGACCATTTATTTTGCAGTGATATTGACCAATTTTTTGCAGTGATGTTGTCTTTTACCAATTACTAGATGTTAATAAGTAAGGACAAGACGTCAAAATTGACCAACTATGGCTGTATATAAAAAAATCAATCAACTAATTAAATCATTCACTTAGACCAAACTTGGACATTAGCTGACATTTATGTGAAGCATCTATATTGTTTTAGCAACTTAAACATTGTAACCACAGCTTATTCAAACCATAAATTTTTAGCTCACCTGAGCACAACATGCTAATGGTGAACTTTTGTAATCAATTAATCCATTATCACACAGTGATGCTTTTGGATGCCCCTCAAGAAAAGCAATTGAGATAATATTGTGAAAAATGAAGGAATTGTTTGTAACAAGCAATTTCTTCATTTTACACAATGTTTTCTATCCAGAAAGTTGCAAAAATTTAAAACTTCATAAAAATTAAATTGTCGTCTGCATCTCCTCCCAATTCAGACCTGTCTAAAATGTTTCTATCTGGTGATGGGTTAATGTTTGTTGCCCGTCCTGCTGTGTAGCATCAATATTTGAAATGTTTACACTCTAGAGATAACAGTTTTGACTCAATCTTCATGAAACTTGGCCAAAATAATTGTTAGGTTATAAGGATGAACTCTATCAAATATGGGAAGGTTCTATTGGAAATCACAGGAAAGAGGGCCTTAATGACAATTTCTTTGGTTACACTCTAGAGACCACAATTTTGGCTCAATCTTCATAAAACTTGGTCAGAATAATTGTTAAGTCATTATGACCAATCTTTGTTTATAATCTAGAAGCCCCAGTTTGAACCAATCTTTATGAAACTGGTTATAATCATTAGGCTCCAGTTGCATTTATTTAACAGCAGATGATTCAGGTGAGTGATGTAGGACAATTATAGTCCTGTTCAAATTAAAGCCATTTGATATCTAAGTATAACTTCTGGTTGGAGGCAGTGGGGTCGGCCTGTGGAGTCAGTAGGCCAAAAAGCGTCTCTGTGTGGGAATGCATTAACCCTTGTCATGCTGTATAATTTCCCTTACAGAATTGCATTAACCCTTTCCTGGTTTTTACATCCCTGTGATTTAATGATTGAGAAAGCATTGTGGAAAAAGAAGAAATTGCTTGTAACAAGCAGTTTCTTCTTTTTCCACAATAATTTCTTCCCTTTTGAATGATAACATTTCACATAAATTGGGCTTTAGATTGTCGGCTGAAAAACCTTTCAATTTGGACCAGTCTAAAATTGCAAAAAACAGGAAAGGGTTAAAAGCCAAAGAGCTAAGAGGACTGTAAGTACTTGCTGTTCAATAATCAATATTTCTTTTGAAAATCAATTTTATAACTTCTCTGGTAGGATAAGTATAAACAGGAGATGTAGACCAAGATCAGACTGCACTTATGTGCAGACTGATCTTTGCCTATACCTTCTGCCCAAATCGGAATATTCCAGGTCCAGCAAGGGTTAAAATAAACAATTATGATATCACAAAGACTGCATACAAATTAATTTTATGTCGATGTAGGACTGTGCCTATTGACTGGTGGGTAGCATATTTTCTGTTGATGACCAAAATTTTGTAACTTCAGATTTGAAAACATTATATGTAACAAATTATTTCAACCAGAATGTTAACCCTTGTCATGCTGTATAAATCTCCTTAGTGAAATGCTGTCAAATCAAAGGACTGTAAGCACTGATAGAACTTGTTGTCCAAAAATTATTATTTCTTTAAGAAATCAACTTCATAAACAACTGACAGGTAAAGTACAAGCAGGAGGTGTAGACTCAGAACAGCCTGCACATAAGTGCAGTCTGATCTTAGTCTACTTCCCCTGCCAAAACCAGAATATTCCGGGATCAGCATGACAAGGGTTAATTAAGGTGATTTTCTGTCTATTCCCACTGTCTGTAGTATAGTTATACTGACCTTTCTTATTATGTGGAGTAAATCTGGTAGCCTTCAAGGCCTCAAACCATAATCTTCTCTGAATCCAATGCTGAGATGAATACTATATATGGTTACACTCCTGTCCGTTTTTGCCTCATTAAATAAAGAGCAAAAAGGGCCCACTTTCACAATCTGTAGCTCCTCCCAAAAGTTTCGTTGGGCCTTAAATCTTAGTCCGTCTTAAAGAGCAGTCTTTGATCTTGAATTACAGGCCAGGAAAATGGTATCATTAGGGATAAAGTTTTTCGCAAATCTTCATTCTGCACATCAACCCATGAAATTGTTTAAGCTCGGAAGTGAAAGTCTTGTAGGGTACCACCTTCAAATGTCAGTTTCTACAAGGAAATAGTTCCCTGATTAAAGCTTTGAATCACATGCATGACATGCAGCAGTGATCTCTCACTCTGCAGAACCTAACATCAAGCAACTTGCTGTTGATTAAAAGTTGAAACAGCATGACAAAAGGAGGAGATCAAATTTTCTTAATGGACTACTTTAGGGTACAACCACCCGGAAGTAATTCCGGAGTGGAGTTGACCCATATATACATTTAGTATAGACTGAAAAAGGCTCTATAATTCATCCCATCTCGTCCATCCCATGTTTTGTTACACTGAAGAAATAAAAATATTGTAGAAAATGTTGCAGGAAAAGGAGAAGTGTGTGACAAGTATTTTATCCTTTCATGATAATCATTTCTACCATATGTTATAGTTTTTTTCAATTCAAATGCATTTTAAAATGTTGTCTGCAACTTTTATGAATTTTGGACTGGTCTGAAATTTGGCATCTGATATTGAGATAAGCCATTTGGTGTTCAATCTCTTTGTTATCAGTGTGGTATTTCAAATAAAAAGGAATGTTATCAAGTTGTAGCTAAGTAGAAAAGAATTTGAATACAATGAACTGGTATGAAATTTCAAACTGTGATTATTAAGGTCTAGTAACATAATTAATTGTAACAGAAAAGTTTTACCGTGCCCTAAAGACTACCATGCCGATCATTTCTCTTTGTCCTTTACCGTTGTGATGGTGCTTAACCTTTTCCTTTTCTATTCCTAAGTCCGTCGCCGTGCGTCGTCCGTTGTCCATTAACTTTTAAACATTTTCATCTTCTTCTCAAGACATACTGGGCGGATTTCAACCAAACTTGGTAGAAAGCATCATTGGGGGATGCCAATTCAAGTTTGTGAAAATAGGGGTTCTGGGGTCAAAGGGGCCCAAATAGGGGGCAAAAAGGGGTAATTTTTGGTTCTTCTTTAAAAATCTTCTTCTAATAAACCGTTAATGCGAGAGCTTAAATATTTTGTGTGCATGACAACTAGGACAGGTTTATTATAAATTGTGAAATTCATGCCCCTTGGGTCATGTATGGGGCCACACCCAGAGGTCAAAGTTCATCATGTTAAAAAATTCACATTTTCATCTTCTTCTGATGAAGTACAAAGCCAATTTCAAACAAACTTGGTAAAAAGCATCATTTGGTAATGGTTATTCAGATTTGTGAAAATTAAAAGGCTGGGGGGTCAGGGGGGCCTAAAATGGGGACCAAAAGGGGGTAATTTTTGGTAACTTTTAAATATTTCATCTTCTTCTCAAGAACTACTGAGGGGATTTCAACCAAACTTGGTCGGAAGCATCATTGGGGGATGCCAATTCAAGTTTGTGAAAATAGGGGTTATGGGGGTCAAAGAGGCCCAAATAGGGGGCAAAAAGGGGTAATTTTTGTACTTTTTTAAAAAATCTTTTTCTAATAAACCCTAAATCACTTGTATTGATGCTCTTTTACTCAGGTGACCGTTAAGGCCCACTGGGCCTCTTGTTACGTTAATGATTGAAAATCTATGTAGAAAAAAGAAGAAATTGCTTGTAACAAGCAATTTCTTTTTCTAATATATTATTCTACCCTAATGACTGCTTAATTTTTCAAATGAAATCCACTTTGTAACAAGCAATTTCTTCTTTTTCTACAATATTTTCTACCCTAATGACTAGATAGTTTTCAAATTAAATCCACTGTGAATTTTCATCTGCAAAACCTTTGAATTTGGACAAGTTTTAATCTTTGCAAAACAGGAAAGGGTTGAATAGTGATACAGAGGTCATTAGCTCAAGCCCCATTGTCAACAGATGTGCTCATGTGCAAGCTAAATTAAACTGCACTGGTAACTACCTCTCTCTGGGATATGAAAGCACCTGGGTTATTTGAGGGACTCTGTCATGGCCATTGTGCATTGGTAGTAGTATGACTTCTAGTCATTTGGTCCAGGGTTCGATCCCCGGTGCCAGCGAATATCCTTACCAACATTTGTCTCCCACCAATGGAAGGATAATTGTAAACCCAAGTGGGATGAGCTTGAAAAGATAAAGTGGTTGTATTGGTGTGAGAAATACTAGAAATCCATGGATAGCTGCTCTGCAATATAACTGAAATACTGTTAAAAGTGGCGTTAAACCCCATTCAATCATTCATTGAGAGGAACTCTATAAAGTTGAACTGAACTCTTTATTGTATTGTAAAATTTCAACTCTACCAAAATTTTAAAGAAATAGATTTAAACCATTACAACACAACAAAATTTAGACCAGTCGAATGAGGGACATTCGTTTCATCTTGAAAATACGTTCTTTGTTATTTCTGAACCATAAACTAACACCATCGAGAGATTTGTATTTATAATAAAAAAAAGGCAAATAAAAAATCGCAACTTCCCCATAGCAAAAAAGGACAAAAACAAAGGTAATGAAGTGAAAAAACCAATGTACAATTTGGCACACCTCTGATTTAATGGTCACAGGACAAAGGGAAGATAACACAGGAATGTCCCTCAATTTTGAGAGGGGTTGCAGACAATAATTTTCCGGTGATGATATTGAACAGAACATTTTCTTGTTAGGTAGAAAATATATTGGGAAATGAAAAAAAAATGCGCTTTACAATATTTTTCTTAACAATTTTCTTCAGGGGGATTGTGTGAGTATGAGTTAAAGAAAAATACTCATCATGTATTTTCTCTAGTTTAAAAACACAGGGATGTAAAAACCTGGGATTGAACAGGAAAGGGTTAAATGAATTAGTATGAACTAATACTGTAACAACCTTTAACCTAATACCAGATAATAAAATTTAGACTGGTCCATAATGAAAAATGTTTCAGATGATAAAAGAGGGGTGTCAGAGAGCAGTACTGCATGTAATGGATTAAGATTTGAAGATACAGATTATCTGATATATCTATACCCATAACCAGTCAATTCCAATAGATGAAAGGAGTTGGCAAGATAATTATAAGCATTTTGATCAGACATCATAAAAATAATCAATTTCATTCTTTTTTTTAAACAGATACGATGAAGTTACAAACAAGAACAGTTCCCTACAGAAGTCCCTGGAAAAGGGGGATGATGCCATGTCTAAGGTTTACATCAGTTACCTAGCAACCAAACTTAACAAGTTCAAGGTCGGTAGAACAAATGTTACAAAGAGTGACACCACCTTAAACTCAAAAGACAAGACAATAGTGGATAGAAGTGTAGGGGAATCTGTGGCCCATGGAGACTTGGAGAGAAAAGTCAGTCTTGATGATGTGTATATTCGAAGGGATATACGAACATATTTGTTGAAAATATTGAAAACACTTCCAGTGAGGGATGAGGTGAGACTATAAATTTTCTTCAATTTTTCAAAGTAGTATGACAGAAAATGTAGAAGAATCAACATTTTTGATACCTAAAAGATCTTATTCTATCATGGCCCCTTTCATATGTCTGCCAATCCATCCATCTATTTATCTGTCAGCAATTTTTTGTGTAATTATTTATAAATTTTGTCCTAGCTTTTTTGCTTTCCAAATCAATTCAATGTAAATCAGTCTTTCATTTTGGGTCAGAAAGAATGTGTAGAAAGATACAGGCATACTTGGGCTTTTTATGAGAAATTTGGCTCAAGTGTCCAGGTAACAAGGTTTGCTGAAACTGGCATAGGTCCAGATTGAATTTTCATGTCCCATTATTGATCAATTAGGCACTTACTTTTTTTACCCGTGTCTGTGTGATCGCCTGTCTGTCTGCTGAACACTTAACATTTCCATATAACTTCTGCACTATCCAAGTTACAATGCTCATGATAGCTCCTATGGATATACATCATGTGCTGATACAGAGGTGATGCTTTTGAAAAAAGTTGCTGTTTGTGTATCACAAACATATATTGTTTCTTTAAATAACTAACATGCAATTGTTTCCTTTTCAAGTTGATATGATCTTTAGTGTCATTTCATATTTCATGTTAGAAAGTGGACTTTATATCATATGATTTTGGCCATCATTTCCTAATCTTTTGTGTTCATTCATGTCATACCAATTCAATGTGTTGATTGAATTTTTGGAGCTTTGTAAATTGTTGCAGTATATAGGAAACCACTAATGGTTGCAAACGATTTGCTATCAAATACAAAACATTATTCAAAAAAAATCAAGAAAGAAATGTTTCGTATGTTGATGAGCTCATATTTTCTGTCTGACCTTCAGTAAAAAAAAGAGAGATAAATCTCTGCCTTCCCTAATAATGGAGATAAATCTCCAGTGTGTCAATCCCATCAAATGCTGACACAAAAATTTGGTTGAGTTATTGGGATCTATTTTAACTGTCTACTGGTTGCAATTTTGGTCTCCTCCAAATGTCTGAAACAATTTAGCTGTTCCTTTTATTTATCACAAAGCCAATTCGGTTTACTGTATTTAAATTCTAATTCAAATTTGATTGGCTATGTGAGAGATTTATCTGGTCCAATTTCATTGCTTGTCATTGAATTAGACTGGAAAAGTTTAGAAATGTTTATAAGGCTATTACAACTATATTCCAATCAAGGATCAAGGACAGGAAGAAGGTTTTATTTTGTTGCCATGATAAAAAAAACCACCCCCACCCCCCAAAAAACAGACTTGAAATAATACTCAGGTATCTAAATGATAACCTTAATTTCTAGTTTTATAAGGTTTGACACTATTTTTAACCCTTGTCATGCTGAACTCGGAATATTCCTGTTTTGGCAGAAGGACAAAGATCAGGCTGCTCATACGTGCAGTCTGATCTTTGACTAGACCTCCTGCTCATTCCTTTAAAGCCAACATTGGTTATGCAATTAATTTCTTAATAATTACCAACCAAAAATGAGCGCCTTCGGTGCTTTCAGTATTTTGATTATAACACAATTTTATGGAAGGTTTTATTCAACATGACGAGGACTAAATATTTTCTGTTGTGTTAACCAAGTATTTTGCTCATGTATCTGACTATAAGGATACTTATTATACTACATTTGTAGAAAAACAAAAACAACATTTCCTTCTTGTGTCTAAGAAGACCATGTCTGGTGAACTAAAGAATTCAACTTCTTAACCCATTACCAGACAGCACACTTTTAGACTGGTCCAAATTGAAAGAAGTTGCAGATGACAATTTAAATTGTTTGAAACTTAAGAATTTTAGCTCCACTGGAGAAGGCCAGCAAAGCTATTGTTATGGCGTTGTGTCTGTTGAGTGTTTGTCCGTCAGTCTGCTAGTAAAATCTTTTTCTCAAAAAGTACTGAATGATTTCAATCAAATTTCACAGAACTGATCCTGGGGTGACCCTTTATCAGATTCCTTCAAAGAATTTCAATGTGATGAAAAACATGGCTTAAATGGGCGGGGCTAATTTCCATATTTGGTATTAGCTTTGAAAATCTTCTCAGAAACCATTTAATAGATTTCAACCTTATCTTACAGGAATGATCATTGAGTGACCTTGCATCAGATTCCTTTAAAGAATTTTGATCGAATGATAAGCATGGCTAAAATAGGCGGGGCTAATTTCCAAATATCATGAAAACTTTAAAGATCTTTTTCTCGGAAACCAATTGATGGATTTCAACCAAATTTAACAGAAATGACTCTTTGATGACTCTTTATCAGATTTGTTCAAAGAATTTTAATTGAATGAAAAATATGGCCTAACAGGCAGGGCTTATTTCCATATATGTAGAAAGCTTTGAAAATCTTTTTCTTAGAAGCCAGTTTGATTTCAAACAAATTTCACTGGAATGATCCTCAGGTGACTCTATTTTACATTTCATCAATTAATTTTGATTCTTTTAAAATATGGCTTTTGTGGCTTATGTCCATATTTTGTATCAAGTGAAATTTTTAGCTCACCTGAGCACATAGTGCGAGATGAGCTATTGTGATCGTTTGTTGTCTGTCCGCCAGTCAGTCTGTCTGACAGTCTGTCTGTCCTTCAACAATTTAAAAATCTTCTCCTCCTAAACCAGTAGGCTAATGCAAGCTGAAACTTTGCAGGGATGTTGCTTTGGTGATGTTCTACAAAAGTAATTTAAAGAGTGTAATTCCTTGAAAAACTCTGGTTGCCACAGCATTTGAAAATGGGAGATTTTAGTAAATCTTTAAAAATCTTCTCCTCCTAAACCAGTAGGCCAATCAAGCTGAAACTTTAGAGGGATGTTCCTTTGGTGAAGTTCTGCAAAAGTTGTGAAAAGAATTTAATTGCTGAAATGCTCAATTAAAGCAATACCAAATTCTTCTCCTCTATACACTGGTCCACATTAAAAGAAGTTGCAGACAGTGTCTAATTTTTAGGGTAGAAAACATTGTGAGAAGTGGAGAAATTACTTGTAACTAGTAAGTTCTCCCTTTTTCACAATGTAATTTTAAACCTATGTTCTTTGAAGGCATCAAAATGTGGGATAGTTTGGTAATTGATTAAACTATTAAGCCAAAGGCATTCATATTTATTGGATAGCATTACTTGATAGTTTTGTACTATACCCAAAACATTATATTTGTTTTATCTATTTTGCTCAAATTGTGTCTCTTTTATACAAAAAGTACTGTAATTTGGAGATGCCTCAGGTGAGCAATTTAGGACCATCATGGTCCTTTTGTTTTATAAAGATTTGAGAAAACCTTTTCATCTGACTTGGTAAATGAATTGACTTTTGTTAAACAATGAAAAGGTTGAAATATTAAAAGATTCATTGACAAGATTTATACGCCACACATAGTGAATATGATTGCTGAAAACACCATTTGCTGAATCGGTACAATCAGGCCTGTAGAGCAATTCAGGCACTCAAGAGCCTCTATTGTAGTATGTTTTAAAAAAATATGCCACTTGGGTCAAAACAAGCCCTGCAGCTGGGGTACAAAGTTGGAAATTTCGCTCAATATGAGTAAGTTAAAGAAATCTTACTCTTAACTATAAGTCCATAAGCATTCATATTTGGAATGTAGGATCACTCAATGCTTATCTACCATGTTTGTAGGGATTATGCCCCTTGGGTAAAAAAACAGCCTAGGTCCTGAGGTCTAAAGTTTGGAAAAATGCTCAATCACAGCTTGTTCAAATATTTGTTCCTACCAATTTTGATATAATGGTATAATGCATTCATATTTCATATTTAGCATTATCCACATAGTGGATACCCAATGGGTCAAAAATAGCCCTGCAGCAGAAATCCCAAATTTGGAAAAATGCTGAATAAGTGCAATTTTGTATTCTTCTCCTCTGAACCAAAGACCAGATGCCAAACTTGAAGACCGGTCACAACTGAAAGAAGTTGTGTCAGTAATTCAAATTGGATTGAAATTGAAATATATGTCTCTCTAAGGTAGTAAACATTGTTGGAAATTGAGAAATTTACCTATACCAAGCAAGTTCTCTTTTTCTCACGTTTTCAAAAACCATTTCTTGAAGGAGTTAAAATTCTTGATTGTTTGCTAATTGATTAAATCATAAAGCCTAAAGCATTCATGTTTGGTATATAACATTACTATAGTCAAAATCTTATATTTGTTAAATTTATTTGGACCCAGTTGTGTCTTTTTTAATACAAAAAAGTACTTTAAATAGTAGATAACTCAGTGATTGATTTAGGACCATCATGGTTCTTTTGTTTCAGCTTTCTGGGTAGAAAACATTGTGGAAATGAAAAAATTGCTTGTTGCAAGCAATTTCTTTATTTCACACAATGTTACACAAATTGTTTTTCTAGAGGGGCATAAAAAAGCGTCATTGTGTAGGAATGGTTTAGTCTTAGTAGGAAAAGTGTCACTCAAAGAATTGAATCAATCTGATAAATGATGAGTGGTGATGAAGGGTTGTAAACATGCATTTTCTCACTAATTGAACCAAACATTTCCTAAAGAACAGTAACAAGTTTTCCTAAAAAGCCAGGGAATTTCCGATGGCTGTCTGTCATATTCAAGGTACTGATTAATGTTGCGGAAGTACTTTGGAGCCTCAACCTTTTGTTACATTAGAAATTTTTAACCCTTTACCAGTCTGCAACATTTTAGACTGGTCCAACTTGAAAGGACTTATAGACGACAATTTACAGTTTATGAAATCTTAGATTTGTTGAACTTCCTGTGTAGAAAATCAATGTGGAAAATGATAAAATTGCTTGATTTTTCACAATGTTTTCCAAAGTTTTCATACTAAGGGGCTTTTAAAAGTATCATTGTGTGGGAATGGGTTAAGCATCATCTTACAAATCTTCTGATTTGACATTTGAATAATTCTGACGGAAGAATTTAAGTTTCAAATCTGAGTTGATTTAATGTTGCTGTTTTTCTCATATTCCTTGTTCTAGCTGCGATCACTCCCGCTTGACTAAGGCAGTCAGAGTAGGATATTTAATCTGAGAGAAACCAATGTTCGTAGATTCCAATTCAAGCCTTTCTGCTAGTCACATAGGTATGTCTTTGGGCAAGACATTTCAGGGCATCGTTGTAGCATTGGTGATATCTAGAAAGCACATACTATTAGATTGTTCAGCACAAATTTGTTTAAAGGCAGTTACAACTGTTTCTCGTTGAACCATCGAGTCATGAGTTAGTTTAGTTTACCATGATATGACTGAAAGTTTGGTGAAGGCTGCATTAAAGGCATTCAAACAAATCAAGACAAACAGCCATTTTTTACTGTTTGAAGTAGGAATAATTTTGGTTTCAAATTCCTAGAAAACAAGTAGAAATTATTGGTCTATTTAATCAATCAATAAAATACTCTTCGATTGTTTTTATAGTGTGTATTAAGAGGCTAATGAACTTTGTACATGTAGGGGAAATCCATGTCAAGTGTGTAATTAATGACAAAGTTAATGACGCTGTCATATCGTTAACATGACTAACTACACAAATTACTATTTGAGTTAGCTCTAGCAAAATTGAAGATTTTGCAGACCAAGGTATTAAAATGATTGATTAAAGGGGGGAGGGCAGGAATGGGTCAGTTCTAAGCATCTGTCTGTAAACCCTTGTCATGCTGAGCCCGTAATATTCTGGTCTTGGCAGGAGATGTAGACCAAGTGCAGTCTGATCTTGGTCTACACCCCCTGCTTGTACTTTTCCTGCCAGAGTTGTTTATGAAATTGATTTCTTAAAGAAATTTTGATTATTGAACAACAAGTTCTATCAGTGCTTTCAGTCCTTTGATTTTACAGCAATCTAGTTAGGTGATTTAGCATGACAAGGGTTAAATATATGATATTATAGTGAACATGCAAAATCCCATTCTATTACCACATGACTGTACAATATATTCTGCAATGAAGATAAAAGTTTCATCATATTTTGATTTATTAGAATAAAATTGAACAGTTTTCATTCATTACTAATGACAAAATTTTGGTCTTGTCCTAATTGAAAGATGTTGCAAGTAACCATTGTCATGCTGAACCCAGAATATTCCTGTTTTGGCAGGAGGTATACACAAACATCATAAGTGCAGTCTGATCTTGGTCTACACCTCCTGTTTGTCCCCTTAATGCCTGAGTTGTTTAAACAATCAATTTGCAAAAGAAATATTGACCTTCATAAAGACCTTCCAGTGCTGTCAGTCCTTTTATTTTCAAGCAATTCTGTATAGATTTCTAATTCAGCATGACAAGAGTTAACAATAGTTACAGGTTTATGAAATTTTAATTTTTATCTTTCTGGGTAAAAACATTGTATTAAATGGTAAAATTGCAAAATAAGAAAGAGAGGTACTATGTGTGAATGAGTTAATCCATTCCCATATCGTGCGCATTGACACTTTTTGTCACTAGTCAAGAAAAAGAATTGGGAAAACAGAGTGTAAATTGAAGAAATTGCTTGCAACAGGTATTTCCTTCATTTTGCACGTTGTTTTCTATCTAGAAAGTAGAAAAATCTAGAATTTCATAAACTTTATAGTATCATCTGCAACTCCTTCGAGTTGGACCAGTCTAAATATTTTAGTGTCTATTAACCCTTTCCTGAAGAAACTGAGGATTTTACGTAGCTGTGATTTTATACTGTAGAAAACATTGTGGAGAAAGAAAAAAATGCTAGTAACAAGCAATTTCTCCTTTTCCCACAATATTTTCTACCACAAAGGATGGTTTCATTTCAAATTGCATCCAATTTGGTAACCTCTTTCAATTTGGACCAGTAGAAAATTTCAAAAAACAGAAAAGGGTAAAAATTCTTCAGAAAATGTAGTATAGAACCACCAAAAGATCATTCCTGTGAAATTTACTTGAAATCTTTCCTCCAAGAAGATTTTCATAGTTATCACTACATACCATATATGGAAATTAGCCTTGGCTATTATATTTCTGCATTTTCTATAATGTTTTCCTAGCAGAAAGCTGAAAAATCTAAAATTTGGTGAACTTTTAATTGTCTTCTGCAACTCCTTTCAACTTGGGCTAGTCTAAAATTTGTTGTGTGGGAACAAGTTAAATATTCACTGTTGTAGTGTGGACAGGGTTATAGGGCTTAGTGAGACATTCCTGAGATGTAAAATGGCTGTACTATAGAAACCATTGATATAAATGTTAGTAAACCTTTTGTAAGGATGAAATCGGTTTGACATACCATTCTCCTCTCTAATTCGATCTCAGTTGGATAGCTGTCTTAGTCTGAATACAAATAATGTGCGGCACGGAAGAATGGTCTAGAGCCGTGGATTATCTTGTTTCTAACTGGATAACAATCCCAAAATGATAACAATCAAAAAATGATAACAATCTGAAAATTTAAAGACATATGAATTTAAAAAGAGATGTCAGATCATAATCAACAAATATTGACATAATTAATTTTGACTGATTGATGCAATAGGGTTTAAACCTATTTATTTTACAACAGTTGGGAAACAAGTTCTTCAAAATTAATCCTGCTCGATTTTGCTTCCTGGAGAATATGAAGAAATTGCTTGTTTCTTAAAAGTAAAGAAAATCCAAATTTTCATATACTTTAAATTGTTGTCTGCAACTTCTTTTAATTTGGACCAGTCTAAAAT
Source organism: Fragum fragum (assembly GCA_946902895.1). NCBI lineage: Eukaryota > Metazoa > Mollusca > Bivalvia > Cardiida > Cardiidae > Fragum > Fragum fragum. The sequence goes on from OX336377.1 coordinate 52,836,892, forward strand.
TTTCTCATGTGGTAATGGGTTAAAGAAAAGCATATTAACCCTTTCCTGTTTTTTGAAATTTTAGACTGGTCCAAATTGAAAGAGGTTGCAGACGACAATGAATATTGGATACAATTTGAAATGAAACCATTCTATGTGGTAGAAAATATTGTGGGAAAAGGAGAAATTGCTTGTTACAAGCAATTTCTTCTTTTTCTACAATGTTTTCTGAAGTATAAAATTAAAGCAACGTAAAATCCCGTGTTTGTACAGGAAAGGGTTAAACCTTGTCATGCTGAATAAAAATCCTCTACACAACTGCAATTAAATCAAAGGGCTGAAAGCATTGGATGCACTAATTTTAGGTTACTAATTATTTTGAAAAATAATTTTATAAACAACTTTCAGGCTTTAAAGAGACAAGTAGGTGATGTAGACCAAGATCAGACTTCACATATGTGCTGGCTGATCTTTGTCTATACCTCCTGTCAAAACAGGAATATTCCAGGTTCAACAAGACAAGGGTTAAAAGATAGAAAATTGATGGCTTAAAGGTGAAATGGCTTATTATTAGTAAGCTTTTCTTTTCCAGTTATATTTTCTTGAATATGATATCTGAGGGTTATACTACTGATCAATTTATAAAAAAATGAAGTTGCAACATGGACTCACGAACCAATGAAATGTAGATCTAGGGATTCCATTGGGATTCCATTGGGATTCCCATGTTTATCTCTTGGATAGGTAGCAACATTTATTAGCAAACCCATTCCCATACAATCCCTCTTTTTTACACCCCTCAAGAAATGAGCTTTGCAAACATTGTGGAAAATGAAGAAATTGCTTGTAGCAAGCAGTTCCCTCATTTTCCAAAATATTCTCTGCTCTATAAGACAATTTATTTTTTAATTAGATTCTATATTGACTTTAAATGTGAACTGCAACATTTTTCATTTTAGGCCAGTCTAAAATTTCGTCATTGGTTAAATAAGCTCTATTTATTGTTTAGGCCGTGCTCAAGGGAGTTAAATGAAATCACTTGATAACAATGAACAGATTTATTTCTCTTAGTCCTTGATAAAAAATTGGAAAGGCCCTTTCATTGCTTAATTCTTGGTATTTTGTCATAGCATTGTGCCACTAAAGCATTTGTCCATAACCTTTCCCTTTAAAACTCTTCTTCTTTAAAACTTTGGATGATTTTCAACCGTGCTACATAAAATTGCATGATTAACCCTTTCCCACAAAGTGATGCTTTTGGACACCCTTCAAGAAAAACAAGTGGGAAAACATTGTGTGCAAATGAAATTGCTTGTATCAAGCAATTTCTTCATTTACGCTATGTTTTCTATCCAGAAAGTAAAAAAGAAAATTGAGAATTTGTAGAACTGTGTCATCTGCAACTCTTTTGAATTTGGACTGGTTCTAAAATTTTGTCGTCTTGTAATGGGTTAGAGTATGTTGTTTATGGGCAGTGGATGAAAGAGATGGCTTTATTAACCCTTTCCCGTTCAAATACGGGATTTTACATTCCTGTGATTTTATACTATAGAAAACATTGTGGAAAAAGAAGAAATTGCTTGTAACAAGCAATTTCTCCTTTTTCCACAATATTTTCTACCACATAGGATGGGTTCATTTTAAATAGCATCCAGTTGTCATTGTCGTCTGCAACCTCTTTTAATTTGGACTAGTCTAAAATTTCCAAAAACAGGAAAGGGTTAAGCAGTGCTTATTTCTTCTGTGTTGCTTGTTGTTATTGTGGCTACTCCTAATCAGAGAAAAGTTTAGGAACGTGGATACTAAAGCAGGCTAAAATCACAGGGATGTAAAAACAAGGGATTGAACTGGAAAGGGTTAAGCACTTTTTCAAACCAGCAAATTTATGCACTTTATTCAAGTTATGTCCATAGTCATAAGGTGGGTAGCAGGTTTATGATTGTAGTAAGGGATTATCAAGTTCTCTCTATTGATCTTCTTTCTTTCGTTGGTCCCCACATTCATGCATAAAACTGTTGAATTAGTTCCAATTTAAAAGGAGTTGCAGCCATGGCAAATATCCTTTCTGATATCCTACCAATGGGTGAATAATTGTAAAATACGTTGGATGGGCAGCTGGAGGCTCAGAAAGGTTGTTGCGGTAGTATTGGTGTGAGAAATATCTGGAATCCACTGTTAGGTGCTCCAGCCTCCTTGATGTGACTGAAATACTGCTGAAAGTGGTGCTAAACGCCATTCAGTCAATCAAACCTAATACATGGTTATATATACCGTCAAAATACCTAAAATTAAAACTCCAGATTCAGCTGTAACCCAATGTGTTGTGGGTTCCAATATTTTACATAAGGAGTTAAAGAAGGAAACATTTAAAACCTTTTCCACCCAAACCATAAGGCATAGTGCTGTCAATTTTTCCATTCCAAAGCACCTTATAGTACTCAAAATACCTGAAATTATAGCTCTGACATAAATTTAAGCCCTATAGCTTTTTTGTGGTTTCCTGGATTTTACATTGAGATGATGACTCTGGCATAATGTTAATAAAGTTAAGCCTTATAGTTCTGCTGTGGTTTTTCCTTGATTTTACATAGAGATGATGACTCTGGCATAAAAATTTAATACCTATAGCTATCTTATGGTTTCTTTTAGTTTTTGATGACTCTGGTATAAAGTCATGACCTATAGCTTTCTTATAGTTTCCTGGATTTTACATAGAGGTGATGACTCTGGCATAAAAGTAAGTCCTATACCTATGTTGTGGTTTCATTAATTTTACATAGAGATGATGACTCTAGCAATTAACGTTGAGTCCTTTAGCTTTCTTGTGGATTTGCTGGATTTTACATAGAGATGATAACTCCGGCTATAGCTTTGTTGTGGTTTCCTTGCAGGGTTCGCACAGGCTTGAAAAGTACTTGAAAATGAAGGGCTGTCTTGAAAAGCCTTTGAAAACTAAATTTGCCTTGAAAAGCACTTGAAAAATAGCCATTGGCCTTGAAAAGCACTTGAATTTCACTTATTCAGGTATTCAATACAGTTAGATTCGGTTTCAAAATCAAAAGTGAGCATTTAAGAAGAATTTCAGCACGTCTGAATAAAAAAGAAAAGATCGGCGAATGCGCCATGATGTAGGTACAGGCCGAATGTATATGGCGCGAATCGGAATTTGAGTTGCTTCACTTGTGAAATGGTGGCTGCACTACGCAGCATGTCCGAAAAAGTAGAAATGTACGTGAATCACGTAGAATTGACAGAAAACACAAACATCTTTTTCCCCCAATGCGCCCCGGTTCGTACGAAAAATAAAACCCAATTATGAAGAAAGTAACCATCCTAGATCTTTCCTATCCAGGGCTCCAAAATTTGGAAATTTATATCAGTCCGGGACAATGCCACCTCTCCCGCCGATTTAATTTTAGTATTGATGTACTTTTTTATGAGCTAGTTATCCAAAGCTCTGTATATCTAACACAGTCATAGCAATTTTCTCTAAACACGAGCTTTGTTGATGGAAAAACACAGCTGACGTCACAAAAATGTCGGGTCAGTCCATTCTACTCTATGGGATCGCAGGGTCGTGACGTAGATCAAAAAGACCGACGAGACAAACTCGAGTGGGTCGCCCATTTGTTTCACTATTTTTCCAGAGTAGAATTTATGGTCATTTATTAATTGTAGTTGATTTGGGATTTATTATTCGGACGTTTTCCACCTCTGAAGTAAGATTTCAAGATTCATTGTTTCTTTAACTTTATTGACAGAACTAGTGATATTATTATGCAGTTGTTTTCGTTTATATTCAAATTATCTGCATTCTGCGGATTTCCACTTATGGTTTGAATTATATCAGCTACGTTTCTTATCGTGAATGAAAACTATAAAACATATTTTAATGTCGTGACTTTTATTTTTTTACAAATTTCAAATCCGGTCTAACGTGATCACTTGTGACAAATAATTTCATAAAAGTGCTGTGCTGAGCTTTTCCGACTTTATACGAACGGCAACTGAAGTCTGTTCATGTCTCGATTTATAAATGCATCCCATATTATAGTAAAAGAAATTTGTTTCACGAGTAACGGCAATTTAAATTGATGCAGTATTAGATGCCCATTTTGATTAGACTTAGAACGTGTGTAAGTCAAGCTGATCCTCCATTACAAATAGTTTTACAAAACTCGATACCCGAAGTTGGGTCAAGTTCAAACTATTGCTAACTACATATTAGGGTCACATGCGGATTGGCACTTGATTGGCCGGCGGGTAGACTAATTATCGATCTTTGGCACTTTTGTATTACTCAATGATAAGTCCTTGAAAATGGTAAGATTTGTCCTTGAAAAGTCCTTGAAAAGTCCTTGAATTTTACTTGGCCTTGTCTGTATGAACCCTGCCTTGATTGTACAAAGAGATGAAGACTCTGGCATAAAGCCAAGTCCTATAGCTTTCTTTTGGTTTCCTGAATTTTACGTAGAGAAGATGACCCTGACATGAAGTTAAGCCTAATAGCTATATTTTTATGTTGAAGATGGAGCACCTAACCATGGATTCCTGGTAGTTCTCGCACCAGTACTACCACTGCAGAATGACGCTTTTTGACACTTGGAAAACATTGTGTAAAATGAAGAAATAGCTTGCAACAAACAAAATAAATAATTTATACATATTAAATTGTCATCTGCAACTGCTTTTAATTTGGACAAATCTAAAATTTTGCCGTCTTGTATTGGATTAATCCTAGCTGCTGGAAGAGAATTTGTTTTCCCTGTTACAGTAAAATAGATAAGTAAACCAAATCAATGCAAGAGGGTCAACAAAATAAGAACTTGTCTATTCATTGTTTTCTTTGACAGGACCATTTGTTGGTAGGATCTTTCCTAAACAAGAATAACATCTTTGTCTCAGTATTGTATGTTTTGATAGATTCACTATGAAAGGTTTCCCTCTTTCTGTGTTAATGAAAAGGCTTACAGAGTGACAGATTGGGGAGGATTTAAAATAAGAAAGATTGATGGAGAGAATTAGTCTGGGGACTTACTATTGGCCCTTTTGATGCTTACTTTCTGCAGATTGATTTTGTGTCATCTTGGTCCTGTCAGTTGTTTGACTCTTTTATCAGAATACTAACTTTTAGACTGGGTCTTCTGGAGACAATAAATCCAGCAAAGTCTTAATGTAGGGAAGAAAGGTGACAAATATGTAAATAAAAGTCTGTTTTTATGCATGATATTTTTTTTCAGAATTTAAAAAAAATCTAAACTGTTAGGATTAATTCATATTAGAAATTGCAACACAACACTTAGGTAAGTCTTTGGAATGATGAGCTTTGAAATATGCATAAGTCATAGTAAATAATCATAAGCTTAGAAATTTGGAATGTAGAAATTAAGATATTTTCTATCCGATGATTGAGTTTGGAACTTACAGTGCACAGAATGATATACATACAGGGGAGAATAAAGCTTGGAAATTTGCGATGCAAGGATATAGAGATAAGTCTGAGGAGGGGATTAAGCTTGGGAATGTGCAGTGCAGAGATAGTGTTAAGTTCCACGAAATGATTATGAGCTTTGAAAACTGAAGTGCATAGATTGGTGTAAGTCTTGATGAATAAATGATTAACCTATTACCACACAATCCCACATTTTAATCCCTAAGTTATGATTTAGCTTGGAAATTTGCGTTGTAGAGAGAAAGACTAGTCCCATGGAGTGTTTATGCACGAAAATTTGTGGTGCAGCTAAACAAATTGTTCGAAGGAATGATGTAGCTTGGAAATTTGTGGTTCAGAGATAGAGATAAATCTATGTAGATTATGCATCAAATAAAAATGTAGTTTGAAAATGCCTTGTGATTAATCCCCTTAATGATTTGGACCCTCTTAACAAATTGAAATCCGCACCTTTATGAAGTTTTCATCAGCATTTTCTTATAATGTTTTGAACAGTTAGATATGTTGTCTTGTAAATTGATAACCCGTTCCAACACAATGATGCCCCCCAAGAAAAATAATTGGGAAAACATTGTGTAAAATAAAGAAATTGCTTGTAGCAATCAATTTCTTCATTTTACACAATTTTTTTCTATCTTGAAATGTGAAATAGTCAAAAATTTCATAAACATTAAATTGTCATCTACAACTCCTTTAAATTTTAACCAGACTTGTAATGTGTTAATCCATTTCCACACAGTGACCCTTTTTTTACCCCCCCCCCAAATAAAATGATTGGGAAAACATTTTGTAAAATGAATAAATTTCTTGTAACATTTCATTTTACACAATGTTTTCTACTGAGAAAGTTGAAGAAGTCCAAAATTTCATAAACTATAGATTGCTGTCCGCAACTCCTTTGAAATTGGACTGGTCTAACATTTTACTGTGTGCTAATGGGTAAAGCCAGTATTTAGGAATTTTTCCTAGAATGTTAAAGTTCTGTAAGTATGATGATATATTTTTCCATACAGGGTGATATTTCAGTGAATGTTGTAGGCAGATTATCCCAGTGGGATGGCAGACTTTCACCTATCTTGTTTCTCTACATAATCATTAATGGTAGATGTATAAATAATGAATTTGTTCAATTTGTCTGTTACAACTTGTCTGAATCAACCCTTTCCCACACAATGATGCTTTTTGATCCCCTCAAGAAAAACGATTAGGTTAACATTTTGTAGAATGTAGAAATTGCTTGCACAAAGAATATGATGTCTGCTGCCACTTTCAATTTTAGGAGTCTTATATTATTTAATCTGTTCAGCCATTACCAGAGGACAATTTTAAACCTGTCCAAATTCAAATAAGGTACAGACAGAATTTTTTTAGGCTCCCCGAAAATTTTTTCGTGGAGCATATAGTCGCCGGCTTGGGCGCGCGTCCATCCTTCCGGCCATCCGACGTCATGTCTCAGGAACCCCAGGGCCTAATTGGATGAACCTTCATATATACTCTTCCTAGGAAATTTCCAAGAGACCTTCTTTGAATTTTCTCAATTCAAGGCTGCGTCATGGAAAAAGGGCCTTAATGTAAAAATTAGTTTCTTGCCAATTTCTCCTAGTCTTTATCGTCAGAATTTTTTGAAATTTCATATTTGAGTAGCAAATCAGATCCTCTTGACCTTAAACTATAAAAAATTACATTTAAAAAACCGTATCATGGGAAAAGGGGCCCTAATGTTATAAGCTTTACGTAAGCTCTCTTTTTGTCCTGCAAAAACTTATATTGGCCATAACTTTTGATTGATATGTGACCGAGGGTTGTTTTCCTGATCACGCTTAGAGTTTATTCGAGTTGGGGAATTCTCCTTTTTACGCAATGTTTATCCAACTCGCTTGGCATGAGAGTAAATAGATATAAATAATTAAGTCCAATGTTGGTTTCTATATATTTCTTTTAATCAAGTGGAACACATTTTGTTGCATGAAATTATTACAATTAGACAAGCACTTATCTACTGACAAAGTTTTAAGTTATTTCATATTTTTGTTCTATATTCTAAGTCTAAATTAAAATCTAAATCTCATCTTCTTTATAATTCTGAAAAGTTGGTATATATAGGTAAGACGTTATCATAAGCATAACCAATTAAACGCAAGATTCAAAGATTATAGAATTTGACCAATGAAAATTTGAGACATAAGAATCTACATCAAAGACAAACAAGGAAATTCTGATCAAACTTGGAATGTCAAACTTTCACACCTGATCAAAATCAATCAAAGTTTGCCTAGTCACTGATTATCCTAGCAATCAGTTTGGAAAAACAGTAAGTCAGCTCAGTCTGGACCTGAGGATTAAGATCTAATTCTCATTCTGGCATGTTCTTTTTAATTTGAAAATAATGTTTTTACTGGTTAATAAACAATCAGTAAAGGCATTTTGGAATTCTCTGAGAAGAAATTGCTTTTGTTGACAAATTTGAGACTTTTGGATTTCATACTTATTTGTGCAATTTATGCATTACAAAATGTTACGTAAGAAGGTGCAACACAAAATTTCTCTTTTTGTTGCATTGTTACACTTTCCACCTCCTTGAAAAATGATTGTCCTCAATCATATTCTAATTAAAAGAAATACAGTAACAAATCATGATTATTCATCAAATGAAATATAACATTCATACAATCAAAGAGTTTTTCACTCATGACCTGGCCAGGGTTTATCTATCATCATACATATATCCATCTTCTTTCATACAGTTAACAATTAACAAATGCAATTACATAGATATGATATGTGTATGTATACAGAGGCAAAGCATTGACTTTCAATTTCTTATAAAATGACATGGATCTGTAAGATAACTTGTTCAATTTAAATAAGAAAAATTGCTATTGTACAAGAATACAACATAATGCAACATAAAGAAAGAGAAATGAAATTAACAATTTTTTGAATTGAAATCCTCTTAAACACATACATAATGAAATCCCTTTTTTTGTTGTTAAATAGGGTTGGGCCTTAACACAAATACTTTTTTTTTATTTGTAAGCCTTGAATTTGAATTGAAAGGGCCCATGACATAAGACTAATTCGTAGCTAGTCTTGTCCATGTTACATTTAGTAACTACACACATGCAACTTAGGTTTGTATAACCTTATGGTGTGGAAGAGATTTATATGAGTACATTTTGACTGGTAAATAATCTCACACTTCATGAATAGTATTTGTACAGATGCAACTTAAGTTTTTAAACCTGGTGTGGAAAGATTAAATATTAATTATTTTGACTTGTTCTTAATCTCACACTTCATGAATAGTTTTTTGTTTATTCATTTCATTTACATTTCTTTGGGGTACAACCTCCTTTGTGAGTAGACCATCATGAGTAATATGAAACTTGAATATAGTCTATCACTTACTGCCCCTATTATACTTAAAGTAACTGATTTCAATATACTTTTAGTTAACACTATCAGCTACATATTTTATTTGTATTTTGCTCCTTTTGAGCTGTAATATGTTTTTTTTTTGTTTTTTTTGATATACATATTTATATTTCATATGAAGTTTTTGAACTACATTTCATATATGAAATATATAATTTTTTTTTATTGTATTCTAATTTTCATGACATTTTGCAACAAGCAAGGTTGAGGCAAATTGCCATGCCAACAATGTTTTGTTAAAGCTCAGATTTTCTAACAATTTTCAGTTCTTACCATATTGATAATTGTCTTTACATTCTGGTTGCTTGGTAAGCTGAAACTGTCAACATTCATTGTGATCTACTGCCTCACTATGAGCATCCAAACAGTTGAAAGGAACTAACATCGAGTAAGAAGAAAAGGCTTTTTCTTTTTTTTTTTTTTTTATTGTTGCCTTCAATCAGACCAGAAGCTACACTTTAATATAAAAAATTTTAATAATGAATATGTTGAATACTTAAGATGAAGATATAATTCACAGATTTAGTTTTTCAGTAAAGGTTTTTTTTTTTTATTTAAATTTTGTTTGTTTGAGCACTTTTAAATATTTTGCCTTGTTGATTAATTTTGGCTCTGATTCTGTACAAGAATTGTCTGACATATTTGAGTGGTGCTTGGTTGAAAGGTAACCATATTGGTTCCCGTGAATTTTGTGTGAAAACTTTGAAGTAAGTTGTTTCCAAAGGGTTATTTAAATCGCTTGTAAAGACTGCTCGGACCATTTTGGCTTCTTCCGGAGTTCCATTGTCATGAAGAGCTGTTGTAGTTTGCCACAAAGTAATGCCAGTATCTTGTAGACAATCAAAAAGTTTATTCATGTATGGCTGTAGTCTACGTTTTCTTAGAGATATGGGAAATGGGATGGAATTAGTATAAGTTGTACCTTCAAATGGAGAATGCTCAATAAGTTTTTGATTGGAAAGATCAAAAGTTTCCATGTAACCAACAACATATGGTGGATTTTCATCTCTGTTCTTGCATTCACGATGAAGTGTTGGTAAATCAACAAAGAATCTGTTTTTTTTCACCAAGGGTCGCTTTCGTTTTCTACCATTCATTGTTCTGTGTATGTGATATTCACGAATGAAGACATCTGGTATGGTGCTTGCATATTCCCAAGTGCTTGGTTTTTTGTTTTCTTTCCATTTTATTCTATAGTAAAGTGTGTTGTTGCTCCGTTTTGATTGAATGATTTTGTCTATGTCATCTACTGGGAATTTTTGTGGTTTGGATGTTGTTGCATTTGGTGCAGAGTCTGGTGTTTGTTCTTGGTCTGAAGGGTCTGTTGTTGTGGTAGTTTTTGTGCCTTGTTTTGAGTGTGAGCAATTGTTTTGTGGAGTTTTATCTGCTTGATTTGGTTGTGTATTTGGAATTGTTGATGTGTCATTTTGGTTATTTGTATCATTATTTTGCTGCGTTACTTTTGATTTCTTAATTCTTGCTTTGAATTTCATATTGAGAGGGTGTTTGCCTTTGCTCTGAGGATTAAGATCTAATTCTCATTCTGGCATGTTCTTTTTAATTTGAAAATAATGTTTTTACTGGTTAATAAACAATCAGTAAAGGCATTTTGGAATTCTCTGAGAAGAAATTGCTTTTGTTGACAAATTTGAGACTTTTGGATTTCATACTTATTTGTGCAATTTATGCATTACAAAATGTTACGTAAGAAGGTGCAACACAAAATTTCTCTTTTTGTTGCATTGTTACAGATAACAGATATAGTCTTCATATTTCACATGTGCATTGCTTGTGACAAACCCTTTTTTGTTGATACTCAGTTTGAGGTAATCAGTCAAGGTCATGTGTCAGTCAGAATTTCAAAAAAATCTTAACTTGAACTTTGTCTATAAGTTTACAATCGTAAGTGATTTAGCATTGCTTATGACAGTACCTTTATGTTGGTACTAAGTTCAAGGTCATCTGTTAAGATTAAGGTCATTTCTCAAGGTCAAAATTTCAAAAAATTTAACTTCAACATTGTCTATAAGTTCACAATGGTAAGTGATACAGCCTTCTTATTTCACATGTGTATTGCTTATGACATGGACATTCTGTTGGTACTAAGTTCAAGGACATTGGTCAAGGTTAAGGTAACATTGTGAAGGTCATTAATTCTCCTTTACAAATAGCCAAAATTTCTTGTTAATTTACATAAATGTTGTTTATTAAGTGCCCTAGGTAATGTTTATTTCAGTATTTGACCCAATGAACCTTACCATGCTAAAAGGTGGCTTAATGCCATGTAGTTATACATTTTGTATATTTCCCACTCTAAAATAAATCAGTTTATTGTTTCTGCAAGACTACTCAAGTTAGAGTCTTTGTTTTTTGTATGGAGACATTTTTCGTTGATAATTTTGATAGTCAAGGTAAAATATTTAACCCTTTACCATATATAATGATATTGAATTTTACTAGAATCAGACCTGTGAAGCCAAACAGATTCCTTCAATGTTTGTCATACTTCCAAATTTCTTGTGAACTGAACTCTCAAACTATAGTTGCATTGAATAAGAAGTTTTTTGTAAAATTTTGGCATACAGTTTGTGACAAAAGCCTTATTCGGGGAGCATAATATGTCTCCGACCGCTCTTGATAATCATGAAAATCCTTGTCTTATGTGATAGACAATATTGTGGAGAAAGAAGAAATTTCTTTTCAAAAGCTTTTGACTTGAGAGGTGTAAAAATGAAGTATTGTGTAGGAACAGGTATAGAAGGTTAACCCATTACCAGACAACAAAATTCAAGAGTGGTCCAAATCAAAAGGAGTTGCAGTTGACAATTTAAAGTTTTATTCAATTTTAAAAATCTTCGTCTTTTGGGGTATTGATTATCAAACAATAAGTACACTGCAACTCCTCTATAATGCTACTTGGCACAGCGCGGACTCCATTATAATGCGGGATCCGCTTACCAGTGCTTTCAGCACTTTGATTTTAATGCAAATTTGAAAGAGTTTTTGTACAGCATGACAAGTGTTAAATTTACCAAACCTTGAAGGATGATAAAGATTCACAGAATCAATCTACCCTGCTTAAACTTCACAAAGACAATTGCCTAGGGGTTAATATGATCCATAATGGTCATAGTGCAAACCGACCCATTGAAAGTCACTGTCACAGGTTGACATACAATTGATTGAAGGTCAATGTCACACCTAACTTTACTAAATAACGGTTCAAAACAGTAATTTGAATCAGTGTTCACCTACACCACTTCCTAGCGGCGTTAAACCCCATTCAAAAACCTACACCACTTCCTGCACTAATGTGGCAGGATGGGGGGGAGGGGGTTACCTCTTGAACTTTCATATTGTAGAATTTTAATTTTTGTTAACCCATGACCAGACCGCAAAATTTCAGACTGATCTGAAATGAAAGGAGTTGCAGACATCAGTTCAAAGTTTATGAAATTTAAGATTTTTTTCAGCTTACTAGGTAGAAAACATTGTGTAAAATGAAGAAATTGCTTGTTACAAGCATTTTTTTCATTTTACACAATGTTTTCCCAGATGTTTTTCTTAACCCTTTCCTGTTTTCCATAATTTTAGACTCATCCAAAATCTAAGGTTTTGCAGACGAAAACTTTAAAGTGGATTGAATCTGAAAATTAACCATTCAGTAGGGTAGAAAATATTGTGGAAAAAGGAGGAAATTTCTTCTTTTTCTACAATGCTGTCTCTATTATAAAATCACAGGGATGTAAAAAACGAGGGATTGAACAGGAAAGACTTAAGGGGTGTCCAGTAGCATCACTTTGTGGGAATGGGTTAATGTTTGGATCAAAGTTATGTAATGATATACATGATTGTATGTTCCTAACTTTACAAGGTTAAGGATAAAGGAAATATATATGAATTTCATTTAGACTGATTTCTCCTAGAATTAACCCTTTCCGGTACAATTCCTTGTTTTTGCGTCCCTGTGATTTTATACTTAAGAAAACATTGTGGGAAAAGAAGAAATTGCTTGTGACAAGCAATTTTTTCTTTTCCCACAATTTTTCGTAACCCTTGTGTCAGTTACTTTTCAAATTGCATCCACTTTTTAGCTCACCTGAGCACAAAGTGCGAGGTGAGCTATTGTGATCGGTCGTTGTCCGTCGTCCGTCCGTCCGTCTGTCCGTCTGTCCGTCCGTCCACAATTTCTTTAAAAATCTTCTCCTCCTAAACCAGTGGGCCAATCAAGCTGAAACTTTGCAGGGATGTTCCTTGGGTGAAGTTCTTCAAAAGTTGTTAAAAGAATTTAATTCCGTCAAAAACTCTGGTTGCCACGGCATTTGAAAATGAGAATCTTTAGTAATTCTTTAAATATCTTTAAAAATCTTCTCCTCCTAAACCAGTAGGCCAATCAAGCTGAAACTTTGCAGGGATGTTCCTTGGTTGAAGCTCTTCAAAAGTTGTTAAAATAATTTCATTCCGTGAAAAACTGTTGTAACCGCGGCATATGAAAATGGGAATCTTTAGTAATTCTTTAAATATCATTAAAAATCTTCTTCTCCTAAACCAGTGGGCCAATCAAGCTGAAACTTTGCAGGGATGTTCCTTTGGTGAAGTTCTTCAAAAGTTGTTAAAAGAAATTAATTCCATCAAAAACTCTGGTTGCCGCGGCATTTGAAAATGGGAATCTTTAGTAATTCTTTAAATATCTTTAAAAGTCTTCTCCTCCTATCTCATATGGTTCTCTACCAAGTTTTAAAATATTTAATCTCTTGGGTCAAAAATGACCCCGCCCCTGAAGTCCGAAGTTTGGAAAAATGCTTAATTAGAGCAATTTCAAAAGACTTATCCTCTTAAACTATAAAGTCTAGGATATTCATATTTGGTATGTAGCATAACTAGATAGTTTTGTACTATATCACTTAAAGTTGTCCTCCCAGGGTCAAAAACAGCCCTGCACTAGAGGTCCAAAAATTGGGAAAAAGTAAAATTTGAGTATGTTAAAAAAAAAAATCTTCATTTTAAGGCGGAGGGCATTTATATTTTGAGTGTAGCATAGCCTGGCTGTTATCTATCAATTTTGATTAAATTCATGCCTGTAGGTTACCCTTTCCCTGGGTGTCCAAAGTTCGTAGAAATACTCAATTAGACCATGTTCAACAGTCTTCTCCCAATCTACAAAGTCTTAGGCATTCATATTTGGTATATAGCATGAACAGATGGTTCTTTACCATGTTAGCTAAAATCTTAGCCCTGGGATAAAACATAGCACTGCCCTATAGGTCCAAAATTTTGGAAAACATCCAATTAGAGCAACTTTGAAAGACTTCTTCTTCTGAAATATATGGTGAATGGCATTCATATTTGGTATGTAGCATGACTAAATAATTTTGTACTATCGATGTTATAGGAAAAAATGCTCTTAGGATAAAGAACGTCTCTGCTCCTGGGGTCAAAAATTGCGTAAATCGCATTTAAAGAATTCTTGAATAGAAATGGAGAAATAGCTTGTCACTCCCTATCTCACAATGCTTTTTTAAACCTTTTTTCCTGAGGGTGACAAATTGTGGGATAGTTTGGTAATGGATTAAACAATAAAGCCAAAGGCATTGATTTTTTTTAAAGCATTACTGGATTGTTTTGTATAAAGCCCAAAATCTTATTAGTGTTTTATTAATTTTGCTCAAGTTAAGTCTTTTTTATACAAAAAAGGACTGTAATTTGCGGATGCCTCAGGTGAGCGATTTAGGACCATCATGGTCCTCTTGTAATTGTCCTCTGCAGCTTCTTTCATATTGGACTTGTCTACAATTTTGAAAATGGGAAAGGGTTAATTCAATTATTTTGTATGTGTTGTTTTTCAAGAAAAATATAATTGGTATCAAGATAATGTCTTCTGTCAAGGTCTACTTAGATCTTGAAAACTGTCATGATTATGTATGAAGTAATTTGAATTTTAGCATCGATTTTGATGAAATATATCAATCTTTGCTCCATAGGTAAAGCCAGTAGAATATTTTTGCATTGTGTCTGTTGTTTGTCTATCTGTCTGTGCATCTGTAAATTTTTTCTTTAATGTTTTACTCAATCACTTCCCCGGTGGCAGCACATATTCTTTCCGACATTTGTCTCTCACAAATGGGTGGATAATCTTGAACCTAAGTGGGATAGCAGCTGGAGGCTAGGAAAGGATGTAGTGGTAGTACTGGTGTGAGAAATACCAGGAATCCATTGTTAGGTGCTCAAGCCACGATATGACTGAAATACTGTTAAAAGCGTCGTAAAACCCCATTCAATTAATCAATCAATCAATACTCAATCACTACTTGCTTGATTTCAATAAATTACTTCAAAATGATCCTTGGTTGTCAGATGTGGCTTTTAATTGCAAGTGTAATAATAATTTATGGTCAAGCTAATAACTCAAGAAAGCTGTTCCCATTTTACCAGGTCAATTCCAACCAAATTTCATTGGAATTATTCCTGGATGACAGTGACTTTGTCAGATACAAAGAAATAAATTGAATAGTTGAAGGACATATAATTCGGCCCTTATTATGGCCCATTTGGCCCATATTGTGTTTGACCCTTATTTGTATATGTAGTATATAAATCAACTATTGAAATTCTTGCTCTAATACATGTATCAGGTTATTTCATTATTGAATGGCAATACAGGCCCTCAAGTAATTCTAGTCTAATGTAAGGTTGTGCCCTGAAGTCAAGATTAGATGTAAAGCTCAGGAATTTATGTTGATTTGTTTGTGAAATTCTGATTCAATTCTCTTTCAATGAATTTCAGTGGAGCATATAGTTATTTATGACTGAGAAGTTTTCAAGGTGGATTATGTTTTACTTCCCCCCATGGCTTTAAATACAAATTTACATATAAAATGATGTCATACAAGAATGCATTATTTAATTCTTAGGTTTTCTTTCCAAATGATTTTCAGGAATTTGCATTCAAAATTCTACCAGAACTCTCAAGCTGTCAGTTCAGATTTAATAAATCAGTATCAAATAGCTTGCTCTACCCTTTATCTTTATAGGATTAAATTCAGTGAAAACTTTTAAGAGATGAAGAGAATATTTTTTGTTTTCATGGAGGTATGAACCGAAAAACCTAATCACACTGTATGAATACGCGAAGCGGATTCATACATTGTGTGATTAGGTTTTTCGGTTCATACCTCCATGAAAACAAAAAATATTATCTTCATTTCTTATAATTTAATAGCATCGAGCGAAAAATGCAACAACTTAACAAATTTTGATACCTTTTTGTAGTGAACTATTTTGTGCGGAAGCATTCAAAATTGCTGCGTACTCAAAATTTGGTCCATGGAGGTATGAATTAAATTTTTCGACCAATCAGATCGCTCATTTTTGATAGACACAACTAACAATTAAATTATATGTGAATGAACAAAGGGCTTTCTAGAAATCCTACCTTAACCCATTCCCACACAGTAATGATTTTAGACACCCCTCAAGAAAACAACTGGGAAACCTTGTGTAAAATGTAACAAGCAAATTTCTTCATTTTTAGCTCACCTGAGCACAAAGTGCGAGGTGAGCTATTGTGATCGGTCGTTGTCCGTCGTCCGTCCGTCTGTCCGTCTGTCCGTCTGTCCGTCTGTCCGTCTGTCCGTCCGTCCACAATTTCTTTAAAAATCTTCTCCTCCTAAACCAGAAGGCCAATCAAGCTGAAACTTTGCAGGGATGTTCCTTGGGTGAAGTTCTACAAAAGTTGTTAAAAGAATTTAATTCCGTCAAAAACTCTGGCTGCCGCGGCATGTGAAAATGGGAATCCTTAGTAAATCTGTAAAAATCTTTAAAAATCTTCTCCTCCTAAACCAGTAGGCCAATCAAGCTGAAACTTTGCAGGGATGTTCCTTGGGTGAAGTTCTACAAAAGTTGTTAAAAGAATTTAATTCCATCAAAAACTCTGGCTGCCGCGGCATGTGAAAATGGGAATCTTTAGTAAATCTGTAAAAATCTTTAAAAATCTTCTCCTCCTAAACCAGTAGGCCAATCAAGCTGAAACTTTGCAGGCATGTTCCTTAGGTGAAGTTCTACAAAAGTTGTTAAAGGAATTTAATTCCGTCAAAAACTCTGGTTGCAGCGGCATGTGAAAATGGGAATCTTAAGTAAATCTGTTAAAATCTTTAAAAATCTTCACCTCCTAAACCAGTAGGCCAATTAAGCTGAAACTATGCAGGGATGTTCCTTGGGTGAAGTTCTACAAAAGTTGTAAAAAGAATTTAATTCCGTCAAAAACTCTGGCTGCCGCAGCATGTGAAAATGGGAATCCTTAGTAAATCTGTAAAAATCTTTAAAAATCTTCTCCACCTAAACCAGTTGGCCAATCAAGCTAAAACTTTGCAGGGATGTTCCTTGGGTGAAGTTCTACAAAAGTTGTTAAAAGAATTTAATTCCATCAAAAACTCTGGCTGCCGCGGCATGTGAAAATGGGAATCTTTAGTAAATCTGTAAAAATCCTTAAAAATCATCTCCTCCTAAACCAGTAGGCCAATCAAGCTGAAACTTTGCAGGCATGTTCCTTAGGTGAAGTTCTACAAAAGTTGTTAAAAGAATTTAATTCCGTCAAAAACTCTGGCTGCCGCGGCATGTGAAAATGGGAATCTTAAGTAAATCTGTTAAAATCTTTAAAAATCTTCTCTTCTAAACCAGTAGGCCAATTAAGCTGAAACTTTGCAGGGATGTTCCTTGGGTGAAGTTCTACAAAAGTTGTTAAGAGAATTTAATTCCGTCAAAAACTCTGGTTGCAGCGGCATGTGAAAATGGGAATCTTTAGTAAATCTGTAAAAATCTTTAAAAATCTTCTCCTCCTAAACCAGTAGGCCAATCAAGCTGAAACTTTGCAGGGATGTTCCTTGGTTGAAGCTCTTCAAAAGTTGTTAAAAGAATTTAATTCTGCAAAAAACTCTTGTAACCGTGGCATATGAAAATGGGAAATTTTAGAAAATCTATGTTGTCTTTTTTCTCACAGACTACAAGGCCAAAGGCATTTATATTTTATATAGAGCTTAATCATATGGTTCTCTACCAAGTTTTTAAATATTTAATCTCTGGGGTCTAAAATGGCCCCGCCCTAGAGGTCCGAAGTTTGGAAAAATGCTTACTTAGAGCAATTTCAAAAGACTTCTCCTCTTAAACTATAAGGTCTAGGATATTCATATATATTGAGCATAACTAGATGGTTTTGTACTAAATCACAAAAAGTTGTCTTTCTCAGGTCAAAAACGGCCCTGCACTAGGGGTCAAAAATTGGGAAAAACGCAAAATTTGAGTATGTTAAAAAAAAGTCTTCATTTTATGGAGGAGGGCATTTATATTTTGTGTGTAGCATAGCCTGGCTGTTATCTATCAGTTTTGATCAAATTATGCCTGTAGGTTAATAAACACCCTTTCCCCGGGTGTCCAAAGTTTGTAAAAAAGCTCCATTAGACCATGTTCAATAGTGTTTTCCTCCCAATCTACAAAGTCTAAGGCATTCATATTTTGTATATAGCATAACCAGATGGTTCTCTACCATGTTAGCTAAAATGTTAGCCCTGGGATAAAACATGGCACTGCCCCAGAGGTAAAATTTTTTTGAAACGCTCAATTAGAGCAACATCAAAAGTTCCTCCTTCTGAAATATAAGGTGAAGGGCATACATATTTGGTATGTAGCATGACTAAATAATTTTGTACTATATAACAGGAAAATATGCTCTTAGGATAAAAATGTCTCTGCTCCTGGGTTGAAAATTGCTTAAATTGCATTGAAAGAACTCTTCTTAAATATTGGCTCTAGAGCATTTACATTAAAAACAAAGGATAACATTATTGTTCTCTACCATGTTTATATCCTTTGGACAAACATGGCCCTTCCCAAGCCATCCAAAGATATGAAAAACGCTCAATAAGAGCATGTTCAAATATCTTCCACTCCTCATGTATAAGTTGTAATGCATTCATATTTTGATGTATAGTACATCCAGATTGTTCTCTACCAAGGTTGCTAAAATTACACCCATTGAAGTTGCAGACAGTAATTAGAGTTTGATTGAAATCTAAATACAAAGAATTTCAGGTAGAAAACACTGAGAAATGGATAAATTGCTTGTCACTCCCTTTCTCACTATGTATTTTTCAAACCTATTTTCCCTGAGGTTGACAAATTCTGGGATAGTTTGGTAATGGATTAAACTATAAAGCCAAAGGCATTCATTATTATTGTAAAACATTACTGGATTGTTTTGTACAAAGCCCAAAATCTTATATATCTTTTATAAGTTGTGCCTTTTTTATACTAAAAAGTACTGTAATTTGGAGATGCCTCAGGTGAGCGATTTAGGACCATCATGGTCCTCTTGTATGCAATGTTTTTTACCCCAAAAATTGAAAAAATATGAATTTGTAAAACTTTAAATTATTGGCTGCAACTCCTTTCAATTTGGACCAGTCTCAAATTTTGCGGTCTGGTAATATGTTGAAACTTGCCTGAGTATAGTGCTGCTCTAGGTGATCATTTGTGATCTTTGAATGTCAGTAATGTTGATTATTTGTCTTGTCACCTCTCATGCCTTGTCAACAAATCTGGTTAGTGGATAGCCCAGTTGGTAACATGCTGTACCCTCTATCTTAAGGTCATCAGATTGAACCCCAATTTGCAAAAATTTTCGTTATAAGTTATCATGACAATTGCATCATTTGTCTTTGATCAATTAGCAAATTATAAGTGGGAAAATGATAAGAAGTGCATCTAATAGGGATGAGTAGCTGGTGACTCTGATCAAATGTGGTTTTAATGGTGAAAAAAAAAGGACAGGAAGCTATGGGTAGGTGCACCAATGGCTGCAATATGACTGAAAATACTATTGATGGTGGTTTTAACCCTTTCCTGTTTTTTTTCAAAATTGTAGACTTGTCCAAATTCAAAGAAGTTGCAGACGACAATTAAAAGTGAGTGCAATTTGAAAAGTAACCAACCTACAGGGTAGAAAATATTGCGGGAAAAGAAGAAATTGCTTATTACAAGCAATTTCTTCTTTTCCCACAATATTTTCTCAAGTATAAAAACCCAGGGACGTAAAATCCAGGGATTAACCAGGAAAGGGTTAAACCCCAGTGCAACCCATCAATCAAAAACTGGTAGGTTAATATTATCAGGAACCAGTTAACCCATTCCTGCGAAATGAGGCTCTTGAAGCCTGGAAGCCCCTCAAGACAAAAAATGAAGAAAACATTGTGTATTCTTCATTTTGCACAATAATTTCTACCCAGAAAGTTTAGGGTTTTTAGCTCACCTGAGCATAAAGTGCTTTGGATGAGCTTTAGTGATCATTGAATATTTGTCATCAGTTGTGCGGCATCAGCAATTGATATGATTACACTCTTGAGGCCGCAGTTTTGACCCAAGCTTCGTAAAACTTGGCTAGAATAATTGTAATGTCATAAGGTTGAACCCTATTAATTATGGGAAGGTTCTGTTGGAAAAAATAGTAAGGGCATTAATGACAATTTCTTTGTTTACACTCTCGAGGTCACAATATTGGCCTAATCTTCATGAAACTTGGCCAGAATAATTGTTAGATCATAAGGATGAACGCTATTGATCATGCGTAGGTTCGACTGGAAAACATTGGAAAAGAGGCCATAAAGAATTTCTTCATGAAACTGGTTTAATTTGGCTCCAGTTGCATCTTTTTTTAAAGCAGATGATTCAAGGTCCTCTTGTTTTTAAATTTCATAAAATTGTCATCTGCAACTCCTTTCAATTTGGACCAGTCGTAAGTGTTGTCTGATAATCGGTTAAGTTGTCTTAAACTAACTCAAACTTTTAATTTGTGATGAACAACTATCTTGATAATTTTAAGTCTTGAAGAAATAATCAGAAAGCATAACAAAAACTGAAACATGACAGGTGATCCCTAATTGTTCTTAACCCATTCCAACACAGCAAATTTTTAGACTGGTCCAAATTGAAAGAAGCTGCAGACGACAATTTCAAGTTGGTGGAATTTTGAATTTTTTCGTCTTTATGGATATAAAACATTGTGGATAATGAAGAAATTGCTTGATACAAGCAATTTCTTCATTTTCCATATTGTTTTCCAAAGCTTTTTTCTTAAGGGGCGTAAAAAGGAGGGATTGTGTTGGAATGGGTTAAGACAATAACAGATCAATCTGATCAGTATCATGAGTACTTGTGTCATCCACTGTGTTTATCAAGGTCAAGGTTATAGTTGAAGGTGATTGACACATCTTTTTCTTTCTTTCTTGTTACATCCATTTCTTTTGTCTTTTGTCAATGTAAAACACATTTCTAGTGTCTTTTGCCTATGTTATACATATTTATTTTCTCTTTGCCTATGTCACACGTATTTCGAGTTTTTTTAGCTCACCTGAGCACGATGTGCTCTGGACAAGCTATTGTGATCGGTCATTGTCCGTCCATCAATCCATCTGTCTGTCCATTGATTCACAATTACAAAAAAAATATCCTACTCCTAAACTAACCATGTAATTTCAACCAAACTTTACAGAAATGATCCTTAGGACATGCTCTTTCAAAATACTTCAAAGAATTGAAATCCATGAAGAACTATGGTTGCCATGGCAACAGAGCTAAAAAACTTAAAAATCTTCTCCTCCAAAACCATTAGGTCTAGAGCTTTGATATTTGGGATGATCATCATCTATTGACCCTCTACCAGATTACTTCAAATAAATCCAGTATCTTGAAAATCAGCCCTTTTTTGTGCGATCCCTGATTTTACATGGAAATATAGAAGGAAATCTTTAAAAATCTTCTTTTCCCAAACCATAAGGCCTAGAGCTTTGATATTTGGTATACATCATCATCTATTGATCCTCTACTAAAATACTTCAAAGAATTAACGTAACTTGAAAATTAGCCCTTTTATGTGCGATCCCTGATTTTACATAGAAATAAAGAAGGAAATCTTTGAAAATCTTCTTCTCCCAAACCATTAGGCCTAGAGCTTTAATATTTTGTATGTATCAATGTCTATTGACCCTCTACCAAAGTACTTCAAAAAATTACCGTAACTTGAAAATTTACCCATTTCTTTGTGATCCCTGATTTTGCATATGAACAAAGAAGGAAATCTTTGAAAATCTTCTTCTCCCAAACCATAAGGCATAGAGCTGTAATATTTGGTGTGTATTAAAACCTAATTACCCTTTATAAAAATTCTTTGTACAATTACCCTATTCTAAACATAAGCCATTTTTGGTTCAATCTAAGATTTTAGAAAGGAACAAAGAAGGATATCTTTGAAAATCTTCTCCTTCTAAACCATTGGGCCTAGAGCTTTGATATTATGTATAAATCATCATCATTTGACCCTCTACCAAAATAATTCAAACAATTACTGTGCTCTTGAAATTCGCTCTAAATGGTAGGATCTTCAATATACCTAGGATTAAATGGAAAATATTTAAAAAAAATCTTCTCCAGAAAAATTAGGTGTAGGGCTTTGATATATTGTTAATATGATAAAGCCTTGAGTCATTATACTCAGGGGAGCAATATAGGACCATCATGGTCGTCTTGTTTATCTATATTACACATATTAATTTTCTGTTTTGCCTATGTCACACATTTTTTCAAGTTTCTTTTATCTATGTTGCATATTTTTATTTTCTCTTTTGCCTATGTCACACATAGTTCAAGATTCTTTTATCTATGTAACATACATATACGTATTTCAAGCTTGTTTCTTTTATCTTTTTCAGGCAGAGATTCTACAGAGTGCTCAGGCTTTAGCATTTACAACTGCTGTACCAACTGAGGTATGACCATTATATTTGTAAACTAGTTTCAATCACGACAAAATTTAGACTGACCCAAATTGACAGATGTATCAGACAACAATTTCAAGTTGATAAAATTCAGACAATCTTTGCCTCTAATAAAAGAAATCATTATGGATAATGAAGAAATTGCTTGTTACAAGTAGTTTCTTTGATGTTCACAATATTTTTCAAAGTATTTTCCTAGAAGGGTTTGAAAAAGCAGGATTGAGAAAGGACATGCTCCCTATTACCGTACAACAAAAAATTTGACCACTTTTCATGTATATTGAACTGAAATTCTTGTATTTAAGTGTACACAAAGAATTTGTCATTAAGAATCATTTTCTTGTATCTTTATGGAAAGATCCCATTTTCAATAGGATTATTTTCTTATGACCCAACAAACATTCTGACCAAGTTTCAAGAAGATTGAGCTTAAATTGTGGCCTCTAGAGTGTAAACAAAGAAATTATCATTTAGGCCCCTTTTCCTGTGTTTTCCAATAAAATCCTCCAATAATCGATAGGGTTCATTTAGATAAACTTTGTCTGAATATTGGTTATGTTATAAAGGAAAGCTCATTTGAAAATTGGACTGATAAAATGGAAACTGGAGAAAAGGGCCAAACCAACAAATTATTTTCATATACCCTAGGGGCAATTTAGTTTGGAATGATCTTCACAAAACTTGGATAGAATGTTTGTTCAGTCATAATAACTACCCCCCATTCAAAATGGGAACATTGCATTGGAAAACACTGAAAATGGGTCTTGGCCCATTACCACACAATGATGCTTTTGGATGTCCCTCAAGAAAAACAATTGGGAAAACATTGTGGAAAAAAAAGAAATTGCTTGTGGTCAAGAAATTTCTTCATTAATCACAATGTTTTCTATCCATACAGATGAAGAAATTCCATCAACTTGAAATTATCATCTGCAGCTTCTTTCAATTTGGACCATTCTTAAATTTCACTTTGTTGGAATGGGTTAATGAAACGCCTCTGCTTATGACTTGAGTTTGGTTGAATTAGTTGTCATATCATAAAGATAAGCCATATCGAAAAATGGAAAACATGAAAATGGATCTTACAGATATTAGAATTGGACAAATTAGTTGTTAGATCATAAAGATAAGCCATATCAAAAAATTGGAAAATATGGGGAAATGGATCTTACAGATATTAGATTTGGTCAGATTATTTGTTAGGTCAAAAGGATAAGCCATATTGAAAATTGGAAAACATGGGAAAATGGATCTTACTGACATTAGAATTGGTCAGATTATTAAAAATTTTGTTGGGCCATAAGGATAAGCCATATCGAAAATTGGAAAATGCAGGAAAATGGATCTTACAAACATTAGAATTGTTCAGAATATTTGTTAGTACATAAAGATGAACACTCTTGAAAATTGGATGGAAAATGGTAAACCTACTTAGTGGGATAGCAGCTCGAGGCTAGGAAAGGATGTAGTGGTAGTATTGTTTTGTGAGTAATACCAGGAATCCATTGTTAAGTGCTCCAGTTGCTGCGATATGACTGAAATACTGTCAAAAGCGGCATTAAACCCCAATCAATTACTCTTTTAAATGGAAACAACACAGGAAAAGGGACCCTAACAGCAAATTCTTTGTTTACACCCTATGGGCCACAGTTTTGACTCAATCTTCATGAAATATTGTCAGAATATTTATTAGGTCAAGAATAATCCCTAATGAAAATGGAAAAATTATTACTCTGAATTTTGAGTTTCATATTCCTTTGTTAAATCAAGAATACAAGTTGGCAATCAAGGGTTATTTGGCCCCTCTTCTTCTTCATAGTTCTTAGACAAATAGTGATCTTAACCCATGTCCTACTGAATATTGTTCTTCTTTTCACAATATTTGAAAAATTTGATATAATTAGATCGAACTTATGTTCAAAGATTTCTTTCACAACAACAAAAATAAGCAGGTGGTGTAGGCTAAGATTTGACTGCATGTCTGTATAGGCTGGTCCTAGTCTGTTCGGCTGCCAAAGCCATTGTAAAAACAGGAATATTCTGGGATCAGCATGACAAGGGATAACAAGACAAGGAAATTCATGATAGAAAACAAGGTTTGTAAGAAAATAAATTCTCAATGCTAGCTTTGGTTTGTTGAAATAATATTTGAATTTGCATATTGAGCACAATGCAAACTGTAATAATTTTCAGTACTGTAAAATGTTGCGAGAAACTCCTCAATTATTCATGTTCAATGTGAAATAAAACTACCTTATAGAGAACAAGAAAGGCGAATAAACACTGGTTTATCTGCAATCTTCTTTTTGTCTGGGTTACTGCGTTCTCAATACAAAAGCCTAATAAATGTTTTGTAGAAAAGCCAATTGTAGCTTGGAGTGTTTTAGAGAGATTTAATTGAACCATTGCATGCATGCCCATCGCAAATTATTTCCGTCAATATTGCATCCTCAAATTTTGAGGAAAACTATTAGAATATGAGACACTTGAATTGCCTGTTGCGTGACATGAAATAAAAAAGTTCATGTTTATTTGGAGTGCTACAAATTCAGTTGAAAAGATAGAAAAAATGAATAAACACCTTTTAGTTAATTCCAGCATTTCTTTGGAATTCAGATTAGATATAACCATATATTATGCTATTTTAAGCTGCTTTATGCATTCTCATGCAATTTTAGGTTTCTGTCAGGAAAAACTGTGAAAAACATTGAGAAAATGAAGATAAGCTTACGTCAAGTTATGGAAACCTTTTTTGCACTGAATGAGATAGGTTTTTGATTGTATGCGCAGGAATATTGTCCCACTTCTCATGTCATGGAGCTGTAAGCTCATTATGATTTTCAATAATGTTAACCCTTGTCATGCTGAACCCAGAAATATTCCTGTTTTGGCAGGAGATATAGACAAAGATCAGCCTGCACATAATTGCAGTCTGATCTTGGTCTACACCTCCTGCTTGTCCATATAAACTTTACTTGACTTGGCTATCCAAATGGTCCATAGTTGATAAATCAGGACAAAATAGTTGCTGCATTCAAGAATCTGAACAGTATTGTCGAGCTGGAATTCTCTGCAATTCCTTGCAAAGTGTGGTCGCTGAAAAACTTAACCCTTGTCAAGCTTATAATATAATAAACTTTGTACTTTAATTCAGTTTTGTTTTTCACTTTAATGTTAAATGATTTTTCTCAAAGAAAGCAATAGGTGCTACTTTTGCAAGTCAGTATTATGGCTTTTGCGAGGGAGTAAGTTACTGCTGGACAAATACTTTGTTATTTGATTGCATCCCTCTCATATTATTAGCTCACCTGAGCACGTAGTGCTCAAGTGAGCTATTGTGATCCCCTTTTGTCCGGCTGCCGTCTTTAAATGATAACTCCTCCCAAACCATTAGGCCGATTTGAACCAAATTTGGCAGAAATGTTCCTTAGGTGGTCCCCTTCAAGAATAGCTAAAAGAATTGAAATCCGTTAAAAACTCTGGTTGCCATGGCAAGGAAAGTAAAATTTTAAAATAATCTTAAAATCTTCTCCTCCTGACCCAGAAGACGTAGAGCCTTGATATTTTGCATGATGCATCAGTATATAGACCTCTTTCAAAATAGCTAAAATCATGATCCTCGGGTCCCCAGAGGCCAAGCCCCAGGGGGGTGGGGTTCATATAGAAATAAAGAATGATTTTTTAAATGACATCTCCTCCCAAACCACTGGGCAAATTTGAACCAAATTTGGCAGTAATGATCCTTAGGTAGTCCCCTTCAAAAGTACCTAAAAGAATTGAAATCTGTTTAAAACTCTGGTTGCCATGGCAACAAAAGTAAAATTTTAAAATAATCTTTAAAAATCTTCTCCTCCTGACCCAGGAGGCGTAGAGCCTTGATATTTTGCATGAAGCATTTGTATATCAACCTATTTCAAAATAGCTAAAATCATGATCCTCAGGTCCTAAAGGGCGGAGCCCCAGGGGGGTGGGGTTTATATAGAAATAAAGAAAGATTTTTTAAAGACATCTCCTCCCAAACCATTAGGCCGATTTGAACCAAATTTGGCAGAAATGTTCCTTAGGTGGTCCCCCATAAAATTAGCTAAAAGAATTGAAATCCATTAAAACTCTGGTTGCCATGGCAACAAACGTAAAATTTCAAAATAATCTTTAAGAATCTTCTCCTCCTGACCCAGAAGGTGTAGAGCCTTGATATTTTGCATGACATCAGTATATAGACCTCTTACAAAATAGCTAAAATCATGATCCTCGGGTCTCCAGGGGCGGACCCTGGGGGGGGGTGTATAGGCATGAAGCATCAGTTCACAGACTTCTTTCTTATTTCTGAAATTATAACCCATGGAAAAATTTTTTTCCTTCTTTCAAATCAGCACTAAAGCCTTTGAATTTCTAATTTAGACTTTTGAATCCCAAGGTTCATAGTCTTTATGTAATTGTGGCCCACTTGTTTCATAATCCTAACCTTAACATGAAATTAGACTGTTGAAAGAAAAAGAGCCTTTATCTCAGGTGAGCGCCCCAGGGCCAACAACCCTCTTGTTTTTAGAATTACTGCAAGGGAGGTAGTTATTGCTGGAAGATATTTTGTTGTATGATTGCAACCCTTTTACGTACTGTCAAGAATTACTGCAAGGGAGGTAGTTACTGCTAGTTAAATCTAGTTGCATGATTACATCCCTTTTATGGATTGTTATGAATAATTGCAAGGGAGGTAGTTACTGATAGACAGATACTTCATTGAATCAATGCATTCCTTTTATGGACTGTAAAGAATAATTGCAAGGGAGGTAGCTACTGCTAGACAGAAGCTTTGTTTAATGATTACATCCCTTTTATGAACTGTAAAGAATTATATCAGGGGAGGTAGTTACTGTTAGACAGCTACTTTGTTATATGATTGTATCCCTTTTATGGATTGTAAAGAATTATATCAAGGGGGGTAGTTACTGATAGACATATACTTTGTTGTATGATTACATCCCTTTTATGGACTGTAAAGAATAATTGCAAGGGAGGTAGTTACTGTTAGTCAGAAACTTCATTGTATCATTGCACCCCTTTTATGAACTGAAAAGAATTACTTCAAGGGAGGTAGTTACTGTTAGACATATACTTTTTTGTTTGATTATATCCCTTTTATGGATTGTAAAGAATTATATCAAGGGAGGTAGCTACTGCTAGACAGAAGCTTTGTTTAATGATTACATCCCTTTTATTGACTGTAAGGAATTATTTCAAGGGAGGTAGTTTCTGTTAGACAGATACTTTGTTATATGATTATACTGTAAAGTATTATATCAAGGGAGGTAGTAACTGCTAGACAGATACTTTGTTGTATGATTACATCCCTTTCATGGATTGTAAAGAATTATATTAACCCATTCCAACTCAATCCCTCCTTTTTACGCCCCTCGAGAAAAAAGTGCTTGAAAACATTGTGGAAAATGAAGAAATTGCTTGTATCAAGCAATTTCTTCATTATCCACAATGTTTTCTATCCAAAAAGACGGAAAAATTCAAAATTCCGTCAACTTGAAATTGTCGTCTGCAGCTTCGTTCAATTTGGACCAGTCTTAAATTTTCTCGTGT
The DNA here is from genome assembly GCA_946902895.1 of Fragum fragum. Taxonomy (NCBI): domain Eukaryota; kingdom Metazoa; phylum Mollusca; class Bivalvia; order Cardiida; family Cardiidae; genus Fragum; species Fragum fragum. Next base: position 52,865,170 of record OX336377.1, read on the forward strand.
TGGAATGGGTTAAGGGAGGTAGTTTCTGTTAGACAGATACCTCATTGTATGATTACATACAAGTGGCTTTGCTGTTTGAGTTACCTCCATTTACTTGAAAGAAAATGTTGTGTGTAGTTCCTCCTTTTAACCCATTAACACTTAATGATGCTTTTTGGTCGTTTCTAAAATTTTGCTGTCTGGTAATGGATTGAAAAAGGAATAAATAAATGATCCTTGTTTCATTGGTATGATTTATAATGATGGTTTCCAAATCATTTTATTTTAGGGGAGTAAAAAGCGGGGATTGTTTCAGAATGGGTAAAAGAAATACTGTTAACCCATATCCACTCAGTGATGCTTTAAACGCCCCCCAAAGGAAAAAAGCTTTTGAAAACAAAGAGGAAGATAAAGAAATTGCTGGTTACAAGCAATTTCTTCACTTTCCACAATGTTTTCTACCCAAACAGATGGAAAAAATCAAATTTCTATCAACTTGAAATTGTCATCTGCAGCTTCTTTCAATTTGGACAAGTCTAAAATTTTATTGTGTGGAAATGGGTTAAATATCTATAAATCATTGTAATTTGATCATTAGCACAAAATGGGCCAAGCTGTTGCAGATCTCCATTCTCAGGTAAATTGATTAACTCATTCAGATTTATTTATATTCATATTGAAAAAATCTATTGTCAAGGTACAAGCTTGTAGTTAAGCTAAGATAAATGATAAATCTGTGAAGCTTAGGTTAATGACCAACAACTTATATTTAGCTGCACAGGCCAAAGCCCACTGGGTCTATTGTAATGGAATTAGTGCTTTACATCCGACTAATGTCAATGTGTGCATGCATCCACGTATCTGTAAACTTTCTCTGAAAAATCTCCCTAGAAACTACTGAATTAATTTCAACCAAATTTCACAAGAATGATCCTAAAGAGAATTATGATTTGCTAAAAAACATGGCTTTTATGGGCTAGACTAATTCCTATATATTGAGAGCTTAGAGCAAAAACATAGTATGCGTCTAAACAAGGTATAGAGTCATGATTTGTTATATAGTGAAAACTTTGAAAATCTTACTCTCAGAATCTAGTGTGTGGATTCAAACTAAATTTCACAGAAATGATTCTTAGGTGATCCTATGGCTTATATGGGGAGTGGCTAACTATATATCAGCGGAAAAACCTATCTGTGATGGGCAGGCTTATTACCATGTACATATTTTCAAGTCTTTTCCTCAGAAAGTTTCATTTTTTTTTTTTCAAGCAAAATTTGTATGAATGTTAGTTTCCTTGGGAAAGAATGATAAGTTGAAATCAATATACAAAGTATAAAGGGTATATATTCGTTTCACCATGTCTATCTGTCTGAACTTCCAAGGACTTTTTTGTGTCCATGCTCTAACTCCAGATTCAATTGATCTGCAACATTGAAACTTCACTCAATTGGTGCCTATGACCGAAGGAATTCCTATATTGTTTTGGGGTCACAATTGAACTTTGTTTGAAAAACATTTCAGTGCTCTTACTGAAGAACCAAGTGCCCTAGTTTATTTGGGTCTAACAGGTCAAAGGTCAAGGTCATTACAGAAATTTGGTTGAAAGCAGTTTCAGTGCTCTAACTCCGAGAAACAATTGACCTGTAACATTGACACCTCACACAATTGTTGTCAATGACCAAAGAAAGTGCTCTATTGTTTTTGAGTCAAGTAGGTAAAAGGTGAAGGTCACAATTGATCATTGGTTGAAAACTGTCTCTGTGCTCTATCTCATAAATAATTTGACCTACAACCTTAAAAAAAATATACATGTAGTATATGACCAAAAGAATTGCCCTATTGTTTTTGGGCCATGTAGTTCAAAGGTCAAGGTCACAATTGAATGTCTTAGCTTATGTAGGTCAAATGTCAGCTGTGCCACTTCAGTGACAAAGCACTGGTGTCTGTAAAGGGGGGGGGGGGTATGAGTCCACATTGGTAATTGACTTAATTATGTAAATGGATTAAAGGCTGTTATTAATTCTATTGTTCTGAGTTACTTTGCTACATATCAGTGCAAGGGAAGTGGCTTTTCTGGACTGAAAAATCCTTTTGAAGTTTGTTGCTTTTCTGTCTTTAAGAAAAAATCCATGTTCCTGTAGTCAGTAAATTCGGACTAGTGGAGAGAAGCAGGTGCTCAAGTGCCTCTAGCGTACAAAGTATGGTACAGTTCTGACTACCAATGTACTGTAAAGTTTCACATCTGTCAACTGTCTACTACCTAGCAAATATTCAGGTCTGGTCAGCTGTTTTGTCCAGCTTATCTTCAGGTCTGTCTATTTTTAAGCTTATGCTCAGGTCTGTTTGCAAAGCATGGTACCATTATTTAAACCTAGACAAGCATTTCATCATCCTGAAAGAAGCACAACTTCCCATGGTATGTATCATTGTTAACCAGTGTGCCTTCAAGTATTAAGATACTTGGTACTTCAATTTAGTTTGGCCATTTTGCATCTTACCAGCTTAACCCATTACCAAATGACAATTTTTTAGAATGGTCCAAATTGAGGTTGTACTCTTCAAGTATTGTAAAGATTTGAAAACAGGTGTCATTTCGGATAGAAAAAATTGTAGAAAAGAAGGATTGCTTCAAACCCTTTTTGAAGTTTGTAAAAATGAGGGATTGTGTGGGAATGTGTTAAACAGACCTACTTTATTTCTGGAAAAAGGCAAAGCAAGAATTGGAGTGTTTAATAGTTCTAGAAAATTTCTCATTGATTGCCTATCCGTCTTTTTTCCATGTGACTCAGAGTCTAATGGATTGCCAACAGATTGATAGTTGTTTCCGTTGCACAAGAGAAATACAGAGATGCAAGATTGTGAGGGTTTTACCAAACAATATTTTACAGTTATTCAAACTAATGGATCTACTTTGACACACAAGTAACCATTTGCTTTTCCTTCTTCTAATGTTTCACAATGATTTTATGTCTCGCACAGCTAGCTATCTAAATGGTAAAGGTTATTCAACTCTTGAAGGCTGATGATGTAGGTTCAATAGGTTCAACTGCACCCAAGTTTTTAAAGCACCTTGTACACCATTCTTTTGCAAAGTGAGGCTATCTCCTACACACTTTGTTAGAAGAGAAGTGTAAATGCACTTTAAATTTCTTAATGAGTTTCTTTCAAAAGTGTTAAATATGTTTACTTGTGATAGTTTGTTTGAAGATATTTAATTCGGTGTTTATAAAAGTGCTAGTTATATTGCCATAGCCTAGAAATATTTCAATATTATTGTAATGTAATGGACCTATATATCAATGTCAGACTGAGAAATGAGTGGGCTCAGGTCATGATGTGAAATATAGAAAATCATACTTTTGTCATAACCTTTCAGATGAAATAAAAAACTCTAAGCTGTACCCTTGCACTGCAATTTTCCATATTGTATTGATTGTTTCAAACAATTTCTTCATTATGGAAAGTGTTTTCAACTCTAAACAGACAAAGATTCTTAAAATTTCATCAACTAAAACATGTTGTCTGCAACTTCTTTCAATTTTGACCAGTCTAAAATTTTATCTTCTGGAAATTGTCTTTCTGATGAGTCTCTAATGTGTTATTAAGGAGATTAGATTCTTACACACTGATAATTTAATATTTAGTTTTGTCTAGCAAAAACAGGCTTTCTGATTGGTCGAAAAAAATTATTCATACCTCCATGAACAAAATTTTGAGTACGCAGCCATTTTGTATGCTTCCGCACAAAATAGTCCCATACAAAAAGGTATCAAAATTTGTAAAGCTTTTGTTTTTTTCGCTCGATGCTTCGCGTATTCATACAGTGTGATTAGGTTTTTCGGTTCATACCTCCATGAAAACAAAAAATATTCTCTTCATCTCTTAAATGAAGATAGACATAATATTTTTACCATCTTCCCAGATTGTCCGTACTTCCAAACATTTGTTAGTCTATCCATTGGTCTTTCCTTCAGTACGTCCATACTGATCTTGTAAGCACATCTCCTACATTTATGGGGGAATTTAAAGGAAATTTTCATAGAATGTTCCTTGTCATCTAAACTCAGGGGTTTGCCATAATTGCTGTGTCATAGAAAAAGGAGGCATAATGCAAAACTTTTGGTTAACACTCCTTCATTTCTAGACAGAGGCTGTGTGACAGAAAAAGGGACCTTAATGTAGCGATGTATATTGTGGCAGCCTTTTTGTCAAAGACGTGAACAAAAAGATTGGTGGCCATGCCCATTGACCTTCGACAAGTTAGTTTGATCGAGACAGAGGTCTAAAAGTGGGTAACAACATTCTATAATCTTTATTTCTCAATGAAACCCTATGTTGTGGGCACTCATTTGAATTGTCTTGATGAGACGATTCAAATAAGTAACTTATCATAGGGTTTATGACAGTATTGGTGAAATAAATCTAAAATAGGAATGATACCATCTATCTGTAGCTTTGCTGAGATATAAAGAAATATTTCTGTACAAAATAAATGGTTGTCATGCTACCTAGATATCATTACCTGTAAAAGAATTAGCTGTAGTTACAAACTTTAAGATGCCTACCAACGAAAGCTTTTGACATGAATGTTGGGTGACCCTTCTCAAAAGTTGTTCGCGAAATTTTGATTTATGCCCAAATATGGGCATGGCAGGGCGTGGCAGTTTTTAGCTCACCTGAGCACAAAGTGCGAGGTGAGCTATTGTGATCGGTCGTTGTCCGTCGTCCGTCCGTCTGTCCGTCCGTCCACAATTTCTTTAAAATTCTTCTCCTCCTAAACTAGTGGGCCAATCAAGCTGAAACTTTGCAGGGATGTTCATTAGGTGAAGTTCTTCAAAAGTTGTTAAAAGAATTTAATTCCGTCAAAAACTCTGGTTGCCGCGGCCTTTTAAAATGGGAATCTTTAGTAATTCTTTAAATATCTTTAAAAATCTTCTCCACCTAAATCTGTGGGCCAATCAAGCTGAAACTTTGCAGGGATGTTCCTTGGGTGAAGCCTTTCAAAAGTTGTTAAAAGAATTTCATTCTGTGAAAAACTGTTGTAACCGCGGCATATGAAAATGGGAATCTTTAGTAACTCTTTAAATATCATTAAAAATCTTCTCCTCCTAAACCAGTAGGCCAATCAAGCTGAAACTTTGCAGGGATGTTCCTTGGGTGAAGCTCTTCAAAAGTTGTAAAAAGAATTAAATTCTATCAAAAACTCTGGTTGCCGCGGCATTTGAAAATGGGAATCTTTAGTAATTCTTTAAATATCTTTAAAAATCTTCTCCTCCTTAACTAGTAGGCCAATCAAGCTGAAACTTTGCAGGGATGTTCCTTGGATGAAGCTCTTCAAAAGTTGTTAAATGATTTTGATTCCGTCAAAAACTCTGGTTGCCGCGGCATTTGAAAATGGGAATCTTTAGTAATTCTTTAAATATCTTTAAAAATCTTCTCCACCTAAACCAGTGGGCCAATCAAGCTGAAACTTTGCAGGGATGTTCCTTGGGTGAAGCTCTTCAAAAGTTGTTAAAAGAATTTCATTCTGTGAAAAACTGTTGTAACCGCGGCATATGAAAACGGGAATCTTTAGTAATTCTTTAAATATCATTAAAAATCTTCTCCTCCTAAACCAGTAGGCCAATCAAGCTGAAACTTTGCAGGGATGTTCCTTGGGTGAAGCTCTTCAAAAGTTGTTAAAAGAATTAAATTCTATCAAAAACTCTGATTGCCACGGCATTTGAAAATGGGAATCTTTAGTAATTCTTTAAATATCTTTAAAAATCTTCTCCTCCTAAACCAGAAGGCCAATCAAGCTGAAACTTTGCAGGGATGTTCCTTGGATGAAGCTCTTCAAAAGTTGTTAAAAGATTTTAATTCCGTCAAAAACTCTGGTTGCCGCGGCATTTGAAAATGGGAATCTTTAGTAATTCTTTAAATCTTTAAAAATCTTCTCCTCCTAAACCAGTAGGCCAATCAAGCTGAAACTTTGCAGGGATGTTCATTAGGTGAAGTTCTTCAAAAGTTGTTAAAAGAATTTAATTCCGTCAAAAACTCTTGTAACCGCGGCATTTAAAACGGGAATCTTTAGTTATTCTTTAAATATCTTTAAAAATCTTCTCCTCCTAAACCAGTAGGCCAGTCAAGCTGAAACTTTGCAGGGAAGTTCATTGGGTGAAGCTCTTCAAAAGTTGTTAAAAGAATTTAATTCTGTCAAAAACTCTTGTAACCCCGGCATATGAATTTGGAAATTTTAGTAAATCTTTGATGTTATTTTTTCATAGACTACAAGGCCAAAGGCCTTAATATTTTGTAAAGAGCTTAATCATATGGTTCTCTACCAAGTTTTTAAATATTTAATCTCTGGGGTCAAAAATGGCCCCGCCCCTTAGGTTCGAAGTTTGGAAAAAGTCTTAATAAGAGCAATTTCAAAAGGCTTCTCCTCTTAAACTATAAGGTCTAGGATATTCATATTTGATATGTAGCATAACTGGATGGTTTTGTACTATATCACAAAAAGTCTTCATCCAAGGGTCAAAAACGGCCCTGACTAGGGGTCCAAAAATTAGGAAAAATGCAAAATTTGAGTATGTTGAAAAAAATTCTTCATTTTAAGGCAGAGGGCATTTACATTTTGAGTGTAGCATAGCCTGGCTGTTATCTATCAATTTTGATTAAATTATGCCTGTAGGTTAAATAACACCCCTTCCCTGGGTGTCCAAAGTTCGTAAAAATGCTCAATTAGACCATGTTCAACAGTCTTCTCCTCCCAATCTACAAAGTCTAAGGCATTCATATTTGATTTATAGCATAACCAGACGGTTCTCTACTATGTTAGCTAAAATCTTAGCTCTGGGATAAAACATGGTACTGCCCCAGAGGTCCAAAATTTTGGAAAACACCCAATTATAGCAAAAGTCTTCTCTTTCTGAAATATAAGATGAAGGGCATTCATATTTGGTATGTAGCATGACTATATAATTTTGTACTATGTTACAGGAAAATTTGCTCTTAGGATAAAAAATGTCTCTGCTCCTGGGATTGAAAATGGCATAAATCGCATTGAAAGGATTCTTCTTAAATAGAAATGGAGAAATTGCTTGCTTTCTCACAAAGAAATTCATTTCTCAAATGATTAATAAATGATCTGATAGTTAATTGATCAATTGAAAATTTGATTGATAGCAACGGTCCACATAAGGTTTTTATCTCACCAGATTACAATGTGCTCATGATGAGCTTTTGTGCTCTGGTGAATGTTACGTCTGTTGTGAGATGTATAACACCAACAAAGTGCTTTTACTCTAGAGTCAAAATTTTTATTTCAATCTTCATGAAACTTGGTTATAATGGTTGATTAACGCCTGAAGGATGAACCTAGTTTGTGGCCATAGCATAATGGTAGCACGTAGGACTACCGGTATTGTTAGGTCATACCGATGAACCTTATTGTTTAACCCATTCCCACACAACCAAATTTTAGACTAGTCCAAATTGAAAGAAACTGCAGTCGACAATTTCAAGTTGAGGGAATTTTAAATGTTTTCATCTTTTTGGATAGAAAACATTGTGGATAATGAAGAAATTGCTTGATACAAGCAATTTCTTCATTTTCCACAATGTTTTCTAAAGCTTTTTTATTGAGGGGCGTAAAAAGGAGGGATTGAGTTGGAATGGGTTAAGGAAAGGTTTTATTGGATAACACAGGAAAAGGGCCTAATTTCTTTGTTTTCACTCTTGCAGCTACACTCTCGTTTTTCTTGGGGACGTCAAAAAATGTCCCGGTATGGGAATGGGTTAATCCTTTTTAGTGTGATTCACTATTCCTGGGTGACATATCTATTATTTGACCAAATACAAATCAATTTTGAAATACAAATGCTTGAAAAGAGATGTGATTCTTTGTAAATCAACAAGAGTTGATGTTTCTTTTGTCAAACTGAATAAAATCCTTTTCAGATTTGTATTAGAATTATTCTTCTGAGGGTTAAAAGATGTAAAATGCACTTGTTATGGGTGAATATTTCATTAGTTAATTAATATTATTGACAACTCTGGCTGAAAAAAATCAAACGGGTGATGTCAGACTAAGATCAGAATAGATTATGTTTGCTGATCTTAGTCTATACTTAGCATTCTGAGGAATGCTCAGATATTCTGGGTCCAGCATGACTAAGGTTATAATCAATATATCGTCGTTGTAGTTCTAAAACTTATAGAAAGACAATGACGATATTCTATACTGAGTTAGGACGACTATTCTTTGACATTCAGAAAACTACCAATAGCGAAACATTTCAACGATGGTCAACCAATACTATTTGCAGTCTGATCAGGATTGATCAGATACTTTACACACCTCACAGATCATTAGTTTTGCAAAACAGGAAACATTTTATTAAAAAAGCTTTAGGAAAATTCTTTGCTCTTGTAAACAATTCAGCGGAAGATTTAGAAAGGGTTAGGTAGGTTCTTTGAACCCCTCTCTGTAGCCCAATTATTTCATTTTCGAACAATAATTCAATAAAAATTTGTTAATGATCAGACCCCCCCCCCCCCCCAAATTGTAAGTTTGAACCCCTTTATAGAAATCCTGGATCCACCATTGACCAGTTGAACCTAGGGTTAATATCCGATAAATCAAGGATCTATGATAGAAAGGGTGTATTGATTCTGTCTCTAACAAGTTGTTTGATCAGGAACTAGCTTCTCAAGAAATCATGGATGATCTGGCAAATTCTCATAGACCTTTTTGTCCACCATTTTGTAAGAAATATTGGCATTGGGTGTCAAAAACCTTGGTGCTTCAACTTATTTTGCTACAGCTGAAACAGGAGAGGAATTGAGAATTTTACCTTGTCTGGTTGTTTGATCAATCCTTTTTTCATACTTTTTTCTGAACCTTTGTATATATTATAAGGATGATAATGGTCTGTAAGACTGCAATTATGGGTTACAGATGGACTTGAGTTTCATTCGGGTCAACAACTTAAGTTTTGTCAGGGCCACTGATTTTTTCGCGAAAACACTAACCTTAGATTTAGATAGATAAAATATAAGGGGACTTTATATTGCTATGCAATACTACAGAATGCTTTTTCAAGCCATAATTTGTAAATAGGTTTTGATTGCCTTGAATTGTTGTCTGCAACTACTTTCAATTCGGACCAGTCTAAAATTCTGTTGTCTGGTACTTTGTTCATGGTTTTTAATTATAGTTGAATTATGAATAGAGATAGTGTAGGATGTAACATTAATTAATTTCTTTCTTAACCAACTACTTCATTTGCTTATGTCTAGGCTGATCTTTGTCTATACCTGCAAAAACAGGAATATTCCTGGTTCAGACTAGTTGTGCCTGTTTCTGAGAGACATGATGTGGTACACTACCATAAAGAAACTGAAATATTGATGAAAATGATGTTGGCCCATTCCAACGCTATCCCAGTTTTTAATCTCCTGAAGAAAAAGTATTGGAAAAACACTGCTTGTTGTTATTCACAATATTTTCTGCCCTAAAAAACAAAAGACAATGGGACCAGTGTGAATTTTGTCATCTGGTAAAGAGTTAAAAAACTTTGCTAGCAATTTTAGATCAGGGTAGTTGAATGGGTACTTACAACTTAGGATAAGGGAATACTAAGCCCTAATCTTTACTTTGATTAAAGCACTACAAAAATTAATGAGGCTTATCACACACAAAGGACTATAAATAAGATAAACTAATTGGTTTGGGGAGAAACCATTAATTAACCTTTGCTAAAAAAACAGTTCTATGAAATGTCTGCAAAACCTTTGAATTTGAACAGGTCTAAAATTTTACAAAACAGGAAAGGGTTAAGCTCTGAAATTTTGTTGTGTATTTTATTCAAGCTATGATGTGAAGTCAGTTACAACCAACCATTTTATTTTAGTTACATGAAAACTGACCAAGAATTTGTATAATAACACCATTAAATATCTAAGTTAAACCTCCTATTGCCGGTACCATGTGTGGGGAGAGATGGCTGGACTGGGCAAAAAATACACACTTCATCAACTATACTATATCAGTTCAGTTCAAGAAAAATTAATATTTTGTTAATATTATAATTGTTGAAGAAAAGAAAGAATCTTTTTGTGTCAGATATTTTATCTACTTTTTAGCTCACCTGAGCACAAAGTGCAAGGTGAGCTATTGTGATCGGTCGTTGTCCGTCGTCTGTCCGTCCGTCTGTCCGTCTGTCCATCTGTCCGTCCGTCCACAATTTCTTTAAAAATCTTCTCCTCCTAAACAAGTAGGCCAATCAAGCTGAAACTTTGCAGGGATGTTCCTTGCGTAAAGTTCTTCAAAAGTTGTTAAAAGAATTTAATTCCGTCAAAAACTCTGGTTGCCGCGCATTTTAAAATGGGAATCTTTAGTAATTCTTTAAATATCTTTAAAAATCTTCTCCTCCTAAACCAGTAGGCCAATCAAGCTGAAACTTTGCAGGGATGTTCATTGGGTGAAGCTCTTCAAAAGTTGTTAAAAGAATTTAATTCCGTCAAAAACTATTGTAACCGCAGCATATGAAAATGGGAATCTTTAGTAATTCTTTAAATACCTTTAAAAATCTTCTTCTCCTAAACCAGTGGGCCAATCAAGCTGAAACTCTGCAGGAATGTTCATTGGGTGAAGCTTTTCAAAAGTTGTTAAAAGAATTTAATTTCGTCAAAAACTCTGGTTGCCGCGGCATTTTAAAATGGGAATCTTTAGTAATTCTTTAAATACCTTTAAAAATCTTCTCCTCCTAAACCAGTAGGCCAATCAAGCTGAAGCTCTTCAAAAGTTGTTAAAAGAATTTAATTCCGTCAAAAACTCTTGTAACCGTGGCATATGAAAATTGGAAATTTTAGTATATCTTTCATGTTGTTTTTTTCATAGACTACAAGGCCAAAGGCCTTTATATTTTGTAAAGAGCTTAATCATATGGCTCTCTACCACATTTTTAAATATTTAATCTCTGGGGTCAAAAATGGCCCGCCCCCTAAGGTCCGAAGTTTGGAAAAATTCTTAATAAGAGCAATTTCAAAAGGCTTCTCCTCTTAAACTATAAGGTCTAGGATATTCATATTTGGTATGTAGCATAACTAGATGGTTTTGTACTATATCACAAAAAGTTTTCATCCAAGGGTCAAAAATGGCCCTTACTAGGGTCCAAAAATTTGGAAAAATGCAAAATTTGAGTATGTTGAAAAAAATTCTTCATTTTAAGGCAGAGGGCATTTATATTTTGAGTGTAGCATAGCCTGGCTGTTATCTATCATTTTGATTAAATTATGCCTGTAGGTTAAAAAACACCCCTTCCCTGGGTGTCCAAAGTTCGTAAAAATGCTCAATTAGACCATGTTCAACAGTCTTCTCCTCCCAATCTACAAAGTCTAAGGCATTCATATTTGATTTACAGCATAACCAGATGGTTCTCTACTATGTCAGCTAAAATCTTAGCCCTGGGATAGAACATGGCACTGCCCCAGTGGTCCAAAATTTTGGAAAACACCCAATTAGAGCAAAAGTCTTCTCCTTCTGAAAAATAAGATGAAGGGCATTCATATTTGGTATATAGCATGACTATATAATTTTGTACTATGTTACAGGAAAATTTGCTCTTAGGATAAAAAATGTCTCTGCTCCTGGGATTGAAAATTGCATAAATCGCATTGAAAGGATTCTTCTTAAATAGAAATGGAGAAATTTGCTTGCTTTCTCACAATGCTTTTTTGAACCTTTTTCCCTGAGGGCGACAAATTCTGGGATAGTTTGGTAATCGATTAAACTATGAAGCCAAAGGTATTCATTTTCATTTTAAAGCATTACTGGATTGTTTTGTACAAAGCCCAAAATCTTATATTTGTTTTATTTATTTTGCTCAAGTTGTGTCTTTTTTAAACAAAAAAGTACTGTGATTTGCAGATGCCTCAGGTGAGCGATTTAGGACCATCATGGTCCTCTTGTTTTATCAATAGAATTCTTTGATGTGCTTAAGAAGTAAATTATAGAAAGCCTGCTAGGTACTTTGAAAATTAATGGAAATTAAAAAAAGCTTTTTGTTTACATCTAACTACCTGTAGGATTAGAAACTACAAAGAATTAAGATGAAACAGACCTATAAATAACGGGAGGATGGTTCAAAACACTTGGCTAAAAGTGTAGAATGCTTTAAAGAACACTCAACCCATTACCAGTCAACTGGTTTAGACTGTTTAAAATTGAAGAGATTGCAGACATAAATGCAAATATACTTACATTGTAAAGTAAGAGTCATCATGGTATAAAACCAAGAGATAAGGAAAAGTTGCTAATAACAAGCAATTTCTGCTTTTTCATTTTCCCATAATGTAGACCAATTGTTAGCTAATATTGGCTGAAAGGACCTGATTATTATCATTGGGTAGTTATGTATGTCTATTCATCGTTACTTTAATCCTTTATTCCGGTTTTGGCAAGAGCTATAAGTGCAGTCTGATCTTAGTCTACACATGTTTATCTTTTTCTGGCCAGAGTTGTTTATGAAATTTAATTTCATAAGAAATATTGATGATTGAACAACAGGTACTACCAGTGCTTTCATCCCTTTAATTTTAATGCAATTCCAAAATGGATTTATTCAGCATGACAAGGGTTAAGAATCCATTCCTCTGAAACTTTCGACCAAATTTCACACAGGAGTGATCATCCAGTAATCCCTTTTTAGATTCCTATAAGGAAATTTTGATCTGATGAAAAACATCCCTTTTATGGCCAAATCTTCTTTCCATATCATGATATTTAATGAAAACTAAAATTTGAAAATATTCCAAGAAACTATTTCTAACCTCTGTCACCAAGAGCTCCCAATATCCCTGTTTTGACATGAGATAAAGGCAAAGATCAGCTTGCACATTTGTACAATCTGATCTTAGTCTACACCATTTGTTTGCCCCATTTACTGCTATTCTGTATAAGAATTAATTTCAAAAAGACATATAGACCCACAATCAAGCTAATACATTCATTCAGTGATTTGATTTTAACCCATTACCATACAGTGAACACCCCTCAGCAAAAATAATTTGAAAAACATTGTGAAAATGAAGAAAATGCTTGCAACAAGCAATTTCTTCATTTTCTACAATGTTTTCTTCCCAAAAAGTTGAAAAAACTAAAATTTCATCTGCATCTGCTTGTCATCTGCACCCCCTTTCAATTTGGACTTGTCTTAAATTTTGCTGTCTGGTAATGGGGTTGATGCAGTTTTGAGATGATATTTATTCAGCATGACAAGGGTTAAATTTCACAGGAATAACTTGAACGTGGCTCTTCATTGAATTTCGTGTTTTGAAAGTATTTCAACAACTTATTATTTGGAATTGAGGCCAATCAAAGACCGGACATAAATTCTGTTACGAGATCAACCAATTTGTCCTACTGAGTGGCATCTATTTCTCTGTCTGGAGCAAATTTGATACCTCAGTCGTGTGCAAAATGCATTTGAGTTTGTTGCATTTTTACTGCGCTCTGAAAATTATCCTTTGCCTATCCTTGATTTAAAACCCCACCTACGAAGGAGAGAGGGGGGGGGGGTTGGTTTTACAATGTGTGTCAGTCTGTTTGTCCATGCACTTTTTGATTTACATGCTCTGACTCAAAACCAATTGATGTCCTAAAACCTTTCAACTTGATAAAATTGTTGCTAATGACCCAAGGAATCACCCTATTGTTTTGGGGTCACAAGGGTCAATGTCACAATATAACTTTGATTGAAAATTGTTTCCATGCTCTAACTGACAAGCCATATGACCAAGGACCTTGAAACTTTATATGCAAATTTGTTTTCTATAGCTCAAAAAGGTGCTGTATTGTTTTTGAGTTACCTAGAACAAGTTCACAGTTGAACTTTTTGGCTAATATTAAGTCAAATGTGCTCCTTTAGTGACAAAACACTGGTGAGGGTATTTGCAACAGTTGTTTAGGTTTAAACCTAAGAGTTTAATCATGCTGTATGAAAAAGTTCATATGATTCATACAGATTTTAGGTTCATACTTCAATGAAAACATTTCTTACAAGTCAGTGCCACCAAGCAAATGTTTTACTAGTTTTGAGTACAATTTTATGGATCTAACTTGTGTGCGAGCATACATAATAGGTGCATACTCTGAATTTTGTTCATGGATATAATGAGAAGAAAATTTCAATCAATCAAAATACTTGAATCTTGATAGATGAAACTAATATTAACCCTTATGTCATGCTGTATAAATTACCTTACTGAATTGCTGTAATATCAAAGGGCTGAAAGCACTGATAGAACTTGTTCAAAAATAAATATTTATTTTATAAATCAATTTAGGAATCATCTTTGCCAGGAAAAGTATAAGCAGGAGGTGTAGACCAATATCAGACTGCACTAATGTGCAGGCTGATCTTGTCTACATCTCCTGCCAAAACCGGAATATTCTGGGTTCAGCATTTCAAGGGTTAAATTGTCAAGGAATAGTAAAATGGTTATCATCAACATATATGGGATACCAAATTCTACAAAAACACAAAGATTCCATTATCATTTACAAATTCTACCTAAATGGAAAGATTTGAATCTTGTCAAACTTTTCCGATACATTTAACACTCAGGAGATGTCACTATCATCTGTCTTGAAATATTAATATGAAATGAAAAATATAAATTCTGATCTCTTGATTTTTTTTTTAGGTCACCTGACCGAATGGTCATGGTGACCTATTGCAATCATCGTTTGTCCGTCGTCGTCCGTCGTCCGTTAACTTTTTAACATTTTCATCTTCTTCTCAAGAACTACTGGGGGATTTCAACCAAATTTGGTAGAAAGCATCGTTGGGGGATGCCAATTCAAGTTTGTGAAAATAGGGGTTCTGGGGGTCAAAGGGGCCCCTGTCGGGGGCAAAAGTGGTAATTTTTGGTACTTCTTTAAAAATCTTCTTCTAATAAACTGTTAATGCCAGAGCTTAAATATTCTGTGTGCATGACAACTAGGACAGGTATATTATAAATTGTGAAATTCATGTCCCTGGGGTCATGTATGGGGCCACACCCAGAGGTCAAAGTTTATCATGTTAAAAAATTCACATTTTCATCTTCTTCTGATGAAGTACAAAGCCAATTTCAAACAAACTTGGTGAAAAGCATCATTGGGTACTGATTATACAGATTTGTGAAAATTAAAAGGCTGGAGGTCAGGGGGCCTAAAATGGGGACCAAAAGGGGGTCATTTTTGGTAACTTTTAAACATTTTCATCTTCTTCTCAAGAACTACTGAGGGGATTTCAACCAAACTTGGTCGGAAGCATCATTGGGGGATGCCAATTCCAGTTTTTGAAAAGAGGTTTGGGGGGCCTGGGGTAAAAGGGGCCCCAGTCGGGGGCAGAAAGGGGTAAATTTTTGTACTTCTTAAAAAATCTTTTTCTAATAAACCCTAAATAACTTGTCTTGATGCTCTTTTACTCAGGTGACCGTTAAGGCCCACTGGGCCTCTTGTTTCATTTAAACTAGACATAATTCTCTCAGTCCTTTTGTTCCTAACTGTTTCTTATTTTATCCTTACACGCACTTTGACTCTTTCTTAAATGTTGACCAGTGTAAAATACTGTCAAGTTTTGGGTTATAATAAGTTTCAAAAATACTTTTTTTATGACAATACATGAAGGCTGGTTACTAGAAAAGCAGCAAGGTTTTCCTGAGTACTACAAGTTATAAAACCTAATCAAGAGAACATGTATTTTCACTTGAAGGAGCTGTTAGTTACATGATCAATAAATTGCCTTAATTAAATCAAGGAAAATGAAGGCCTGCAAAAAACAAAATCAATTAGTCCTTTCATGGCCAATGACAGGTGCTTTCCTTTTCTACTAATGTTAGTGGTACTCCTTGTGTGCAGTATGTGTCATTTGATCATTCTATGCTCTGACATTGATGAGATGAGGGTATAATCATAAGATTGATTAATAATTTTTAAAGGGGGTGGGGGCTGGGGCGGGGAATATTTGATAAAAAGAAATAATAACATAACCATGTAGCTTCTTAAGATAGTGCTCAAATTTGACCTTAAATATAACCTTGCATCAAGAAGCATCTATTGATTTCAAGGTCATCTGACAAAGTCAAGGTCATCTGGTAAGGTTAAACTTCTTAATTTAGGGACTTGTGCTTATCAATTGAATTTAGTGTATTTTCACTCAATAGCTTTAAGTTGTGAAACCGAATACATGGTGTTTCATTTCCAGCTGTCAACCCATTCCCACATAATCCTACTCTTTTATGCCCCTTAATCCTTGTCATGCTGAATTAAAATCTGATACAGAATTGGTTAAAATCAAAGGACTTACAGCACTGTAAGGTCTTAATAAGAGTCAATATTCCTTTCGAAAATAAATCATTTAAACAACTCTGGCTGAAAGGGGACAAGCAAGAGGTGTAGAACAAGATCGGACTACACTTATGTGCAGGCTGATCTTTGTCTATACCTCCTACCAAAATAGGAGTATTCCAGGTTCAGCGTGACTAGGGTTAAGAAAAATTCTTTTGGGAAAAATGTAGATAATGAAGAAATTACTTGTAACAAGCAATTTCTCCATTGTCCATAATGTTTTCTATGCTAAATGAAGATATTTTGGATATCATAAACTTGAATATCTAAAAATTTGCTGTATTGGTTTAATTGTTGCACGATACTTGGGATTTTATTGCCTTCACCTTATTGAGATGCAGATATTTTATTTTCATCACCTTGTTTTATTCATGCAACAGAAATGTTATTAAAAATTCCAGTATTCTGCAGATGTTAAAAATGCTCAACCTCAGATTTTGAAAGAAATATTTTGTTCTTAAATTCTTTAATTTTGAGATTGTTTCACAGACCTAAATTCAGAAGAATGACTCAGATCCTAGGAGAAAAACTAAAAGTATTTTGGGGATTTTCTTCAAAAGAGCTAAAAGTTATAGGAAATTGATGCCTAATTTTTTTTACCCAATTAAATATTTGGATGCAATTAAAGACATTTTTACTTTACAAAATGCATTCTTCTAGTGAAAAGAAATTACAAGCATTGTTGAAAAGAAAGCATGTTTTGTAAAATTTAAAGAAAATCTTGTGAGATTTGGCAACTTTGAGAGACTGCCATGTATTTAATCAAGGTTATACATGTTGGACTCTTCTATACTTCCCAGCCAAGCCAAGTCAGCTCTTTCAGTAGCATGCTGTGCTCTCAATCCAAGATTTGTGAGTTCAACAGCTCAGCTAATATGCTTTCCTTTATTTCCTATTTAGTCTCAGTCATAGCGCAGTCGGTAGCGCACCAGACTCCAAATCTTCAAGAATGGATTGTCAAGGGTTTGATCCCCAGTGGCAGCAAATATTCTTTCCAACATCTGTCTCTCAGCAGCGGATGGATAATTGTAAACCTAAGTTGGATAGCAACTGGAGGCTAGGAAAGCATGTAGTGGCAGAACCAGTGTGAGAAATACCAGGAATCCATTGTTAGGTGCTCCAGCCACCTCAATAAAACTTGAATACTGATAAAAGTGGGGTTAAACCCCATTCAATCAATCAAACAATCATTTCCTATATTTTACAAAAGTCATTGTGACGCGCATTAATTGGTCTCTCGCCACTGAGTGAAAGGTAATTGGTGGGCCTAAACGGGATGAAAAGCTGGCGGCTCAGTTCCAACGTAGTAGTTTCACTTGTTTGAGAAATGACAAAAAGCCATCATTAGTTCACTGGGCCTTTATGAAACTGAACCACTATTAACCCTTTCCTGTTTTGCAAAATTTTAGATCCGTCCAAATTCAAAGGTTCTGCTGACAAAAATTGTAATTGGGTCTGTAGGGTAGAAAATATTGTACAAAAAGAAGAAATTGCTTGTATCGAACAATTTCTTCTTTTTCTACAATGTTTTCTCAATTGAAAATCACAGGGACGTAAAAAACAGGGATAGAATAGGATAGGGTTAAAATGGTGCAAAACCCCATACAATGTCAACAATCAGTTGCTATACTTCAACCATAATCATCAAGCTTCTGAACAGACTAGGCCTGAGTGCTGATGTTAACCTAGTGTTAACCTGATGTTAACCCTTGTCATGTATCTATCTATCTATCTATCTATCTCTATCTATCTATCTATCTATCTATCTATCTATCTATCTATCTATCTATCTATCTATCTATCTATCTATCTATCTATCTATCTATCTATCTATCTATCTATCTATCTATCTATCTATCCAACTCCCCTTTTGGGTATTACTGGCATGTTGATGTTAACCTGGTATCAACCTGATGTTAACCCCTTGTCATGTTTGTTGATGTTAACCTGGTGTTAACCTGATGTTAACACTTGACATGCTGATGTTAACCTGATGTTAACCCTTGTCATGCTGAATAAAATTCTCTGCAAAATTACAACAAAATCAAAGGGCTGGAAGCACAGGAAGCGCTTAATGTTAGTTAATATTTAAACAAAAATCCTTTAAACAACTCTGGCTTAAAATGGACAAGCAGGTGATGTGGACAAAGATCAGACTGCATGAACATGCAGGCTGATCTTTGTCTATACCTCCTGCCGAAAGAGGAAATTTTTTGGGTTAAGCATGACAAGGGGTAACCTTCAGATTGACTTACCACATTTATAATACACAAAAATACAGATAGCAGTAATGGGGGTAAGAAAAATGTCCTTGACATTGAATCAGGGACCCTCTGATCCCCAAATTTTTCTATTCCACAATAAAATATCTGGTTTCCAACACAAGAATGGCGTTACTCACTCAAAATTGAAGTTAACAATATCCTTTCACTATCCCTGTAACAACTAACCATCTTCTGGGGGCGTCGCTGACATATAGGCATGTGCTAGGGTAGCAAAGAAAAATCAACGGAAATACACACAGACTGCAGACAACAATTCAAAGTGATTTTGACTTGAAAGAAAAGAGCCATATTTGTTAGAAAACACTGTGGAAAAAGCAAAAAATGCTTGTCACAAGTAGTTTCTCTTTTTCTCACAATTGTTTATATTACTGTAATTCTTTAATGATTGTGTGGTAGTAGGTTAAACTATAAATTGAACTGACATTGTCTTTGAAAAGTTCTTGAGCTAATGGCTTTTTGAACCGTTCAGGAACAAATTACAACGACCTTGGACAAAATCAATTCCTAAGCTTGATTGACACAAGATGCTCACATCTAGTCCTAATAATAAATGACAAAATGATTTATTTGATGTTCTGTGTATATTTAGAGAGAGTGAGAGATTTTCAAGTTTGGATATAGAGCTCAGGACACTAAGGAATTCTTTACTAGATTGCAATATTTTAGACCCAATTTGACAAAAATTGTAGATGACAACTTAAACCCATTCCCACACAATGATGCTTGTGGAATCCATTAATGATAAACAATTGGGAATACATTGTGTAAAAAGAAGAAATTGCTTGTAACAACCAAATTCGTCATTTTACACTTTTTTTTTAACCAGAAAATTGGAAAAATGTAAAATTTTGTAAACTTGAAATTGTTGTCTGCAACTCCTATCAATTTAGACCAGTCTAAAATTTTCTTGTGTGGTAATGGATTAAGCTGATGAAATTTTTTCAAAAATCTTTGTTCTTGTGTGTAGAAAACATAATTGGAAATAAAGAAATTGCTTATATTATGAAATTCAGGATTGTGTTAGGATGGCTTAACCCATTATCAGATCGCAAAATTTTAGAATGGTCCAAATTTAAAAGAGTGGTTGCAGATGACAATTTCAAGTTTATAAAATTTAAGAAACCTCATAAACTACACCTTAACCCATTACCAAACAACATAATATTAGACTGGACCAAATTGAAAGATGTTGCAGCGACAATTTCAACTTAATAAAATTTTAAAAATCTTTGTCTTTGTTGATTGGAAATATTGTAACAAGCAATTTCTTCATTATCTACAATGTTTTCTACCCCATTAGACAAAGATTTTCAAGATTTTATCAACTTTAAATTGTCCTATGCAACTTCTTTGAATTTGGACTGGTCTTATTTATCATGTGGGTTATGCGCATCAAATTGCAAAATTGAGTGATAAGGAGATGACCACTTCACACTTTGTCCTGACTGTTTAAAACCATTAGATATTAATTGAAAAATAAATCAAAGTACTGAGAGTAATGTAAGCTAGCAAAGCATGGGTTTGTTAAGTAATCCTCTTTGTCAAAGGTTATAATGATAAATAAACAAGGTTTATGTAACCCAGGAGTTAACCCATTACAACATGACAAAATCTTAGACTGATCAAATTGAAAGAAGTTGCAGATGACAATTTCAAGTTGGTGGAATTTGGTAGAAAACATGGTGGACATTGAAGAAATTTCTTTATACAAGCAATTTCTTCATTGTCCATAATGTTTTCCAAAGCTTTTTTCTTGAGATGCTTAACCCATTCCCACACAGCAAAATTTAAGACTGGTCCAAATTGAAAGTAGCTGCAGACGACAATTTAAAGATTATGAAATTTTGGATTTTTTAGCTCACCTGAGCACAAAGTGCGAGGTGAGCTATTGTGATCGGTCGTTGTCCGTCGTCCGTCCGTCCGTCTGTCCGTCTGTCCGTCTGTCCGTCTGTCCGTCCGTCCACAATTTCTTTAAAAATCTTCTCCTCCTAAACCAGTAGGCCAATCATGCTGAAACTTTGCAGGGATGTTCCTTGAGTGAAGTTCTACAAAAGTTGTTAAAAGAATTTAATTCCGTCAAAAACTTTGGTTGCCGCGGCATGTGAAAATGGGAATCTTTAGTAAATCAGTAAAAATCTTTAAAAATCTTCTCCTCCTAAACCAGTAGGCCAATCAAGCTGAAACTTTGCAGAGATGTTCCTTGAGTGAAGTTCTACAAAAGTTGTTAAAAGAATTAAATTCTGTCAAAAACTTTGGTTGCCGCGGCATGTGAAAATGGGAATCTTGAATAAATCTGTAAAAATCTTTAAAAATCTTCTCCTCCTAAACCAGTTGGCCAATCAAGCTGAAACTCTGCAGGGATGTTCCTTGGGTGAAGTTCTACAAAAGTTGTTAAAAGAATTTAATTCTGTCAAAAACTCTGGTTGCCGCGGCATGTGAAAATGGGAATCTTTAGTAAATCAGTAAAAATCTTTAAAAATTTTCTCCTCCTAAACCAGTAGGCCAATCAAGCTGAACTCTTGCAGAGATGTTCCTTGGGTGAAGTTCTACAAAAGTTGTTAAAAGAATTTAATTCCGTCAAAAACTTTGGTTGCCGCGGCATGTGAAAATGGGAATCTTAAGTAATTCTGTAAAAATCAACATAAAATTTTCTCCTCCTAAACAAGTAGGCCAATCAAGCTGAAACTTAGCAGGGATGTTCCTCGGGTGAAGTTCTACAAAAGTTGTTAAAAGAATTTAATTCCGTTAAAAACTTTGGTTGCCGCGGCATGTGAAAATGGGAATCTTTAGTAAATCTGTAAAAATCAACATAAAATTTTCTCCTCCTCAACCATTGGGCCAATCAATCTAAAACTTTGCAGGGATGATTTTTAGGTGAAGCTCTTCAAAAGTTGTTAAAAGAATTTAATTCCGTGAACTCTTGTAACTGCGGCATATGAAAATGGAAATTTTAGAAAATCTTTGTTGTCTTTTTTTTTTAACAGACTACAAGGCCAAAGGCATTTATATTTTATATAGAGCTCAATCATATTGTTCTCAACCAAGTTTTTTATAAATATTTAAACATGGCCCTTCCCAAGGCATCCAAGGATATGAAAAACGCCCAATAAGAGCATGTTCAAATATTTTCCACTCCTCATGTATAAGTTGTAATGCATTCATATTTTGATTTATAGTACATCCAGATTGTTCTATACCAAGGTTGCTAAAATTACACCCATTGAAGTTGCAGACAGTAATAAGAGTTTGATTGAAATCTAAATACAAAGAATTTCAGGTAGAAAACACTGTGAGAAATGGATAAATTGCTTGTCACTCCCTTTCTCACTATGTATTTTTCAAACCTGTTTTCCCTGAAGGTGACAAATTCTGGGATAGTTTGGTAATGGATTAAACTATAAAGCCAAAGGCATTCATCATATTGTAAAGCATTACTGGATTGTTTTGTACAAAGCCCAAAATCTTATATATCTTTTATTAATTTTGCTCAAGTTGTGTCTTTTTTATACTAAAAAGTACTGTAATTTGCAGATGCCTCAGGTGAGCGATTTAGGACCATCATGGTCCTCTTGTTTATTTTTGGGATAGAAAACACTGTGGATAATGAATAAACTGCTTGTAACAAGCAATTTCTTCATTTTCCACAATGTTTTCTATTGCCTATTTTTCTTCGGTGCTTTTAAAAGCGTCACTGTGTGGGAATGGGTTAAAAAGCTTAATTGAGTGGGAAAAGGTTAGATAGCATGCTTTTGAAACAGTCCACCAAATTTTGAATAGAGTTTGTAATATTCTTCAAATATACCAAAACTACTTTTTATGGGGAGGCATTTAATTGATTTAGTGGTTATGCCTCAGTGGCAGTTTGCACTCATTGAACTTTGAGAAGACCTCAAAATTTTGTATGTTAACTTAAGCTATCAAAGCTAACGCTTTACTAGCTAAAAACATTTTGTGTGGAAAAGCTTTTGTCATCTGCATTTTAATTGGCTGAAACAAGTAAACTATTGAGTTAACCCAAAATGCCAAAATTTTAGACTGGTTAAAATTCAAAGAACTTGCAGACAGCAGTAACTGTTGTCAGTGGATGAAATATTAAATTTTGTTGTCTTTTTTGGGTAGAAAACATTGTGGGAAATGAAAAAGTTTCTTATTGAAAGCATTTTCTTCATTTTCCACAACATTTTCCAATTTAGAGTCTGCTGAGAAAAACGTGAGGGGATTATAAAGAATAATTTTGGATTTTGTGAGAATGGGTTAATTGCATGATAATAATTTTTCATTTTTGATAGTTGAGCATGGATGAATATTTGTTGAATACTTAAAACGTTTGGATCCTTGAATAATATTCAGAGAAAGAAAATGTTGAGGAAAAAACAAAATTGAGACATAGTGCAAGTATTTTCATCAATGAATAGAATGCCAACTTATTTTAGTTTCACAGACCTATTTTATCCTCAGTTTATATCTGGAGCATTTATTGTTGGAAAAAGGAGTACCTAATCAATACACTATTCATGTACTACGTGCATCGTTGGCCAATAATTGAAGTTCCCGCTGCCCGATGCCATTGATGGAGGAATTGTGGGACCTAGATAATGTCAAGGAACTGTCAGGGGAGCATCAGTAGAGTAGAGAACGGTGACAATTCAAATACTCATATTTTTCTTGTGAGGGACCAAAAATGTAAATGTAGAGATTTGTTGTCTTCTTGAGGAATTAGATTGTTTTGGGTTTTTTTTGTGGGGGAGATTCTTGGTGTATTCTTGGAAATGAGTCATTTTGTCTCAATGGATGAAGATTTTGAAAATATTATACATATGGATAGATGACAGAAGCTTATTTGGTAAGTTTCTTATCTTGAAAAAGATTGTCAATTGGTCAAATCTTGATGAGAGGTACCATAATTGCTTATTAATAAAACAAAGACTGATCCTGTTACATTAAATAAGTCAACAAAATTTTAGATTTGTCAGAATTCAAAGAACACTTCAACAGTCCAAAGTAGGTTCAATTTGTAAAATAGTTACCACTTTGGTCATAGTGCATTGTGGGAATGGAGATATTGCTCTTTGCAATGAACTTTTCCTGTTCTCTTAGTGAGGTATTCATTGCTAATTTTCTTGAGCACTAGTAATATAGGATTTAATCGTAGATGTCTGCACAAAAAATGATCCTGTAGTTCTACTTGAACACTTAACCCATCACTGGCCTGCCCACTTACTCCGAAAGGAAGTCCCCCTTCGATTTTTAACAGCGTTATTTTGCAAAATTAATGGCCAGTAGCATGTAACAAAAAGTAGAATGGTAAGTTGGCAATTTAAATGTTGTAACCACTGCTTGAAAGACTTTCGGTAAACAATGTAAAAAATGAAGAAATGTGTTTTAATAAGCAATTATTTGATTTTCGACCTTGTTTTCTACATGTAAAGAGATATTCAAAATTCTACATGAAACACAGTTGTCTGCAATCTCTTAAAAATAGACCAGTTGAAACAAAAGTTTAACCCTTTCCTGTTAAATCCCTGGTTTAAATTACTGTGATTTTATAATTGATAAAACCTTGTAGAAAAATAAGAAATTGCTTATAACAAGCAATTTCTTTTTCCATAATAGTTTTACCCTACTGAATGGTTACTGAAAACAGGAAAAGCTTAATAAAACAACAATATTTTGAGCAATATTAAACACAGTCAGGGAGATCTAGTTAATACCTAATTTTCTTCATTATTCTATCAAAGGGATATTTCTAATTGAATTTCCTCTAATTCGTTGATAATTTCCTCTAAACAATAATTTTAATGATAGTTTAGTGGGAGTTATCCTCATGTTGGAGAAAAATCTTTGTAAATACCAAAGAGGTGCTTTTATATGGAAAAATCTGGTTGTTCCTGAAAATGGTTACCTCTTTATTGACAGATCATATGTTCATAATGTTCACTAGTGGTCACTGTCTCCCAAGCTTGTGAATGTTTGAGATTTTAAAATTCATCTATTATACCTACATGAGCCAACTTTTTTACGCCCTCCTTCCCCACATACAAGCTTTGAAAAACATTGTTGAAAATTAAGAAATTGCTTGTAACAAGTATAGATTAAAAGAGGTTTAACCCCACTTTTAACATTATTTCAGTCACATTGCAGCAATTGAAGCTCCTTACAATGGGTTCCTGGTATTTCTTTTACCAGTACTAGCACTACATCCTTACGAAACCTCCAGCTGGTCATCCCACTTAGGTTTACGATTATCCACCCATTGGTAGGAGACAAATGTTGGAAAGGAGATTTCCCAAGGCAAGGGATCCAATATCCAATACCAGGATGCCTCGTTGTTTCTTGATTCTATAGGTCATTAAAGGACCAAATTTCATAAACATGTTTCCAATGACCCAAGGATGTACCCTATTGTTATACCCCCCCAAAACTATGTTTGGGGGGTATGTAGGAGTCGGCTTGTCAGTCAGTCAGTCGGTCCATCTATCTGTAGCTTTTTGTGTTCGCTCAATTTCTTGGCAACTATTAGACGGATTTTATTCAAACTCCACTGATATAATCAGTATCAAGCAGAGATGTGCATATTCTATTTTGGTTACAGTCCTTTGATTTTTGATGGAGTTATTTCCCTTTGGTGAAAAATCCTGTCTGCTCAAATTCTCAGCATCCATTCTACGGATTTGATTAAAATATCACAGAAAGACTCTGTATAAGTCAGACATTTGCATATCCTATTTTGGTTATGGTCCATTTATTTTTTACTGATTTATGGCCCTTTAATTAAAAAGACCATTTTTTGTTACGGCCCTTTGGGGGATAGCACTTGTATATGGACAAGTGCTGTTGGGGGGTATTAGTCCGCTGTGCGACAATGTCTAGTTTTGTGTCACATAGGTCAAAGATAAAGGTCACAAGGAATCTTAGTTGTAATCACCCACCTACAAAGTAGGAGGGGGGTATATTGGTTTTACCATGTCTGTCTGTCTATTCGTCCATCCAAAGACTTTCGTTTCAGTGTCATACAAATGTTGCCAATGATCCAGGGACCTACCTTTAATTGTTTAGGTAATGTAGGTCAAATGTCAAGGTCACAAATAAACTTTAATCTAAAACAATTTCTGGGCTCAAACTTATAGGGCTCAAACTTATAAGCCATATTACCTAGGACCTTGAAACTATATACACATCTCATTCATGACCTTAGGAAGTACCCTATTGTTTTAGGATAATTTAAGTCAAAAGTCAAATGTGCTAGTTCAGTGACAAAGCGCAGGTGGGAGGGTGTTCAAGTCTGCTTTGTGACAATTCTAGTGCAGGCTGATCGTTGTCTATACCTCCTTCTAAAACAGGAATATTATGGGTTCATGTTCAAAGATTTTACAGGAGGATATATTTTCAAAATCTATGTCCAGAGTTTAACCCATTCCTACTCAATGACACTTTAGATACCCCCTGGCAAAAAAGATTTGGAAAATATTGTGAAAAATGAAGAAATTGCTTTTTACAAGCAATTTCTGCATTTCCCACAATATTTTCAACCCAGAGAGTCTAAGGATTTTACTAGTTCAACTACTTCATATTGACGTCGCAAATTCTTTGAGTTTTGGCCAGTCTAAGATTTTGTTGCATGGTAAAGAGTTAAAGTAAGATAACTCAATGATCACACAATATTTTTATGCATCCCTGCCATGTAAATGTTTTTGACTAATAGATGCACCTCTGTTGGTGGGTGCATGGGTGTGTGCAATTCTTTTCCATAGCATATCATCAACATTAATTGGTGGAATTTCAAACAACATGGCACATTTAATTCACCTTGACCCATTCCCACACATTGACTCTTTTTGACCCAACTAGCAAATTGTTCATTATCCACAATGTTTTCTACACAGAAAGCTCAGAAAGTCTAAAATTTCATCAACCTTAAATTG
Source organism: Fragum fragum (assembly GCA_946902895.1). Taxonomy (NCBI): domain Eukaryota; kingdom Metazoa; phylum Mollusca; class Bivalvia; order Cardiida; family Cardiidae; genus Fragum; species Fragum fragum. The sequence goes on from OX336377.1 coordinate 52,891,738, forward strand.
TTGTCTTCATCACCTTTCAATCTAGAACAGTCTAAAGTTGTGTCATCTTGTAATGGTTTAAAGAGAACTAGTGTTATTGTGTTAAGTTCTGTTGGCTGCTCCCAAATTCAAGGTCACATCTGAAAGTCATGTAACAAGTAATTAAGCCTAAGATAAAAAAGCTTAGGAAAACATTGTTGAAAATGAAGAAATTGATTGTAAAAAGTAAAATAAATCCTAAGTTTCATGAACTAGACTTCGTCTGCAACATCTTTGAATTTGAACCAGACTAAAATTTGTCCGCTGGTAATGGGTAAATAAACATTGTCCATAGTCTCTATGAATGAAACCTTGTATGTTCACAGATCTAGCAACTCAATTGATTTTCTTCTTCGTGATAAGTATGTGTAATTAAACATGTGACAGAGTTTTTCTTGTAAATTACGACTTGTGCTTGATTATTTCTTTTGCTTGATTTTTACCTGGGAAGGTTGACGTACTTATCTGTTATTGTCTTTTCTATCTGTCTGCCCATCTGTCTGTCTATTCTTGTTATAATACAACAACATTTTAGGCAGAGATTTGTATTGCATTTTCTTACAACCGCAAACATTGGCATATTGTCATGATTTCACAATTTAGTGCTGCATCATACAAAAAAAGAGGCTTCATATGAATTTTGTTAATACGAACACTGCTTTATCTATGAGCTGCTTCGAAAAAAAATTCCAAGAATGGCCTTTATCATTTGACCTTAACCCATTACCAGATGACAAAAGTTTATATTGGTCCAAATTCAAAGAAGTAGAAGACAACATTTCAAAGTTGGTCAAATTAGGATATTGGTGTCCAAGAGGGTCTGAAATCACTTTATGTTACAAGCAGTTTCTCCTTTTCTCACAATTTTTTCTAAAGCGTTATTTCTGTGGGGAATATGTGTGATAATGGGTTAGATTGCATATATTGTAGTTTTGGCATGCTGTGTCACAGAAAATGGGGGAGGGGCTTCATGTAAAATTAATTATTCTGGCAATTACTCTTACAATTTAGGGTTCGATCCCCAGTTGTGACAAAAATCCTTGCCAACATTTGTCTCCCACCAATGGGTGGATAATTGTAAAGTTAATTGGAATGAGCAGCTTGAGGCTCAGACAGGATGTAGTGTTAGTACTGGTGTGAGAAATACAAGGAATCCATGGTTAGGTGCTCCAGCCACCGTCATATGGCTGAAATACTGTTAAAAGAGGTTTTAAACCCATTCAAACTTGCAAATCCCCTTACATCTCTGGACAGATTTGGAATTAATATATAGTGGATTTTTGATATTCTGATGTGTAACAGGAACAGTGGACATAATAGAACATTTCTGGTGACTGTGTAACTCTGATTACATTTTCTGTTTTGATTTGGTCAAAATTTCTGTAGAATATTTGTTGGCATTTCACCTTTTATATATGCTGAAGTTGCTAATTTTAACCCATTCCCACACAATCATGCTTTTTGATTGTAGCGAAGCAATTTCTTCATTTTACACAATGTTTTCTACCCAGAAAGTTGAAAAAAATCTAAAATTTCATAAACTTTAGAAAGTCGTCTGCAACTCTTTTCAATTTGGACCAGTCTAAAAATTTGTGGTCTAGATATGAGTTAAGTGTGATACAGGAAATGGTTTTCATTTAGAATTACCAATTAACTTGATTTTTATCACTTTTTTTCAGACTTTAATGAAAAGAAATGAAATTTGTTATTTTACATTTTGTCATCATGTAGCCTTTTGTGTATGCGTTTTCGTCCTACAATATTGTGTCATGCAAAAGGGGGACTTTATGAAAAAATGCTTGTGAATCAACCTTGGTTTTATTTCTTGATGATTTGTAATTGAAAGCTCAACTGCAGCCATGTGGTGTCATTTTAGGTGTCCATCAGTGTTATCCAGTTTTGAAAATCCAGTAGGATGATACTTTGTTAGAAGAGAAGTAGTACCAGTTCGGTTCAATTTATTATTTTTAGCTCACCTGAGCACAAAGTGCGAGGTGAGCTATTGTGATCGGTCGTTGTCCGTCGTCCGTCCGTCTGTCCGTCTGTCCGTCTGTCCGTCCGTCCACAATTTCTTTAAAAATCTTCTCCTCCTAAACCAGAAGGCCAATCAAGCTGAAACTTTGCAGGGATGTTCCTTGGGTGAAGTTCTACAAAAGTTGTTAAAAGAATTTAATTCCGTCAAAAACTCTGGCTGCCGCGGCATGTGAAAATGTGAATCTTTAGTAAATCTGTAAAAATCTTTAAAAATCTTCTCCTCCTAAACCAGTAGGCCAATCAAGCTGAAACTTTGCAGGGATGTTCCTTGGGTGAAGTTCTACAAAAGTTGTTAAAAGAATTTAATTCTGTCAAAAACTCTGGCTGCCGCGGCATGTGAAAATGGGAATCTTTAGTAAATCTGTAAAAATCTTTAAAAATCTTCTCCTCCTAAACCAATAGGCCAATCAAGCTGAAACTTTGCAGGCATGTTCCTTAGGTGAAGTTCTACAAAAGTTGTTAAAAGAATTTAATTCCGTCAAAAACTCTGGCTGCCGCGGCATGAGAAAATTGGAATCTTAAGTAAATCTGTTAAAATCTTTAAAAATCTTCTCCTCCTAAACCAGTAGGCCAATCAAGCTGAAACTTTGCAGGGATGTTCCTTGGTTGAAGCTCTACAAAAGTTGTTAAAAGAATTTAATTCCGTCAAAAACTCTGGTTGCAGCGGCATGTGAAAATTGGAATCTTTAGTAAATCTTTAAAAATCTTTAAAAATCTTCTCCTCCTAAACCAGTAGGCCAATCAAGCTGAAACTTTGCAGGGATGTTCCTTGGTTGAAGCTCTTCAAAAGTTTTGTTAAAAGAATTTAATTCTGTAAAAAACTCTTGTAACCATGGCATATGAAAATGGGAAATTTTAGAAAATCTATCTCGTCTTTTTTCTCGCAGACTACAAGGCCAAAGGCATTTATATTTTATATAGAGCTTAATCATATGGTTCTCTACCAAGTTTTTAAATATTTAATCTCTGGGGTCTAAAATGGCCCCACCCTAGAGGTCCGAAGTATGGAAAAATGCTTATTTAGAGCAATTTCAAAAGACTTCTCCTCTTAAACTATAAGGTCTAGGATATTCATATTTGGTATTGAGCATAACTAGATAGTTTTGTACTAAATCACAAAAAGTTGTCTTTCTTAGGTCAAAAACGGCCCTGCACTAGGGGTCAAAAATTGGGAAAAACGCAAAATTTCAGTATGTTAAAAAAAGTCTTCATTTTAAGGCTGAGGGCATTTATATTTTGTGTGTAGCATAGCCTGGCTGTTATCTATCAGTTTTGATCAAATTATGCCTGTAGGTTAATAAACACCCTTTCCCTGGGTGTCCAAAGTTTGTAAAAAAGCTCCATTAGACCATGTTCTATAGTCTTTTCCTCCCAATCTACAAAGTCTAAGGCATTCATATTTTGTATATAGCATAACCAGATGGTTCTCTACCATGTTAGCTAAAATGTTAGCCCTGGAATAAAACATGGCACTGCCCCAGAGGTGAAATTTTTTTGAAAACGCTCAATTAGAGCAACATCAAAAGTCTTCTCCTTCTGAAATATAAGGTGAAGGGCATACATATTTGGTATGTAGCATGACTAAATAATTTTGTACTATATAACAGGAAAATATGCTCTTAGGATAAAAATGTCTCTGCTCCTGGGTTGAAAATTGCTTAAATTGCATTGAAAGAACTCTTCTTAAATATTGGCTCTAGAGCATTTACATTAAAAACAAAGGATAACATTATTGTTCTCTACCATGTTTATATCCTTTGGACAAACATGGCCCTTCCCAAGGCATCCAAAGATATGAAAAACGCTCAATAAGAGCATGTTCAAATATCTTCCACTCCTCATGTATAAGTTGTAATGCATTCATATTTTGATGCATAGTACATCCAGATTGTTCTCTACCAAGGTTGCTAAAATTACACCCATTGAAGTTGCAGACAGTAAATAGAGTTTGATTGAAATCTAAATACAAAGAATTTCAGGTAGAAAACACTGTGAGAAATGGATAAATTGCTTGTCACTCCCTTTCTCACTATGTATTTTTCAAACCTATTTTCCCTGAGGGTGACAAATTCTAGGGTAGTTTGGTAATGGATTAAACTATAAAGCCAAAGGCATTCATTATTATTGTAAAACATTACTGGATTGTTTTGTACAAAGCCCAAAATCTTATATATCTTTTATAAGTTGTGCCTTTTTTATACTAAAAAGTACTGTAATTTGGAGATGCCTCAGGTGAGCGATTTAGGACCATCATGGTCCTCTTGTTCAAAACATGTCTCCCCGAAACAAGTGTACATTTTGATAATGGCATAATACGAGGATTCTATCTAATAGGTAGAACACGTAAAGACCTCTCTTAAAAACGAAAACACCTGCCAATAATCCTCTCAACCTGTCACCAGATGACAAAATTTTAGACTGGTCCAAATTCAAAGAAGTAACAGACAACATTTATTATTGATGAAATGTTACAAATCTTCGTCTTTTTGAGGAGAAAACATTGTGGAAAATGAAGAATTTTCTTGTAACAAGCAATTTCTTCATTATCCACAAAGTTTTCTAAAGCTTGTTTTCTCGGGGGTTTCTAAAAGCATCATTGAGTGGGAATGGGTTAAGTAGATGCGGTCACGGTTAAAAAAAACCACTGAGTCTTTCAATTATTTGGGGAGTAATTTGTCTTCTACTTTGAGAACTAGGCTTACCAGCTGTTTACCACGGAGAGTGATAAGTTATTTAATTATATATTAAATGATGTTTATTATTTATTGAGTTAGCCTTTTCAACCCATTACCAAACGACAAAATTTTAGACTATAGTTACAGACGACAACTCAAATTGCTTTGAGATTGAAAACTAAGACCAGCTAGGGTAGAAAGCATTGTTAAACAAGCAATTTCTCTTTTTCTCATAATGTTTTCTTTAATGCAATTTTCAAGTTGCATTAAAAAAGTGCGATTGTTTTGTAATGTGTTAAGCATGGGTGCTTCACTGAAGGTCTAAAATTCTTACAGGTAATAATTCCCAATGAATATTACTTATGTAGTATTGTCAGAATTTCTTAAATGATATCTTAATTATTTGTCAAATGTCTTTGGAAAAGGATAATCCCGGAAAATTAAAAGAAAGTATTGATCTTGAAAGCCAGAAAGGCTGTGATCAAGTGAATTTGCTTTAATGTGACTTCCAGTAGTATATCAGTAAAACTATGGTTGGTAGGTGCACCCAACCATATCTTCCTGTCATTTTTCACACCAGTAACATGTACAACTACAACAGTGAATTTAGGTCATGACAAGTGTAGCTGCTCAGCCAACTTTACAGGCAAGTTACTTGTCATATTTCCATCGGTGAAAGACAAATGACTTGTGATCATGCTCAGGACTCTAGAATAGAAACTTCCTATTAAACAAACCAGGCTTGGCTAGAGGTTATGTTCAAAAAAGATTATCAGATTCTGTTTGATAATTTCCATTTTGTACAACAAAATGGGCATATCACTCTACCATGCCAATATGGACGTCCATCACCAGTACTTCCAGTGCTTTGATTACTAAAATGGTGTGAAGTTGACAGAAATGTTAACCCTTGTCATGCTGAACCCGGAATATTCCGGTTTTGGCAGGAGCTGTAGACTTAGATCAGACTGCACTTATGTGCAGGCTGATCTTAGTCTATACCTCCTGCTTGTACTTTTCCTGCCAGAGTTGCTTATGAAGTTAATTTCTAAAAAAATTATTGATTTTTGAACAACAAGTTCTATCAGTGCTTTCAGCCCTTTGATTTGACCGCAATTGAGTAAGGTAATTTATACAGCATGACAAGGGTTAAAAACATTTTAAAGGAATTTGGAAGTAATTATCTTGCATGGTCTCTGTTTGTCAGGGAAATATATCCGTCAACAGTATTAACCCATTCCCACATGATCCTGCCTCTATACGCTTCTCAAGAAAAAAGCTTTGGAAAACAAGGTGGAAAAAGAAGAAATTGCTTGTTACAAGCAATTTCTTCATTATCCACAATGTTTTATACCCCGAAAGTTAAAATAAATCCAAAATTTCACAAGTTTTAGATTGTCGTCTGCAACTGATTTCAATTTTGACCAGTCAAAAATTTTGTTGTGTGCCAGGCATGGATTAAACTGGTCCAGTATGATTTATAAAGCATATCCATTCATTTCCATCATGGCAAAGTTTCATGTTAACTGTGGGTGATTATCAAATCATGGCACATCCTAGCTGGTAATGAATTGATTTTCTAGTGGAAAACAGCCAGTTCTGGGGAAATAGAAATCCATTAAATCTGAAAAAAGTGTCAAGCATAGCTACGTATAATGACATTTTGCCCGTTATTTCAACCTATCTGCCCATTATATAGCCCGATCCGGATCAATATGTCTCCAGATTTATCAAGTTGTATTTACATGCTGATAATATTGATAGATTTGATAATAACCTATTAAGACTGCAAAATTTTAAGTGAGTCTAATTTTACATGTTATAGCTATGTAGACAGAGTGTGTAATTTTAATTTCAATCTAATCATATATTTTTTCAAACATGCACATAGCCTAATCCCATGCTATCCCGCATTTTTTCCTGCTGATTTATAATACAAAGTTAACATGTGAGGAAAGGGTTTGTAAAGGAATTGTTTGTAAAATGCAATTTCTCCATTTTCTGCAATATTTTTCAAAGGTTTTATACTGAGGGGTGTTTAACCTTTGTCATGCTGAATAAATCCATTTTTGAATGGCATTAAAACCAAAGGTCCTAAAGCACTGGTAGTGCTTGTTGTTCAATCATCAATATTTCTTATAAAATTTCATTTCATAAACGATTCTAGCATGAAAAAGACAAATGGGAGATCTAGACTACGATAAGACTGCACTTATGTGCAGGCTGATCTTTGTCTATACCTCCTGCCAATACCGAAATTTTCCGGGTTAAGCATGACAAGGGTTAAAAGCATAATCGTGTGTGAATGGATTAATATGTTTAGTTATGTTATGTGACCTCTTTCAATTTTGACAAGGGGATAAAATTGTCTCATATGGATTGATCATTTATGTTCTGTATCATTTCAGTTATGCCCAGAATCCTTGGACATCTCCCTTGAAATCTTAAAATCAGTGACATATGGGGCCCACAGGGTGTATGGATATGATGATCTCACCCCCACCGGTAACCTCATTCCCGTGGTTGTCCAATCAGCAGCCAGCATCATCTCAGCTACTAGAGATATTGGACAGGCTGCTGATGAAGCACTGGAAACAGTTTTGAAGGACATAGTTACAGATTCTATAGACACCATTGAAAGTCTTGTAATGGTGGGTATAAAGCTGTTCATCAAAAATGCCCTACTCCCGTGCATCACATTTGGGAGCAAAGTAGACTGCAATTCATGGTGTCACGGGTCTGACCCAGACATTTTCTTTAACTCATTACCATACAATCCTTCAATTTTGATGCCATTGAAAAATCAAGTTAGAGAAAACTTTTTTGGAAAAAGGAAAAATTGCTTAAAAGAAGCAATTCTTTGTTTTCTAACAATGTTTTCTTCCTTATTTAGCACTTATTTACCAGTTTTCAGACAATTATAACATCCTCTGCAATTATTTTGAATTTGGAACACTATAGAATTTTGTTTTCCAGTAATTAGATCCTGACTTAGATGGGATGTAGTGGTAGTACTGGTGATCCAATTGATGGTTAGGTGCTCCAACTGCCAAGAAACAGCTACAGTAAATTTTGAGTATAGTGTTAATCCGCCATCAGGTTATAAATTTACCAACAAAATTTGGAATTTCAAGTTCAAATTAATTTGCTAGGTTGCTGCCTAACTTTGTCCAATTGTTTAACATCGAAAAGGCTTAACCCATTACCTGGTGATAAAATTTGAGACTACTGCAAAATAAACAAGTTGCACATGACAATAAAATTTTACATATCCTGGTAGACAAGATTTTGAAAATTTCTTAAATTATAATTGTCATCTGCAAAGTCATTGATTTTGGACTAGTCTAAAATTTTATCATCTGGAGTAATGGGGTAAATATTTTCTACAGCTACATCTAAGTCATTGTCTTCAGATGAACCTACTTTGTACTTTTGTTTTTACTTTGACTTGTGCTGCAGGTTAGCCAGTTAGTACTTTCTAATGCTCTTAACCAATTACCAGACAACAAATTTTAGACTGGTCCAAATTGACAGGTGACAATTCAAAGATTATGAAATGTTGGATTTTTAACTTGCTGAGCTATTGTGATCGATAATTGTCCAGGGTCCGTCTGTCCGTCGTACCATCTGTTTATCTGTAAACAGCCCTCGTCATAGCGCAGTAGGTAGAGTATCAGACTCCTAATCTTCACTCATGGGGTGTCATGGGTTCGATCCCCATATATTCTTTACGACCAATGGGTGGATAGTTGTGAACCTAAGTAGGATAGCAGCTGGAGGCTAGGAAAATATGTAGTGGTAGTACTGGTGTGAGAAATACCAGGAATCCATTGTTAGGTGCTCCAGCTGTCGCAATATGACTGAAATACTGTTAAAAGCGGTGTTAAACTCCATTCAATCAATCAATCGTCTGTGAACAATTATTTAAAAATCTTCTCCTCCTAAACCATAAGGCCTAGAGGTTTGATATTTGGTATGTATCATCAGCCATTGACCCTCTACCAAAATACTTCAAAGAATAACTGTATTCTTAAAATTAACCCTTTTCTGTGCGATCCCTGATTTTAGATAGGAAATCTTCAAAAATCTTCTCCTCCTATTCACTAGGCCAAGAGCTTTGATATTTGGTACATATCATCACCTATTCACCCTCTACAAAAAAAACTTCAAAGATTTACCGTACTCTTAAAATTGGCCCTTTTCTGTGCGATCCCTGATTTTACAAAGGAATATGGAAGGAAATCTTTGAAAATCTTCTCCCAAAAAATAAGGCAAAATTTATTATGCCCCAACCACTTAATAAGGGGGGGGATGTAGACTTGCCTCTGTCCGTACTTCCGTCCTTCCTTCCGTCCATCCCGAAATTGTCCGGGGCATATCTCTGAAAGTATAATAGCTATCAACTTGAAACTTCATAGGTGGATAAACCTCATTGAGGAGAAGTGCAGTGCTCAAAAACCACAACTTTTGCTTGCATAATTTTGGAGTTATTGCCCTTTGTTATTTTAAAGCCTTACATTGTGTCTTGGGATTATCTCTGAAAGTATAACAGCTATCAACTTGAAACTTCATAGATGGATAAACCTCATTGAGGTGAAGTGCAGTGCACAAGAACCACAACTCTTGATTGCATAATTTTGGAGTTATAGCCCTTTGATATTTTAAAAACTTACATTTTGTCCAAGGCATATCTCTGAAAGTATAATAGCTATCAACTTGAAACTTCATAGGTGGATAGACCTCATTGAGGAGAAGCGCACTGCACAAGAACCACAACTCTTGCTTGCCTTATTTTGGAGTTATTTTCCTTTGTTATTTTAAAGACTTACATTTTGTCCGGAGCATATCTCTGAAAGTATAATAGCTATCAACATGAAACTTCATAGATGGTTAAACCTTATTGAGGAGAAGCTCAATGCACAAGAACCACAACTCTTGCTTGCCTTATTTTGGTGTTATTGCCGTTTCTTATTTTGAAGACTTACATTTTGTCCAGAGCATATCTCTGAAAGTATAATAGCTATCAACATGAAACTACATAGATGGATAGACTTGATTGAGGAGAAGTGCAGTGCACAAGAACCACAACTCTTGCTTGCATAATTTTGGAGTTATTGCCCTTTGTCATTTTTAAGATTACATTTTGTCAGGGGCATATCTCTAAAAGTATAATAGCTATCAACATGAAACTTCATAGATGGATAGACCTGATTGAGGAGAAGTGCAGTGCACAAGAACCACAACTCTTGCTTGCATAATTTTGGAGTTATTGCCCTTTGTCATTTTTAAGATTACATTTTGTCCGGGGCATATCTCTGAAAGTATAATAGCTATTAACTTGAAACTTCATAGATAGATAGACCTGATTGAGAAGAAGTGCAGTGCACAAGAACCACAACTTTTGCTTCCATAATTTTGGAGTTATTGCCCTTTGTTATTTTAAAGACTTACATTTTGTCCAGGGCATATCTCTGAAAGTATAATAGCTATCAACATGAATTTTCACAGGTAGATAGACCTCATTAAGGAGAAGTGCAGTGCTTAATAACCACAACTCTTGCTTGCATAATTTTGGAGTTATTGCCCTTTGTTATTTTAAAGACTAACATTTTGTCTGGGGCATACCTCTGAAAGTATAATAGCTTTCAACTTGAAACTTCACAGGTGGATAAACCTTATTGAGGTGAAGTGCAGTGCACTAGAACCACAACTCTTGCTTGCATAATTTTGGAGTTATTGCCCTTTATTATTTTAAAGACTTACATTTTGTCTGGGGCATATCTCTGAAAGTATAATAGCTATCAACTTGAATTTCACAGGTAGATAGACCTCATTAAGGAGAAGTGCAGTGCTCAATAACCATAACTCTTGCTTGCATAATTTTGGAGTTATTGCCCTTTGTTATTATCAAAGCTACTGGTGGGGGCATCTGTGTCCTGTGGACAAAGCTCTTGTTTTTTATTTGGTTCATATCATCACTTATTGACCCTCTACCAATATACTTCAAGGAATGACGGTATTCTGAAAATTAGCCCTTTTCTGTGTGATCCCTAATTTTACAAAGGAGTAAAGAAGGAAATCTTTTAAAGTCTTCTAGCTAGAGCTTTGATATTTGGTACATATCATCACCTATCGACCCTCTAACAAAAAATTTAAAAGAACTACTGGTTTCTGAAAATTGGCCCTTTTCTGTGCAATCCCTTATTTTAGATAGGAATAAAGAATGATATCTTTGAAAACCTTCTTCTGCTAAACCATTAGGCCTAGAGCTTTGATATTTGGTATATATTGATGTCCATACTTCAAAGCGTTACCGTTTTCAGGAAATTAGCCCTTTATGGTGGGATCATCAATATACCGAGGATTAAGAGAGAAAATCCTTAAACATCTCCTCCAAAATAATTAGACAGAGGGCTTTGCTATTTTGTATATATCATAAAGCCATGAACCACTTTACTCAGGGGAGCGATCTAGGACCATCATGGTCCTCTCGTTTTACTTTTGTGGAACAAAACATTGTGGATAATGAAGAAATTGCTTGCAACAAGCAATTTCTTCATTTTCCACAATGTTTTCCAAAGCTTTGTTTCCTTGGGAAGGGTTAACCTGTTAGTACAGTTGAATCCTCTTAATTGCATTCCTGATAATAGCAATTTATTGCTTAACCCTGTCCTGTTTTTGGAAATTTTAGACTAGTCCAAATTTAAAGAATTTGCAGATGACAATGAAAACTGGATGCCATTTGGAATGAAACCATCCTATGTGGTAGAAAATATTGTGGAAAAAGGAGAAATTGCTTGTTACAAGCAATTTCTTCTTTTTCCACAATGTTTTCTGGAGTATAAAATCACAGGAAGGTAAAATCCTGTATTTGAACGGGAAAGGGTTAAATGCAACTTATTTCATGCACAGTCATTAGATTCAAAGAACAAATAGCCCCTTTTAATAGCAATTTCTGGATAATTGCTACAAAAGTGATGACAAGATGGTGTTGAAATGAATAGGATTCCACTGTACTGTCTTATGCTGTAAGTTAAGCTGTTAGTATTTTTGTATGTTATTGGTCTTAGGCTATAAGTTAACCCATTCCCACACACAAAATTTTAGACTTGTCCAAATTAAAAGAAGGTGCAGAAGACAATTACAAGTTGATGAAATTTTTAATTTTTCCAATGTTTTGGACAGAAAATATTGTGGATAATGAAGAAATTGCTTGACACAAGCAATTTCTTCATTTTCCACAATGTTTTCCAAAGCTCTTTTCTTCAGGGGCGTGAAAAGTAGGGCTTGTGTGGGAATGGGTTAGCCTAATAGTTCTTTTGTATGTATTGGGTCTTGTTGGTTAGGTTTTTATGACTAGATAATGCCATCTTTAGATAGATGTTTCCTTTTATGGTATTCATGTGAGATTTCCAATACTGAATTACAAGGCTTGAAATATCCCTTATGATGAAAGCAGAAGACATTGGATATGCCATTTCTTTATTTTAAAACAGGAATTATTTCATACAACGTCGTTAAATTGAAACTCTTTAATTAATATCTGACATCTTCAGAAACAGTTATATTCTTGTTGTCTCTGCAGTGTGTGAAGTATGGTGTGTGTGTGTGTGGGGGGGGGGATTTAGTAACAAATTGTCAATGAGCTTCTTATACCAATCATATTTGACCTAAGAGCAATGTAATTTAAAGAAAATAAAATCTTTTCTAATTCTCTAGGATAAGGGTGTGTTGAAAAATATATGTTTGGACATTTCAATACATTAATTGCTTGTAGAGAAAAGGTAATGAAAGAAAAATTTACTTCCTGACAATAGAAAGAAAAAGAGTACTAGTCTTTTTTCAGAACTGATTCAAATTTTATAGGAATTAGGAGTGTTTAGGTTGAATTGAATACTGTTTTCCTGTTTCAGAATGAGTTAAAGTTCCACATGACATCAGAGGATCCAATCCTTACTTCAACAGATTTTCTTTCTGTATTGGCCACAAGACATGTCTCCATGCAGGAACAATCATTGGAAATCAGTGATGCCAAATTTCAATTTCCTGAAAACTTTGCCATTCTGTTAGATAATCAACAAGAGAACAAATCAAGCCAATTATCCAATCAAAAATGTTTCCAGAGTCACATGACCACATTTCAAAAGAACCCATATTCTTGGACAGACAATACACAGGTAGGCAAACTTTAACATTAATATTCTAGTACAGAAGAAAAGAAATAGGATCATAGAGGAATTTCTGTGAATCAATTGTTTGGCTAACAGAACTGCGCTTATGATTCCACCAACCAGTCTGATTGAAATGCCCAATTAATCAAAGGACTGAAAGTCCTGAGAGCGGTTTTGCTGGTTTATCAGTAATCACGATCACTAATGCGAGCATATTTCATCGATATGAGTGAGTAAATCGTACACCTAAGTAGGAGGAGCAGCTGGAGACTCAATAAGGATGTGGTGGTAGTATTAGTGTGTGAACTACCAGGAATCCATGGTTAGGAGCTCCAGCCGCCCCGATATAACTGAAATGCTATTAAAAGTTGGATTAAAGCCTATTCAATCAACCATGACCCATTACTGTTTACCGAAATCGCTATTTTGAATCAATTGCAACATTTTCTTCTTAGGTGTGTGAATATTTGTGGTTGTGTGGTAAAAGGTTAAATGATAACAGGTAAAGAAATCAAAGCTAACATTCAATTCATTTTTCATTGAGCATATTTATTACAATTGAAGTAGTTACATGGCCGTTTCAAAGATTTAGTCGAATTCGAGAGGTAAAAGGTGTTTTATTCGATGGGGTTAATAGGCACTTCAATCAATAACAGGGTTGTAACATGTTACATATACTGTGTATACGGGGTGTAAATTTGCCCAGCCCTGCCAGGTCAATATACCAGCAGACAATTTACATGTATTCGCTAACTCCACTAAATTCTGGCCTAGATTCTATCTTGAAACGTTAGGAAATTATTTCTTTCATTTTGACAATTCATTAGACAAATTACCATGGATATATTAAGTCAAAGTTTTAAACCATTTTCCTGGATATTCATGACTAAAAGGAGGCTGTTGGCATTCAACAAGTAAATTATTTTCTTCATCAGCGACGAAAAAAAATCGAGGCGATCACATAGATTTTCACTTCACTTTTATAAGCATGCGTGGAAATGAGCGGAAATGTGTGAGAACTTTTTTCCGGTTGATTGATATGAAATACCGGTTTTTCCTAAAAAAAAAAGCGCTAAAATTGTGAGAGTCCTTGTTATAAAATTGAAAATCAGTTAACTTGCCATGACTACTGAGCTCGGACAGGAAGTTTCCCACTTGATATGGAAGGGCGTGTTTTTTATGCCCCCACATCGATAAGATCGTCTGTCTGTCTGTCTGTCTGTCTGTCTGTCCCTCTGTCTGTCTGTCTGCAAAACTTAACCTGCCAACTAAACATTTTCCTATAACTTCAACTCTGATTAAGTTACAATGCTAATATTTGGTATGGGGATAGGCCTCAACAAGGCGCAACTGGGGAAGGTCATTTCATCAAGGTCAAGGTCCAAATTTTAACCCTTTTTCCTAAAACAAAGAAAAAAAAAACAATAAAAATCACCCGTTTCTAAAGAATTCCTGTTTCTGGGGCATGGTGTTTCACAAACACATCTTGTTTCTCTCAGAAATTCATGGTCATTAACATGTAACAAAAAAGTAAACAGTTTGGTTGTCAACCTAATCCTTTAAAGAATCTGCTGTTCATAGTTCACTTTGGGTCAAAATGAATAATTTGATTGGTCTAGTCTTTGATTGACAGTTGCTATCCATCATTTTGTTTAGACTGGTTTATGAATATGGACCTTGGGCCAGCACAAGTATATAAGAAAAAAAAAATGTCCAGAAAAAGTTTTATTGTTGCAGTGTTTGACACTAACTTTTAAAGCAGGAATCCCAACAGATCACCTGTCATTTATAAAGGAGTCCCTGAAAATGAGATGACAGCAGAGTATGATAAACAATACAAATGAAATTTAGACTAGTCTATAAAACACCACATTATAGCTATAAAAAAAAACAACAACACAAAATGCAATAGCAAAAACTGTCAGTTATGGCTTAGCATAAATTCTTTGAGAAATTAGCATTAAAGAGTCCCATAGGAACACCAAGAAATAAGATTTTGTCCCTGGTCAATTTTTGGAGTCCTCAAGATCCTGGGACACTGTTAGTTTATAATAAATGTCTAAACACACAATAATCTTAACCCATTCCCACACAACGATGCTTTTTTGATGCCCATCATGAAAACAATTGGGATAATGTATTCAATACAGTAATTGCTTGTTAAAAGAAATTTCTTCATTTTCTCCCCAGAAAGGTGAATAAAATCTAAAATAAACTTTGAATTGTTCCTTGCAACTCCTTTCTATTTGGACCATTCTAAAGTTTCACCATCTGGTAATGGGTTAATGAGTACATGGACAGGCCTGTAGAGTGATACAGGTGCTGAAGGCATTTAGTTGAGTTGCTTCCTATTATAAAGTTAACTAAATTTAGATTTTCAGGTCGATGTAGGGAATCAGACACTCAAGCAACTCTAGATAACCCTTTACTATATGATCAAATCTTGTACTGGTCCAAAATGAAAGCTGTTGCAGATGACATTTTCAATGTGATGAAATTTTATTTTATCTGTCTTTAACACACTCCCACACAATGAGGCTTTTAATCGCCCTTTGATATGGAAAAACATTTGGGAGAATGAAGATATTGCTTGTTTTTACCCTGAAAGACAAAGATTTTGAAGATTTCATCAATATAAAATTATCGTCTGCAACTTCTTTGACTTTGGACTCGTTTACTAAAAGCATTTTTTTTCATTTTTATTAGCTCACCTATGCACAAAGTGCTCATGGTGAGCTTTTGTGATCGTTGAATGTCTGTCGTTCGTAGTGCAGCGTCAACAATTGAAGTGTTTACACTCTAGAGGCCACAAATTTGGCTTAATCTTCATGAAACTTAAAAAAGGCCAGATTAATTATTAGGTCATAAAATGAAACCTATTGATTATGGAAGGATTCTATTGGAAAACACTGGAAAAGGGGCCATAATGACAATTTCTTTGTTTACATTCTATAGGCCACAATTTAGGCTCAATCTTCATGAAACAAAGCCAGAATAATCAGTAGGTTATAAGGATAAACCCTTTTGATTATGAGAAGGTGCTTTTGGAAAACAAAGAAAAAGGGGCCTTGATGACAGTTTCTTCGTTTACTTTCTAGAGGCCACAATTTTGGCTCAATCTTCATGAAAGATCTGCCAGAATAATTGTTAGGTCACAAGGATGAACCCTATCGATAATAGGAAGGTTCTTTTGGAAAACACAGGAAAAGGGGCCTTAATAACAATTTCTTTATTAATGCACTAGAGGTCATCATTTTGGCTCAATTGTCATGAAGCTCGGTCAGGATACTTGTTAGGTCATAAAGATGAACCTTATAGATTATGGGAAGGTTCTATAGGATAACACAGGAAAAGGGGCCATAATGACAATTGCTTTGTTTAAAATATAAAAGTCATAGTTTTGGCTCAATCTTCTTGAAACTGGTTATAGTTATTTGTCTCTAGTAGCATTTTTTTAACAGCAGACAATTCAGGCGAGTCATCTAGGACCATCATGGTCCTCTTGTTTTCACTAGCGGGATTGTATGGGAATGAGTCAAGCAATTTTGTAATTGAGATCTTTATTGTCAGTTTGTATTACATAATGTATTTGAATTTTAATGACTTTTTTTATTGCTGGAAAATAAATACATGTAACCACATGGATAGCACCAAGTAAAAGTTTATTTGACATTAACCATACTGTTCTCACTCTATTATTTATGTCTCTTTGGGATTTAATGGTCTAGACAGGAATCTAACTGATTATGAAAATACCCTACTTGTGTTGTAAAGAAATTACATATTGTGTCTCCTTATTTTTTTAACCAAAGGTAGTCATATTAAATCTCAGCTTGCCCATCAGTCAGAATAGAATCAAAATACATTTTCTATGCCTCATCTACATAGGTACAAATGAAACCAGAATCTAAGGGAGTAAGTTGTTCCAAGGTTAGATTAGCATATCAATTAAATCCCTTGTTTTTAAATGAAGGTTTTCAGCTCACCTGTGCAGAAAGTGCTCAAGGTGAGCTTTTTTGATTGTTGAATGTCTGTCGTCCGACGTGCGGCAACAACAACTGAAGTATTTACACTCTAGAGGCCACAGTTTTGACCCAATCTTCATGAAGCTTGGTCAGAATAATTGTTAGGTCATGAGGATGAATCTTATTGTTTTAGGAGGGTTCTATTCGAAAACACAGGAAAAGGGGCCTTAATGACAATTTCTTTGTTTACACTCTAGGGGCCACAAATTTGACTCAATCTTTATGAAATTTGCCAGAATAATTATTAGGTCATAAAGATGAACACTATTGATTATTGGATGGATCTCTCCAAAAGCACAGGAAAAGGGAGCTTAATGACAATTTCTTTGTTTACACTTTAGAAGCCTCAATTTTGGCTCTATCTTCATGAAACTTGGTCAGAATAATTGCTAGGTCATGAGGATGAACCCTATTGATTATGAGAGCATTCTATCTGAAAATGGCCTTAATGACAATTTCTTTGTTTACACTCTAGAGGCCACAATTTTGGCTCAATCTTCATGAAACTTTGCCAGAATAATGTTTAGGTCACAAGGACTTCGGTCTATTTTCCTTATATTCAGTTTATTTTTGACTCGTGCAGAAATTTGCTTAATCAGTACATTCATGCCTGTGGAGCGATACAGGCGTTCAAGCACCTCTAGTTCACAATGTTTTCTCAATCGTTTTTCTTTGGGTGTCCATTGTGTCGGATTGGATTAAATCTGGATGAATCCCTTAAAAATATCACCAATCTGCAACTAAAATGGTATGAGTAATGCATATCAAACTACCAGTTACAAAAAAAGGTTACCACTATTATGTTGTCATAAAGTGACAGACATATGCTTCCTTAATGGGATATTGATGTAGGATGAAATTTGCCAGGATCTCTGCACAATAGAAAAAAATTTGTGACTGTCTTGTCTCTGTAATCATTACAATTCTGTGTCCATGTACAGGATTGGCCTTCATACTGGGAACATTATTCTGCAATAATATGAAACCCTTGCGGAAGATAATGGAATGGAAGTGAGAAGAACAAACCCTGGTCAGACTGCACATTCACACAGTCTGAATAGGGTGGAACTTTTGGATCTGGTTATTTCCTGAATCTAGAATGATCATTAGCTTGGCTGTTTTTGGACATCAGCATCATCATCAGAGTTGCTGTTATCCAAAAACATTGACATTTTTAGCTCACCTGAGCATGAAGTGCTCTGGGTGAGCTATTGTGATCGGTCATTGTCTGTCCGTCCATCTGTTTACGATTACAAAAAAATCTTCAACAAATTTCAACAAAACTTCACATAAATGATCCTAAAGTCATGCTCTTTCAAAATACTTCAAAGGGCTTTTATATTTTGAGTGTAGCATAGCCTGGCTGTTGTGTACCAATTTTGATTAAATTATGCCTGTAAGTTTAAAAACACCCCTTCCCTGGGTGTCCAAAGTTGGTAAAAATGCTCAATTAGACCATGTTCAACAGTCTTCTCCCAATCTACAAAGTCTAAGGCATTCATATTTGGTATTTAGCATTAACAGATGGTTCTCTACCATGTTAGCTAAAATCTTAGCCCTTGGATAAAACATGGCACTGCCCTATAGGTCCAAAATTTTGGAAAACATCCAATTAGAGCAACTTCTTCTGAAATATAAGGTGAAGGGCATTCATATTTGGCATGTAGCATGACTAAATAATTTTGTACTATGTTACAGGAAAATATGCTCTTAGGATAAAAAACGTCTCTGCTTCTGGGGTCGAAAATTGCGTAAATCGCATTGAAAGAATTCTTCTTAAATACAAATAGAGAAATTGCTTGTCACTCCCTTTCTCACAGTGCTTTTTTAAACCTAATTTCCCTGAGGGGGGACAAACTCTAGGATAGTTTGGGAATTGATTAAACTATAAAGCCAAAGGCATTCATTTTTATTGTAAAGCATTACTGGATTGTTTTGAACAAAGCCAAAAATCTTCATTTGTTTTATTTATTTTGCTCAAGTTGTATCTTTTTTTATACAAAAAAGAACTGTAATTTGCAGATGCCTCAGGTGAGCGATTTAGGACCATCATGGTCCTCTTGTTTCCTTAGGGGCATAAATGGAGGGATTTTGTGGGAATGGGTTAAGCCATTGCCACACAGTGAAGCTTTTTGCGCCCCCACCTCTTTCAAAACAACAACAACAAAATCTAAAAAAAAATAAAAAAACACATGAAAAAATAACATGGGAAAAATTGTGAAAAAAGAAGAAATTACTTACAAAAAACTAGAATTTCATAAACCTCATATTGTCTGCTAAATGTTGGGTTAATTAAGGCATAGAAGAAACCTATGATCATAGCTTGTTTTGCATGTATTGCTTTGGTTGCTTTGCGACCACATCTAAGCAGGAAAATGATTTCATCTAATGGTACAAATTACCATCTATTTTGGAACCCTATATGACATCGTCAGATATGGGGAGGAGCTGGAAGCTCTGAAAGGAGGTAGTTTTAAATGGTGCAAAAAATACCAGGAATCCATTGTTAGGTTCTCCAGCTGCCAAAATAAGGCTGAAATACTGTTAAAAGTGGCGTTTAACCCCATTCAAACAAACAAACTGTCTAATGTGTGAATTTATTTTCATTTTTAGCTCACCTGAGCACAAAGTGCGAGGTGAGCTATTGTGATCGGTCGTTGTCCGTCGTCCGTCCGTCCGTCTGTCCGTCTGTCCGTCTGTCCGTCTGTCCGTCCGTCCACAATTTCTTTAAAAATCTTCTCCTCCTAAACTAGTAGGCCAATCAAGCTGAAACTTTGCAGGGATGTTCCTTGGGTGAAGTTCTACAAAAGTTGTTAAAAGAATTTAATTCCGTCAAAAACTCTGGTTGCTGCGGCATGTGAAAATGTGAATCTTTAGTAAATCTGTAAAAATCTTTAAAAATCTTCTCCTCCTAAACCAGTAGGCCAATCAAGCTGAAACTTTGCAGAGATGTTCTTTGGGTAAAGTTCTACAAAAGTTGTTAAAAGAATTTAATTCCGTCAAAAACTCTGGTTGCCGCGGCATGTGAAAATGGGAATCTTAAATAAATCTGTAAAAATCTTTAAAAATCTTCTCCTCCTAAACCAGTAGGCCAATCAAGCTGAAACTTTGCAGAGATGTTCCTTGGGTGAAGTTCTACAAAAGTTGTTAAAAGAATTTAATTCCGTCAAAAACTCTGGTTGCCGCGGCATGTGAAAATGGGAATCTTAAATTAATCTGTAAAAATCTTTAAAATTTTTCTCCTCCTAAACCAGTAGGCCAATCAAGCTGAAACTTTGCAGGGATGTTCCTTGGGTGAAGTTCTACAAAAGTTGTTAAAAGAATTTAATTATGTCAAAAACTCTGGTAGCCGCGGTATGTGAAAATGGGAATCTTAAATAAATCTGTAAAAATCTTTAAAGATTTTCTCCTCCTAAACCAGTAGGCCAATCAAGCTGAAACTTTGCAGGGATGTTCCTTGGGTGAAGTTCTACAAAAGTTGTTAAAAGAATTTAATTCCGTCAAAAACTCTGGTTACCGCGGCATGTGAAAATGGGAATCTTTAGTAAATCTGTAAAAATCTTTAAAAATCTTCTCCTCCTAAACCAGTAGGCCAATCAAGCTGAAACTTTGCAGAGATGTTCCTTGGGTGAAGTTCTACAAAAGTTGTTAAAAGAATTTAATTCCGTCAAAAACTCTGGTTGCCGCGGCATGTGAAAATGGGAATCTTTAGTAAATCTGTAAAAATCTTTAAAAATTTTCTCCCCCTAAACCAGTAGGCCAATCAAGCTGAAACTTTGCAGGGATGTTTTTTAGGTGAAGCTCTTCAAAAGTTGTTAAAAGAATTTAATTCTGTGAACTATTGTAACTGCGGCATATGAAAATGGGAAATTTTAGAAAATCTTTAATGTCTTTTTTTTAACAGACTACAAGGCCAAAGGCATTTACATTTTATATAGAGCTTAATCATATTGTTCTCAACCAAGTTTTTTTGAATATTTAATCTCTGGGGTCAAAAATTGCCCCGCCCCTGAGGTATGAAGTTTGGAAAAATGCTTAATTAGAGCAATTTCAAAAGACTTCTCCTCTTTAACTATAAGGTCTAGGATATTCATATTTGGTATGGGGCATAACTAGATGGTTTTGTACCATATCACTAAAAGTTGTCTTCTTCAGGTCAAAAAAAGCTCTGCACTAGGGGTCCAAAATTTGGAAAAACGCAAAATTTGAATATGTTAAAAAAATTCTTCATTTTAAGGAGGAGGGCATTTATATTTTGAGTGTAGCATAGCCTGGCTGTTATCTATCTGTTTTGATCAAATTATGCTTGTAGGTTAATAAACGCCCCTTCCCTGGGTGTCCAAAGTTAGTAAAAATGCTCAATTAGACCATGTTCAATAGTCTTTTCCTCCCAATTCAAAAAGTCTAAGGCATTCATATTTTGTATATAGCATATCCAGATGGTTCCCTACCATGTTAGCTAAAATTTTAGCACTGGGATCAAACATGGCACTGCCCCAGAGGTCAAAAATTTTTGAAAACGCCCAATTAGAGCAACATCAAAAGTCTTCTCCTTCTAAAACATAAGGTGAAGGGCATACATATTTGGTATGTAGCATGACTAAATAATTTTTTACTACGTAACAGGAAAATATGCTCTTAGGATAAAAAATGTCTCTGTTCCTGGGGTTGAAAATTGCGTAAATTGCATTGAAAGAATTCTTCTTCTTAAAAATAGGTTCCAGAGCATTTACATTAAAAACAAAGGATAACATTATTGTTATCTACCATGTTAATATCCTTTTGACAAACATGGCCCTTCCCAAGGCATCCAAGGATATGAACAACGCTCAATAAGAGCATGTTCAAATATTTTCCACTCCTCATGTATAAGTTGTAATGCATTCATATTTTGATTTATAGTTCATCCAGATTGTTCTCTACCAAGGTTGCTAAAATTACACCCATTGAAGTTGCAGACAGTAATTAGAGTTTGATTGAAATCTAAATACAAAGAATTTCAGGTAGAAAACACTGTTAGAAATGGATAAATTGCTTGTCACTCCCTTTCTCACTATGTATTTTTCAAACCTGTTTTCCCTGAGGGTGACAAATTCTGGGATAGTTTGGTAATGGATTAAACTATAAAGCCAAAGGCATTCATTATTATTGTAAAGCATTACTGGATTGTTTTGTACAAAGCCCAAAATCTTATATATCTTTTATTTATTTTGCTCAAGTTGTGTCTTTTTTATTTATACTAAAAAGTACTGTAATTTGCAGATGCCTCAGGTGAGCGATTTAGGACCATCATGGTCCTCTTGTTTCCTGATTTCATGTGTGTGCAAAGTATTTTGAGGAGAAATATTAGATAATATTTGAATTTTTTCAAAGCAGCATTAAACTGAATTTAAACATATATAGTCATAACATCTTTATAACCTTCAATCAGTCTCATTCCAGCAAATAAAAAAAATTCTACAGAACAAAATGGCATTTGGCAATAAAAACTCTTGCAATTCTCCTGACCCAAATCTAGAACACACACAAATCTAGGAGAATTTGGAATAATAAGTGGAGACCAATATTAAGCCCTACACAATACTATGGAGACTTATGAAAACTCCCAAAGCAGGGGTCGCTCACAATCTAGAAAGTAATTGATGTTTCAGTCTGTCTTTCCTCCTTCCTTTGACAGATTATCAGATGTGACAGCCAGGAGATGTCCTATAGGGGATTTCTTGTTCTATTTTAAATTCAAATTCATGACATTTGATTGGATAAGACATTTCCTTCTTACCAAATCATAAAACATAAAGAATGTAACTGATATTTTTTTTGCCCTGGCATTGAAATATCTGGTGCATATTAATTAATTGTCTGTCCATCTGTTTGCAAAACTTGACCAAATCAAAGCACTGAAAGTAATGATGATGGATGTCTGTGTCGGCATTATAAGTAGAGCCATGTGCCCGTTTTGGTGTAAAATGGCAATATTCATGTGTTACCACTCTATATGTCACAATTTTGGCTCAATCTTTCTCATACTTGCAGAAAATGTTTTTAACAGTCATTAGGAAGGTCTCCATTGAAATTGTGCCATTAACACAGGAAATGGGGCTTGAATTACAATTTCTTGGTTACCACTGTGGAGGTCACAACTTTGGCTCAATTGTTCACAAACTTGCTAAAGCTGTTTGTTTGTCATGAGGAAGAATCCTATTAAATGTGGTGACATTCTGACCAATATCACAGGAAATTAGACCTCATTACAAATTGCCCTTTTTACCAGTCAAAGTGCAGAACCAATCTTTCTCCAACTTGCCGAAAGTGTTTGTTTTGTCATGAGGTAGCAATATCACAGGAAATGAGGCCTTATTTACATTTACCTTGTTACTACTTACCAATATTAAGGAAAAAAGGGACTTATAGATAATTACGTTGTTACCACTCTAAAGATCACAGCTATTGCTAGATTTTTAGCTCACCTGAGCACAAAGTAAGAGGTGAGCTATTGTGATCGGCTGTCTGTCCGTCAACAAATTCTTTAAAAATCTTCTCCTAAACCACCAGGCCAATCATGCTGAAACTTTGCAGGGATGTTCCTTGGGTGAAGTTCTACAAAAATTGTTAAAAGAATTTAAATCCGTCAAAAATTCTGGTTGCCGTGGCATTTGAAAATGGGCATCTTAAGTAAATCTTTAAAAATCTTTAAAATCTTCTCATCCTAAACCAGTTGGTCAATCAAGCTGAGACTTTGCAGGGATGTTCCTTGGGTGAAGTTCTACAAAAGCTGTTAATAGAATTTAATTCCATCAAAAACTCTGGTTGCCGCGGCATTTGTTCTCAAATCTGCTCAAAATGTTTGTGTAGTCATGAGGAAGATCACTTTAGAATGTAACATTCTAACTCGTCAAAAGGAAAAAGGACATGATGGACAATTTTCTTGTTGCGACTCTACAGGTCACATTTATGGCTGCATCTATCTCAAATTTGATGAAAATGTTTATTTATCAAGAAGAACCATATTAAATATAGTAATGTTCTGAATTATTTCCAGGGCTTGTCTGTTAATTACTTTGCTTTGTGCTCATGGAAGGGCGAGCATATAGCTATTGCTTCATCAATCCTTCCATCCGTCGTCTGCCTTGATTTCGCCACAACCCTGAGGCCAAATTGGATTTAATTTCACATGTGAATTCCAACTGTTATTGTTCCAACACAGTTTTCCCGATTTTTGAATAGCTCTAAGGTGAATGTCATAGTTCAAGGTGAAACATTAAAATTGAACTTGTTCAGAGGATAGCATTAATCGTGTCTGGAGCATAGCTCCTAAAATTATAGATCGATTTCGAAATAACTTTGCACGATTGTTTCCTATCATGAAAAGATGAGCTATTTGAAAAAATTCAGATATCTTCAAGGTCAACGTCAAGCTCAAGGTCAAACAATAAAACCTTCAATTATGTATGGACTACAATAAAACTTGACACTATTGTTCCCTATCATGAGTAGATGTACCATTTGAAAGAAGGTTAACCCATTCCCACACAGTGAGGCCTTTTGACGCCCCTCTAGAAAAGCAATTGGGAAAACATTGGGGAAAATGAAGAATTGCTTGTTGCAAGCAATTTCTTCATTTTGAAATTATTGGGAAAAATGAAGAAATTGCTTGCAACAATCAATTTCTTCATTTTCCACAATATTTTCTACCAAGAAAGTTAAAAAAAAATCAAAAATTTAATAAACTTTAAATTGTCGTCTGCAACTTCTTTCAATTTGGGCCAGTCTAAATTTTTACCGTGTGGGACTGGGTTGAATGTTAAAATTAAGCATGTCTAGTGAAGAGTGAGCATATAGCTGCCTATTAGTTAGTCTGACAGTCCAAAACTTTCTTTCCGTATTTTTAAATACTTTTTGGGACAGGGCTATATTTTGGGAGGATATCCTGTCTCTGACAGCCCTTGTTGATTTTGCTTGCATAATGGACAAAGGTTAGATGCATTGAAGTACAATCTGATCTTTTTTATTCTTTAAAAAAAGCAAGAAAACGTAAGGTTATACATGTAATTTGTTGCTCATAACAGATGAAGGTCAGTCAGACATTCTTTTTTGTTTGTCTGGGGTTTGTCAAAGCCATTGTTTAGAAAGTGTTTTTTCTCTCCTTTGGTATAATGAATTCAGCAGACGATTATAATTACAGTGATCAGCAGCTTGTCAGTCGGGTGTCAACATTAGAATAACACAGGGTTGTTTGACGTCTCCCGATTTGATAAAACTAGGGTTTTCTAGACAGTGTAATGCACCAGGGAATTCCAGTGCTATTCTATCAATAATGTGATAATGGATGCATAATGTGAAACTATGTTGTCCTCTGAAATAGGGATGTGAAATACTGGAAACACGACCTTTGCATTTGTCACCTTTATAAAGTTAGCAAAATATCACTATGAAGTCTGTAAAAGCCATTCTAATCAAACAACCAGGATTAAGAATTATTTTCAATTTGACCATGGTTAACCCATTCCCACTCAATGACGCTCTTATATGCCTCCAAGAAAACATTGTGGAAAATGAAGAAATTGCTTGTTACAAGCAATATCTTCATTATCTACAATGTTTTCTACCACAAAGGTAATAAAAATCTAAAGTTTCAATAGCTTTTAATTGTTATCTGCAACTTCTATCACTTTGGGCCAGTCTAAAATTTTGATGTTATATAATAGGTTAACAAGTACACAAATATGTTTCCTCTAATTACACGATTGACAGATGGCTGGCCCGTGACCACTGAACTCCGACATATCCTTTCCGACATTTGTCTCTAACCAATGGGTGGATAATCGTACACCTAAGTGGGATAGCAGCTGGGGGCTAGGAAAGGATGTAGTGGTAGTACTGGTGTGAGATATACCAGGAATCCATTGTTAGGTGCTCCAGCCACCATGATATGACTGAAAAATTGTTAAAAGCGTCATTAAACCCTATTCATTATAAACAAACAAACTGACATAGTAGATTGACAAGACTAGTTTGTAGAATGTATATTGAAATATTGGTTGGCAACCTAAACATTGTGACTGCATTTTCAACCCATTACCACACAGCCAAAGTTTACACTGGTCCAAATTGAAAGGAGTTGCAGACAACAATTTAAAGTATATGAAATTCAAGATTTTCAAATTTCTAGGTAGAAAATATTGTTGAAAATGAATAAATTGTAACAAGCAATTTCTTCACTTTCAACAGTGTTTTCCAAAGCTCTTTTCTTTGGGGGTGTTCAAAAGCGTCATTGTGTGGTAATGGGTTAAAAAGCTGTAGCTTTGGTGTGCAAGTCCCCAAACAAACAAAAATGCTTGTCCTAAAGTCGGCTTGGTATAATTATATGGTAAATTGATTATTTGATTGCCAGCACTGGTCTGTCAATAGAACCATCATGGCTTTCAATAAACTTACCAGAAGACCGATGGAATCTTCCATTTAGACTGGCCGTTAACTTGAACCTCCAACATTGACTGCCATTTATGTGAAGAATATTTTTTGGTTTGGCAACTTAAATGGCGTTACTATAGCTTATTCAAGCTGTAGTTAGGATGTTTAGATCACCAACCAATTATTCTACTTTTTTGTTTCATACTACTGGCAAATTTGGGGAAATTACGCCATTATATATAAAAGTGGAACATCTTGTTGAGTCAATGGGTGGAGCCAACAAAGTGAGTGGGCGGGCTAGCAATTGGTCAATTCTTAGAGCTTTCATGCCGATCTATTGTAAGAGCCTATAAAATATTGTGCAGTGCATGTACATAAGTTTTGCATATCGATGAGTTTGCTCCCCAAAAGTGAGTTCTACTAGCTTCAAAATTTAAACTGCTTGTAATTGCAGTGTAATGCATTATGAATTGTGTTCTTCATTGTTCTCCACTCAGTAAACACTATCTGAGTAATAGTGATGATGAAACTTAATATAATTCAATTGTTGCTTTTGAAAGTGTCAAAGAACAAGGTTATTATAGACATCTGTCTCCCACCAATGGGTGAATAATCATGAACTGAAGTGGGATGAACAACTAGAGGCTGAGAAAGAATGTAGTTGTGTGAGAAATACCATGAATATATGGCTAGGCGCTCCAGCTGCCTCGATTCGACTTAAATTATGTTAAAAGTGGACTTAAAACCCATTCATAACAAAAACCCAAGTTTGTGTATAAGTTCTCCTTGAATTTATACTTCTTAACTGCTGATGGGTATTAAATCAGATAGTTGATAAGTTTTACTGGTAATCTAATTACTGAAATTAAGATAATAGCCTCCGCTGATAGGCAGATGGCCATTTCTTTGGTAATGTATGTCCGTCCATCTATCTCTTTGTTGGGTCAGACATGTTGAGTTTCTCCAACATACATTTCAAAATAATTTGGCAAGGTTGCTATTGGAATGCAAATTTTGGATAGCTCCAAGGTCAAGGTCACACATCAAGGTCAAATGTTAAATCCAAGTAGGAATTGATACATGCAGAGGAAATTCGTGACAGACACTCAAATCGTGCAGCATTTTCCTGACATCTAGTCCGATAAATAAGCATTATTGAAGGGCCTTAAGTGAATCTGTCCAGGGGTGTGGAATTACCATACCCAACTTGTCTGACATGGGCTTTTCTACTTGTGGACAAGTACATAATTCAAGGTCATTTGTCTGGGGACAAGTAAATACCAGGGCAAATGTTAGAATAGTACTAGATAGACCTTAAAGATTTATTGCCCTAATGATGATATTTAAGGGTAGAAAATATTGTGCTCAACTATTTAATTATTGCCTTTTGTTGTAAATAGCTTCATTCCAGTGACAAGAATTTTTTACTCTATTATAGAGCCATTAGTGGTTATCAACCCTTGCCATGCTGAACCCAGAATATTCCGGTTTTGGCAGGAGGTGTATACAAAAATCAGCCAGCACATAAGTGCATTCTGATCTTAGTCTACGCCTCCTGTTTGTACTTTTCCTGCCAGAGTTGTTTATAAAATTAGTTTTCAAAAGAAATATTGATGATTGAATTACATGTGCTGCCAGTACTTTCAGACCTTTGATTTGAATGCAATTTCCAAAGGGAATTTATACAGCATGACAATGGTTAATCTTATTTTACAGTTTATAATGTACATACTATCTGTTCACTAGGTCTCTAAAACAGTAATTGGTTTGGAGCAGTTCAAATAACCCATTCCCACACAACGAAATTTTACACTGGTCGAAATCTGAAGGAGCTGTAGACAACAATTTCAAATTGATTGAATTTTTTTCTTCTACCTTTTGGATAGAAAACATTGTGGATAATGAAGAAATCGCTTGATACAGGTAATTCCTTTGTTTAAATAATGTTTTCCAAAGCTTTTTTCTTGAGGAGCATAAAGCGGATGGATTGTGTGGGAATGGGTTTATTAACTCTTGCATAACTTGTGCACTCAATCAATTCCAAGGAATTCATACTGGAAGGATTGTTATTTTTATATACAAAGAAAAACATTTTCAAAATTTTAGTACTGTTTCAAGATTAGCTGTGTTTTATTCAACTAGATGTATTTTTATCCACACCTCTATTTTGAAAAAATCAATCAGTTATCAAAGTGAATTATTCATGAGAATAGAAAAACGATACGAGAATGAAATAAAATCTGTTGTGTTTGAATTCAATTGTTATTCAGCATTTACATATTGTATCGGTCTTCAATATCAAATGGATTACTCTGCAAGGTGGAGTATTCGGCAAGGTAGGTGCCAGAATGATATTATTCTGCTTTTGACAAAAAGCAAGTCTTGGACTATTTCAAATTAATAGAAGTTGCAGGCAACAATGCAAAGTTGAAAATTTGAAGAAAGGTTTTGTCTTTTGTTGAAAACATTGTGTCCATCTGTCCATTTGTCTACAATTTCTTAAAAAATCTTCTCCTCTAATACCAGTAGGCCAATCAAGCTGAAACTTTGCATGGAATGTTCCTTGAGTGAAGCTCTAAAAAAGTTCTTAAAAGAATTTTATTCGTAAAAACTGGTTGCTGCAGCATTTGGAAATGGGAAATTTTAGTTAATATTAAAAATTCTTCTCTAAAACCAGTCGGCCAATCAAGCTGAAACTTTGAATGGATTTTCCTCTGGTGAAGCTCTACAAATGTTGTTAGAATTCATTCCATCAAAAACTTTGGTTGCCTTGGCATTTGAAAATTGGAAATTTTAGTACTCTGGTTTACATTGAGTTGCAGAATGTAATTAAAGTTTGATTGAAATTAGAATACAAGGAATTTTTAGGGTAAAAAACATTGAGATAAATAGAAAAAATGTCAAAGGTTTATGTAAATCTATTTTCCTTTAGGGAGTCAAAATGTGGGATAGATTGGTAATGGATTAAACTATAAAGCCATAGGCATTCATATTTATTTTATAGCATTACTGGGTAGTTTTGTACTATGCCCAAAATCTTATACTTGTTTTATTTATTTGGCACAATTTGTGCCTTTTTTATACAAAAAAGTAATTTAATTTGCAGATTCCTAAGGTTAGCCGTTTAGGACCATCATGGTTTTCTTCTTCTACTATGTTTTCTCTAAAGTCAAAGGGACTTAAAACCTAGGGAGTGAACAGGAAAGGGTTAAATGGGCCTACCAGACTGAGAGGCTAATTTTGGTTACAACTTCTTCATGAACCAATCATCAGACAGCAAAATTTTTGTCTGGTCCAAATTGAAAAGAGGTACATACAACTTAAAGTTTATGAAATTTTAGATATTTTCAACTCTCTGGGGAGAAAACATTGTGGAAACAAAAGAAATCTCTAAACTGTGCCTGCATGACACCTGTTGCAGTGATTAAACCCATTACAAGACGGCAAAATTTTAGACTGGCCCAAATTGAAAGAAGTTGCAGACGGCAATTTAAAGTTTATAAAATTTTAGATTTTTCAACTTTCTTGGAAGAAAATATTGTGGAAAATGAAGAAATTGCTTATCACAAGCATTTTCCTCATTTTCCACAATGTTTTCCCAACCTTTTTTCTTTTGGTGTCTAAAAGTATCTCTGTCAGTGGGAATGGGTTAAGTCCACCTACCAGAGAGTAATT
This sequence comes from Fragum fragum, assembly GCA_946902895.1. Classification (NCBI taxonomy): domain Eukaryota; kingdom Metazoa; phylum Mollusca; class Bivalvia; order Cardiida; family Cardiidae; genus Fragum; species Fragum fragum. The sequence continues at coordinate 52,921,747 of OX336377.1, forward strand.
TGGTTGCAAATTCTGCATGAACCTATTACCAGACAGCAAAATTTTAGACTTGTCTATATTAAAAAGAGTCACATATTACAAAAGTTTATGAAAGTTTAGATGTTTTCAAATTTCTTGGAACAAAACATTGTTTAAAATGAAGAATTGCTTGTAAATGTTACTGCAATTATTTTTCTTGAGAGGCGTCTAAATTAAGGCATCACAGTTAGGGAATGGGTTAACCCTAGGGTAAGGCACACAATAAAAATTTCAGACCTCTCTAAATTCAAAGAAGTTTGAGACAACAATTTCAAGTTAGTGAAGTCTTTAAAACTTTTGTCTTTTTTGGAGGAAAAACATTGTGGAGAATGAAGAAATTTCTTGGAACAAGTAATTTCTTCATTCTCCACAATGTTTTCGAATGTTTTAATATGAGGGGGGTGTTAAAAAGCATCACTGTTTGGTAATGGGTTAAAGGAAGAACATGGTTATCATTCCTTGATTTCAGAGACTGAGGCTTCATCAGCAGACCGAAGGCTTGCACTATCAAGATGTCTCTTTTAGGTCACAATATAGCTAGTCTCTTTTAGCTAACTAATCATATTATACTGAAAATTTAACATGTTGACCATGAGCCATCTGAATTGGGTCTAATTTGTAGAATAGCTGACCTCCAACATTGTAGCTTTAGAGCTTGCAAAATAGGACGAATTGAAATCAGCGATAAATTGTTGTTTTTCTACCTAGACTTTGGTGCCTAAGAAAGAAAATATATAACATGGATTTTGGAGTTCAACATTGCACTTTTGGTTTAACCCTTTCCTGTTTTAAATTTTTTTAGACCTGTCCAATTTCAAAGGTTTTGCAGACGAAAATTTATAGTGGATTTAATTTGAAAAATAAACATTCAGTAGGGTAGAAAATATTGTGGAAAAAGAAGAAATTGCTTGTTACAAGCAATTTCTTCTTTTCCCACAATGTTTTCTCAAGTATAAAATCACAAGGACGTAAAAACCAGTGATTGTACAGTAAAGGGTTAAATGATTGCTTTGATTGGTCAATCATGATTTTAATTGACGGTAACACTCCGTCTGTTGTATGCCTACTCGTCAAAAGATTCAGATCTTTGTACAACTGTCAATTTATGCCCCTGACAGTTTGATCAGTTCATTATCCTATAAGAGTCCCTAGAATCTAGACACTGATCATTAGGCTGTACAAATATGGTAATAATTGATTTTGTAACAAGTTAATAGCCTTACCCCCATAAAAATCTGTGTAACTGATTAATACAGGCTTTATTGACCAGAGTTACCCTTGTCTGTGCTCTAAAAAATGTTTAAAAAAAAAGAGTAAAACCCCTAATGCATCACAGGTTGGTATCATAGCAGAATCAAGTTTTTGCTATATTAGAAGTATGTATTTGATGAAATGATTAAACTGCAAAATATTACTCTGTAGGTAGGATCATGAATTAATCAAAGTTCTGAAAGTACTGTAAGCTAGCAAAGCATAGTTTTGGTAGGTAATCTTCTCTGCCAAGGGTAATCTTAATAGATAAACGAGGTTCAAGTAACCCAGGAGTTAACCTATTACAATGTGAAAAAATCTTAAACTGGTTCAAATATAAAGAATTTTTAGATGTCAATTTAAAGTTGGTTTAATTTATAAAATAGTTCTATTGTTGGGTAGAAAATGAGGTGGACAATGAAGAAATTGCTTGTAACAAGCAATTTCTTCATTGTCCACAATATTTTCCAAAGTTTTTTTCTTGGTGCTTAAAAAGCAGAATTGTGTGGGAATGGGTTAAAAAGCATGCTTTTGAGAGAGTTCTCTACAATTTGAATAGAGTTTGCAATATTCCTGAAATACACAAGAACTACTTTTTATGTCGTATGAATTAATATATAGTTAAGCCTCCAGTGGCAGTTTGCACTCGTTGAACTTAGAGAAGACCTCAAAATTTTGTCTGTTAACTTAAGCAATCAAAGCTGACACTTTGCTAGCTAAAAAGCCAGTGAAGATGTATCAGTTTTTATACCATCAACAAGATCATTGAACAGCTAACTGCAGGATTTAATCCATCACCAGATAATAAATTTTTCCACAATGTTTTTAAAAGTTTTTCTATGGGCCTCCCAAAAGCATTATAGTGCAGGAATGGGTTAATCCATTCCCATGTGCCAAATTTTAGACTAGTCCAAGCAGAAAAATGGCTGCAGACAACAAAACAATGTTGGTTTGAATTGATTTATAAGGGCCATATCAGGTAGAAAACATTACGGAAAAAGAAATATTACCAGCACTTTCTTCTTTTCTCACAATGTTTACCATACCTACATTTCTTTGATGCGTAAAAATGGGGGATTGAATGGTAATGGGATAAGGGACAAATAATTGATTTACCGGTAGATTAAGATCAGACTGATCAGTCCATACCTCTTGCCAAAACAGGAATAAAATTGAGGTTCACCTTGACAAGGGTTAACTTAATTAAGACAAGGGTTGTAACACCTTAGGTGGATTGTAACTGTTTATCAGATCAAAATTCAGAGATCAGATGAGAGTTTTTGTTGGCTTTGTTACCCCCTGCTTTATATTTGCTCACAACCCCTAGGTCATTGTTCTATGGTTAAAAGACATATTGTAGTTACATATAAATGAGTATACAAAGGTTAACCCATTCCCATTTGACACAATTTTAGACTTATTCATATTGACAGAAGTTACAGACGATAATTTCAAGTTGATGGAATTTTACTTTTGTTCATCTTTTTGGATAGAAAACATTGTGGATAATGAAGGAATTTCTTGATACAAGCACTTTCTTCATTTTCCACAATGTTTTCCAAAGCTTTCGTCTTGAGTGATGTAAAAAGGTGGGCTTGTGTTGAAATGGGTTAAGGCAGCATTTATCTCAGAAATAAGTGTCCTTTCCCACATGATAAAATTTTAGACCAGTCCAAATTCATAGAAGTTGCAGACAACTTTTTTAAGTTGATGAAATTTCTAAAATCTTTGACTGTTGGGGTAGAAAACAATGTGGATAATAAAGAAATTGCGATCGTGTTTGGTCCGTCGTCGTGCGTTGTGCGTCGTAAGTTAACTTTTTACATTTTGACTTCTTCTTAAGAACCCTTGGATGGATTTCAACCAAACTTGGCAGGAAGCATCCTTATCGGAAGGTGCTTCAGATTTGTACATGTCATGGAGTTATCTCCCCTTGGGGTTCCATAAGGGGTCAAAAAGGGTAAATCTTTAAAAATCTTATTGTCATGAACCAGCTGTCAGATTAGATTCACATTTTGTATTTAGAGTCTATAGGGCAAGGACTATCAAGCTGTACAAGAAAAAAAATCTGTCAAGAAATGGCTATGCTAAGGGGGGGGGGGGGTCATAAGCTTAAAGAGTGACGACTTTGAAATTTTTTCTACCAAACCAAAAGACCTACAGCTCTGATATTTGGTATGTGGCATCATCTAGTGGACCTCTATCAATATTGTATAAATTTTAACCCCAGGGTCAAAATTAGCTCGTTCCTGGGCGTCACAAGTTTCACATAGGCTTATATAGTGAAAATCAGCCCATTTTAGGATGTCACAAATCTATATAGTGAATCTTTAAAAATCTTCTTCTCTCAAACAGATAGGCCTAGAGCTTTGATATTTGGTATGTATCATCATCTGGTGGATCTCTATCAATATGGTATAAATTATGGCCCGAGGGTCATAATTAGCCCATTCCCAGACTTCACAAATTTTACATATGACTTACATAATGAAAATTTAAAACTCTTCTTCTCCCAAATTAAAAGGCTTAGAGCTTTGATATTAATAGTATGTGGCATAGTTTGGTAGACTTTTATTTGATTTTGTGCTCTTTTGACTCAGGTGACTGATAAGGCCCTATGGTCCTGTTGTTATGGAAGGCTATTTTGTGACTACTAACCTGTACTTTCACCATTCAAAGTCTTCAGGATAGTATGGTTATGAGCTCCAGTTGCCACATTATGACTGAAATACTGTTAAAAGTGTCATTAAACCACATTCAATCAATCTATCAATTAATTAGCCACAGTTGCTCATATTAAAGAAATATTGGCCCTTGATAAGGTACCTCTGTGCTTTCAGTCCTTTGATTTTAAAACAATTCCGAAATAGAATTTCATTCAGCATGAAAAGGGTTAAACAAGGTAGTATGGTCAAACTGTTCAAACTCTGAAACATCAGGTAGTATGGTCAGAATATTCTGACTCTGAAACATTGTAGTATATTCAGACTGAAACAAGGAAGTGTGGTCAAAATGTTCAGTATCTTAGACAAGGTAGTATGGTCCAAATATTCAGACTGAAACATTGGGTAGTATTCTTAGTAGTCCTGAAACATTATTTAGTATGGTCAGAATGTTCAGGGTCTGAAACATTGTAGCATTATAAGACTGCTCAGACTCTGAAACAAGGTAGTGTGGTCAAAATATTCAGACTACAAAACAAGTAGTATTGTCAAAAATGTTCAAACTTTGAAATATAAGATAGTATGGTCAAAATGTTCAGACTGTAAAACAAGGTAGTATGGTCAAACTCTTCAGTGTCTAAGACAAGGCAGTGTGGTAAAAATGTTGAGACTCGTGTGGTCAAAATGTTTAGACTCTGAAACCTTCTGTTAAGTGTTCAGTCCCTAAGTTTACTGAGGTATTGTATAAGTTGAGTGGGTTCAGCAAATCAATGAATCTGAAGAATTTGTAAATGATAAGGGTCTAGATTGACAGTTTAAAGCACTTACATTGTGTTGTCACTCACTCTACATTCCAATTAAGGGGACCAAGTGACATTTAACTGGGATATAGCTGGGAGGATTTGGGTACTTTAATGTACAATTTACAGCAAAAAGTACATGTATCAGATTATGGATAAACCTAAATTGGATTTATTGTAAGTACTTTAAACTTTCACACAATTTTGATATGAATGGTCCCCCTGTAACTTTTTCTTTGTTTGTTTTGTTCGAATAGGGTTTAACGTCGCTTTAACAATTTTTCAGTCATATCGCGATGGCTGGAATACCTTTGGTATATCTCGCACCAGTACTACCATTACATACATTCCTCGCCTCCAGCTGCTATCCTACTTAGGTTTACAATTATCGACCCATTGGTGCGAGACATATTTCGGAAAGGATACGTGCCACTGCCAGGGATCGAACCAATGGCACACAATTATTGAAGATTGGTAACTTTTTTCTTGCATCTCACATTCTTATTTAGGCTTGGATTGATTGGACTTCTTTCAAGCATAGAGCACGGTTAGCTCAGTTAGTAACAGGTGGTGCTCTCAGTTCTTAGGTGATGAGCCAACATTCTTTTCATCATTTTACAAAATTCAATGCTTCATGTGTTAGCTGTCTCTCCCTAGTGTGCCTGGTGGCTCAGATAGAATAATAAAGTTTTAATACAAGTCATAGTAACAACATGTAGCAATATCGTCATAGAAAACTTTGTGGGAAAAGGAAAAAAATATCATTTTCCACAATGTTTTCTACCCTATTTGGCACATATTTCCCAATTTTAGTGCAATTTGAATTGTGGTCAAGACTCCTTTCAATTTGGACCACTTTAAATTTTGTCATCTGGTTATGGGTTAAACCAACTTTCTAACTAGGCACATTCCTTAGTCAGCCTTCAAGTAGCATGAATCCTAGGCAAGCATTAGCAATAACCAAATGGTAAAATTTTAGACGTGTCCAAATTCAAAGATGTTGCAGACGATAAGTTTTAGTTGATGAAATTCTGAATAAATTTGACTTAGTGGATAAAAAAAACATTGTAGATAATGAAGAAATTGCTTGAAACAAATAATTGCTTCATTTCCTACAATGTTTTCCAAAACTCTTTTTCTTAGGGGGCGTCAAAAAATGTCATTGTGTGGGATTGGGTTATTTGTAGGTTCTTGAAAAGGTTTAACTTTTAAAACAGGTTATATAGGGATATATAATATTTTTCAAAATGAATGTAATTATGTTCCACTGTCGAATTTAGCCCTGACGTAATTGGTGACTCATTTATGTTGATAACTTGTCATGAAAAAGGATTGCAGTGAAAAATCCAGGCAAAGGTAAAAATATGTGTGATAAGTAAAAAAAATACTAGAAGATTCTGAAAAAAAGGCTTGACTGAACTTTAGTCACCAATGCTATACCAACTTCTACAAAACAGAATAACACAACGGATTCGTTGGGGCTTTAAACTTTGAGGTAGGGTTTGCCAGTGTGATTCCAAGTTAAAGGAAATTGAGAGCAAATGGCAGAATACTTTCCAATTTTTAGCTCACCTGTGCACAAAGGGTTCATGTGAGCTATCGTGATCACCCTTTGTCCATCATCCATCCGTCATCCGTCAACAATTTCTTTAAACGACATATTCCCCCAAATCACTGGGCCAATTTCAACCAAATTTGGCAGAGATGTTCCTTAGATGGCCCCCTTTATAAATAGCTAAATGAATTGAAATCCGTTGTAATCAATGGCAACAAAAATGAAGTTTCTTTAGAAATCTTCTCCTGATCTAGAGGCATTGATATTTTGCATGATACATCAGTATAATTATTGACCCTTTTCAAAATAAGTAAAATCTTTACCCTTGGGTCTCCAGGAACTGAGTCCCTGTTGTGTGTTTTATATAGACACAAAGAAGGATTTTTAAACAACATCTCCTCCCAAACTACTAGGTCAATTTCAACCAGATATGGCAGAAATGTTCCTTAGGTGGTCCCTTTTAAAGTGGCTTCAAGAATAGAAAAAGGTTACCATGCAACAGAAGGGAAATTTTTAAAACATCCTCAAAAGTCTTCTACTGACCTAGAAGGCCTAGAGGCTTGATATTTTGCACAAAACTTCAGTATATTGACCTCTTTCAAAAAAGCCAAAATCATTACTCATGGGTCAACAGGGGTAGAGCCCCAGGGGAGTGTGTTTCTATATAGAAATAAAGAAGGTTATGCCCACTTGTATCATAATCCTAGCCTTAACATTAAATTAGAAAAGGAGCCTTTATCTAAGGTGAGCCCAACAGGGCCAATAGCCCTCTTGTATTACAAATCTTATAAAACTTCAGGGTAACCTATAGCGGAGATATTGTAGCACTTATACAACATATATAAATAATGAAATGTACATGAAATTACAAAACATCGCTGACTACAGTCATAGCGCAGTTGGTAACGCATCAGTCTCTAAATCATGAGGTCCTGGGTTCGATCCCTGGTAGCGGCAGATATCCTTGTCAACACAATGTCTCTCCCAGTGGGTGGATAATTGTAAACATAAGCCGGATGAGCAGCTGGATTCTCGGAAAGAGTGTAATTGTAGTACTGGTGTGAGAAATATCAGGAATCCAGGATTAGGTGCCAGCTGCTGTGATATGACTGAAATACTGTTAAAAGTGGCATTAAACCCCATTCAAACAAACAAAAGAAACATTGCTCTAAGGTGCTAAATGAGTTACTGCACTTGTTGGTGAAAGTAAATAATAAAAAATAAAATTGATTAGTAAGAATCTTGAGAAAGAGTCCACCATGATTTCAATAATCACTGGTACAAAAACTAATCATTTTATATGGATATATGAAATAAATGATCTTTACTGTTTTCTATTAGAGATTTTTTTCTTGCAATACTGTGTAGTGAAGAAGTTGATAAAAAATAGATACAGAAGATACAATCTGTGATCATTTCAGTGTAATTTGGTTCTGCATGTGAAAGGGTTATATTTAGGATTGTTTTGTTAAAAGAGGGGGGCAGAGTCATTGTACATTGTGGTGCACAGTTGTAGTTAAGTGGTTGCAGTTTGTCTCTAACACAGCCTTTTGCCAAAACCCTGTAAGTGAAGTGAATAACATTTGCGAGTTGAATCATTTCAGATTGGTAATTGAATTCTTGTTGCTAGGGAAATTTCGAATAAAGGCTGATCGTTGTATGAGACAATTAAATTGGGAGAAAATGCAAATCAAGAGGAGCCTTAAGCTCTTAATGATGGATTTGGAAATGTTATTCTGCATTTTGCTATGAAGTTTGTCTCATTTTTCGGGAGATTTAGGAATGTTGGAAATTTGTGGGATTGATGGTATGTTTTTGTGTTCTTTCTGCCTTATTAGGATTTGTACAGATATAGATGCATATTGTACCTATGTAATATAGGGTATACTAGTGTCTCTTTTTCTGTCTGTGAATCTGAAGATTTATAAATTCTTAATCAAGTCTTTTAATCTATTGAATACCAGATGACTAACACTTTCCCAATTTCAAGGTGATGACTTTTCAAATTGTGTTGAAATAAGAAATAAGGGCCATATTTGGTAGAAACAGTGAGAAAAGATAAAATGGCTTGTAACAAGCAATTTATCCTTTTCTCACCATGCTCCTTTCCCTTATTTCTACAGTGGATTGTGTGGTTATGATTGATTGTATGGTAGCCGGTTAGGCCAGGATCATTTAACCCATTGCCACATAATCCTGCTTTTGATTCTCCTCTGGAAAAAAAAACTTTGGAAAACATTATGGAAAATGGAAGAAATTACATGGGGTTTCTAATATTACGTTATATCACAATGATTACCAATACTTTAAGGTTTTGTAAATGTTATATGATAGTATGTATCTGTGGTCACTTCAGTTAAATAAATGTGCTTATAAGATGTGGACGTACAGACAGACGGATATCGGGATGGACAAAGACGATGATTCCACTGTACATCCACCTTACCTTTCGGGGTGTAAAAAAAAATAAGCAAGGATTTGCAACCCGAATCAAGAATTAACCCTTGTTATGCTGAACCAGGAATATTCTGCTATCTGTGCAGTCTGATCTTAGTCTACACCACCTGATTTACTCTTTTAAACCAGAATTGTTTATAAGATAGATTTTCAAAAGAACTGGCACCTCAAGTGCTTTCAGAACTTTGATTTTATTGAATATCTGCAGAGGATTTATAATTCAGCATGACAAAGGTTTGTCTTAAATATGTATAAAGGAGCATCAGAATGTTCCAAGTTTCCTGACCTTGCATATATTGTCAGGGTTTTGTCATTTTAGGTTTTATTACAGAAAAAGTGGGCTTAATGGAAAATATTTGTTGATTGTTCCTTAAGTCACCTGACCTTGTGCATATTATCAGGATTTTACTGTTTTAGCTGTTTCACAGAAAAAGGACCTTAATATAGCAGCCTATGTTGTGGCTATTGCACTCTTGTTATGCCCCTGTTGAAAAAGAGGAGGATATACTGGTTTACTTTTATCTGTCTATCTTTCTGTCCATCTGTCTGTAACAAATATTTTTGTCACATTTTCTTAGCAACCATTTACAGCATTGACTTTAAACTTGGTAATGAGCTTCATCTTAGGGTCCTATATGGCTGTTACAAAATTAATGTCCACAGTTTATCTATGTCATTTTTTACAACTTACTTTATTGTCAAACATGTTACCTCTTATAGTGGTGTATTTTTGTTCCATTTTAGCATCTTCTTGAAATACACTGTGGATGTTCAACAAGGGGTTCTGTATTGCGCTTACTAAATTTAAGTCCACAAGATAAAGACTGTTTATTCTTAACCCTTGTCATGCTGAACCCGGAATATTCCGGTTTTGGCAGGAGGTGTAGACTAAGATCAGACTGCACTTATGTGCAGGCTGATCTTAGTCTACACCTCCTGCTTGTACTTTTCCCGCCAGAGTTGTTCATGAAGTTGATTTCTAAAAAACATATTGTTTTTTTGATCAATTAGTTCTATCAGTGCTTTCAGCCCTTTGATTTGACAGCAATTAAGTAAGGTAATTTATACAGCATGACAAGGGTTAACAATGCTTGGTATTGTCACATTTTTATCAAAAGCTATGAAAAGCATCCTCTGGAAACTTGGTATGGAGCTTCAACTAGGGTCCTTATTTGTGCATAATAGATTTAGGTCATGGAGTTATCTACTTTCTGTTTAATGACTTTTGGACATTGCCTAGTATAGTGGTATATTTTTATCACATAACCCTTGTCAAGCTGAAACCGGAATATTCTGGATTTGGCAGGAGGTCTAGACAAAGATCAGGCTGCACGTTTGTGCAGTCTGATCTTTGTTAAGACCACCTGCTTGTCCCTTTTAAAGCCAGAATTGTTTACAATAGACATTTTAGAAATAATTAAACCCCTCAAATTAGTGTATTCTGTGCTTTCAGCTCTTTGTTTTAATGCCAATTTGTAAAGAATTTTATTCAGCATGACCAGGGTTAATAGCATGCACTTCAAACTTGGTATGTAGGTTCAACAAGGGATCCTACATGGTGCTAGACAAATATGCTCCATTGCATACATGAAGGAGAATTTTATTACATGGTTCTGCCAGATGGGGTATACTCTGTGAGATTTGACTCACAGATTTCTTGTTATTTGCTTCTTATCTATATCAATTATTTGTGACATACAAGTTGGTCAGAACAATTTTCACAGATGTTTAGGCAATGATGAAAGTTTCAGATCTTTTCTGGAAATTTTCATGTTCATTAAGGAATTACCTCCTATTTCACAGCTTATCAATCGAGGCTATTGAAATTCTGATTTAATTTACTGTGATTTAGATAATGATGGAAATTCCTGTATCTCTATGCAAATTAGTATTCACGCCATCACCGATTTATGCAAATCAGGCTAGGGTTTATTTCTGGCCAGATAATTGTCAATTTATTGGTACCCTATTTCCCCTTATAAGGGCTCAGTCCAGAAATGTAGGCTCTGTTTTGTAAAAACTTTTGATGCTAAGTCATTAAACTTGTAAACGGTAAGAGTGATGGTTTAGAGGAAAACAAAGAAGGATTCTCCAGACTGAAGTTTTCTTAAGAACTTAAACCCTTGTCATGCTGAACCTGGAATATACCTGATTTGGCAGGAGGTTTAGATTAAGATCAGTTTGTATATAAGTGCAGTCTGATCTTGGTCTACACCTCCTGTTTGTCCCCTCTAAGTCAGGGTTGTTTAAATAATCAATTTTCAAAAGAAATAATGACCCTCAATAAGATCTTCTGGTACTGCCAGTCCTTTGATGATTTTAAGCAGATCTGCGTAGGATTTTAACACCACTTTAAACAGTATTTCTTTCATATTGCGGTGGTTGGAGCACCTAACAATGGATTCCTTGTACTTCTCATGCCAGTACTACCACTACATCCTTGCATAGCCTCCATCTGCTATCCCACTTAGGTTTTATGATTATCCACCAATTCGTGAGAGACATATGTCAGAAAGGATATGTGCTGCCTGACAAGGGTTTAAGCTCTCCATTTTATCAATGGTTAACATGTTTTCAGGAGCCTATATTAGTAGACATATTTACTTAGGACTGGCTAGTTAATTTCTATTTTTCTGAACTTATCTGTCAGTTTTGTATAACTCTTCTTTTACAGTGAAACCATAACATGCTTTTATTTGACCATCAATTGAATGTTGTAACTATACGCCTTGTATCAACTAAGTTACAATGTTTAAGTTGCCAACTATCTTTTTTACACTTCTGTAACATGTTTCTGAACATAAATTTTGCAAAATATATCAAAGTCGAACTTCTTTTCAATGGGTGTGGCTAGTGATCTGTCAATTGATGTAAGCCCCACCCGCTGGTGTAAGCCCCATCCATTGGTGTAAGCCCCACCCATTCGCTCCGATAGGAAGTTCTGCTCCAATTTTCAAAGGGGTTGCAAAACTTGTAGCCAGTAGCATTAAAGAATGCTTTGTCACTTATAAACAACCAACTAACTATCAACTAATCTGGGTCTTTTCTAGAACCCACAGTTCTACGCTGCTTGTTTAAATTCGGCCATCACCCAACTGTAATCTGATCCTTATGGTCCGGCCCCTCTTGCCACTTGCATGCTTTATTTCTGAAAATAACAAAAACTACAGCTTTAATAAGTGAAGAAGTGAGCTACTTTGGGACATCAGAGTCTCAAAGTATGCTTTAATAAACCTGTATAAGAGCTCCACCTGCTGAAATGAGCTACCCTGAGACATCCGAGTCTCAACCTACATTATAATGAACCCATTCCCACACAGTGAAATTTAGGACTGGTCCAAGAAGCTGCTAACAACAATTTCAAATTGATGAAATTTTATTCTTCAATTTCTTCATTTTCCACAATGTTTTTCAAAGGTTTTTTCTTAAGGCATGTAAAAAGGAGGGATTGTGTGGGAATGGGTTTGAGGTAGATTACTCATTACCATAGAACAAAATTGTAGATTTTTTCAAATTGTAAGAAGTTGCAGAGGAAAATCTCAAATTGATGAAAGTTTAAATCCATCATATTTTGGGTTCTGAAACATTGTGGATAATGAAAAAATTGCTTGTAACAAAGAATTTCTTCATTTTCCACTATTTTTTCCTAAGCATTTTGCTTGAGGGGTGTCAAAAATCATCATTGTGTGGGAAGGGGTTTATTAAATAAGCTGTAGTTATGATGTCTAGATAAATCACCAATAAATTGTGTTTCTCCTTAAAATGTCTCTGACAATATTTAGTCAAAATACCATGTCAGAGGTCAGATAGAATGGCCATTAATTCTCCAATTGGACAACAAAACAGGCAAACAGACAAACGATTTTACAAACACCCTACATGAATTATCACTATGTAGATTATCCCTACATTGTGTTTAGTATAGAAATTATTTATGTTATAGGAGCCTTTGGTTGTAGAAGCTATGTAGGGTTTGATATTTCAAGCCACTAGCAAACAAAGATCCTGTCCGCTCATGAAAGTTTGGCCCTTGTATTGGTGTCATCTTCTCAAATAACATGGGGGAGTTAAGGATACCATTGATTAGTGCTAATTGCGCATGATTAAAGTGAAATTGTATTGACTAGCTAAAGCCAGAAAACTTAATTAAAATGTTGTGCTATAGAGAGACTTGGCAGTATTATATTGATTAGACAAGCTGTTTTTCCGACTCATTTGGTATAGAAACAAGAATCTACTGTATTCTTAGAGATGTAGTATTTAACCTATCACAAGAAAATAAAATCTTTGACTGCTCCTAATTGAAAGAAGTTGCAGATGACATTTTAACCCATTCCCACGCAGTGACGCTTTTAAACGCCCACTCAATATAAAAGCTTGGAAAACATTGTGGATAAATAAGAAATTGCTTGTTACAAGCAATTTCTTCATTATCCACAATGTTTTCCATCCCAAAAAGACAAAGAACTTAAAGATATCATTAATTGAAAATTGTCGTCTGCAACTTCTTTGAATTTTGACTGGTCTAAAATTGAATTGTGTGGTAATGGGTAAAATTGTGGTGCAATGTGGTATTTAACCCATTCCCACACATTGACTATTTATGACACCTCTCAAGTAAAGCGATTGGAAAACAATTGTGGAAAATGAAGAAATTGCTTTTGACAAGCAATTTCTTAATTTTCCACCATGTTTTCTAAGCAGAAAATTGAAAAATCTAAAATTTCGCAAACTTTTCATTGTAACCTGCATCTCCTTTAAATTTGGACCAGTCTAAAATTTTGCTGTGTGGGAATGGGTTAATGGGCCTGACATAACTGTTCAAATTGCTCCTTTACAGGCATATTTTGATAGTAAGTTGTTGTTGTTTTGTTTGAATTGGGTTTACTACTGATTTAAATAAAATTTCAGTCATATAACGGTGAGACGTGAACACATCTGGGTTGTGAGTGTTTGAGAGCGATTCTATAAGCTTAGAGCTTTCGTCACAATAGAACTGAAATAAATTAGTATAAACTTAACTAACATTTTAGGCTGGTCCAATAGATATGTTATGATTTAGACTGATCCAATAGATGTGGTTTGAGGAACAGGGTTAGACTGTGTCTCAATCACAGCTCCATTGATGGTATTTATCCAATTATTGATTACAGGTTAACAGTGTGGTTAGTGGACTCAAGCTCTTTGATTGTCTCGGAACACCACTCCTTGTTGAGGGTCTTCCCCATTCAGACAGAATACAAGTGGAATTACCTAACTTACAACCACAGGTAGGTCATATGCTTACTTCTACATGTCTATCAGTGCTGCAGACTCTTGAGGGCACAGATTGTAGCCCGTTAGACTCTCATTCATGAAGTCCTTGTTGTGGTAAATATCCTTTCTGACATACTGTCTCCCATTAATGGGTGTATAATTGAAAGCCTATGTGGGATGAGCAGCTAGAGGCTCGAAAAGGATGTAGTGGCAGTGCTCGTTTCGGAAATACCAGGGAACCATTGCTAGGTGCACCAGCCGTCGCAATACGACTGAAAAACTTAAAAGAGGCATGAAACCCTATTCAAAAAACAAAAAGCATACTCTTGACTAGAGTGGCATCAAAGCCATGAGTTATTGCCCTTGGTATTCCACTGGCAATAGGGGATTGTCCTTGTACATGACATTTCAGAGTCCCTTTAACTATTACTAGATGACAAAGTTTTGGACAAGTCCAAAATGAAAGCAGCTGTAGATGACAACTTAAGGTTTATGAAATTTTAGATTGTCTCAAATTTCTTGGTAGAAAACATTGTTTCAAATGAAAATATTGCTTGTTGCAAGCAATTTCTTTATTTTACACAATGTTTTTCCTCTTTCATGGGTGTTTAAAAGTGACATTGTGTGGAAATGGGCTAAACTTTTACCACAAGAAAAAATGGACTTGATCAATTTGAAATAGGTTGCAGAGAATTCTAAATTCCTGAAATTTGAAGAAAAAAAATCTTTCTAGGAAAAAAATCAGGTGCAATACTGTAGTATGTGCTTATAATACCCTACTAGTCCAGATTATGGTGTTGAAGACGATAATTTCCAGTTGATAGAATTTTGAATCTCTGTCTAGATGGATGGAAGCAATTTCTTCATTTTCCACTATGTCTTCCAAAGTATTTTTGTTGTGGGATGTAAAACGTGTAATTATTTGGGAATTGGTTAACAACAGCTTTGGACTTAGCCACCAAAATTACCACATTAAAATTATTTTCTAATTGCTAACCTATTACCAGACAAGAATATTTTAGACTGATACAATTAGAAAAGAGTTGCAATGTCTGTTGGGTGAAATTGTAAAGATATTTGTCTACTGCAATAGAAAATAATGTGGATATTGAAGAAATGGCTGAAATAAGTTGGATTTTGCGGGAATAGGTTAAACATTTCTTGGTGTCATATCTTTCATCCTTGGTGCAAGATTAGGTAGAAATCATTTATTGCGCATTACATTTCAAAAAATGTCCCATGTTCATGAAGTCAAGACTAAGATCAGCTAGATCTGTCTTGACTTTGCTCTCAGTAAATAGCTACTCAATGACTCCAAGATTCTGTAGATAAACTTGTCAGGAATCATCCTTATGGGAAGGCACTTCAGAATTGTACACATAATGGGAGCACAAAGGGAACATCTTTAAAAATCTTCTTGTCATGAACCGGCTGTCTGATTGGATTCACATTTGGCATTTAGAGTACCAATTTAGGGGTGGGGTGGGGGTCGGGGGAAAGGGGGGGGGGGCACAAGCTTGCATATAGACAAAAGAATATCTTTTTCTACCAAACCAAAAGTTCTACAGCTCTGATATTTGGTATCTAGCATCATCTAGTGGACCTCTATCAATTTTGTATATATTATGGCCCCAGAGACAGAAGTAGCCCATTCCCACATGTCACAAATTTTACATAGGGCTTGTATAGTGAACATTTTAAATACCTTCTTCCGAACAGGAGGGCCAAGAGCTTTGATATTTGGTATCTAGCATCATCTGGTGGACCTCTATCAATATTGTCTATATTATGGCCCCAGAGACAGAAGTAGCCCATTCCCAGACTTCACAAATTTTACATAGGGCTTGTATAGCGAAATTTTTATACTTCTTCTTCTCCCAAACAGGAGGGCCAAGAGCTTTGATATTTGGTATACAGTAGGCGGACCTCTATCAAGGTTGTATAAATTATGGCCCCAAGGTCAGAATTAACCCGTTCCAAGATGTCACAAGTGTTTAGTGAAAACTTTTAAAAGACTTTCTCCCAAACTAAAAGGCCTAGAGATGTAGCATAATCTGGTGGACTTTTATCTGTTTTGTGCCCTTTGACTCAGGTGACCGATGAGGCTCTTTTGGCCTCTTGTATGTTCATATATTGATTGTTCTATTCTTATTATGGCCTAAATTTTTATGCAATATTCATTGAATTTGTCAATTTATGATATTCCACAAAACATATGTTGCTGCTTGAAAAATGATGTCATAATCATTACACACATTAGGACATTTTTATGCCCCCACATCGAAAGATCGGGGCATATTGTTGTACCGTTGTCCGTCTGTCTGTCTGCTAAACTTAACCAAAAAGCTTAACATCGCCAATTACTACCATCCTATTCAAGATACAATGCTCATATTTGGCATAATGGTACATCTCCATAATACACATCTCCTCATGTCAAGGTCGTGTGATAAGGTCAAGGTCACATACCAATGTCAAACATTTAGTCCTGTTGCACCTGGGGCATTGTGTTTCAGAAACACATCTTGTTTTTTCATTGTATCAAGGCATTACCATATTCATATGTTTATCATACTAGTGTAACATCACACATGTAATATCAAAATCATAAAAAAGTCTTATTTCACTCCTGTCATGTTATAAAATTGGTTCTGATTATTTTGCTTTCAGAAAAAAAATGATTGGTATTGCACTTGATGGCGTAGGGGCATTTCTAGTTACATCTCAATATAGCTTAGATTGTAGAATGAATCCATACGCAATATAGACAAAAGGGAATGTCTGTCAAAATTCTTTCTTTCTGTTAAAACATGATTGGTAACAAAATATTTCATTTTCCTCATTTCCCAGTAGATTTCATAGAAAAAAATCATCTACTTTGGTTGATGACTAAAAATAGTTGCTATGGTGATTACATTAACAATATAATCCTATCAATAGATTTTCTAGGAATGCTGTATTATGTCAACAATGTTGTCACTGAACTTCTTCCTTCTTATGTCAAAGATAGAGTTAGCATGGGTCCTAGAAATAAGAACATTTATAACCAAATTAACCCTTGTCATGCTGAATTAAAAATCCTATATAGAATTGGTTTTAGATAAAAGGACTGACAGCACTTGAAGGTCATAAAGGGGTCAATATTTCTTGTGAAAATTGATAATTTAAACAACTCTGGCTGAAAGGGGACAAGCAGGTTGTGATTATTTAGAAAATTAATGGTATAAACAATGTTAGCTTTAAAGAAAACAAGCAAGAGTCTAGACAAAGATCAGACTGCATTTATGTGCAGCCTGATCTTGTCTATACCTTCTGCAAAACAGGAATATATGGGTTTAATATGACAAGGGTTAAACCATTCCACTTTTCATGCCCCTCAAGTAAAAAGCGTTGGAAAAAATTTGGACATGGAAGAAATGGTCCAAATTGAAAGAACCTTTCAAATTGATGGAATTTTGAATATTTTCATCATTTTGGACGGCAGACATTGTGGATACAGAAGAAATTGCTTGAGACAAGCAATTTCTTCATTTTCCACAATGTTTTCCAAAGCTTTATAGCTCACCTGAGCACAAAGTGCGAAGTTAGCTATTGTGATCAGTCATTATCCGTCGTCTGTCTGTTCATCTGTCCATCCACAATAACTTTAAAAATCTTCTCCTCCTAAAGCAGTAGGCCAATCAAGCTGAAACTTGGCAGGGATGTTTCTTGGGTGAAGTTTTACAAGAGTTGTTAAAAGAATTTTAATTCCGTGAAAATCTCTGGTGAATGCCACGGCATTTGAAAATGGGACATTTTAGTAAATCTTCAAAGCTGAAACTTTGCAGGGATGTTCCTTGGGTGAAGTTCTACTATAAATTGTTAACAGAATTTCATTCCGTGAAAAACTCTGGTCGCCATGGCATTTGAAGAAGGGAAATTTTAGTAAATCTTAAAAAATCTTCTCCTCCTAAATCAGTGGTTTATAGTACATCCAGATTGCTCACTACCAAGGTTGCTAAAGTTATTCCCATTGGGTCAAAATGACCCAGCCCCAGAGGCCCCAAGTTTGGTAAAATGCTCAATTAGAGCAATGTCAAATTCTTCTCCTATTTACACTGGTCCAGATTAAAAGAAGTTGCAGATGGTAATTAACCCTTGTCATGCTGATCCAAGATTGTATTCCTGTTACAGGAGGTTAAGACAAAGATCAGCCTGCACATAACTATAAAGCCATAGGCATTCATATTTATTGTATATACCTCCTGCAAAACAGGATTATTCCGGTATCAAGACAAAGGTTAACTGATAGGAACATCATGGAAAATGGTATGTATTCTATGGATGGACATATATCAGCTAGTGCAGTGACACAGGCCCTATTTGGCCTTGTGTGATATTTTCTAAATCCAAATGAAATATTCAGGAAGTGTTACCATTATTTCAGAACGTCATTCCTTCTAATTGTTTAACAAGGTCACACAATGTTTCATCAAACTATTATCAGGAGGATACCAACACTTCCATTAAAGCTATTATAGATTTTACAGGAGTCCTGCTATAGACTAGGGAGACTGTTGACAAAGTAGATTTAATAATATCTCATTTAAACCCTATGTTGTGTGTCTTGTCATGATGTTTTTAGTTAGTACCTACTACATAGAATTTAACGAATGAATAATGTGTTGTTGTTGTTCTAAAATGTCGTAACTACAGCTTGAATCAAGCTGTAGTTATGACGTTTTATAACGACAACGACTAATAGTTGAATTGAGTTTATCTAGCTGTCCATATTTCTTGCAACATTTCCATTAAATCTAGCAGCAGACTTAGAAAGAATTAGCACGTAAGATGAAGTAGACTGATAAATAACACAAGGGGTGATTTCCCTTGTCTCTATGAACCCATTATCACAAAACCCCCGCCTTTTACACCCGTTAAGGAAAAAGCTATGGAAAACATTTAAGTCCATCTGCTTTAACCCATTCCCGCTTTTGGAGGCCCCTCAAGACAAACAATTGGGAAAGCATTGTGTAAAATGAAGAAATTGCCTGTCACAAGCAATTTCTTCATTTTCCATAATATTTTCTACCCAGAAAATTGAAAAAAATCTAAAATTTCATTAGCTATAAATTGTCCTCTGCAACTTCTTTGAATTTGGACCAGTCTAACATTTTGTCCATTGGGTTAAATTGTTGTCTGCAACTTCTTAGTCTAAAATTTTGTCACATGGTAAATGGATTACTACACAATAATTAAATTAGACAGCCCTGCCCACAACACAGAGTTTGATTGACAAATAAGGATTTATTCATTTCAAACACAAAAATAGTTAAATTTATTTTTAGATCAAAATTAATGACACAGTGATGTATGCCTTGTTCCTATTAACCCTTTCCCGTTTTTGGAAATTTAAGACTAGTCCAAATTGAAAGATGTTGCAGACGACAATGAAAACTGGATGCCATTTGAAATGAAACCATCCTATGTGGTAGAAAATATTGTGGAAAAAGGCGAAATTACTTGTTACAAGCAATTTCTTCTTTTTCCACAATGTTCTCTTGAGTAAAAAAATCACAGGTACGTAAAATTCCGTATTTGAACGGGAAAGGGTTAACCATTACTATATGATACTGCTTATAGAAACCCTAAAGAAGTATATTATATTTATGGAAAACTTGTGGGAAAGGAGAAATTGTTTGTGACCTTACTTGGTCATTATTATCCAATCACACATTGAAATGTTGTCTGCAATTTCTTTGATATTGGACCAGTCTATAATTGCCAGGTAGTTGGTTAAATGTTGTCACATCAACCCATTACTATACAATCCTGCCTTTTTACTCCCCTCAAGAACAAGCAATTTCCTTATTATCCAATATGTTTTCAAATTAAGAAACAGAATTTCTTTGAAATTTCATCAAAATTAGTGTCTATAACTTCTTTGAATTTGGACCAGGCTGATATTTTGTTGTATGTTAATGGGTTAACTCATTTCAACACAATCCCTCCTTTTTATGCCCCCCTCCAATAAAATAGTTTTTGAAAGTAATACGGAAAAAGAAAAAAATGCTTCTTACAAGCAATTTCTGCATTTTATACATTGTTTTCTAGCCAGAGAGAAAAATATTTTAAAAATTTCAACAATTTGAAATTGTCATCTGCAACTTCTTTCAATTTTGACTTGTCTAAAATTTCACTGTGTGGTAATGGGTTAACATTCTTATTTGATTCTCTTGTAACTACTATGACAATTTGTCATTATTTTCTTTTCCATTCTGAAAAAAAAGAAAATACTTACTCTCTAAATTTCATTAACCCTTGCCACGCTGAACCTGATCTTAGTCTTAACAACCTGTTTTACATTTAAATTAACCCTTTGCTGGACAAACCCGGGATTTTACGTCACTGTGATTTTATACCTGAGAAAACATTGTCGAAAAAGGAGAAATTGCTTGTAACAAGCAATTTCTCCTTTTTCCACAATATTTTCTATCAGATAGAATGGTCGGATTTCAAATTGCATTCATTTTTCATTGTCCTCTGCAACCTCTTTGAAATTGGACCAGTTTAAAATTTCAAAAACCAGGAAAGGGTTAAAGTTTTATATTGAGTTAACTAAATATATTGATTCCCAAGAGCAGCGTCTTGCAGTGCATTCAGCACTTTGACTTTAATGCAATTACAGTATGGCAAGGGTTAAGGTTAGTGCAATATATGCAATTAAGCATAATTCCAAATCAGTAAAATATAATGTACACTGTATATAAAACTAATTAAATAATTTCCCTAACTAAACTGAATAAAACTTAACAAACCCTGGGATTTTATGTCACTGTGATTTAATACTTGAGAAAATATTGTGGAGAAAGAAGAAATTACTTCTAACAAGCAATTTCTCCTTTTCCCACAATACTTTCTACGATAGAGGATGGTTTCATTTGAAATTGCATGCAAATTTCATTATCATCTGCAACCTCATTAAATTTTGACCAGTCTAAAATTCAAAAAATGGGAAAGGGGTAATGGTATCAATTTTCATTTGTAAACTGTGACTCCAGATTACAATTTTTGTAGAAGCATCCCACAATTTGTATACTGCTCATAATTTGAGAGCCTTGTTCATTGAGGTATCAATTTATTCATTTACAATTCATAACTTTTAAGGTCTGGGGATTCTATGATGCCATGAAGGCTGAAACTAAGCAGATTATTACAAGGAAACTGAATATCTTGGAAACAGCTGTAAAGGAGAATATGTGAAAAAGTTTCAAAAGGAAGCACTAGACAGTAGAAATAATATAAAACAGTCAGCACTCATGCACTTATTATTAGCATTAATCCTTTACTGCACTTTCCCTCGTTTTTATGCCCCTGTGTTTTTATACTTAAGGAAACATTGTGGGAAAAAAAGAAATTGCTTGTTACTATCAATATCTTCTCTTTCTGAAATATTTTCTATCCTGTAATTGAACTCACTTTTAATTGTTGTCTGAAACTATTTTCAAATTGGACAAGACTAAATTTAGAAAAACAGGAAAGGGCTAACTAAGCTGTGTTTCCTTTTCTGTTTCTGTTTCCAAGGGAACAATTTTGGGGTTTGCTAAAGAATTTTGGTCAAATTTTCCATAATATTGATCTCTCTTTGGATCACTCTTACTTTGGATTGTTCTTGTAAACAAGGAGTTTAACCCTTTCCTTAACAACCCCTGGTTTTACGTCCTTGAACGTAAAATTGGGAAATCGGACAAAAGCAAAATTCTGAAAAATAAATGATTAAATATCCCAAATCACTGCTATTCCGAGCGAGAACTATAAGCAATCTATTAACCCTTTCTTTTCAATCTCTTTTCTCAGTAAATTTATAATTAAGAAAAAAAATGTAGACAAAATTTCTTCTTTTCTACAATACTTTGTACACTACTGAATGGTTATTTCTAGAATTAAAACCAGTTTCAATTTCCATCAGAAATACCTTTGACAGGAAAGGGTTAACTGCAATGATAGAGTGAACAATCAATTCATAAACATAGACTGCTACCTGTGAAAAGAGAGTGAAGGAAAACTGTTAATCAATCAATTCATTGGGTTTCCTGTATATGGTGCCATCATGGCCCAGCTTTATTCTCTAGAACCAAGATTATTAACACCATATAAGGATAAAAACCACATTTTATTGGAGGGTGTGTTTCTAATAATGTGATTTTATGCCCATGTCCATGTCATCAAGCTGTCCTGGTAACCTAGACTTTATGGTAGTCATGGAGATAATCAAATGGAGCCTGTTTGGTCCATTGACAAGTTACTTCCTGTTGTTGGTTCCCAACTTATTCTACAACACTTTCCCCTGGATGGGCTAATTTCAACTTTTCCTTTCGCTGAAATTTCAAGCTTAGTCTAAATTGAAAGAAATTAGATGAATTAATCAATTCATTTAATAAGATAGAAAACCTTGTATAGAGAGAATTTCTGTCTGCCATAAACTATTTATAGGCATTTTTCATCAGTGCATCAAACTGTGGGATTGCGTAGTTACAATAATGGTTTTAAATTAGGAGAATAGAAAAATAGGATGTCAGTGGTAAATAATTAGCAATTGCTTAGAGGCCCTTGAATGAATGAATGTTTCATTATGAAACTTAACCTTTGTCATTCGGCAACTGGAATATTCCGATTTTGGCAGGAGGTGTAGACCAAGATCATTCTGCACATAAGTGCAGTCTGATCTTGGTCAACACCTCCTGCTTGTACTTTTTCCAGCAAAGTTGTTAGTAAAATTGATTTCTAAAAGAAATATTGATTTTTTAACAAGTTCTACCAGTGCTTTCAGCCCTTTGATTTTACAGCGATTCAGTAAGGAAATTTGTACAGCATGACAAGGGTTAACATCCTTATTCTATGAACTAGGATTAATACCCCATATCGTTTAAAAAAAAATGTTTCAGATATTCCCATGTTTATGCTTATTTGAATTGTATTAAAATCAAAAGGGTGAAAATATTGGATGCACTTATTTTGGATCAATATTTCATTTTGAAAAATTGTCCTAAAAATAACTCTGGACAAACAGGGGGTTTAGACCAAGATCAGCCTGCACATATGTGCAGGCTGATCTATGTCTATACCTCCTGCTAACACAGGAATATTCCAGGTTAATCATGAGGAGAGTGAAGAATCATTATTGAACTTCAGGATCTTAAAATGAATTGACTACATAAACAAGGCTATTATGTCACACTTCAAAGAATGAAATAGTGGTGTTCAAATTGATTTTAATGACAGAGACAAAAATCTAAGGAGAAAGAAAATCAGATCAGAAATGCTTCATTTCTTGAGCGTAAAAGCAAACATCGCTTGAGAAATGAAATTTGGATCTTTGAGGAGAATGATTCATAGATAACTGATTTGATTAGTTATTTTGAAGGGCTTTTTGCTTTAGGAATAGCACGCTATTTGTTATTCGGGAAATATTTGTCAAAGAAAATCATCTATTATTTAGTAGATGCTGCACATGAGAAAACTATGTTAGGGGATTGTCTATTTGGAGGGATTCTGGTTCAATCGTTGCTCTGGTTAAAGTCAGTTTTTTCTACTGATTTTAAAGGCTGTATTTGGAATTTAAGTCAAGCCCAGGATATTTGCTACTCATTTTCCAAAATGGTCTGAAGATTAACTCATTCCCATTCAAAATGTTTTTGAAAGAAAATAAAGATGGCATCCTGAAGTTGATGAAATTTTAAAAACGTGTTCCCCCAAAACACACAACAAAATTAAAAAGAAAAACATACTCAAGGCCAAAAATATGAATTATTATGACTATTAAAATTATAAGATCAAAATAATTCTCTACTCTAAGCCTTCTATTCAGGAAAAAAGTTTTGATATTTTAAATTGTGACCGACCACAATTTAAGGTTTGTTTACATAAATTATGACTTTTAGCCCATTACCAGACGGCAAAATTATAGACTGGTCCAAACTGGAAGGAGTTTATAAATTTTTTAGATTTTTCATCTGTCTGTAGAGAAAACATTGTTTGTATTGAAAAATTTGCTTGTTACAAGCAATATCTTTAATTTGCACAATGTTTTCCCTAGTGTTTTTCTTGAGGGGCGACATCCAAAAGCGTCGCTGTGTGGCAATGGGTAAAACGTTTGCTAGTCATTCAAACAACTTTCTAGGTCATGGGGATTAACGAAATCGTCCATAAATTTTACTTATCAGCACCTGTGCATGAAACAGTCAATGCTGGAGATTGGTGAACATTTCTGGTGATGAATCTGGTGCATTCAGTTTGCTGTCAAATATAAAAAAAACATGATTTGAAATTGATAAGAAACAAAAAACGTCTTTCATACTCTCCTTTTTGAATTTAACCCATTCCAACACAGTTGAATTTTAGATTGGTCCAAATTAAAAGAAGCTGCAGACAACAATTGCAAGTTAATAGAATTTTGATTTTTTCGTCATTTTGGGTAAAAAACATTGTGGATAATGATAATTTCTTCATTTTTCACAAATTTTTTCATAAGCTTTTTTCTTGAGGGGCGTAAAAAGGAGGGATTGAGTTGTAATGGGTTAAGAAGGCTTTTGATTGCTTTAGTGACCAAATAAACAAGATGTTGTTTATACTGTTTTTCCTTCCTTGCAGGGAAGATATGGCTTTAAAAATCTTGGTCTTTCATGGAAAAAAAACATTGTGTTTACTTAACCATTCCCACACTATAATGCTTTTGGAAGACCCAGAAGGAAACTGCTTTGGAATAATAAATCATTGAGGAAAATGAAGAAATTGCAACAATTTCCCTCATTATCCAGACTGTTTTCCAACCAAAAAAAGCAAAGATTATAAAAATTGAATCACTTAAAAACTGTTGTCTGCATCTTCTATGAATTTGAACCAGTTTAAAATTGTGTCATCTGGAAATGGATCAAAGCTTGATACAAGCAATTTCTTTATTTTCCACAATGTTTTCCAAAGCCTTTTTCTTTAGGTGCATCAAAAAGTGGGATTGTGTGGGAATTGGGTAAACAACTTGAAGAAAAATTGTGATTCAAAATTTGAAATAGTATATTTTCTTTCTTTTCAGAATGGACCCACAACTAATTTGGTATTGAGAAAATGGTCCATGAATATTCACCAGTTTAATGTTTCTCTTGACAACCTAAAGCATGCACTCCATCTGGTGGTAGAATTTGTTCCTGTCCAACAGGGGAGAATATTCTCAATAACAGTACTATTAAGGTAGGTCAACACCATGACAATAATATAATCTGAACTAGCATGCAAAAATATATTGATAACCCTAGCTATGGAGTTGAGGGGAATAGTGTCTCTTTGTCTGTTAGCCCACTTCCAGACGGCAAAATTTGGACTATCCCAAATTGAAAGAAGTTGCAGACAACAATTTATAGTTGAAGCTTAATTATTTGAAGGATAGTGGGGTATTCTGGGCATCGGCGTAATGGTTTGGTTAAACCTTACGTGCAGGAGTCATATTTCAGTTTCTTCTAATGCTATTGTTCTGAAACTTTGAACATGTTTTTGTGGCAATAATATCAGCCTGTAGACACAGATTCAATTTCAGTGGAATTTTAACCCTTTTTGGACTTAAAATTCTTGGTTAAAGCTTGTGTGCAACTGTCATTTATATTTTATAACTATCTTTCTACCAATACTATTGCTTTGAATCTTTGTACATGCTTTTATGACCATCATATCATCTTCTAGGCAAAGATTCATTACAATCATAATAATGGAGTTTTAACATTTTTAGGACTTAGAAATTCTTGGTTAAACCTTGTGGCCTTTTTGCTGCTGTCATAGCTGTTTGGTAGCACATCAGACTTCTAATCTTCAATACTGGTATGTCATGTGTTCGATCCACGGTGGCAGGACATGTCCTTTCCGACATTTGTCTCTCACCAATGGGTTGATAATTGTAAACCCAAGTGGGATAGCAGCTGGAGGCTAGGGAAGAATGTAGTGGTAGTACTGGTGTGAGAAATCCCAGGAATCGATTGTTAGGTGCTCCAGTCGACGTGATATGACTGAAAAAATATTTAAAGTGGCGTTAAACCCTAGTCAATCAATCAAACCTTGCGTGCAACTGTCTAATAAACCTATTTCTACTAATGATTTGAAAGTTTGAACATGTTTTTGTGACAATAATATCAGCCTCTAGAAAAAGAATTATTACTCTGTGATTCAAATAATTGGCAACTTCGCACATGCTTTTGTGGCAATAATATCAGCCTCTTAATATAGATTCATAACTCTGATATTCATTTCTGTGGAATTTTTACCCTTTTTGGCGTTAGAAAATCTTGTCAAACTTTACTTGCAACTGTCGTATATCTTTAATAACTCTCTTTCTAACAATTCTTTTGCTTTGTAACTTTGCACAATTCTTTATGAAAAGCATGTCATCTTCTAGGCAAAGATTTGTTACTCTGAAATAATTTTTAGTGGAATTCTTACCTTTTTGGACTTCTTGTTTGACTTAAAATTTTGATTAAAGATTTTTTATATCAGACAACAAGTTTTAAACTGGTCCAAATCAAAAGTGGTTGCAGACAACAACTTTAAGCTGTTAGAATTTTTGCTAATATGAAACACAATCCATTATCAGAGGTCAAAATTCTAGACTTGTTCAAATTGAAAGAAGTTGCAGATGACAATTTCATGTTGATGGACCTTTAAAAATGTTTTCCAAAGTGTTTGAAGGCTTAAAAAAGCAGGATTGTGTGAGAATGGGTTAATGTGATTTTAACAATAGAAAGAAGTATTGGCCCCAATTTTGAATCAGACAACTTGTTTTACATGATGGAAGGACTGTAACTGCCAACATTGATTGCTGTTGATTGGTATTATTCACTGAACCAAAAGCAGAAATTGAAGAAAGAAGGGTCTGCCATCTGTGGACAGTTGTCTGTGTGAAATGATCAGCCAGCGAGTCTAATTCAATATTAAAGGACTCTGATTTTCTGCAGCAAATGTTTCGTCCAACCAGAAGTCTCATTTAGAAGTTACAAAGTGCAGTACTAAATCAGACTGCTTGGTGAACACAATCCTCGGAGTACAAATTAAAGAATTTGCATATGTGCGGCCTACCTGATTCTTTGACTCAAGCCTGTCTTACACGCAAGGTGAGCAAAGTTTCAGGTGTCGCATTTGTGTTTCTGAGCAACACCATTTGACTGAAGCAATGGATATCCTAGCAACATTCCTGTTACCAAGCTACAAATGTTACCTTTCAGGAGCACCATGATCAACTCAATCAAAAGGAGAATAATCTTTGTTATTAAGAAACTCACTGCAGGATACCTTACAATGGAGAAAATTAGAATCAATAGTGTAATTGCCTGTAGCAAAGGACTTGTTTACCATGATTACAATTTATTGTTGTGAAGCAATTGAAATAAAACAATTTATAAAGAATTGAACAAATGACATTAGTTTCAGGTCATTTAATCTGTTGGTGATATCTGATAAGGAAATAATTGTTGCAAAGAGTTACAAAATTATTCCTGTATTATTATTTTTATTTCCCCACCACATTGATAAGATAAGATGGGAGGGGCATAATTGCTTCACTGATACCTGTCTGGTCTGTCTGTCTGTCTTACTTAATGTCTGTCATAATGCAAAAACTTCATATTTTGCTCTTAGTCAAACTTCTTAAAAGATGTATGACTCATATATGGAACAAAGGTTCCTTGCATTGATAGGCATCAGTTGGTTGTGAGTTCAACTTTGTCAAGGTTATTTTTCAAGGTTATCTTACAAAAAAACTAACATTTTGCTGTTGTTCAAACACTGTTGAAGATACGTGGCTTATATTTGGTACATAGGTCCCTTGCATTGATAGGCTTCAGTCTTTTGTAAGGTTTAGGTCATTCATCAAGGTTAAGGTCATTTACCAAGGTCTCATTTCCAAAAAAAAGTGTCTTACCTGGGCATAGTGTTTCAAAAACACATCTTGATAAACTAAGAATAATCTTTTAATACTTTTCATTAAGTTATACTTATGAATATATTTGTAAACATTTACATCAGAAAGATAAATTTTGGAAGCTAGTTGGAAAGAAGGTATATATTCCTCATGGTTTATTTAATCCATTTCCACCCTCCTCTCCTTTTTACCCCCGGAAGAAAAAAGCTTTTGAAAAAATTGTGGAAAATGAAGAATCAATTAAAAAATCAAGCAATTCTTCATTATCCATAATATTTTCTATCCAAAAAGATGGAAAAAGTTCAAAATTTCATCATCTTGAAATGGTCATCTGCAGCTTCTTTCAATTTGAACCAGACTAAAATTTTGTTGTATGGTAATGGTTTAAATTACAAAAGTGTAAGCTCCTATTGTAAAAGAAAAAGGAGACAGAATTGTCAGACAATATTGAGCATAATTTTTACAGAATAGGTTTTGATTTGGCATTTTACATCATGATAATAAATGAATCCATTTGGAACAGAATTTCTATTTGTACCACAGATATAACCAACATTACAAAAAGGTAAAATATTGTAGGAGGATGGATGTTTACCTTAAATGTTCTTGTTACCAACATAAATAGCACTGAGCTGTTTGGTGAGACTAAGACTTAGACTTCAACTATTGAGGAAGGATCTGCATGGCTATTGAGGAAGGATCTGCATGGATATAACTTGTGGGACCGAGCCTAAATTTTGTCTCAAGCCTGTTAAAGAAATAAGGTGAGCAAAGTTTCAGGTGTCGGCTTCATTAGCCTAATCAGCACAACAGAATGAAAACTACAGGACAAATGAGTGATCTAATACCAGACACAAATGGAATTCACACTGAGTTTGGAAATTGGTAAAAACCCTAACTTTGTATAAAGGAAGATAAATCGTGTTACATGATAAACATGAATATGACTTCTTTAACCCTTGTCATGTTGTATAAATTACCTTTCTGAATTGCTGCAAAATCAAAGGGCTAAAAGCACTGGCAGAACTTGTTGTTCAAAAATCAATATATTTTTAAGAGATCAATTTCACAAACGGCTCTGGCAGGGAAAGTACAAGCAGGAGATGAAGACCAAGATCAGACTTCTTTTTATGTCTCCTTCATTTTCCACAATGTTTGCGGTAGCTTTTTTTTTTTGGAGGCATTTAAAAGCATCACTGAGTGGGAATGTGTGTAAATGCTATTTTTCAAAATCTATGGCCAGAAACATAATTAAAAACAATGAAATGTTTGGTTGGTGATAGATACACTGTAAGCTCTAGTTACAATATTTTAGTTGCCAAACGAACAGAAATATTCACGAAATTGTCAACCAATTTCAGAGTTCAAAGTTCACCTCCGGTCTAAACTAATGATTTGATTGGGCATTTGATTCCTTGACTGACAATTGGATCTGTCAATTAGCAGAAATTTAATGATGGTACAAGGAAGAAGTAAACAGTAAGGCATATTTTCAATGAAATGTCCAACTGATAAATCAGATGGCTGGTGAAGATTTTAAGTACAGCAGACAAGTGGGACCTTGGTGAATGCACTTGAATTCAATGCTCACACTGTTATTATTCTATGATATAGGAGAGGGCAAGGGAAGATTTCAAAGACAACAAATAAGTGGGACCTTGGTGAATGCACTAAAATCTTATGCTCTGACCTGAATAATTCTGTGATATAAGAGATGGCTAGTGAAGATTTCAAAGACATCAAACAAGTGGGGCATTGGTGAATGCACTAAAATCTTATGCTCTGACCTGAATAATTCTGTGATATATCAGAGGGCTAGTGAAGATTTCAAAGACAACGGACAAGTGGGGCATTGGTGAATGCCCTTGAATCTTATGCTCAGACTGTTATAATTCTGTGAAATTGGGAATGGCTAGTGAAGATTTCAAAGACAACAAATAAGTGGGACCTTGATGAATGCATCTGAATCTTATTTTAAGACCCGTATAATTCTATGATATATCAGAGGGCTAGTGAAGATTTCAAAGACAACAGACAAGTGGGACCTTGGTGAATGCACTTGAATCTTATGCTCAGACCTGTATATTTCTAGGTGAGCAAAGTTTCAAGTGTATTCAACATTGGTTAGATCAACAAGTACCCTTTATCAACAACATCATTATTGGAGCTCAACATTAGTTTAGACACCATGCTAACTCAAGATGGATTGGATTAGAGTAAGGACTCAATATTGATACAACATAGGATGAAACAACATTATATTTTCTTTCGGTTCAAACAATATTACTTAACCAATTTTGGCACATTTACACATTTTGATGCCCTCAAGATAAAAGGCTTTGGAAAACATTGTGTTAAATGAGGATATTGCTTGTTGCAAGCAATTTCTTCATTATCCAACATAACTCTTGGACTCTACTTCAGTTGGAACATCAAGAATCAAAGTACTTGAAGGACTGAAACAACACTTGGACTCTACTTTAGTTGGAACATCAAGAATCAAAGTACTTGAAGGACTGAAACAACACTTGGACTCTACTTCAGTTGGAACATCAAGAATCAAAGTACTTGAAGAATGAAACAACACTTTGACTCTACTTTAGTTGGAACATCAAGATTCAAAGTACTTGAAGGACTGAAACAACACTTGGACTCTACTTTAGTGGAACATCAAGAATCAAAGTACTTGAAGAATGAAACAACACTTTGACTCTACTTTAGTTGGAACAACAGTGACACTCAACTGGAAACAACATATGGGTTGAATCAACATGGATACCCAGCATATTGAAATAATAGGAGGAAAAACATTGGTTAAAACAACATTGATACACAATTAGAAACAACATGTGGGAAAGAACATTGATTGAAACAACATGGAAATTTAATATAATTTTATATTACATTATGAAAAAAAATAGTTGGAAACATGGATTCTCAACATAATTAGAAACAACATTTGGGAAAACCATTTGGTTGAAACAGTATGGCTACTTATCAAGATTTGGCAAATTTTTTTGTTGAAGCAACACAGAAACTAAACATACGGTTAACACAATGTGTGGTTATAGCAATACTTAAAACAAATTGGATTCTAAAAAAAAAAAGAAAAAAAAAAGATGTGCGATAACATTTTGGAAAAAAAACATCTAAAGAGCAACTGTTGATTGAAACAAGATGTCAGTACTCTACATGCTAGTTGGATAAAACATTGGTGGAAACAATGAGAATACTTTAAATGTTTAGATCAACATGTAGATGAAAAATTTGTTGAAACAACAAGGTTACTTGACATTAGCTCTGATTTGGTTGTTCTTGGTTCTAAGAAGCATGGACTGCGAGTAGCTTTTTCAAGAATTGAATGAATTTGTATTAAATGTAGATAATATCATAGCTTGATTCTTGATTGAGATATCATTTCATGACATCTAAGATCTAGAGGCAACCCCTGTTGAATTTTGAATTACTTAACCCGTTCCCACACAACAAAATTTTAGACTGGTCTAAATTGAAAGGAGCTGCAGACGATAATTTAAAGCTGATGCAATTTTATTTCTTTTCCTCCTTTGAGGTAGAAAACCTTGTGGATGAGGAAGAAATTGCTTGATACAAGCAATTTTTTCATTTTCCTTAATCTTTTCCTAATCTTATTTCTTTAGGAGCCTAAAAAAGGCGTGATTGAGTTGGAATGGGTTAAGATAATTGACTTTCTTTTAAATTTCAGTTATGACAGACCTCCAAACCCAAAGTTTTTTCTGTACAAGTATGATGTGCAGAAAACACAAAATGTCCTCGATATATTTTTGCCCCCTGGATCATTCAATGGTGAGTTCTTATTTTTTTTACCATATATTACCCATTTCAGAATAATCTTGCTTATCTCCTCAGGTATTATATACAAGAAAACATTGTTGGATAAGGAGAAATTGCTTGTCCTGGGATGTCTTAACCTACATTATTGTTACATTTCAAATAACAGCAATTTGAATTGTCCTCTTCAACCTTTTGAATATAGACCTGTCTAAAATTTGTTTTCAGGAAAATGATTAGATGCATATAATTATATATCTATGTCTCACGGATTAAAGACTAAATTTGTCAAAATATGAAAATGCTTTCGATTAAAGGCAAAAATTATTTGTAAGTTCTGGTGAGAAAGGACCTTTCAGGTACTGCGAAACATATTGACCAGGGTCAGACTGTGCAGACTGAACAGCATCAAATTTGTTCTCTTTTAACCCTTTTCTGCTCAAACCCTGATTTTTATGTGCCCATTTTATTGTACTTGAGAGTATATTGCAAAAATTGCTTGTGCTTATACTTAATAAAATATTGGAGTAATTCCTTGTGAAAAGCAAGTTTTCTTCTTTTTCCACAATATTTCCTACCCTACTGAGTGATTATTTTTTAAATAAGATGAATTATCATCTCCAAAAATGTGAATTTGGACAGTGTAAAATTTCATAGTAAAAGTTTAAAAGGGGCCCTGAATCTAGAAGGGTCATTCTACCTTATGATATTCTTAATTTTCAAAATGTAAAATTGACCTCTGCTCGAACTGTCTTCTATTTATAATCCCTCCATGTAATGGCAACAAGCATATAGAGGTACTGCTGTTTGTCTGTTTGTCTGGCTGTGTCAACTCTTGTCCAGAGCATACCCTCTACATTAGTCAATAATTTAATTTCTAGTTTCGTCTATCAAAAATGAGCATTCTTATTGGTCGAAAAAATTAGTTCATACCTCCATGAACAAATTTTTGAGCACACAGCCATTTTGTATGCTTCCCCACAAAATATTTCCATACAAAAAGGTATTAAAATTTGAAAAGCTTTTGGTTTTTTCGCTTAATGCTATTAAATTATAAGAATTGAAGAGAATATTTTATGTTTTCATGGAGGTATGAACCGAAAAACCTAATCACTTCGTTTCGCGCATTCATACAGTGTGATTAGGTTTTTCAGTTCATACCTCCATGAAAACAAAAAAATATTCTCTTCATCTCTTAAATGGATTTCAAAATAACTTGGCACAGTGATTCCCCTAGTTGAGTACTAGCGTCGTGCATGAAGTTCTGTTGGATACACAACTACAGGTCATGTAATAAGCTCCTAAGAGGGTGCATTTGTGTCTGTGACAAAATCATAGTTTAATAATTATTTCATGGTATTTTAGAGGGGCTCTTTTTTTGTGGTGTGTAAGATTTAAGACAAAAATACAAGTTTTAAATTTAAAGTAGCAAAAATATCCTTAAAAGTAGAAAAACTAGATTTAAGCACTTAAGCACCACTTGATTTAACCCATTCCTACACAATCAAGCTTTTTGAAAACCCTCAAGAAAACATATTGAAAATGATGAAATTGCTTTTAACAAGCAATTTCTCATTATCGACAATATTTTCCACCCAAAAAGAAAAAAAAAATCTTAATTTCTATTAAATAAAGATTGTTATCTGCTTCTTCTTTCAATTTGGACAAGTCCAAATATTTGTTGTTTGGTAATGTGTTGATTGAAATATTCATCAAGTAAGAGGACTTAGAGTATGTTTTGGTTGCAATTCAATAGCATTTGTGACAGAGGATAAAATTGCAAGTGTTTGTTTAAAAAAGTTCATGTTAGATCATTCAAATTAATGTGGGCGTAAAAACATGCAATTTATGGGTGCATGTTTATAGTATATTTCATGTAACATGGTTGCAGGCTAACAGACATTATTATTTTAATGATGATTAAATTACCTCTGTCTAAACACCATTATATAATGAACGAAATCCTTACACTAAATTAACAATATTTTAACTCAGATGTTCAAATTATACTACAATGCAAACTGGTTACAGAAAATTTGATCAGAAGAATCTGTAATATCTCCGAGATCTTTTTATGCCCCCCTTGGAAAGATCAGAGGCATATTGTTTTACCCTTGTCTGTTTGTCTGTTGCTCTTTTTGTCTGCAAAATTTAACCAAAAATGAACATTAATTTACAATTTATCTAAGCCTATTCAAGATACCTGGCTCATATTTTGGATATAGGCTCCTTGCATAGATAGGCATCATTTAGTTGCAAGGTCAATGTCATCTGTCAAGGTCACATTTTAACCCATTCCAACACAGTGATGAATTTTGAGGCCCATCAAGAATCAGAAAACATTGTGGAAAATGAAGAAACTTCTTGTTCAAAAAAAGTATTCAGTCAATCAAAACGCTTTAATGATTATGTGGAAGAGACAAATTTATGTAGCTATAGACTATCTTTAAAAAATATTATAGATATCTTATAGTTTAAACCCTTGTCATGTTGAATCAAGAATATTCCTGTTATAGTAGGGGATATATAGACAAAGATTTGCCAGCATTATGTGCTGTCTGATCTTAGTCTACATTTTCTGGTTGCCCCCTTTGATCCAAAGTTGTTTTTAAAAGAAAGTTTTTAAAAGAAATAGTTACCCAGAATGAACAAGTCTGCAATTGGTAGAAATACATGAACCCTTTCCTGTTGAATCCTTGGTTTTACGTCACTGTGATTTTATTAGAGGTGAGCTATTGTGATGGGTCATTGTCAATCCTATATCTGTCCATCTGTCCACCATTCCTTTAAAAATCTTCTCCTCCAAAACCAGCAGGCAAATCAAGCTGAAACTTTGCAGGGAAGCTCGACAAAAGTTGTTAAAAGAATTTTCTTCAGTAAAAAACTCTGGTTGCATATGAAAAAAGGAAATTTTAGTAAAACTTGAGAAACGGCCAAGGGCATTCATATTTCCTATATAGGATAATTGTATGGATCTCTATCAAATTTTGGGAAATTATTCCCCTAGGGTCAAAAATGGACCCACCCCTGAGGTCCAAAGTTGGGAAAAACGCTCAAAAAGAGCAAGATTAAAAGTCTTTTCTTCCATAAATATTTGGCCTAGGGCATTCATATTTGATATGTAACATAACTAAATGGTATTGTAGTATGTTATAAAAAAAATATGCCCCTGGGGTCAAAAATGGCCCTGGAGAAGAGGTCCAAAGTTGGGAATTTCGCCCAATATGAACAAGTTAAAAGAAATCTTCTTCATAACTAAATTGCCTTAAACATTCATATTTGGAATGTAGCATAACCCAATAGTTGATCTAAAACGTTTGTAGGGATTATGCCCCTGGGGTCAAAAACAGCTTTGTTCCATGGGTCCAAAGTTTTGAAAAATGATCAATGACAGCATGTTTAGATATTTCCCTGTGTATAATGGTGTAATGTATTCATATCATATAAATAGCATAACTACATGGTTCTCTACCAAGTTCTCAATAATCATTCTCCTGGGGTAAAAAAAAAACACCACAGGGGTCAAAACTTTTGAAAAACCCTGATTTAGAGTAAGTTAAAAAATCTTGACCCCCCTAAAATATAAGGCCTAAGGCATTCATATTTGCTATGTAGCATTACTAGATGATTTTGTACTATGTTACAAGAAATGATGCCAAAAGATCACCTTTACCCTGGTATAAGGTATAATGCATTCAAATTTGGTATGTAGTACCTGTATATCCAGATTGTGCTCTGCCACAGATGCCTAGATTATACAAGGCCCTACCCCAAAAGTCCAAATTTGGGAAGAATGCTCAACAAGCACAATTTTAAATTCTACTCCTCTAAATCCATAGACACATGCCGAAATTTAAGACTGGTCCAAACTGAAAGAAGTTGTGTTGGCAATTCAAATAGGATTGAAATTCAAATATAAGTAGCTTTCAGGGTTGAAAACATTGTCAGATATAGAGCAATTGCTTGTAACAAGCAAGTTCTTATTTTCTCACGTTTTTCAAAAATTTTCCTTGAGGGAGTTTAAATGCTGGATTGTTTGTTGATGGATGAAAATATTTTAAACCCTAATGCATTCATACTTGGTATGTAGTATTACTTGATGATGTACTATTCTCAAAATCCTATCTTTGTAATATCGAGGGCTTAGAGTAAAAACATAGTACAGCTCTATACAATGTATAGAGCCATACTATGTTTTTAGCTAGCAAAGCGACAGCTTTGATAGCTTAAGATAACAGACGAAATTTTGAGGTTGTCTCAAAGTTCAACGAGTGCAAACTGTCATTGGAGGCTTAACCACTAAATCCATTAAATGCCTACGCCATTAAAAGTAGTTCTCAAGTATTTCAGGAATATTGCATACTCTATTCAAATTGTATTGAACTCTGTCAAAAGCACGCTATGTAACCCATTCCCTATCAATTCCGCCTTGGGAAAAAGGCTATGGAAAACATTGTGGACAATGAAGAAATTGCTTGTATAAGCAATTTCTTCAATGTCCACAATGTTTTCTACCCAACAAGGAAACGTTCTCTAAATTCAACCATGCTTTGCTAGCTTAGAGTACTTTCAGTACTTTGATTGCTCTAAGCTGTCGATATTTATTTGTCTCCAATTGTGTCTTGTGTTATACAAAAAAAGACTTTGATTAGCAGAGGCTTTAATTCAGTAGACAATGGCTGAAAAGAAGTGGTATCAAAATACCTTTGTTTTACAGTCACCGGCAAGTACTTCATTGGAATCGTTGATGCCACTTTCAACTCTGGGCGGCTGCGTGCAGGGGAGGTGACTTATCGAGAATATGGCTTCAAGCTATGGTGGGGAGAATGTTTATACTGGAATGTTGCCATGGAAACATGGCAACCAGATGGGTGTTCCATATCGAGAAGCTCTTCCTACAAGGTTACCAAGTGCGAGTGCAGTCACTTGACTGCATTTGGGAGCAGATTTGATTTGATACCAAACAAACTCAGTCATGAAGATGTAGACAACTTCTTCAGGTCAGTTCATGCAAATTGCTTGTTATATACACATTATTCCTATTATTTTGGTAAAGGGGTTATATTAACCCATTACCACACAACACAATTTTAAGCTGGTCCAAAATGAAAGAGGTTTCAGTCGAATGTCTGTTGTGGTTTGTGCGGTGTGTGATGTCAACAATTAAAGTGTTTACACTCCAGAGGCCACAGTTTTGACCCAATCTTCATGAAACTTGGTCAGAATAATTGTAAGGTCATGAGGATGAACCCTATTGAGTATGGGAGGGTTTTATTTGAAAACACAGGAAAAAATGGGCCTTAATGACAAATTATTTGTTTACACTCTAGAGGCCAAAAATTTGGCTCAATCTTCATGAAAACACAGGAAAAGGGGCCTTAATGACAATTTCTTTGTTAACACTCTAGAGGCCATAATTTTGGCTCAATTGTCATTAAACATGGCCAGGATAATTGTTAGGTCATAAAGATGTACCTTATAGATTATGGGAAGGTTTTTTTTGAAAAAACACAGGAAAAGGGGCCATAATGACAATTCTTTGTTCACAATATGGAGGTCATAGTTTTTGCTCAATCTTCATG
Organism: Fragum fragum; assembly: GCA_946902895.1. Taxonomy (NCBI): domain Eukaryota; kingdom Metazoa; phylum Mollusca; class Bivalvia; order Cardiida; family Cardiidae; genus Fragum; species Fragum fragum. Next base: position 52,959,072 of record OX336377.1, read on the forward strand.
AAACTGGTTATAGTTTTTTGTCTCTAGTTGCATTTTTTTTTAACAGCAGACAATTCAGGTGAGTGATCTAGGACCATCATGGTCCTCTTGTTTGTTTCTAAGCTAACTGGAGAACTATTAGACCTACAACCTTGTATCTTCATACAATGTAACTAATGACTTAAGGTAGTGCACTACTGTTTTTGGGTCACAGAGGTCAAAGTTCAAAGTCACAGTTGACTTTTGATAGAAAAAAAAAAAAAACACAAAAAAAAAACAGTTTCCTGGTTCTAACTCATAATCCATGTAACCTAGGACAATGAAACTTCATACATATGTTGTCCATGACCCAAGGAGGAGCAATATTATTTTGAGCCACAAAGGTCAAGGTCACATAGTCAAAGGTCAAGGTCACAAAAGATCTTTGATGGAAAACCTTTTCGGTGCTCTAACTAATTTGACCTAGGACCAAGAAACTTTTTGCACATTATATCCATGACCCAATGAGGTGCTTAATCCTTTTTGGATCACATAGGTCAAGTTCACAATTGAACTTTGATTGAAAACTGGTTTTGGTTTGTGGTAATGAAGGTCAGAGGTCATCTGTCCTACTTGAGTGACAATGTGCACGGGGATGTGTGTGTGTGCATTACCCGGTGGTCTGCTTTGTGACAATTCTAGTCAAAAAGGATATACAATGGTAAGGTTATCTTGTCATTTTGTCATTTCATCTCAAATTTTATTTCAGAGCATAACTCTTAAATTAGGAAAGCTATCATCTTGAAACTTAATGAGTATACAGATATCAATAAGGAGGCATATAGTGCTTAATGTTAGATTTATTGCTCTTTGTTGTTTATTGTCCAGGGAATATCCTGATTAGGATGACAGCTTTAGTCAAAAACCTGCATGGTAGATTTATGTAACCCAGTACCACACAATGGCACTTTTTGACTCTCTGAAGAAATGTCATCTTTGAGAATTTTGTCAAAAAAGGAGAAATTGACAATAACAAACAATTTATCTTTTTCTCACAATCTTTTCTACCCTAGCAGGCACTTATTGTCCAATTTTAGTGTGATTTGTCATGTTGTCTTCTTTCCTTTATGACCAGTCTAAACTTTTGTTGTCTGGTAATCGGTTAAAAAGAGAACCAAAATGCTTGTTCTCTTAACCCATTCCAACTCAATCCCTCCTTTTTACGCCCCTGGAGAAAAAAGCTTTGGAAAACATTGTGGAAAATGAAGAAATTGCTTGTATCAAGCAATTTCTTCATTATCCACAATGTTTTCTATCCAAAAAGACGAAAAAATTCAAAATCCCGTCAACTTGAAATTATCGTCTGCAGCTTCTTTGAATCGGGACCAGCCTAAAATTTTGCTGTGTTTGAATGGGTTAATCCTTGCTGTTTTGTAATCATATTTTGCCTGGAGCATTATTATATGAACGCCCAATAGCCATTATTGGTACTTAGCTCTCAAGATGTTCTGTTTAACCCATTTCCACTCGTATCCACTTGTTTACACCCTTCAAGAAAAAGCTTTGCAAAATATTATGGACAATGAAGAAATTGCTTGTAATAAGCAATTTCTTTAATGTCCGCTTCACTTTCTACACCAAAAGCCAAAGTTTTTCTAAAATCAACCAACTTGAAATAGTTGTTTGCTACTTCTTTCAATTTGGACCAGTCAAAAATTTTGAGTGGTAATTGGTGAAAGAATCCTAACTTGCTTGCTTAATTTAGGAGTTACTTTTGTTTTGTTTGTTATAGACCAAGATTTTGTTCAGGGCATATCTTTTGAAGTATTAAAGGTATCAACATGAGAGAGATTGAGAGAGAGGTTGGGGAGAGAGAGAAATGAAAAAATGGCATGTTATTCCCATGGCATGTAATTCCCCTCTTCCCATAATGTATTTTCATCTGTTGTTTTTGCATTGTTGACAACACAAAATGGCTTTGTCAAGAGTGAAAGCCTGCAGAGTGAATGAATTAATTTTGTGCGGTGGCAAACCCAATCAAGCAGATGTTATATGTGTCCTTGTTAATGCAGAAAAGCTTGGTGTCTAGAATTAATGTTTATTCAGGCTGACAGGTTTTTGTGGGATGTCATGCAATGTTATGAGAAGAATCAATATTTCCCAGATAAGAACATGGCATGACCTAGAAGTGATTGGCAAATAGCACTGCTGACCACTTCATATTGTCATGCGAACAACTAGAGGAAATATTTTCTCTTGGTTAGAATAATATTATTCTAAGTGCCTATGTTTTAATAAATACTTACAACTGTTTTCTGCCTACCCTATAGTTTCTACTCTTGAAACAACCATTGAAGGTCATTTGAAATGTTTTATAACATAAAGTTTTTTTTCACTTGATATTGTCCCCTATTGGATTGGCTCTGTAGTTAATTTGCCGAACTAGTAAAAACCAGGGATTCAATAGGATAGGGGTTAAATTGTAAAATCTTATTCAAACTAGTTGTTATCCCTACCACGTTCTTTGTTGTCATATTCTACTTATTAACCCATTACCAGATGGAAAAAATGTAGATTGATCCTAATTGAAAAAGTTGCAGATGACAATGACAATTTCAAGAATATTTTCAAAATTTTATCTTCACGCCCGGTCGTATTATGTTATTACCCTAATGGTCCGTCTGCCCTTATGCAATTTTTTGTGTACACGAAAAATTCCTCTTACAATTTGAATTAATTTAAACCTGCCACAATCTACTTCTATGATGTCTTGTTGTGCTCAAGAATAGAATTATTTTGATCCCTTAAGTTGTTTTGGAATTACCTGCCCTTGATGTAGCAGAGTAGCTTAAAGTTAGGGGTTTTCTAATGACAAAGCCCTTACAGCATAATCATATTTATGTGCTGCTCTGCACCGCTCTGTGTCTTGTTCTTCAGGGTCAGACAAAAAGGGGATTTTGTGGGTATGGATTATTTCAGTTTGATCTTTTACCAAACATTTAGGTATTTTGAAGTTAGATTACAAGCAATGCAATTTTACTTATTTTCAACAATGTTATAAATTTTTTTCCTGGGGGGAGGGGCTAGGGTTTAGAGGGTGTAAAAAAAGCGGGTTGTGTGGCTGTGTGGGAATGGGTCTTCTACATCTGTTTTCAATTTTGACCAGTCTAAAATTTGCTGTCAAAAACTATTAATATTATTGACTATTATATTGTCATAAATGTGCCAATGATATTTACAATAAGAAAATGACTGTGTTGTTGATATTGAAGATTAATCAATAAGTTGTCTTAATATTTTTCTCAATAATTTTTACAGTGAACTGGCCCCTTTAACTTGAAAATCCAAAATCTTTCTTTATTTTGTTGTCTTTCAAATTTTCAGCCCAAACAAGAATCCTGTTGTGCTCACCTTAATCAGCATAGTGTTTATAATGTACTTTGTCCTGTTGCTATGGTGTTGCCATGCTGACCAACATGACTCTCAAAAAGGAGGTGTGGTCTACCTTCTTGACAATGCACCAATGGATCAACAGAAATATGAAGTAACCGTGGAGACAGGGATACATGGTGGGGCTGGAACCACTGCAAAGGTAATTTATCAAAATAGGGTTCCTTTTTTAGAGCACCTGAGCACAAAGTGATCATGGTGAGGTATTTTGATCATCCTCTTTCCAGCGTCCAGCGCGCGTCCTGCACTGTGAGTCGACTGTGGTCTGTCGTGTGTAAACAATATTAAAATGACATCTCCCAAACTGCTGGGCCAATTTCAACTAAATTTGGCAGAAATATTCCTTGGGTAGTGCCCTTTAAAAATTGCAAAAGAGTTGAAATCAGTTGAAAACTCTAGTTGCCATGGCAACAAAACTGAAATTTTTAAAAAATCTTTAAAAATTATCTCCTCCTAATCCAGAAGGCGTAGAGTCTTTATATTTTGCATGAAGCATCGGTACATTGACCTCTTTCAGAAGTTCTAAAATTATCTTCCTCGGGTCCCAAGGGGAGGAGCCCAAGGGGGGGGGTGTTCTTATAGAGAAAGAAGGATTTTTAAAACAACATCTCCTTCCAAATCACCGGGCCAATTTCAACCAAAGAATTTAAATCAGTTGAAAACTCTCTTTGCTATTACAACAAGAGTAAAATTAAGAAAAAGAAATTAAATAATCATATACTCCTGACCCAGAAGTTGATGAATCTTGAATTTTGCATGAAGTATCAGTACATTCACCTCTCTCGAAAGTGCTAAAATTTCAAAGCCGCAGGCTGATTGGGTTTGCATAGAAATAAAGAAGGCTACTCTTTCAAAACTGTTTGCCCAATTTTAATCAAATTGACAGAAATTTACCTTAGGTTGTCCCCTTTTAATAATTACCAAAAGAGTTGAAATATGTTGAAAACATTGGTTGGCATGGCAACATAGTTGAAATATGTTGAAAACATTGATTGGCATGGCAACATAAGTTGATTTTAATTAAATTTTAAAGGAGGCCTTCTTCTAACCTAGTTATTATTAGGCCTTGAAGAAAAAAAGCCTTATCTCAGGTGAGCGCCAGGGTCTCTGGCCCTCATTTTCTGTCTCGACAAGTGACTGCAAAATCATCATTAGTCTATACAATGTAAGGAGACTTGGGCTATTGCAAACAGTAAATAAAAAAAAGAAGTATTTTCATCCCATTACCAGATGAAAAAACTATAATTTTAGTCTTAATTGAAAAATGTTAGAAACATGTGAAATTTTAAAAGAATCATTAGGGATAATGAAATTTCTTCATTTTCCATGATGTTTTCCAGTTTTTAGCTCACCTGAGCACAAAGTGCAAGGTGAGCTATAGTGATTGGTCGTTGTCCGTCATCCGTCTGTCTGTTCGTCTGTCCGTCCTTCCACAATTTCTTTTAAAATCTTCTCCTCCTAAACCAGTACGCCAATCAAGCTGAAACTTTGCAAGGATATTCCTTGGGTAAAGTTCTACAAAGTTGTTAAAAGAAATTAATTCTGTCAAAAACTCTGGTTGCCACTGCATTTGAAAATGGGCATCTTAAGAAAATCTTTAAAAATCTTTAAAAATCTGGTGAAGTTCTACAAAAGTTGTTAAAAGAATTTAATTCCATCAAAAACTCTGGTTGCCACTGCATTTGAAAATGGGCATCTTAAGAAAATCTTTAAAAATCTTCTCCTCCTAAACCAGACAGCCAATCAAGCTGAAACTTTGCAGGGATGTTCCTTGGGTGAAGTTCTACAAAAATTGTTAAAAGGATTTCATTCCGTGAAAAACTCTGGTTGCTGCGGCATTTGAAAATGGGAATCTTTAGTAAATCTTTAAAAATCTTCTCCTCCTAAACCAGTATGCCAATCAAGCTGATTTTTCCAGGGATGTTCCTTAGGTGAAGCTCTTCAAAAGTTCTTAAAAGAATTTAATTCCGTGAAAAACTCTTGTAACTGCGGCATATGAAAATGGGAAGTTTTAGAAAATCTTTGTTGATATTTTTTTTACAATCTACAAGGCCAAAGACATTTATTTTTTATATAGAGCTTAATCATATGGTTCTCTACCAAGTTTTAAATATTTAATCTCTGGTGTCAAATATGGCCCCGCCCCTGAGGTCCGAAATTTGGAAAAAAGCTTAATTAGAGCAATTTCAAAAGACTTCTCCTCTTAAACTATAAGGTCTAGGATATTTATATTTGGTATGGAGCATAACTAGATGGTTTTGTACTATATCACTAAAAGTTGTCTTCCTCAGGTCAAAAACCGCCCTGCACTAGGGGTCCAAAATTGGGGAAAACGCAAAATTTGAGTATGCTAAAAAAAAAAAAATTTTCATTTTAAGGAGGAGGGCATTTATATTTTGAGTGTAGCATAGCCTGGCTGTTATCTATCAGTTTTGATTGAATTATGCCTGTAGGTTAATAAACACCCCTTCCCTGGGCATCCAAAGTTTGTAAAAATGCTCAATCAGACCATGTTCAATAGTCTTTTCTTCCCAATCTACAAAGTCTAAGGCATTCATATTTTGTATATAGCATATCCAGATAGTTCTCTACTATGTTAGCTAAAATCTTAGCCCTGGGATAAAAAAACATGGCACTGCCCCAGAGGTCAAAAATTTTGGAAAACACCCAATTAGAGCAACATCAAAAGTCTTCACCTTCTGAAATATGAGGATGAAAGGCATACATATTTGATATGTAGCATGACTAAATAATTTTGTAGTATGTAACAGGAAAATATGCTCTCAGGATAAAAAATGTCTCTGCTCCTGGGGTAAAAAATTGCATTGAAAGAATTCTTCTTAAATATAGGTTCTAGAGCATTTACATTAAAAACAAAGGATAACATTATTGTTATCTACCATGTTTACATCCTTTGCACAAACATGGTCCTTCCCAAAGCATCCAAAGATATGAAAAAAGCTCAATAAGAGCATGTTCAAATATCTTCCACTCCTCATGTATAAGTTGTAATGCATTCACATTTTGATTTATAGTACTCCAGATTGTTCTCTACCAAGGTTGCTAAAATTACACCCATTGAAGTTGCAGACAGTAATTAGAGTTTGATTGAAATCTAAATACAAAGAATTTCAGGTAGAAAACACTGTGAGAAATGGATAAATTGCTTGTCACTCCCTTTCTCACTATGTTTTTTTTCTTTCAAACCTGAGGGTGACAAATTCTAGGATAGTTTGGTAATGGATTAAACTATAAAGCCAAAGTAATTCATTCTTATTGTAAAGCATTATGCAGATGCCTTAGGTGAGCGATTTAGGACCATCATGGTCCTCTTGTTATTGTAAAGCATTACTGGATTGTTTTGTACAAATCCCAAAATCTTTATATTTGTTTTATTTATTTTGCTCAATTTGTGTCTTTTTTATACAAAATATATGTGCAGCCTGATCATTGTCTATACCTCCTGCCAAAACATGAATATTCCAGGTCACGACAAGAGGTAAATTCTCTGTTGGTCGCCTTTTACCTTGCAGGGTCATATATTTATATGTAACTTTATTTTATATTTGGTAGATAAGTTTGATTCTCCATGGTGAAGAAGGGATGTCAGAAACTCGAGAATTAATCAGTGAAGACAATAGACCTATGTTTGAAAGAAATTCTAGGGACAAATTTATATTGACGTAAGTAAACATAGCAACAGTAGATGTGTATTTCAGTAGCTAAGGGCATAACCCTAGTCAAATATCTTGATATACAGTAAAACCCCTCTTATACGACCACTTGCGGTACTTTCAGAATATAATAATAGCAGGGTGGTCGTATTACTGAGGTTTGGTCGTTTGTTGTCAAGTAATTCATGTTTATTTTATTTTCGTTATTTGAATATATTAATACTATACATACAAAAATGAAACTATAAGAACATGTATTACAGCGGAATCTTATGTCATTTTCGATAAGTTCTACTTTCTCTATTCTCCATTTGGATCTGATTCAGGTTTCCGACCTCAGATTATTTATTTGTAAGTACAGGTTCAAAGTGTCAAACTGTCGATATCATATCTTCTATAATGCAAATACGTTGAAATCAAAATTTAATTGCCAATGCATTAACTGTTCAGAACGCCGTAAACAAACTAATCGTAACTTCTCGGATACGTTTTCACTTTCGAAATTTATTACTCGAGTCAAAGCCTGTGAAACATTCAAATAACAATTAAAAGTAATACAAACTATAATTTCTAAAAGTGATCGGCCACTTTAATCATAACACATATTATAATAAGGGTTCGATATAACATAATCAAAAATCCGATAATGTATTTACAATGTATTCGTAATTAGTCTCGCTCTTATCAAGTGTGAAATTCGGGTGATTGGTCTCAATGTGTGAAAACTGGTCGTTTTAGTTGGGTTCAAAGTAGTGTATCAGCTATGGTCGGTACTGAATTTAGTGGTCGTAATTTGGTCGTAATAGCGGGTTGCCTGTATTTCCCGGGTGGTCGTAAGGAGGGGTTTTACTGTATATAACAAATTGATGGCTGTCAATCAAAACATTTAATCAATCCCACACAATGACGCCTTTAAACACCCCTCAGGAATAGTAATTGCGAAAAACATTGTGTTGAATGAAGAAATTGATTGCAACAAGCCATATCTGCATTTTCCATAGTGTTTTCTACCCAGAAAGTTGAAACAATATAAAATTATATAAACTTTAAATTTTCATCTGCAACTCCTTTCAATTTGGACCTGTCTAAAAGTTTGCAGTCTGGTAATAGGTTAACTAATTAAAAAGTGTATATAGTCCAGAACTTTTATATCCAACTCTAGAGTAAAAGGATTTTTTTCAGTATGTGGCCAAAATATTGTAAAAGTTAATTGGTGGATCACAGGCTTAGCCCACTGATCTCAATAAGGCAGTGTATCTGAGATTTCGTACTTCAATGGCTTGCAGCAGCCACAGACTTGGCACAGTTGGTAGCGCATTAGACTTCTTATCATGTGTTGTGGGGTTTGATTCCCAGTCCCTGCAAGTATCCTGTCCTACAGTACTGTTGGAGGAACTGCTGGAGGATTGGAAATGATGTAGTAGTAGTACTGGTCTGAAAAAAATCAGGAATGCATGGTTATTTGCCACAGTTGCAGCAACATGACTGATTAAACCCCATTCATTCAAACAAACAAATTCAATAGTTTGCAATTTATAGAGTTTGGATTATTTGATTTGCAACCAAAATGTCATAGTTAGGATGTCACCTGCCAATGAAACTGTAAGTTATAAACATGTTTGATCTGACAATTCAAGATGATTTAATGTGGGATTTACAACATTTGTTAGTTCAATGTCACTCTGCATAATTAGTTTGCCCATTCCCACACAATAACGCTTTCTGATGCCTCTCAAGAAAAAAGCTTTGGAAAACATTGTGGAAAATGAAGATAGTGCTTGTCCACAATGTTTTCTACCAAAAAGGACAAAAAAGTTTGAAATTTCACCAGCTTAAAATTGTTGACTGCAACCTCTCAATATAGACAAGTTTATATTTTTATAAAGTTAGATTGGGTTAATGTTGGCATGATATCTTATGTTCAAAATTTTACTCACATTTGCTGCAAACATATCTGCATTATTTATTTATCTATTCCCATAGAATCTTTTGGACACGTCCTAAGAAAAAACATTACAAAACATTGTGGAAGATGAAGAAATTACTTGTTGCAAGCAATTTCTTCATTATCCACTATATTTTTTAACTCAAAGATAAAGAGTCCTAAAATTTCATCAACTAAAAATTGTTGTCTACAAGTTCTTTGAATTTGGGTAAGTCTAACGTTTTAACACGTAATAGGTTAACATAAGATAATCAGTTATTTATACAATTGGTTGATAAATATATGATATTGTTAAAATATGAATAATTGCAGATTACCAGACAGTATAGGAAAAATTTGGAAGGTTCAGATTTGGCATAATAACTTTGGGGAGTCACCAAGTTGGTATGTTACCAGGATCATTGTACGGGATCTTAATACAGGTAAGTGAATTATTTATGCTAGGATATAAAATTATTTGGATGGTTAACCTTTGTCATGCAGAATAAATAGATCTTTCAGAATTGCATCAAAATCTCAAGCTGAAAGCACTGGATGACTTAATTGTTGGTCAATATTTCTTTTGAAAATTTGTTTCTTTTAACAAGTCAAGCTTAAAGTGGACTAAACAGGCAGTGTAAACAAAGATCAGACTGGTCATATGTGCAGTCTGATCTTTGCTATACCTTCTGTCAAAACAGAAATATTCTTGGTTCAGCATGACAAGGTCTCAAGATTTAGATTTTGATGGATCGCCCTTGTCAATCAAAATTTTGATGAACCAATAAACAAATCATTTTTGAATACCTTAAATGTTTGGCAACTTACATCACATAACTATTGCTGTCTGCTGATTTTATGTCCCAGGCCATGTATATTGAAAGATTACTTTGTGTAAAATCCATTTCTTTTGGTTAAGTGACTTAGACGTAATTAGAGCTTATTCCAGCTATTTACAATTACAATGTTTAGGTCATCTATAACCTTTTGTCCTTTTGTATATAACGTTTTACATTTCATGTTTTTGCCCCTGACAACATGTTTTAATTTTCTCTTTCAAACTGCCATGTTGGTCACTAGGGTAGGCCTGCAGTCCATCAACTGTACTTAAACCCAATACCAGACTACAAAATCTTAGACTGGTTCAAATTGAAATTCTTACAATCAATTTCTTAATTATCAACAATGCTTTCCAACACATTTCTCTTGACGGGCACCAAAAAGTGTCATAGTTTTAGAATAGGTTAACTTAACATTTTGCATATATTTGTAAGGTGTTCCATACATATTTATTTGTGAGAAATGGCTTGCTGTAGAAGAGGAAGATGGAAAAGTTGAAAGAGAATTTATGGCTTTAGAGGGCAGTCTGGATTTCAGAAAGGTGTGTGCTTTAAATTATCTTTTGTCACTAAATATACTCGGTAAGAGCTTAAAGCCATTACCAAACAACAACATTTTAGAATGGTCCAAAGTAAAAAGAGAGGACAAGTATTTAACCCATTCCAACTCAACACAATTTTAGACCGGTCCAAATTGAAAGGAGCTGCATATTTTCAAGTTGGTGGAATTTAAATTTTCTTTGACTTTTTGGATAGAAAACATTGTGGATAATGAAGAAATTGCTTGTAACAAGCAATTTCTTCATTTTCCACAATGTTTTCTAGAGCCGTTATATTGAGGGGCGTAAAAAGGAGGGATTGAGTGGGAATGGGTTAAAATTCATTGAATGTTAAATATCTTTGTCATTCTGGGTAGAAAATAATGGGGAAAATGAAGAAATTGCTTTAATCAAGTCATTTCTTCATATTCTGCATTGTGTTCCTTGACTAGTTTCTGGGGTGATGTAAAAAAGAAGAATTGGGTGGGTATAGATTAAACGAAAATTCTGAAACTTACCCTTTTAACACTGAGCCTGTAATATTCCTATTTTGGCAAGAGGTATAGACTTGGATCAGCCAGGACATATGTGCAGTCTGATCTTAGTCTACACCAACTGTTTGTACTACTTAAACCATTGTAGTTCATAAGAATTAATTTTCAAAAGAAATATTGACCCACAATCAAGCAATCGCTGGTGCTTTCAGTCCTTTGATTTTAATGCAATTCTGAGAAAGACTCATCCTTTAAAACAACTCTTAGAGACTGTGACTTAATTTCACTGATTTTTGCTTTGTTTTAGAATTATAAGAAATGAGTAACCTATGGTTTGACTTTGTGTTGTTCCTTTTCCCTTTTTAGCAAATTTTATCATGATAGCAACAAATGAATGTCTGTCCACCAATTAAAGAACGACTAAACTTTACACTGATCCAATTACAATTTGAAAATAAGAATCAAATAGAGTATAAACATTGTGAGAAAGGGAGAAATCACTAACTATTTCTCCTTTTCTCACAATGTTTCCAAAAAGCTTAATTTTTTTGGTGCATAGAATGTGGGGGTATGTGGTATGTTTTATGACACCCTGAAGAAATACAATTGTGGACAACTTTGTTGTGAAAAGGGGAAATTGCTTGTAACAAGCTTTTCTTTTCTCTCAATGTTTTATTACCCTATTTTGCAAATTTTTTTTGCAATTTCAGCTCAATTTGAAATGTACTCTGCAGATTCTTTATATTTGGACCAGTCTAAAATTTTGTTGTCTGGTTAAGTCTTTAAAACCTGCAAATTTTCTATCATTTTACAGGCCCTCATGTCAAAAACATCAGAATATATGGCTGACTTCCATGTTTGGCTGTCCATTTTGACCTGTCCATCACACAGTGGGTTTAAGAGAACAGAACGCCTAACTTTGTGTCTCACTATTACCCTGATGTACATGTGCTTGAATGCTGCATGGTATAAAACTAGTGTTACAGAGGTAAATCTTGTTCTATAAATTCACTCATTCCTGGACAACAAATTTTTAGACCAGCCAAATTAAAAAAGTTGCGGACGACAATTCAAAGTTGGTGAAATATTCAAATATTTGTCTTTTAAGGTAGAAAACATTGTGGATAATGAAGAAATTGCTAGTTACAAGCAATTTCTTCATTCTTTGCAATGTTTTCCATAGCATTCATATTGAGGGGCGATTAAAAAGCACCATTGTGTGGGTATGGCTTAATAAGGATAATGCTGTAGAAAACATTACAGAAAATGAAGAAATTACTTGCCACGAGCATGTCATTTTTCTGATGCTTCCTACCTAGAATGAGTGACAAAGACTTTCAAAATTTCATTGACCTGAAATTGTCTGCCACTTCTCTCAATTTTGACCAGTGTTAAATTTTGTTGACTGGTATTAATATTCAATATGTATTTGAAGTTGCTGTAACAGTCAGTTGACTTAACTGGTTTGCCTATCACATTAGTAAAAATTATCAAGAGTGGATTTGGTCTAATGGTATTGCCAAAAGACTTCAGTGTCAGGGGTCCAAGCTGTCATCCCCCAATTCTTTACACTTTCAGACAATACTTTAGACTAAGAGGCTGTCTCCATATGACCTCAGTTGAGTTGAATAAATCAATTAATCAAATAAACTATTTCCATTTATTGTAAATAGTTTCTCTTTCATTATCTTGGTTATCTCTATTGTCACTGAAGGTGTAAAGGCAAACATCTAATCTATAACTGTTTTCATAACATTGAAAGTTACATGCAGTGTTACAATATTACTTGACAAAAAATTCTAGAATAGGCCAAATAAAGGTTGCATATATTATGTAAAAATACATTGGATTTTAACCATTATGACAGTAGAAAATCAATGTAGGAAAATAGAACATGTTATCCACAATATTTCTTTATTGCATCAATCAATATTTGCTACAACATATCTTACCTAAATCTAATGTTGTTGGCACTCTTTAGAATGATCTCAGTGAGAAGATTCTAGTGAATCCAACAACATACGATTTAGATAGAATTCTTTAATAATTTATGTTTCCAATCGAATCGACCCTTCATTATGTTTCACACAATGTTTTTCAAGCAACCATTCTCATAATCATTTTTCAGTTGAATATTCATTCACTTTTCACTATATTTATTTCAAAACTTTGACATAATTAGACCAATGTTTTGTTCACAGATTTGTTTAAACACAACAAGAGTAAACAGGAAGTGTAGACTACGATCAGACTGGATGTTTGTGCAGGCTGATATTAGTCTTCACACCTGCAAAAGTCATCGACAAAGCAGGAATATTACGTGATCAGCATGACCAGGGTAAACCCATTCCCACAATAATGACAATTTTAAACGTCCCTTAATTTGTAAGCTTTTGAAAACATTGTGGAAAATGAAGAAATTGCTTGTAACAAGGAATTTCTTCATTTTTCACAATGTTTTCTACCCCAAAATACAAATATTTTAAAGATTTCACCAACATGACATTTTTGTCTGCAACTTCTTTGAAATTAGACTGGTCTAAAATTTTATGGTGTGGGTATGGGTTAAGGGTCTTTTTGGTAATCCCATGAGTGGTCACTGAGTACAAGATTTACTGTATGTAGTCATTTGTTAATTTGGAAATGACGTCAAGATGTGATAAACCCGAATGAAAGCTAGATAGAAAGCAACGTATATTTTGCTAATTTTCCTTGCAGTATAGAGGAGAATTCGGCTTGCTAGATGTGTCTTTAAGAAATGTGACGGTTGGAGCAATCATATGTGGCATGGTCATACCTGTGGCTTTGGTTTTGGAATTTCTCTTTCGGAGAAGCAAGGTAATATGGTTAGTGATCTCAAGGAAACCCTATAACTTGTGGGTACTCATTTGAATCATCTTGATAGATAATTTCAATGATTACCAACAACACAGGGATTAGGGTAATATTGATTAATCCTTTCCTGTTTTGCAAAATTTAAAACCTGTCCAAAAGGAATTGCAAGCGAAATTTGAAAGTTTGGATTTGATTTGGAAAAATAACCATTCACCAGGGTAGAAAATATGGTGTAAAAGAAGAAATTGCTTGTTACAAACAATTTCTTTTTTCATGCCCCCGCATCAAAAGATCAGGGGCATATTGTTATACCGTTGTCTGTCGGTCGGTCTGTCTGTCTGCAAAACTTAACCAAAAAACTTAACATTGCCAATTACTACCAGCCTATTCAAGATGCAATGCTCATATTTTACACAATGATACATCTACAAAATACACATCTCCTCGTGTCAAGGTCATGTGTTAAGGTCAAGGTCAAATACCAAGGTCAAACCTTTAGTCCTGTTGTGGGGGCATTGTGTTCTACAAACACATCTTGTTCATCTAAAAGTTTTACCTACTATGAAGCACTTGCAGCAGACGTTTTGTATTCGCATGTGGTTTTCTTATTATTAGCTCAACTAGCTGTAAGCCAACTGGCCGTAAGTAAACTGGCCGTAAATCAACTGGCTGTAAGCCAACTAGCTGTAAGTCAACTAGCTGTAAGCCAACTAGTTGTAAGCCAACTAGCTGTAAGCTAACTGCCTTTAAGCCAACTAGCTGTAAGCCAACTAGCTGTAAGCTAACTGGCTGTAAGCCAACTAGTTGTAAGCCAACTAGCTGTAAGCCAACTGTCTTTAAGCCAACTAGCTGTAAGCCTACTGGCTGTAAGCCAACGGGGCTGTAAGCCAATCAGCTGTAAGCCATCAAGCTGTAAGCCAATTAGCTGTAAGCCAACTAGCTGTAACCCAACTAGCTGCAATCCAACTAGCTGTTACCAAACTAGCTGTAAGCCAACTAGCTGAAAGCCACTTAGCTTCGGGCCAACTAGTTGTAACCCAACTAGCTTTAAGCCAACAAGCTGTTTCAATTGGGTAAACACACTTTAAATTGTTGTCCGACCAGTCTAAAATTTCTCTGTATAGTAATGACTTATATATGTGATTCTTCCTTTCAGCCGAAGCATGCCTCAAGTGTGACCAGTAAAGATGAAGTTGAAGACTGGGATCACGAATATCCAAGTGGAAAACCAAATGAACAGGACAGTGAGGATACGTCAGAACATGTTCCACCGGTCATGACATACTCGCTTCTCGACCAGTCCATTATGAACTGGCCAAATATACAAACCTGGGCCCAGAAACAGTGGATGAAACGTCAACAGTCTCATCTCACAAACAATCCATTTCCAAATGATCGGACTGAGGATGGCCTTGGAAATATTATTAAACCTACAGCTGCTATTGTTGGATCACCAATAGTAAAGCAAGGTAGGAGCATACATTAAATACTAGACCTGGGATAGACAGAAATGTTTTTTTGGTATCAGAGATGGTGTAACCAATTGAGTAATAATGTACTTATTACTTTCCATTCAATTAAACACAAAAAGCCATCTCCCCCTGCATCTTGCATCTTCACAGAGTTAATTTGGCTATCCAGTTGATGCATTATAAGTCACATGGTCTATGATTATAGATAGAATAACCTGCCCTAAATTAAGGATAAGAAAACTCTTAACCCTTTCCTGTTTTCAACACTTTAGAATTGTCTAAATTCAGAGAAGTTGCAGATGACTATGAAAAATGTGTGTGATTACTTGTCACAACCAATTTTTTCTCTTCTAACAATGTTTAAAACACAAGGAAGTAAGAACCAGGGATGTACAGGAAAGGGTTAACACTGTTTGAAAAATGGAGGTGTGTGATCTTCGCTGGTATTGTATTGCAAAATGTTAAACCTGTTCAAAATCATGGGTTTTGCATACAACAATTTAAAGTTGATTTTATTAGAAAAATAATCATTTAGTATGGTAGAAGATATTGTGGAAAAAGAAAAAAAATGCTTAGGACAAGGAATCTCTTCTTTTTTCTCAAGTAATAAAAACACAGGGTCGTAAAAACCGGGATTGAACAGTCGAGGGTTAAGAGGGAAATGTTCTCTAGTATATTGTCATACCACACCAAGTCTCTTCTATATGAACTTATCTGAATAAAAAAACTTCCCTGAAACAAATTTTATCTTAATTTACTGTATAACAATAGGAATAGTGGTACTAGTCTAAAATATTGGTGTCTCTTAACCAACATGATAAAATTTCAGACTGGTCTAAATTGGAAGGAGCTGCAGATGACAATTTAAAGTTTATGAAATTCTAGATTTTTGCTAGTTTCCCTCAAGGAAACTTTGGGGAAAATGAAGAAATTGCTTGTAACAAGTGGAATAGTTGTTCAGATTTACAGATTGACTTTCCTTACTTTTCAGCAATGTCGGAGATGGATCAGGCCTCCAGTGGTTTTGAAGATTGTAATTCCCTGATACGACCTAAAGCTTCAATGGACTCCACCCATACAACAGCAGCTCCATCAGTGGCAGAGAGCATGCGGACACACAAACCTAAATCTCTCCCAGACAGTCTGCGGATGTCCAAACCTGACTCTGAGATGGACAGTACCAGAACAAGTAAAGCTCCATCTATATCCAGCTCTGGAAGTCACAAATCGTCAGGTATATCAAATAACCTTATAGTTAGATTCAATGATTTTAGACTTTTTAATGGGGGGGGGGGGGGAGTAGTCAAAATGTAAAATTGCAAAACTCAGTAACCATAAGGGGAGTTACCAAATTTGGTAAGTAACATCATCTTGTTGACCTTTACAAAATATCGAACACTTTATTTCCTGAGGTCAAATTTGACCCCGCCCCCCGGGGGTCAAAAATTTAACATAGGCTCATATTGACTTTACGTGGATATAATTTTGTGTCATCATCTCCTCACACAGTTTTCTTTAACATAGGCTCATATTGACCAACCTTTCCTAATCAGTCAACTCTAGCAACAAACACAAAATCAGAAAGAGGTGGAGGGTTGGCAATGTTCATCCACCATGACATGCATGTGATTAAACAGCTTCAAATTCCACTCCTTCATAGAAAAGCCTTTTTAGCGGTGTGGGGGGTATTCTCGTCAGCCCTTGAGGGTGACAGCTCTAGTTTTTTTCGGCTGCGGTAGCCTTGGTGTCTTTGTCGCCGTCATCATTGTTACAATGTAAAGGTTGGAAAAACACTTTGGACAATGAGGAAATTGCTTTTTACAAGCATTTTTTTGTTTGGCTGCGATAGCCTTGGTGTCTTTGTCGCCGTCATCATTGTTGTTGTTGTCATCCTGCAGAAACTTTGACATTTTGTGATACCTCTGGTTCTACTAAAGGCATTCACTTGAAACTTGGCACACTTGTTCACTACCTATACTATCAAGGGGGATAACTCTAGATTCATTTTGTCCACTATCCAGCACCCAACACCCGTAGGCAGTTCTCTTGTTTATTTTCCACCATTTTTTCCAAAGGTTTATTCTTGAAGGTATTAAAAAAGCAGGATTGTGGGGGAATGAGTTATTGAATTGCCTAGAAAGGATAAGTAGAATATTAATAACAAAGAATGGATAAAGTGGGCCCTTTCTCATAATGAAAAAAATGCTGTTATTGGGACATTTGCATTTCAAAAACAATTCTTGTTCTTGGCTCAATATTTTAACCCATTCCCACACAATGAAATTTTCTACCAGTCTAAATTCTAAGAAGTTGTAGACAACAATTTAAAGTTGATAAAAACTTTAGCATTTCTGTCTTTGGAGCAGTAAACATTGTGGAAAATGAAGAAATTGCTTGTTACACAATTTTTTCCAAAGCTTTTAGCTCACCTGAGCACGTATTGCCCAAGTGAGCTATTGTGATCCCCTTTTGTCCGGCGTCCGGCCGTCATGCGTCGTCCGTCAACAGTTTCTTTAAACGACATCTCCTCCTAAACCAGTGGGCCGATTTGAACCAAATTTGGCAGAAATGTTCTTTAGATGGTCCCCCTTAAAAATAGCTAAAAGAATTGAAATCCGTTAAAAACTCTGGTTGCCATGGCAACAAAAGTGAAATTTTAAAATAATCTTTAAAAATCTTCTTCTCCTGACCCAGAAGGCATAGAGCCTTGATATTTTGCATGAAGCATTAGTATATTGACCTCTTTCAAAATAGCTAAAATCATTATCCTCGGGTCCCCAGGGGCAGAGACCTAGGGGGGTGGGGTTTATAAAGAAATAAAGAACGATTTTTTAAATGACATCTCCTCTCAAATCAATGGGCCGATTTGAACCAAATTTGGCAGAAATGTTCCTGAGGTGGTTCCCTTCAAAAATAGCTTAAAGAATTGAAATCCGTTAAAAACTCTGGTTGCCATGGCAACAAAAGTGAAATTTCAAAATAATCTTTAAGAATCTTCTCCTCCTGACCCAGAAGGTGTAGAACCTTGATATTTTGCATGAAGCATCAGTATATTGATCTCTTACAAAATAGCTAAAATCATGATCCTCGGGTTCCCAAGGGCGGAGCCCCGGGGGGGGGGGGGTTATATAGCAATAAAGAACGATTTTTTAAATGACATCTCCTCCCAATTGACAGGGCTGATTTGAACCAAATTTTGCAGAAATGTTCCTTAGGTGGTCCCCCTTAAAATTAGCTTAAAGAATTGAAATCCGTTAAAAACTCTAGTTGCCATGGTAACAAAAGTGAAATTTCAAAATAATCTTTAAGAATCTTCTCCTCCTGACCCAGAAGGCGTAGAGCCTTGATATTTTGTATGAAGCATCAGTATATTGATCTCTTACAAAATAGCTAAAATCATGATCCTAGGGTTTCCAAGGGCAGACCCAAGGGGGGGGGGGGGGGGGGCTATGGGCATGAAGCATAATTTCACAGACTTCTTTCTTATTTCTGAAATTATAACCCATGGAAAAAGTTTTTTCCTTCTTTCAAATCAGCACAAAAGCCTTGGAATTTGTAATTTAGACTTTTGGATCCCCAGGTTCATAGTCTTTATATGTAATTGTGGCCCACTTGTTTCATAATCCTAACCTTAACATGAAATTAGACTGTTGAAAGAAAAAGAGCCTTTATCTCAGGTGAGCACCCCAGGGCCAACGGCCCTCTTGTTAAATGACATCTCCTCCCAATTCATAGGGCCAATTTGAACCAAATTTGGCAGAAATGTTCTTTAGGTGGTCCCCCTTAAAATTAGCTAAAAGAATTGAAATCCGTTAAAAACTCTGGTTGCCATGGCCATGCCATAGTCTTTATATGTAATTATGGCCCACTTGTTTCATAATCCTAACCTTAACATGAAATTAGACTGTTGAAAGAAAAAGAGCCTTTATCTCAGGTGAGCGCCCCAGGGCCAACAGCCCTCTTGTTTATTAAGGGGTGTTTAAAAGCATCACTGTGTTGGAATGGATTAAGATATTTATTTGTTTTTTTTCTGACAATAGACATCTGATGATATAATTTTCAATAAATCTACTACTCTAGAGAGATTCTGTTTCACTGTTTCAGGTTATGATATTTTGTTAATAATTATGATTGCAGTTATGAATGAGAGGAAGTGTAGAAGGAACAACACATTCTATTTACCGTACTGGTGTCGTTATATAGCTTGGACAGTTTGTGGAATACTGTGTGTTGGATCTGCAGTTATTACAGCCATGTATGGATACAGGTCAGCCAGTAAAATATTAGAGCTAGCTTGAATGTTTTAAATCATATAAAGGTATTAAACCCTTGTCCGCCTGAATAATTTTCTTCTTTTCACTATATTTGAAAACTTTGATATAATTAGATCGATCTTATGTTCAAAGATTTCTCTAGCAATAACAACAATAAGCAGGTAATGTAGGCTAAGATCAGACTGCACATTTGTGCAGGCTGATCTTAGTCTATACACCTGCTAAAGCCATTATCAAAGCAGGAATATTCCGGAAGCAGCATAACAAGGGTTAATGTAAAACTGCTAAAGAACTGTCTTTGTAAAGACAAGACCAATGCATACAAGAATATACTTAGAAGGCAAGACATCAAATAGCCATTTTGTCTAGACATTCACATGCAGAAGTTACAACTTTCAGTACTTTATGTGGGAAAAGCCAAATGCTGTAGGATTTCCAGCTCTTCTTCCCTTTAATCCATTCTCAGATTGGTCCTAATTGAGAGATGCTGCAGATAACAATTTCAAGTTGATGGAATGCTATTTTTTCGTCATTTTGGATAGAAAAGATTGTGGATGATAAAGTAATTGATTAAGGCAAGCAGCTTCTTCATATTCCACAATAATTTCCAGAACTTTTTTCTTGGGGGGCATAAAAAGGAGGGATTGTGTTAAAGGGTTAAACATAAGGGTTGGTGACACCTTTAGTAATTTTGGGCATAGGGTGATGTTTTTGTCAAATTATTTAAGTTTTATTAATTTCTGTTGTATTCCTTTCAGATTTGGTGTTACTAAAAGTACAATGTGGCTTCAGTCTTTATTCTTCAGTGCCATGATCTGTGTGTTTATATCTACACCATTATTGGTGAGTGCTTAACTGAATAGTACAAACTTGGAAACTTATTCATGTGCTAATTCCATGGATTAATGTGATACTGTTCAACTGTTTAAAGTATCTATTAAGCTGCCATCATAGCGCAGTCGGTAGGGTGTTGGACTCCTAATCTTCAATTATGGGATGTCATGGGTTCAATACCCAGCGGCCACACATATTCTTTTCGACATTTGTCTCTCGCCAATCGGTAGCTAATCATAAACCAAAGTGGGATAGCAGCTGGAGGCTAGGAAAGGTTGTAGTGGTAGTACTGGTGTGAGAAATACCAGGAATCCATTGTTAGATGCTCCACCCTCTGTGATATGACTGAAATACTGTTAAAAAAGGCGTTAAACCCCATTCAATCAATCAAAGTGTCTATACAATGTACTGGTATACAGTATCGCACTTATCTCTTGATTTCCTCTTTACACTTAATATAACAAAATTAGCCTTTTTCATATTGAATTAATTCTATTTTAGAATGGAATAAAAATTAAAGGGCTGAAATCACTGAAAAGACTGATCGAGGGTCAATTGACCTATTACTGGCTTTGCTGGTCATTCCCACTGACTCAAACAGGAAGTTCGAATTTCTTACCAAACAGCATAATTTTGCAAATTTTATGGCCAGTTAAAACTTCACACAATTGTTGCAAATGACCAAAGGAAGTTCCTTATGGTTTTTATCTCACCTGATCACAAAGTGTGAGGTGAGCTATTGTGATCGGTCGTTGTCCATTGCCCGTCCGTCTGTCCACAATTTCTTTAAAAATCTTCTCCTCCTTAACCAGTAGGCCAATCCAGCTGAAACTTTGCAGGGATGTTCCTACAAAGTTTGTTAAAAGAATTTAATTCCATCAAAAACTCTGGTTGCTGCGGCATTTGAAAATGGGAATCTTTAGTGAATCTTTAAAGATCGTCTCCTCCTAAACCACTAGGTCAATCAAGCAGAGATTTCAACTCTGATTGCCACGGCATTTGAAAATTAGAATCTTTAGTAAATCTTTAAAAATCCTCTCCTCCTCAACCAGTAGGCATATCAAGCTGAAACTTTGCAGGGATGTTCCTTGGGTGAAGCTGTTCAAAAGTTGTTAAAAGAATTTAATTCCGTTAAAAACTCTACCAAGATTTTAAATATTTAATCTTGGGGGTCAAAAATGGCCCCGCCCCAGAGGTCCGAAGATTGGAAAATGCTTAATAAGAGCAATTTCAAAAGACTTCTCTTAAACTTTAAGGTCTATGATATTCATATTTGGTATGTTACATAACTAGATGGTTTTTTACTATATCACTATAAGTTGTCCTCAATGGGTCCAAAACGGCCCTGCACTAGGGGTCCAAAATTGGGAAAAACGCATGATTTGAGTATGTTAAAAATTTCATTCTTAAGGCGGAGGGCATTTATATTTTAAGTGTTGCATAGCCTGGCTGTTATCTATCAATTCTGATTGAATTATGCCTGTAGGTTAAAAAACAATTATGCCTGTAGGTTAAAAAACACCCCTTCCCTGGGTGTCCAAAGTTTGTAAAAATTCTCAATTAGACCATGTTCATCAGTCTTTTCCTCTCAATGTACAAAGTCTAAGGCATGCATATTTGGTATATAGCATAACCAGATGGTTCTCTACCATAATAGCTAAAATCTTAGTCTTCTCTTTCTGAAATATAAGATGAAGGGCATTCGTATTTGGTATGTAGCATGGCTAAATAATTCCATACTATGTTACAGGAAAATATGCTTTGAGGATAAAAAATGTCTCTGCTCCTGGGTTCGAAAATTGCTTAGAATGCATTGAAAAAAATCTTCTTCTTAAATATAGGTCCTAGAGCATTTACATTAAAAACATAGGATAATATTATTATCTTTTGGACAAACATAGCCCTTCCAAAGGCATCCAATGTTATGAAAAACTCTCAATAAGACCATGTTCAAATATCTTCCTCTCCTAATATATAAGTTGAAATGCATTCATATTTAATTTATAGTACATCCAGATTGTTCTCTACTGAGGTTGCTAAAATTATACCCATTGAAGTTTGAGTGAAATCTAAATACAAAAAATTTCAGGGTAGACAAAAAAGTACTATATTTTGCAGATGCCTCAGGTGAGCAATTTAGGACCATCATGGTCCTCTTGTTATTGCAGTTTACTGACTGTAATCTAGGAATCGCCTGAATTCGCTCTTTGCTTCTAGGAACCTGACAACGACCTGAACATTTTTTCCTTGCTTTTGAATTGATTAATTTCTTGTAGTATACTATCTGAAAGTGTAAGACCATTCATAAAGAATGACTGCAAAAAGCCGAAACGCTGAATATGAGCAGTAATTAAATTCACGACCTCTACAGGTACTTCTATTTATACTATCTAAAACAGTGTTGCATCCAGGCCACTTGATAGAGGGAATCCTCCGGGTTTGTCGTTATGTCAAAAGTTAACATCATCAGAGACATAGAATAATGAATATTCATGTCTCTGACATCATTTAATTGACTGCCCGACATTTTCTCAATGTGATAGTTACCCCAGGTGTTCAATAACTCGTCGGTCTCCAAGGAGACGTTGCTATGCAGGATACTTAGATTTTATCTCTTGTCTAAGGATGGAAATATATACGTCAGTGTAAAGCTAAATTCAATTAGATTAATTCTGATTAATTATTAATAATAATAAACATGTCTCGGGTGAAAATTCAAGTTTTTAAGTAATGAGGGACCGAAAGAGAACCACAATTTGTAGACCTGTAGAAATTTAGGGATTATTTTAATTCCGGTAGACCTGGAAGGTAAGGGTAGAATTTAATAATTCTCGGCAAGCTGAATTTTGTCGGTTTCTGCTAAAATCTCGTAACTACATCTATCTTTCAAAAGTGTGATGCTCCTTAAACTATCCAGCGTATATTTTGTCTGAATTCGACAATTACGCTGTTGATCAAGTCAGTTATGGTCGAGAAAACATGGTTGGGATTCTGTTGGGGGAAAGATAGAAGTCTTAAAATGTGATTTCATAATAAGGAAAACTTAACAGACAAATCAGAGAATGACTATCAAACAAATTGTTAACATACAGACCTGACTGCATTTGAGGCCGTTCAGGCCTTTGATTGGGTCATATAGGTCAAAGGTCAAGGTCACAATTGAACTTCGGTTGGAAACAGTATCTCTGTCTGTGGACTTTTTCCTTCCAGTGTTGTAACTTGAGAACCAGTTGACTGTCAACATTGAATTTCACAAATTTGTTGCCTATGGCCCAAGGAAGGGCCCTAATTTTTGGGGGTTACATAGGTGAAGGTAGCAATTGAACTTGATTGAAAATGTTTCCATGCTCTAACTCAAGAAAAAAATGACCTACAACCTTGAAACTTCAAATAATTATTGCCAATGATCCAAGGAAGTGCCCTATTGTTTTTGAGTCATGTAGGTCAAAGGTCAAGGTCACAATTGAACTTCTGTTGAAAGATGTTTCTGTGCTACAACTTGTAACCTATTTGACCTTCAACCTTGAAACTTTATACACATGTCATCCATGATCATAGGAGTTGCCCAATTGTTTTGGGGTTATGTAGGTCAAAATATGTTAAGGTCATAATAAACAGAAATTTCCTAGATTCAGCAGGACATTGGTTTGATATTTCTTTGTTTTTTCACAAACTATCTAAGTAGGGTCAAGTATTGGGATACTTTAACCTTGCTTAACCAATTCCAATACAATGACGCTTTTTCACTTTGCAAAGAAAAGAGGTTAAGAAAACATTGTGGACAATGAAAAATTGCTTGTTACAGGCAATTTTCTCATTATCCACACTTTCATTCACCAAATAATGTTTTCTGCAACTTTTTTCATTTTGGACAAATTCAAAATTTTGTTATTAGGGACTTGGTTAAAACATTGCAAAAGGTATTTCATAATAAAACTGCAAATATTTCAGCTCTTCAAAGCAAAGATAACATCTGAATTCGTAGCAAGTTATCACTGATAATGTAATTTCAGATAATTATAGCTGTAATCCATGCTGCAATTCGATACAGAAATGATCCTACCACAGTTTTGGACATATACGATATTTTTAACAGAGTGAAGGCTAAACAGGACCTCTTAAAGTGGAAGAAACAGATGGAAATGTGGTTTGAGGGTGATGCTCTAGACAGAGTAAGCTGCTATTTAATCTTTTACCTGACATCAAAATTATAGATCGGTCCAAATTGAGAGAAGTTGCAGACGACAATTATTTGTAGAAGAATTTTAAAAAATCTCCGTCTTGCTGGGTAGTTCTTCATTTTCCACAATGTTTTTCAAAGTTTTTTGGGGGGAGGGGGGGGCATCAAAAATCATTAGTATTGGAAAAGGTTAACCCAAAACCACACCATGACATTTTTTAATGCCCTAATGATAAACAACCACGGAAAACATTGCAAGAAAAGGAGAAATTGCTTTCATCAATTCTTTTTCTTGCACGATTCTTTTTCTTGTAATGTTTTCAACCCCTTAAAAATGGCACTTTTTTCCAATTTTAGTGCACTTTGAAATTTTTTCTTTGTGCATGCAGAGATTTGGCAGCCTGAACAGCCACATGAAAAATACTCAAGAAATATAGAGAATATCTTTTGTTTTCATGGAGGTATGAGCAGAAAAAACTAATCACACTGTTTGAATATGTGAAGAGGATTCACACATTGTGTGATTAGATTTTTTCAGTTCATACCTCCATGAAAACCAAAAATATTCTCTTAATTTCTTATAATTTAATAGCTACGAGTGTAAAAAGCATTTACAGTCAAAACTGTGTTAGCGGTCACCTGAGAATAGCGGCCAATCTGCGTATAACGGCCATCCCAGGGCCGCCCGTGCAATTTGTCCTTTAAAATTACTGTGAATAGCGGTAATCTGTCGTATGTGGCCAGCGGTCACCTTTAATTGTCCAATTTGCACTTCATGTATATCCCTTTAAACGGTCACGCGACCCGACTAACTGCTGTCAGGTGTCGTGTAAAAAATCAATAACGCGTCTGGCTAATCTTGTGCATAAACTTCTCAACACGTGAGATAAACATGAACACGCCACTTAAAGGTGTACTCTTTCAACTTGTGTTTGGTTGAATGCAATAACTGACGAATTATGTTGATTATAATTAATCGAAGATGATGGATTAAATATGAAGTCTAATTACGTATTATGTTTGTAAGTTTACCACACATCAAAATTTTAGACTGGTCCAAATTCAAAGAAGTTGTAGACGTTTTAACTTAATAATTATCGTCTTTTGCGGTAGAAATATTATGGATAATGCTACTTCTTCATTTCCGACAATGTTTTCCAAAGCTATTTTTAAGGGCGTAAAAAACGGGATCGCACTGGAATGGGTGCGGGTCTGGATCCGAATATTCTTTCCAAGCGGTTCATAGACATTATATACCGGTATTTAGGAAACATACGGTCGTAATAGAGTATCTAAAATATATTTTTCGACGAACTTTCGAAGAAAATAAATTCAACGGAATGTCAGTCTCGATCATAAGTCGTTCGACGTTTTATCATGCAACAATTTATCGTACACCGACCGTAATGCGCCGTAAATGTTTAACTCTAGACGAACAAGTCAATGTTCTTCAGTTTCTTGATCGCGGTCGGTCGTCCCTTCCGAGTTTGGGTTGTGCAAATTAAAAAATGATTGGAAATACTTTATTAAGAATACATAAATATTGGTGTGTTTACTTTTTTTGTTAATTAAAACAATTGTCTTCTTTTATTTTGTACATTTTATGTGGCCATTCTGCTAAGGAGACGCATTATTGTATCATGACTACCTTATGTCAACAGGGTTGTAAACACTCCCCCCCCCCCAAAAAAAAAAAAAAAAAAAAAAAAAAAAAAAAACCTGATCTGTGTTAAGCAGCCAACTGTCGTATGTGGCCAGTTTTGATCTGTCCCTTGGCTGGCTGCATACGACAGGTTTGACTGTATTTTACAATTTTTGATACCTTTTTGTATGGGACCATTTTGTGCAGAAGCATACAAAATCGCTTTGTGCTCAAAATTTTGTTAATGGAGTTATGAATAATTCTTTGTAACCAATCAGAAAGAATAGTTTTGATAGACAAAACTGAAAATTAAATTATTCACTGATCATCTGCAGAGACATTGATTCAATAGCTGATTCAAAAGCTGGAGACCAAAACTATCTACCCTGGTCAGACGTTACAATAAATCATTTCTTGTTATATTATCTATTTTACTTATAGCTGACATATTGCTGGCTATGCCTACACATGTCCAATTGGAAGTTTCTCTTTGACATCAAACAGCATCACTTTCGCAAAATTTATAGCCAGTAACATGTAACAATAAAGTAAAATGGTTGCTTGGTGATCTAATCTTCATAACTACAGCTTGAATAGGCTATAGCAATTAAGTTGCAAATCCAATGAAAATAATTTACTTAAATTTTGGCTAATGTCAGAGTTAAAAATACAATATGTGTCTTTCTGTGAATGTGTTTGTCTGTTTCTGTGGCTTAATGCATGACTGTTTGTCTGTCTGTCTTTGTTTTAATGTTGTTCTGTGTGTCTGTCTGTCTCTGTGTCTATGTCATGCACGTTGACATATCTATGGTTCAACATGAAACAGTTGTAACTACCTAATGTTTATAGGCAGTTACAATTGTTTTGTGTTGAACCATTGATAAGCAAAAGCATGTATACTAAAGTGATAATCTGCTGTTTTGTCAGAAGTTGTATATTTGAGATTCAGTTTAATTTTGCTAGATGTGTATTACAGGCTGTATCTGCAAGACAGAGGTCCCGATATCTCCGGTTTGCTAGACCTCCTCAAGAAAAGCAGCTAATTGAAGCCAGGAAAAAAGTAATAAAGGAGAAAAAAGCTCTGTCTGTCTTCAGGTATAGTAATTTTCTGTCAGACTTTCTCTAGCTTGATGAGAATTGATGGATGTTCTCTGCACACCAGCCAATTACAATATCATTAAAAACACTTGGAAACAATAAACCTGTTAAACAAAGGGCACAATCTGGATAAATCTTGGGTAAAATTGGTCATCTCTTAACCCATTACTAGATCGAAAGATTTTAGACTGGTCCAAATTGAAGGATGTTACAGACAAGAATTACAAGTTTTTGAAATTTGAAAAATGTTCATATTTAAGGGTAGAAAATATTGTAGACAATGATCAAATAATTTCAAGGGTCATGAAAAAAAGGAATTCAGTGTAATCAGTAAATCCAGTTCAGTGGAGTGGTTTCTTCCTGGAATCAGGTTGTCTGTCTGTCCGTGGACGCAATTTTGTGTCCTTCCTCCACAGTTCTCCACCAGTTTTGCTGAAACTTTACTGAAATGTACATCACTAAGGGGAAATTATGGGGGGATCATGTTGGAATCAGTTTGTCCTTCTGTTGTGCATGGACTCAGTTTTGTATAGGATTTTAAGTTTTTCAACAGGTTTTGCTGAAATTTTACTTAAGTCCTCCTTACAATGTTAATTTGTGCATCAGATGTTCTTCATTATGATGCACCAACAATTTCAGGAGTCATACCCCTTTGAATTATTATCCTATATGGAACATATAGAGAATGAACATTGTATCCGCTGCTTTTTCTACAGTTCTTCTCCAATTTTGCTCAAACTTTACTGGATTCTTTTCTTCTATAGGAACTTGTGCTACTGCAGATATTATTATGATAAATCAACTATTTCAGGAGCTACAATTGTTTGTCACAAGCAATTTCTTCATCATCCACAATGTTTTTACCCCAAAAGGTAAAGATTTTAAAGATTTCATCAACTTAAAATTGTCATCTGCAAATTCTTTGTATTTGGACTGGTCTAAAATCTCATTGTGTGGGAATGGTTAAAATATTTCTCTATTATATAAGATTAAAGACTGTGTCTGCTTTTCCTACTGTTCTTCCTACAATAGGAACATGTCCACTTGCAAGTTTGGTATGATTAATTAACTATTTATGCCATTTTGACTTATTTTCTTTTACAGAATAAATATAAATCAAAACTCATCAACAGGTAAATAGAGTACATATGTTTAATAAGGAATATGTCATAGTCATTGCCCCTTGTTGACTTGAATATTTATAAATGAAAAAATCTTGCCCACTTGCCAATCACATTTTAACTTCTAACTATTTCTTATAACAATTTAGCCTAATTTTATTTCAAGTAGATGGCAGTGGGGGGTATTTACTGTTCAATCCCTGGTTTTTATGCCCTTGTAAATTTATGCATAAGAAAACATTGTAGAAAAAGAAGAAATGGCTTGTAAAATGCAATTTCTCTTTTTCCACAATATTTTCTTCCCTACTGAATGTTTATTTTTAAATTTAATCCACTTTTGATTTTCGTCTGCAAATCCTTTGAATTATGACAGGTCTTAATTTGAAAACTAGGATTGCCTTAAATAGAAAGGTAACTTTATATTTAAGATAAATTTTAAGTCCCTGCAACAATTTATCTCAAACAGATTAATACTAAGCTCTAAAAAATCCCCTTTTTAGGTCTTTACAACTATTTTATATCAAAGCACTTATTTGGGCCACTCATAAAATAATAATAAAGAAAGCAATGTAGGAAAAGGAGAAACGGCTTGTAAGAAGCTATTTCGTCTTTCCCATAATGTTTACATTGTATTCTATTCATTTATTGGTTTTAAAATAACTGGGACTATGAAATGTCTTCTTCATTATGCCTGTGACAATAAAATGATTAATTAATTGTAGGGAGAGTGTGATGTTTGTGATAACAATATTCCTCCTCTTGGTGATGGCATACAGTAAAAATACCGGTGAAAAATACAGCCTGAATAAGGCTGTAAAAACTCGACTCTGTAAGACTGGTTCACCAAATTTTCTACAGATCAAATCTCACTCGGACTGGTACACGTGGACTCAGACTGGTTTACTAGATTCTCTAGATGTGTTTGATAGACTGGGTGACAGAAATCAATCAATGGTATGTTTGTTTACAAGATAGCTTTTAGAAATCAACTGTTAACATCCATTTTCATTCATGTTAAGAACAACTGATTCAATTGCGAAACTTCAGCCCTATTCCTAGTGTACTCATATTTTCTCCCTGAAACATTTCCATATTAAAGAGGGGCATTTCTATTAAGCTGATTGCAGCATGTTATTCAAAGGCAACCTTCATATGTGATTATCAATCATTATTTACAAAAGCTTTCATAACCCTCAAGGGAAAAAATGAAAAACATTGTTGAAAATGAAGACGTTTGCTTGTAAGAAGCAATGTCTTCATTTCCCACAATGTTTACTTCTCCAAAAGACAAAGATTGAAACAAACTTTAGTTTAACTTCTTTCAATTTGGAGAAGTCTAACATTTTGTCATTTAGTAATATTAGATAAAGAGAGAGAGAGAGGGGGGGAGAGAGAGAGAGAGAAGGCTTTTTCAAGCACTTGATGTCTAAATGTTTTTGAACCTATAATTCACAGCCTCTTGACTTTATTACCCAGTTTTTCAAATTGTGTTTGTCAGATTTGATGTTTGGAATATATCATAAATTTCATCATACTCAGGAGAGCGATATAGTACCATAATGGACCTCTTTTCTTAATTCTAGGTTTCAAGTTACAAGGAGAGTAACTATCTAATTGGTTCAGTTCAGTTACGTCAGCAGAGAGTACACAGTGTATCATGTCCTGAGAAACTGCCTTATGTTACATCAAGTTGTCTGGGTAATTACATGTCACATGACCAGAACCTTGTGTCAAATATCAGCAGTATGCGGTACCAGAATGGGTTTCTTGGGAATCTGATATTTGGAAATTACAGTATATATGACGGAAGTGGATATGTTGTATCATTGAATACATCCAGGTGAGTTTCTTAAGCACTTTTCCAGACAAAATTTTAGATTGATCCGAATTGTAATTGATTGATTGATTGATTGAACGCCATTTTTAACAGTATTTCAGTCATATCGCAGCAGTTGGATTACCTAACAATGGATTCCTGGTATTTCTCACACCAGTACTACCACTATTCTTACCTAGCATCCAGCTACTTTTACAATTATCCACTTTTTTGGTGAGAGACAAATGATCGAAAGGATATGTGCCACCGCTGCCAGAAATAGTAAAAGAAAAATTGGACTGAACAAAATTTTTAGAAATTGTAGATGATAGTAGATGATAAGTTATTGTGTATTTACACTCAAAAGTGACATATAGGGTAGAAATACATGTAACAAAAAGAGTACATTCTGCTTTGCGGACAATTTTTTCCAAGCTATTTCTTTCCAGCGCATTATAAAATAGAGATCAAACTTCAAGATAAATTGTTTAAATTTTAATTCCCGACTAGTTTCGGTATAAAAAACCTTTTTCCAGCGCATTAAAATTCATGCAGTCATAAAGAAGGTCTCTGTTGTCTTGAATACTTTCACGGCTGATTTTAAAAGACATCAGCCTGAAAGTAACTGGTTAGAGCAGCTCTGTCTTTTGCGTGCATTCATTGGTAAGACATTAAATAGCCAGCTGATATACGCGTTAATCTGGACACTTTGGTTCCCGGTGGTTTTGTCTGGATTAAGTGTATTTCCGGATAAGCAATTTTGTATGAATATCAGACCCCTTGAATACTTTCAAGGCTGATTTTTAAAGACATCGACCTGAAAGTAACTGGTTAGAGCAGCTCTGTCTTTTGCGTGCATTCATTGGTAAGACACTAAATAGCCAGCTGATATACGCGTTAATCTGGACACTTTGGTTCCCGGTGGTTTTGTCTGGATTAAGTGTATTTCCAGATAAGTAATTTTGTATGAATATCAGACCCCTTGAACTTTTTATTATAGGGCAGGTAAGAGAAAACCGTCATAACAATAATGATGGTATACGACAACTAGGACAGTTTTACTTTCTTAGTTCATACAAAACTACTTAATCTGACAATGAGTAAAAATCATTATTCATTTTTACATCGGGTTTTGTGAAGTAAAATCTACCTGGTGTTTGAAAAAACAAATCCAGTTTATCTTTTTGTAAATTTTATCAAAAATGTAAAAAAAAAGCTCAGACAACCGATTCAATCATAGATAATGACATGGGTAAAAATTCTCACAGGGTACGCGTCTTGCACATGTCATCTCTGGAAACTCTCCCAAAATAGCCAAACATCTTGCGGTGGCGCCTTTGATCACCTTTCCTCCCTGAAGTAAAATAAACTGCACCAAAAATCGTTTACCTCAAATTACTTGCGGTCTGGGGAAGTGCTGGTTTGAATTTTCCAGAAAAAAATAAAGAATAATTTAAATGAACAGTACAATAGGTATTGACATGCCTGGCAGGTCATCATCTAGACACATGTCCAGGGTGTAAGGTGTGAATGTCTGCTATCAACTTTGACCAGACGACAACTTTGTTTATTCACAAGTTTAAATAGCCCAATCAAAACAATACGATTGGATGAGTTCGATCCAGATAACTGAATCATATTTATTCAGATTTTTAATATTTTGTTCCCGATCATTTCTGTCTGATTCCAGAACATGAATTTCCTGATTATAAGGTACAATTTATGATAAAAAAAACCGTTCCCATCGAAATATTTCCGGATTGCGAATAATCCGGTTGAATGACATCCGTATAAATGTGTCCCGACTGTATACACAGCTGAGAAATGTGTTGCATTGGTTTGAATGGCACTTTGCTGTATCAGATGGACATGAAAACATATTTAAGAGTGTATGAAATAAATTTAATATTCAAAAACTGTTAGTTGTGTTCAAAACAATTACCTGTTTGTATTTTGAAGTTTCGTAGATGGAAATGTTCTGGAAGACAGTTGGCATAGCTTTCTTATTCTTTGATTATTTATTTCAATACTGAAAATGTCAATGACTTATGACCATAAAAGATAGATGATATTTAGTTTTTGGGGGTCAAGAGTAACCCTTCTTTCAGCTTCAAATTCCTGTAAATTGCTTTTAGCATGCTCAGATTCTTGGCAATGCATGTTACCAAGTAAAAACCATAACAACTTTAACCATTGAAAAGATATTACTGGCTATCAATAAGGTTGTAACAATTTTGGTGTAATTGAACATAATTCATATGTACAGTTTTAAAATTGTTTTTCAGAGCAACTGCCGCCAAACAGTTAGACTGGTTACAGAACAACAAATGGTTGGATAGAACTACGAGAGCATTGTTTGTAGAGTTCACAGTCTACAATGCCCCAAGGAATCTATTTATAGCTGTTGATTTATTGTTAGAGTTACCTCCCATTGGTGTAACTGTACCAATAGCCAAAGTTACATCAACACATGTATTCAGATATACTTCCACATGGGATAATGTTTTGCTGGCATGTGAGGTATGCAAACATTAAAAGTTAGGAGACATTAATAGACATTGTTTTTGGCAGAGCTGTCTTTCTGTCCATGTATGTGTCTGTCCTTTGTTTCCAGATTATTTCTCTGAAACTGTATGTCCAACTTTGAATCAATTTGACACACTTGTTAAGTTTAAGTCCGAGTTATGTAAGAAATAGAAATTACTATACCCAATAAAAAGTTCCATTTTTTCTGAAGCTAAGAGATTAAGTGCTCATTGCTATTTGTCAAACCTATAATTTGCCATATATCATTTCATGTTTAACAGCAAATATTAGTCTGTAAAAATATGCACCAATAATAGCCCTATACTAACTGTTGCATTGAGAAAAGAAAGACTACCTAATTAAGCAAAGTCAAAGAAATCAATTATTTTACTTTCCAGCTTCTCTTTTTCTTGGTGACA
The DNA here is from genome assembly GCA_946902895.1 of Fragum fragum. Lineage (NCBI taxonomy): Eukaryota > Metazoa > Mollusca > Bivalvia > Cardiida > Cardiidae > Fragum > Fragum fragum. Next base: position 52,992,167 of record OX336377.1, read on the forward strand.
ATGGTTTGTTTAAAGAAGGAAGTCTGCAGAATGATGAAAAAACAGAAGAAGTATTTTATATTGCCCTGGAATATACTTAATGTAAGAACCCTTTTTCATGTGATATAGACTTAGTCTTGAGACACAAAGGAGTACTCTCTATCTCAATTCCTTGTAGCCATTACCACATAGTGACACATTTAAACGCCCCTCAATATGAAAGCTTTGGAAAACTTCGTGGAAAAAAAGAAGAAATTGCTTGTTACAAACAATTTCTTCATTATCCACAATGTTTTCTACCCCAATAGACAATGATTTTAAAGATTTCATCAACTTTAAATTGTCGTCTGCAACTTCTTTGAATTTGGACTGGTCTAAAATTATATCATGTGGGAACGGGTTATTTGCAATATCAATTTGTCATTATTTTATTTGAAAACACAGGGAATTTAACTTAAAAAGAATATATTTTATTCTGTAAATCTAAATCTTTTCGCCTAAAATTGATGATACAGGAACAGCATTTAAGTGGGATACACAAAATAACAAAGGTTGTTCCATGACAATTTAATAGATTGCAAAATTCTATCCTTGTTAGAGTTCAAAGAAGTTGTAGCCACTATGAAGTTGATGAAACATTTTTAGAAAATGAAAACATTGCTTGTAACAAGCAATTTCTTTTTAAAAAATGATTTTCTTGCTTTGTTCTGAAAGTCTTAAAGAATTGGGGTTGTTAGGGAATGGATTAAATAAGGTTTCATGATCATAGTTTTGTGGTTATTAGCTCACCTGAGCACAATGTGCTCATGGTGAGCTTTTATGATTGTTGAAAGTCTGTTGTCCGTCATGCGTTGTATGAAATGTGGCGTCAACGATTGAAGTGCTTACACTCTAGAGGCCACAGTTTTGACCCAATCTTCATGAAACTTGGTCAGAATAATTGTTAGGTCATGGGGATGAACCATATTGATTATGGGAGGGTTCTATTTGAAAACACAGGAAAAGGGGCCTTAATGAAAATTTCTTTGTTTACACTCTAGAAGCCACAAATATGGCTCTATCTTCATGAAACTTTGCCAGAATGATTATTAGGTCATGGAGATGAACCCTATTGATTATTAAAGGATCTTTCAGAAAACATAGGAAAATGGGCCTAAATGACAATTTCTTTGTTTACACTCTAGAGGCCACAATTTTGGCCCAATCTACTTGAAACTTGGTCAGAATAATTGTTTGATCATGAGGATATACCCTATCAATTATTTGTCTACACTCTAGAGGCCGCAATTTTGGCCCAATCTTCATGAAACTTGGTCAGAATAATTGTTCGATCATGAGGATGAACCCTATCGATTATAGGAGGATTCTATTGGAATTACACTGGAAAAGGGGCCTTAATGACAATTTCTTCGTTTACACTCTAGAGACCACAATTTTAGCTCAATTTTCATGAAAATTGGCCAGAATAATTGTTTAGTCTCAAGGATGAACCCTATTGATTATAGGAAGGTACTAGACAATTTCTTTGTTAATGCTCTAGAGGTCATCATTTTGGCTCAATTGTCATGTTACTTGGTCAGGATACTTGTTAGGTCATAAAGATGAACCTTATAGATTATAGGAAGGCTCTATAGGATAACACAGGAAAAGGGGCCATAATGACAATTTCTTTGTTTACAATATAGGAGTCACAGTTTTGCCTCTATCTTCATGAAACTGATTATAGTTATTTGTCTCTAATTGCATTTTTTTTTTAACAGCAGACGGTTCAGGTGAGCAATCTAGGACTATCATGGTTCTCTTGTTCAATTTTTAGCCTCACTGGCTGAAAGCCAGAGAGCTCTTGTCATGGTGTTGTGTCCGTCTTGTGTGCGTCCGTCCAGTTATCGTCTGTAAACTTTTACTTTGAAATTTTTCTCCTTAGAAAGTACTGAACAGATTTCAACCAAATTTCACTGAAATGATCCTTGGGTGACCCTCTATCAGATTCCTTCAAAGTATTTTGATCAGATGAAAAACATGGCTTTAATGGGCAGGGCTAATTCCATATATGCTAAAACCTTAAAAAATCTTCTTCTCAGTAACCAAATTTAACAGGAATGATCATTGGATGACCCTTTATCAGATTCCTTCAAAGAATTTTGATCAGATGAAAAAATGGCTTTAATGGGAGTGACTAATTCCATATGTTGGGAAATATTTAAAAATCTTCTTCTCAGAATCCAGATGATGGATTTCAACCGAATTTTACAGGAATGATCAATGGGTGACCCTTTATCAGATTCCTTCAAAGAATTTTGATCAGATGAAAAACATGGCTTTAATGGCTGGGATTAATTTCCATACATGGTAAAACGTTGAAATATTCTTCCCAGAAACCAGTGGGTTGATTTCAACTTAATTTTACAGGAATGATTGTCTGGTGACTATTTCATCAATTTCAGTTTGACACATTGAAAATATGGCATTTATTGTTGTGGCTAATGTCCATATATGGTATCCAGAGAATTTTCAAATTGCAATTCTTGAATGGCAGGTTTTTAACAATAGTCTTAGTTGGGTGAACTGTTAAAGGGTTAAAAGTTTACAGTGAGTTTCAGAGACTTCTAGTTTTTTATGTTTGTATACATCAATGGACTGAGTAACACCCAATTTTGTAACTCAAATTACACCAGTTAGTTATTTACAGTAAACTGGATTGCACACACACTTTGAAAAGGTATGCCTCTTTGCAGCTCTAAAAATAGATCAAGGAGGTGCAAGGATGTCAGAGTGGTAGAAAGTAGGGATCTGTCTTATTGGTTATTGCTCTTGGAAATAGAAGATGAAAGCTTATTATTATCAAGGGAAATGTGGATTATATATTTTAACCCATTACCAGACAACACAATATTAGACTGATTCAGATTGAAAGCAATTGCAGATAACAATCTCAAATTGTTTGAATGAAGAATATCTTTGCGTTTTAGAATAAAAACATTGTGGACAATGAAGAAATTGCTCGTAATAAGATGAAATCGACCCTTTAACCCATTACCTCACAACTAAATATTAGACCGATTCAAAGTTGCTGGAATTTAGAAAATCCTTACCTTGTAGGGCAGAAAACATAATGGACATTGAAGAAATTGCTTGTTACAAGAAATTTATTCATTGTCCACAATGTTTTCAAAAGCTTTTTTCTTGAGATGCTTAAAAACGGGATTGAGTAGGAATGCAAATGCAGATACTTGTACTTAATTTGACATGTTTACTTTCATGTTACCTAACCTTTCAATCAAACCTGACATTGTAACAAATATGGATTTTAAGCCCATTCCAACACAGTGACACTTTTTGACGCCCCTTCAAAAAAACAATACGGGAAACAAATGTGTAAAATGAAGCGATTTCTTCATTTTCCACAATGTTTTTTACCAGGAAAGTTGAAAAAATAAACTTTGAAGTATCATCTGCGACTCCTTTCAATTTTTGCCAGTCTAAAATTTGGCCATCTGGTAATAGGTTAAAAACTCTAAAATCAAGGATGGTAACTCTAAATTCATTTTGTGACTTTTTCATCTGAGGTTTAATACTAACCTTGATCCTTTAAAACGTTACAGCACAGGTTCAGGCATCTGCATACAAAATAAGTTATTAGAAAAGCAAAGGATAGTTATTGCAATAGTACTCTCATATTTACAGTTCAAACAACTGAATTAACTTAACATTTAATGTTAAACCAATTCCCACACAACAAAATTTTAGACCAGTGAATATAATTTGGTTTATATTGAATTCCTGAAAACATCATTTACCTAACCAGTGCAATCAGGCCAGTAGAGCGATACATGCGCTCAAACGCCTCTACTTATACTTCTTTCACCCATAACTAGACAAGACAAATTGAAAGAAATTGAAGACAACTATCGGGGAAAGCCAAAGGGGACTATAGGTTTGCGCTCCGTCTGTCTGTCCGTCTGTCCTTCTGTCCGTCCGTCCATCCGTCTGTATGTCAGTCAAGACATATCAGTTTTCCAGCTTATTTTTCTTAACCCTAGGAGATATTGAGCTGATTTTTGGTATGTGAGTCTACATTAATGAGTTACAGAACAAGTTCAAGTTGGGTTCCGGTCAATTGATTTTTGAGGAAGATACAGATGCTGGACTTAGAAAATTACTAGGAAATTTCAGTTTTCCTGATGTTTTTTCTAAACCCTTAGAGATACTGAGCAGATTTTTGATATGTGAGTCCTTATTAATGAGTTACAGAACAAGTTCAAGTTGGGTTCCGGTCAATTGATTTTTGAGGAAGATACAGATGCTGGACTTAGAAAATTACCAGGAAATTTCAGTTTTCCTGATGTTTTTTCTAAACCCTTAGAGATACTGAGCAGATTTTTGATATGTGAGTCCTTATTAATGAGTTACAGAACAAGTTTGAGTTCGGTTCCGGTCCATTGATTTTTGAGGAAGATACGGATGCTGGACTTAAAAAATTACCAGGAAATTTCAGTTTTCCGGACTTTTTTTCTTAACCCTCAGAGGTATTGAGCTTATTTTTGGTATGTGAGTCTGTTTCAATCAGTTAGTTTAAGTTTGGTTCTGGTCCATTGATTTTTGTGGAAGATACGGATGCTGGACTTAGAAATTACCAAGAAATTTCAGTTTTCCATTTTTTTTTGCCTAAACCCTCGAGGACATTGAGCTGATTTTTGGTATGTGAGTCCACATCAATGAGTTACAGAATGAGTTTAAGTTTGGTTTAGGTCCATTGATTTTTGAGGAAGATACGGATGCTTGACTTTCAAAACTATCAGGAAATTTCAGTTTTCTGGATTTTTTTCTAAACCCTTTGTGATATGAAGGTGGTTTTTGTTATGTGAGTCAATATTTATAACCGAAAAGCATTCACAATCCTGGACAGATTTTTGAAAGCTTTTGTTCAAAGTTTACTTGGGCTTTAGGGCCTTAATTCTTAATTCTCTTGGAACAGATGACTTTATGAAGTATAATTTAGCTAACAACAAAAAGAGACGCCTATTTTTTATGTTTGTGAGTATGTGTGTTTGTTTAAGAATTGCTCATAAAATCTGATGCAACTGCAATATTTTGGCGGGGTTACCATCCCTCTACCACCCAAAAAATATACCGCTCTAGGGAAATAAATAAACCGGTAGGGGACTTGGTATTGCCATGCAATACTTCAGAATGCTTTTTAAAATGTAAAATCAAGTGCTAAATAAAAAGGATTGTAAAAATTGCACACAAATCGTGTGACAAGCAAATTTTCCTTTTCTCACAAAGTTTTCAATATCTATATTTTTCAGGGCGTCAAAAGCCGAATTGTGTGGTCATGAATTATCTTTTCATATTTAAACCCTGTTTTTTATGTCCCTGTGATTTTGTTATTGAGTAAACATTGTAGAAAAAAAAGCAATTGCTTATTATAACAAGCAATTTCTTCTTTTTCCACAATGTTTTCTACCCTTCTGAATGGTTGTTTTTCAAATTAAATCCACTTTAAATTTTCGTCTGCAAAACCTTTGAAATTGGACAGGTCTTAAACTTTGCAAAACAGGAAAGGGTTAATATCAACACAATCCATGTCAAAATATATTTCCTTTATTTGATTGCATAAATATTGTGACTTTTAACCCATTCAAACACAGTGGAATTTTAGACTGGTCCAAATTGAAAGAAGCTGCAGACGACAATTTCAAGTTGATAGAATTTTTATTTTTTTCGTCATTTTGGGTAGAAAACATTGTGGATAATGAAGAAATTGCTTGATACAAGTAATTTCTTCATTTTCCACAATGTTTTCAAAAGCTTTTTTCTTGAGGGGCGTAAAAAGGAGGGACTGAGTTGTAATGGGTTAAAGAGGATTCCTAAGAAACAGAAAATAGAAAAATTCAAGGACACATTGTTCTATTTCAGATAATAATCTGTGTGATTTCCCTAGTATTCTGCTTGTGTTATGTGTACAGATTTGTCATAGTGTCGGCCACTGTCGAGGTTCTGAGAAACACGTATTACGAACAATACGTCGATGTTTCATTTATAACTATGTGGGATGAAGTAAGTAGAGTAGAATTGTTCAAGTTTCAGTAACACTTTAATCCATTTACAGACAATCTCACATTTCTATGCACTGAAGAAATCGATGCTGTAGAAAAAATTGTGAGAAAAGAAGAAATTGCTTGTTACAAGGAATTTTTTCTTTTCTCAATTTTTCTACCTCATAAATAGTATGGCCCTCATTTTTCATTTCAAACCAACTTTTTTTGTTGTCTACAGCCTGTTTCAGTTGATACCAGTATAAAATTTTGTTGTTTGGGAATAGGTTAACAGAATAATATGAAATATAACAGGCTCTAAAAACTTCATAATTTTACACCAAAGAGACATTTCATAAAAAACTGTCAGTTATATGATATTAAACCCATTCCAAGATAAGAAAATTTTAGACTGGTCCAATTTGAGAGAAGTTTAAAGTTTGGGAGGTTGTTTTAAAAATCTATATTTTGGAGTTGAAAACAATGTGGAACAAGCAGTTTCTTTTTTTTTCAACAATATTTTCTAAACCTTTCTCTTGAGGGGCATATAAAGGCGGGATTGCGTAGGGTAATGTCAAATATAAAAATAGATAGATTTAACCCATTACCAGACTGCAAAATTTTAGACTGGCCCAAATTGAAAGAAGTTGCAGACGACAACTAATAGTTTGTGAAATTTCAATAATTTTCAACTTTCTGGGTTGTAAACATTGTGTAAAATGAAGAATTTGCTTGTTACAAGCAATTTCTTCATTTTACACAATGTGTTCCCAATTGCTTATCTTTACAGGCGTACAAAAGCATCATTGTGTGGGAATGGGTTAAATGAAAAATCCAGGTGTATTGCAATAATTAGGAATAGGATTTCAGAACTGAGTTCATAAAATATTGATTTGATTAAACTTTTCAACTATTAACAACTTAACATGCTGCAAAGCCTATTTTATTAGTTTTTTAATGACTTGAATGTTAGAGTTGGTATTTCATGAAATTCTGTATTTCATGACAAACTTTAGATTATCTGATTGATGTAAATACAATTTAATTATTTCAGATACTACGTTGGTTGGTTGGTGTTCTTATTTTCTTGTTTACTGTAAAATCGTTACGCCTGCTTCGATATACAAAATTATTTGTGGTGTTTGGAGATGTATACAGAAAAGCAAGACGAGAAATAATACTGTTCTTTGTAAGTTTGATTTTCCTTCATAGAAGCTCCAAATATTCTTATTGAGAGGAGAAAAGGTTATTCTAATTCTTCAAAGTACATGTATATTGTTTGTTATTGTAACTACACTAATTTTCAGTTCGGGCCAGGATCCAAATTATTCTATAGTTTAAAAAAAAGATGCTTTATCAAATTCATTAAAACTTCTATCAAAGTATTCTTCAAATTTTATTGTCAGAGGCTTTTAATAAAAGAAGACCAATACTGCTAAGATAGTTTGATATTCATGTTATCTGGATTTGTGTCACTTCAACTTTCAAATTATATTTTGTGAATTGTTTTGCTATTAGTTCCTGCATGTTACTAAACAGAGAAGTCGTGGTTATATATATATAACAACTATTTATTTCAGGCTTTGTTCTCAATACTTCAAGCAGGATATGCCAGTATGGGGCATGTATTATTTGGATCAGCAGTAAGATCATACAGAAACATCTGGATCAGTTTAATGGCTGTCACAGCCTTACTAACAGGAAACCAGAAAGTTCCAGACAACTGGGAACCAGCCAATAGACTGTCAACCAATATTTTTCTATTCTGCGTCTGTATTTTCATGATGGGACTACTGATGGCTTATGTAAGTGTTAATCTTTTGTTTATAACAGTTTAAAAAAAATAGCCTTTGTGAAATAAAAATGCTTAAATGTTGTTTTTCTTTCAATAGTTGATTACCCCAGATTTTAATGTTTGCAATGGTAGATCCTTAATTCATTTCCATACCATAGCATTTTAGACCTCTCCTGATTCAATGAAGTTGCAGACAACAATTTAAGATCAACAGAATTTCAAATATTTCTGCGTTTCTGATAGAAAATGCGGAAAATGTGGCCGCATTATTTTCCAGAACTATTTTTAGCTTCTCTGACTGAAAGCCAGTAAGATTTTAATCGTGTGGAAAAAAATGTCTTTATGCGTAGGCACAATTTTCATATCTTGTATTCAAAGAAAACTTTATAAATCTTCTTCTCAGACACAGGATGGTTTCTAAGGTGTGTTACTCTTTATATGTAAATTTTTAATAAAAAACTTTGAAAGCACAAAAACAATATGATTGATTTCAACCAAATTTCATAGGATTAGAACCTTGATCCTTTGGTTACCCTTTATCTGCTTCCTTCAAAGAAATTTGATCAAACTAAAAATATGAATTGCAATTCAGCACATCTGTCTCTAGAGTCATTAAAAAGTGGGATTTTAATGGAAAGGGATGATATTGTTTGAGATTGACTTTTAGAAATTGCATCCCAAAGTCAGACTTTTGTTGTCACTATTTATCAGTTCATTTAGATGCTGTTGCTCTTTAACCCTGACAGCCAAGTTTATCTTAGGCCATACTGAATAGAAATTACAGATGAATGTCATTTGATGAATAAAGATCCTATGCAGCAGAAAACAGTATAATGAAACAGTTTGAAATTTTGTTTGCAACTCTTTCAGTTTGGACCAGAGTAAAATTTTGTAATCTGGTATTTGGTTAATTGTCTAAGTGCTTTTTGGACTTAAAAAGTATACATATCATAGAACATCAGTATACATACATGTATCATAGAACATTTTGATTTACTATTTCAGATGGTGGCAATATTGTCTCATTATTTCAAGTCCAGAAAGAAACGCCGTCTATTGGCCATGAGTGGACAGGAGGCCATGTTGTTTTACTGGACCCAGTTTCAGTATCTGGTTGGCCTAAAAAAGAATGAGATACAGGAGGAACCAGAAGTCATCCTACCTCCAGTGAGTACAGATTTTTAAATCGCCATTCTTGAATGGCAGATTCATTACAATCATCTGAGTAGATTGATTGATTGAATGGGTTTTAACGCCGCTTTTAACAGTATTTCAGTCATATCGCGGCAGCTGGAGCACCTAACAATGGATTCCGGGTATCTCTCACACCAGTACTACCACTACATCCTTTCCTAGCCTCCAGCTGCTATCTCACTTAGGTTTACGATTATCCACCCATTGGTGAGAGACAATTGTTGGAAAGAATATTTGCCGCCGCCGGGGATCTGAGTAGAGTGGTCAGTGGAGTATGTTAACCCTTTCCTGGACAAACCAGTGATTTTACGTCACTTGATTTTATACTTGAGAAAGCATTGTGGAAAAGGGAGAAATTGCTTGTAACAAGCAATTTCTCCTTTTCCCACAATATTTTCTACCACATAGGATAGTCAGATTTCAAATTGCATGCATTTTTCATTGTCGTCTGCAACCTCTTTGAAATTGGACCAGTCTAAAATTTCATAAAACAGGAAAGGTTAAGGGATAATGAATTTATAGCTAATTTCCTAGACTTCAAGGTTTTTGTGTATGTATACACATATGGACTGATTAACACCCAATTTCCAAGGAATACTGGTATAACTCAGACAAAACCATTTACTTATTTACAGTAAACTGGACTTGCATATTCTTCATACACTTAGAAAAAGTATTCCATTTTGCAGTTCTGAAAATAGATCAAGGAGATGCAAGGATGTTAGAAAAGGGGTAGAAAGGGGTAGAAAGTAGGGTATTGTCTTATTGTTTACTGCTCTTGGATATGGAAGATGATAGCTTATTATTAACATGGGGAAATGTGGATTATATATTTTAACCCTTTCCTGTTCAAATACGGGATTTTACATTCCTGTGATTTTATACTTAAGAAAACATTGTGAAAAAAAGTGCTTATAACAAGCATTGTGAAAAAAAAAAGTGCTTATAACAATTTCTCCTTTTTCCACAATATTTGCTACCACATAGGATGGGTTCATTTCAAATAGCATCCAATTGTCATTGTCGTCTGCAACCTCTTTCAATTTGGACTAGTCTAAAATTTCCAAAAACGGGAAAGGGTTAATCAAATACCAGGTGACACAATTTCAGACTTGTTTGAATTGAAAGAAGTTGCAGGTAACATTCTCAAGTTGGTGAAATTTTGAAACCTTTGATTTTTAGGATAAAAGACATTGTGGACAATGCAAGGAATTGTGAGTAACGAGTTAGAACTGATCCTATTAATCCATTACAACACAACTCAATCTTAGACAGATTCAAATTGAAAGACATATGACAATGTCAAGTTGCTGGAATTTAAAAAATCTTTGCCTTATAAATTGTGGAAATTATTGGAAATTGGTGAAATTGCAACTTGCAAGTAATTTCTTCATTGTCCACAATGATTTCTTAAGAATTTTAGCTCACCTGAGCACTAAGTCTGAAGTTTCTTATGTTTTTGTCAGTCATAATACCTTGTACAATAAAAGTCCAAGACTCAGATATGATGTTTTGGTTAATCACATTCAATAAATAAATGAAACTATATATAGAAAAAGTAAGACAAATTAATTTCTAGAGGTATTATTACAAATTAGTTCTGTATCAAAACACCTTAACTCTCAATTGCTTTATATTCAGGAGTTCACTATGGCAGAGATAGAGTACCAGGTCGATGAGCTGTTGTTCCGTATGAATGCTCTTAGTGGAACACATGGTTTGCCGGAGAAACCACCATGCTATCTTACAGATTCAGACTGTACATACGGTGCAGGGGATGATGGTATATCAAGTGGGGGATCAGAGGTAGCATGTCCTTTTGTTTTCTGCTAATCACAATACATACTAGCATTATTTGTTGCAAGGAGTATCAACCTTTGTCTTGCTGAACCCAAAATTATACTATCTGTTGCAGGAGGTATAGACTAAGATCTGTCTGTAAATACATGCAGTCTGATCTTATTCTACACCACTTGTTTACCCATCTAAAATCATTTTTAAAACTGATTAAGGTACCTATCTGTTAATGTTTATCAATATGGGTAAAAAAGTTACAATTCTGTGTGTTTGGCCTCATTTGAGCATAACTCATTTCACCAGCCCTCCTCTGTTAATGAAAGTAATTAGCATCAATGTTTAGTACAAAGTTTCTCATGCCCTGTAATTTGTCTGTCTATCCTAAAACTTAACAAAATAGACTACCAATTTTATACTATTCCAGAAGTAAATGCCAATGATTAGCAAAAATTTCCGGTAAAGAATCATGTGCATTCCACTCAATTTCAAATATAAACAAACATGAATTGAAAGCAATAAGAAAAAACACAAAATACTCTTTCCAGAGAACTTAAATCACGCCATCCTTTTAGAAATTGATATTCAGAATGTTTTTGTTTGGTTTAGTGACCAAACAAACAATATATTGTTTATAATGTTTTTTCTTCTTCTGAGGGGAGATAATTTATGTTGTTTCATGAGAAGCTTAACCCATTCCCACACAAGAGAATTTAAGACTGGTCCAAATTGAAAGAAGCTGCAGACAACAATTTAAAGTTGATGGAATTTTAAATTTTTTTTTTGTCTTTTTGGATAGAAAACATTGTGGATAATGAAGAAATTGCTTGATACAAGCAATTTCTTCATTTTCCACAATGTTTTCTGAAGCTTATTTCTTGAGGGGCATAAAAAGGAGGGCTTGTGTGGGAATGGGTTAAAGATTATTCCGATTGTTAATTTGAGAAATAAGTTTCTTTTGAAAAAAATGAATAAAAAGGCTTTTTATTTCAGCCCATACCAACATACATAGATGACCGCCTTGAACAGCGAGTTCAGAAAATTGAGGATAACCTATGCTCACAAGAACCATTCTTAGCCCAACTACTCAAGTTTGATGCTGTAGGAATGGATATGCTGTCACAGGAAAAAGAGAAGCAACTCAGGTTAGTTCTTAAATATCTACAGTAGTTGTTAGACAAGTTCGTGTTCTTCAAAAATAAGATTTTCTGGAACAAAATGATTAGCTGAAGTTTCACGAGCATTAAATGTATCCCCACCTGGAAATGCAGTAAAATTTGCTTATTTTCTTGTCAAAAAAATTGCCTGTTCTTGCAAGACTATTTTGTAAGTAGAGCTCCCGCATTTGGTATAACATTTCATTGACGCATTACGCTGATGATATATATTCAATGATTTGTTATTATATTAATATCTGGTTTCATCTACCATCCCTACATTGGCCTTATGATTGTATAACTTTTTAATCTGGAAATTTAGGACTTTATTTATAACTTGTATGCTGAAAGGACCTTAGGTATCAAAGTGATGTTTACAATCTAATTATTCTATTATCACTGCATTTCTAAAACTTTGTTTCCAAGCACATTTTATCAAAATTACTCTTTCATCAATTATGAAGTATTTGTGGATATGAAATTAAAAAGATACCATGCTGATCAAAATTTCCTCTTCAGATCTCATCTAGAACTGGAGATATTTAGACAACTACAGATCCAGAGACAAGATTTGAGAGTGTCTGACCATAAAACTGCAGAAAGTAAAACAAAATATGACTCTCAAAAGACTAAAAGTGCCCAGAGTGCGGCTGAAGAAGGAGCAGAAGATGCATTGTGGAATATGGGACAAGGTGATTTTAAGACACTCAACACCTACAAATTAGAAATTATGCTCCTCAGTAATGTTTGGGATTTCAGAGTAATTTGCATTAAAGTTCCTTCTGTCCGTAAACTTTTCCTTGAAAATTATTTCCTCAGAAGCTATTTTATTGATTTGATTCAAATCTAGAAGGAGTGATCCTTGGGTTTCAGATTCCTTTGAAGAATTTGATCAGGTAAAATATATGGCTTTTATGGGCGGGACTAATTTCCTAATATGTTGTATAGTAAAAACTTTGAAATCTTACCTCTAAGGAACCACTGGCTTGATCTCTTCCAAATATCATATTAAATTTCATCTTTAGAATATACTGTATTGTTTACAAATTTAACTGAAATTAAACTTGGTAGACCCTTTGTCATGCATCAAAAATTATCATATATAAAACATGGCTCAGATTATCATTAATGATTTTCAACAAAATTTCACAGAAATGATACTTGGGTGACCATTATCCAAATTATTCAAAAACTTGTTAGAAAATAGTGGATTTTTGGTTAAATTTTTAACCAAATACTTTGATGACCCTATCTCAGATGCCTAAAAAATTTGATTGCATGGGAAAAGGGTTTTTATTGGCAGAGCTACTTTCCATTTATGGTTAATTGTGTAAACTTAGAATTTCAATCAAATTTCACAGAAATGATATTTAAGTGACCTTATTAGAAACTAATTGGTTAATAAATCATGGCTTTATAGGCATGTCAGCATGGCTTTTATGGACAGGCAATATACATGTATTCCTATAATGCTAAAGAATATGTGTAAAATTGTTTTATGGTTGTCTCCCTTTAACTTTGAAAAAACTGTTAAACATTTCCTTATAAACTAGAATATCTGTATTTCTTATGTAAATTAGGCACCCAAGATGGTGTTAAAAGCCATTACTACCAATCCCATGATTTAATATCCTCCAGAAAAAATCATTGTTTGAAACGAAGAAATTTCTTGTAACATGCACTAGAAGACTTCAGACTTTAAATTTCACCAACTTAAAATTGTTGTCTGCAATTTCTTTTATTGGTGACCTGTCCAAAATTTTGTTTTTTGATAATGATTTAAAAGAATGTTCTGTACTTCAGAATCCACATCCTCGGATGAAGCCAAACTGTTGCCATCATCAGAGAAATCTTCTAGACCCAAATATGGTCCTTCTAACATTACAATTCAAGCCATACAAGATCTGTTGGCTAAATCAGCACAAGACTATAAAGATTTCCATAATGAGAACTCAAGTTCTAACCCAGACTCTCCTAGAGACAAATTAGCTTTTACAAAATCACGAAAAGATACTGACAATAAGATGCGAGCCAAGCAGCCACAAAATTCATCAACATCAAGCTCAGAAAAGATATCACCCGATTTGTCTCTTAACCATTCTAATATTTACGACAAAGACAATATCAAAAAACCTACAAAACCCACGTTTTTACACTCAAGGGATTCTTCCCTGTCAGATGCACAGAAGAACAGTCCGATCTTAAAATTACGTACTCATAATATAGATAAGTCGGCCAAGTTAGAACCAAGCTACACTGGTGTGGAGAGGTTGATCGAGTCTAGCTCTGGGTCAGAGCAAGATGGATTTCAAGTGGGTAGAAAACTTCTTGGGAAAAGGAGTTTACGGAAGACAAAATCCCGTGGTAAAGGAAAAGGAGCTGATGAGGGGCTGGGTCCTGGTTTGTTGTTGGATGAACTAGATTGTGAGGAAGGTGATTTTAGTCAAGAGTTCAGTGTTGAAGGACTGCATAAAGAACTGATGGATGTGTATGAGGAAAGAATGAAAGAGTTAAAGACTGGTGGTACAGAACATTTAGTCAGAGCTGATGTTCATCATTCTAGTGATTCTCAATAACATATCCCTGAACATTTAGGGGTCTGGGCCAAAGATTATAAATAGAAAATTATACTCAATTTAGAATTCACTTGAATTAGTGTCTTGTTTCAGTTCTAACCGCGAATAAAATGTAATGAGTGTCTTTTGACTTGACTAATGGAATCTACTTAATCAGAAATATGATGCTATACGCCTTGAATTTTAGCTTGAAGTTAGAGTGAATTCTCAAACAAGTATTGTAATCTCGAGCCCTGATGTTTGCTACTCTTGTGATTCTCAAAGATTCTGTTGAAATAAAAATGGCATCTAAATTCTTTCTCTGTAAACAGTTTTAGACTTGTCTATTTATAATGAAGTAAATGAGGCTGTTAAATAAAGATGAAATTTGAAAAATATGCATTGATAACAGTCTGCTAGGTACGATTTTGGTTAGTTTATTCCATACAGCTGTGATAAATATATACCGTCCATATAAAGAATCTTACTGTATTTTGTTTTATAAGTTGTATTAAGGCGGATACTTTAAGACTTTTTTCTTCAAAATGGTGCTTTAATTCGTTAGACTAATATTATACACGAGTAAATAGTATTAATTAAAGAATAGTATTATTAGATATTTGTTTTCTCATCTGACTACCTTTGTTATTCGCCTGCTTCGAAGAGTACCTCTGTCCGTCCGTCCCTCCTTCTGTTTGACACCAATATTTTCGTCATATTTTTCTCAGCAAATACAAGTAGCATATACGTGAAACTTATGTCCCAAGTGTGTATTTCCGTTTATTTATCGTCGCTACCGTAGTACATGCCGATATGAGCAAATCCACCATAAGACGTTTAGTATGTAAGGATACAGAACGAAACTGCTGAGAGCCCTGCCTGATTCTTTTAGGCAATCGATGGATAGCACCGTCACACGGGGCTTAGTTTGAATGTCTCGCCTAAAAGACAATTTGTTAGTTTGGTCAGTCAAGGCTCGAACACGAGATCATGATGTTTGAAGTCATGTGCTCTACAACTGAGCTTATCGGGATGAATCATACATACAGATTATCTACTTCCTGTTTTAACCCAATACCACACGGCAAAATTTTGGACTGGTCCAAATTGACAGTATTTGCAGACAACATTTTAAGTTTATGAAAGTTTATATTTTTAGCTCACCTGAGCACAGCGTGTTGATGGTGAGCTACTGTGGTCGGCAAATGTCCGTCTGCCTGCCCGTAAACAGTTATTAAAAATCTTCTCCTCCTAAACTTAAAAGGTCTAAGGCTTTGATATTTGGTATATATCAACACCTATCGACCCCCTTTCAAACTTCCTCAAAGAATTACTGTACTCTGAAAATTGACCCTTTGTCTGTGCTATCCCTGATTTTACAAAAGAAATCCTTGAAATTCTTCTCCTCCCATACTATTAGACCTAGAGCTTTGATATTTTGTATCACCTTATGAATATCTACCAAAACACTTCAAAGAATAACCATGCTATGAAAATTAGCCCTTTTCTGTAGGATCCCTGGTTTAACAAAGGAATAGAGAAGGAAATCTTTTAAATTTTGCTCTTCCCAAACCATAAGGCGTTGAAATTTAATATTTGGTATGCATAAATATTCATTGACCTTCTCCCAAGATCTTCAAAAAAATACCGTATCTGAAAATTAGCGATTTTCTGTGAGACCCCTAATTTTACAAAGGAATAGAAATCATTTAAAACCTTCTCCCAAACCATATGGACTACAGCCTTGATGATTGGTATGTATCGGCTTTTAATGACCTACCAAAATAGCTATTAGAAATACCGTATTATGAAAATCAGCCCTTTTCCTGTGCGATCCCTGATTTTACAAAGAAATAAAGAAGGAAACCTTTGAAATCTTCTCCTCCCAAACTATAAGGCCAAGAGCTTAGATACGTGGTATGCATTAATATTATTTGGATAACGCTGTGTCTTTTTGAGTTGCGGCATACCGAAGGTCAGAAGCTACTCATTTTCGTCGCACGGTTTTTGATCTCTGATGTATTCCTCCGATGTCCCGGGACGAATCACCACCCTGACAGTCCCTTTACTAATATAGCGTCATTCCGTATTATTGGGCCAAATTAATAGGGTTTTAGACCCTCCTTTAAAAAGTAGTTTCATTTTGAAAGGTTTCGATACAAATTATAGCAAATTCTTCCGAACTTTTGATTTAACAAGAGAACTATATTGTACGCGTAAATAGCCACTATACATACAAACAATTAAATCGTCAGTTTTGATTAAAGGAACATAAATTCGAAAGGACAGTGTGTCTTCACATTATTTTATAGTTTTTCGAAATAAATTTGAAAATGCAATATAAGTATCATGTCCAAAATCTGCGATGAAATAATTTATCTATGATGAAATTGAGCATTAATAATCGTGATACTGGAAACACGTCGAATGGGTTGTACGGGGCCGTACGGCGCCGTACAGATTAAATGGGTCCGTAGGAAATTGTATTGATAAGGATCACTTATTTAAGTATTTTATAGTATAAATTGCTATTATCTGTCTTTTATACTAACATCAGTGTATCTGCGTTGTTATTTGTGAATTCAAGTCTAGCGGACCGAACAGCCCTTAGGTTATTATCAACTCCTTTTTGGTGTATAACGCGTGCGCACTTGTTGATTTCCCGTCTTATAACGAAACTTGAATGATTCCTGATTTAAATCCGATTTGTTGTTTGATTTCGAGACAATCGATACAGATTATTTTGTGACGAGTAAAGGCATTAATCATCGAGACAATGGTAATTACTCAGGTTAGTTACATACCCTCGATAGGCTGATTTGACCTACGCAACAGGCGGATGGAAAGCCGATTTAGGTCATGGTTTTCTCAAGAGCTCTTTACGGCAATTTCAGCATTTTCTTTTTCTGTTCGACAGTTACAGGTTAAACATATAATTTTTCTTGTAAAAGTGTGTTTATACCACCTGGGACCTGTACTGCCCTGCTTTCTCAAATTTTTCGATTGATTGATTAGGGTTTAACGCCACTTTTAACAGTAGTTCAGTCATATCGCGACTGGAGCACCTAACAGGGGATTCCTGGTATTTCTCACACCAGTACTGCCACTACATCCTTACCTAGCCTCCAGCTGCTATCCCACTTAGGTTTACGATTATCCACCCATTGGTGAGAGACAAATGTCGGAAATGATATGTGCCGCCGTCGGGGATCGAACCTATGACGATCAATTTTCGAACCAATTTTATGTCATTCTCGCGTCAACCTTTCTAGTGTTGCATACACTGTAAGCAAATACATGCTTTAAGTATTTTTAACTCTAAGTCTTAGATAATCGAGGCATTTTTTTTTCTAAAGACAAGATTTTTTGCGTCATAAACAGAGAAAAATATTTTGATCACACCATCCGTACTCAAAAATTAGTTTTTTTTTTTCAGATGATATATAAGTTCTTTTTTATCTGGGTTGAAGTTTATTAAAGCATTTATTTCAAAACTCAGCTCATATTTAAAGTTCAGTGTTTTGTATAATCAAAGCACTGTAAGTACCTCAAATGAGAAAAAGAGACTAGATTTACACAATAAGTTTCTTTCTACACAATTAATTCAGTCCTCTGCACTTGCTAAGACGATTTGAAAACTGCTTTCCAGAGTTTGCTGTGCAAAACTAAGATGAAATATGCTCTGGTGTCTATATATAGTGGAAAAAATGCTCATATTTCAAACACAATTCTTTGATTCTCTTTAGAAACCTGTGTGGTATGGAGTCAAATGTAAGAAAATGGTACCTACATGCATTATCCAAACACACTAGGCTTTAAAAATAGAACTCACTGTCATAGATTTTACTTGAATTGGACTCAACTACATGGATCAATCTCATTTGATCAGTCATGGACCAACAGCCTATGAATACCAAACAGTCCTTAAGGGGCTTTGATAAATACAAAGAAAATGTAATTTGCAGATGCGACAGGTGAGCGATTTAGGAGCACCATGGTCCTCTTGTTTCCAATTTCTGGGTAGAAAACATTTTGTAAAATGAGGAAATTGCTTGTTATGATTATTTATTAATTTTACACAATGTTTTTCTTGGGGGAGTTCAAAAGCGTTATTGTATGGAAATGGGTTAGGACTGTTTATTTTCGGACTTCACTGGGTTTATTGATATATTTTGGACACATTTCCTATGCATTTATGTCACCCAGTTAGGAATCTTACCGAGTTACGGTTCGGATGTTATCTTCTTCCTATATTATGATTTAATTTATTTTAGGACATTTTAGAAACCCATAACATACTTTTTTGTTTTCATGGAGGTATGAACCGAGAAAAAAATATCACACTGTATGAAGTGTGATTATGTTTTTCGGTGCATACCTCTATGAAAACAAAAATATTCTCAGCATCGAGCAAAAAAAGCAAAATCTTTACAAATTTTGATACCTTTTTGTATGGGACTATTTTGTGCGGAAGCTTACGAATTCGCTGATCATTTAAAATTTTGATCATGGAGTTATGAATATTTTTTCGACCAATCAGAACACCCGTCTTTGAGAGGCGAAACTAAAAATTGAATTATTGCCTGATATAGTGGTGTATTTCCATAGCATTTTCTCAGTAACTATTAATAGCATCAACTTGAAACTTACCAAGGATGTTCTGGTGCTACACTGCACTTACAAAATTTACTTCCTGTTTTAAGACTTGATTTGATTTCGGACATTGCCTTGTATAGTGGTATATTTTGGTTGCATTTTTCTCGGCAACTATCGATAGCATCGACTTGTAGTTTGATGTGAAGGTTCATCTAGAGTTTTTATACGCCCGTCGAAGACGGGACGTATAATGGGATCACCCGTGGTGTCCGGTTGTCCGGGCGGTGTCCACTTCTTTGTCCGGAGCATAACTCTGTCACCGTAAGTCCGATTGACTTTAAACTTGGCAGTTATATTCTTCTCATCAATACGGAGTGCAGTGCTCAATAACCATATCTCTACCTGGCCTATTTTTGAGTTATTGCCCTTTGTTGTTTTTCATACTTGAATCTTGTCCGGAGTAAATCTCTAAAAGTATAATAGCTAGGATCATGAAATTTCATGGGTGTATGGATCTCACCAAGGGGGAGTGCAGTACACAAGAATCATAACTCTACCTGGCCTATTCTTTAAGTTATATCCCTTTGTTGTTTTTCATACTTGAATCTTGTCCGGAGTATATCTCTAAAAGTATAATAGCTAGAATCATGAAATTTCATGGATGGATAGATCTCACCAAGTGGGAGTGCAGTGTACAAGAACAATAACTCTACCTAGCCTATTTTTGAGTAATTGCCCTTTGTTGTTTTTCATACTTGAATCTTGTCCGGAGTATATCTCTAAAAGTATAATAGCTAGGATCATGAAACTTCATGGGTGTATAGATCTCACCAAGGGGGAGTGCAGTTGCACATGAATCATAACTCTACCTGGCCTATTTTTTGAGTTATTGCCCTTTGTTGTTTTTTAATCTTGAAACTTGTCTGAAGTATATCTCTAAAAGTATAATAGCTAGGATCATGAAACTTCATGGGTGTATAGATCTCACCAAGGGGGAGTGCATTGCACAAGAATCATAACTCTACCTGGCCTATTTTTTGAGTTATTGCCCTTTGTTGTTTTTCATACATGAATCTTGTCCGGAGTATATCTCTAAAAGTATAATAGCTAGAGTCATGAAATTTCATGGATAGATAGAGCTCACCAAGTGGGGGTGCAGTGTACAAGAATCTTAACTCTACCTAGCCTATTTTTTGAGTTATTGCCCTTTGTTGTTTTTCATACTAGAATCTTGTCCGGAGTATATCGCTAAAAGTATATTAGCTAGGATCATGAAACTTCATGGATGGATAGATCTCACCACGGGGGAGTGCAGTGTACAAGAACCATATCTCTACCTAACGTATATTTTGAGTCATTGTCCTTTGTTGTTTTTCATACTTTGTTTTACAAAAGATATTCATTCATAATAACCTCAGTTCTATTCAAACCCCAAGTTAATATTAAGCAGTGTGACGGGCGAATCTTGTGACAATTTGGCACCTTGTTTAATACCGACTTTAGGTCCGCAAGTTATCTACTTCTTAGTATACGTTTAACCATTGTCTGGTATAGTGGCGTATTTTCATGTTTTCTCAGCAACTTTAACTGAAACTTATTCAGGAGAAACCGGTCCTACATTGCATTGGCAAAATTGAGGTCTGTAAGTTATCTAATGCATGTTTTACGCCGTAGTTTATTTTCGGATTTGTCGTGTAAATGGGGTCGTTTTCATTGCATTTTTGTCATCAACTATTAATAAAGCCCATTTGAAATTTGGTATACGAAGGTTTACATGACCTTTACTTTTTCTTTTATATGTTAATGATATTACAGACTCTTTACTAAGTCTTACACGACTATATGCAGATGACAGTTCTCTGTACTACTCAGCGACTTCTTTAAATGGTATAGAGGGTATCATTAATCAAGATCTTACAACAGTATCAAGTTGGGCAAAACAATGGCTAGTTGACTTTAATCCAAGTAAGACCGAGGCAATAATTTTGACTAATAAAAAAGATTACATAAATCCAACTCTACTCTTCGACAATACTCGAATAGATATCGTTGATCATCATAAACATTTAGGTGTAATTCTAAGTAGTAATGGACAATGGATAAATCACATAAATAGCATTTTAGAATCTGCAACTAAAGTTTTGCAAATAATGCGAAGACTACAGTTTACCCTCACACGGGCAGCACTAAACCAAATCTATTTGTCTTACGTGCGACCAATTCTAGAATATTCTTCTATAGTTTGGGATGGATGCTCCCTCTCTTCTTCGAATTCAATTGAATTACTTCAAAATGAAGCAGCCCGTATCGTGACAGGTCTGACAAGATCAGTGTCTTTAGCAAATTTATATAAAGAGTGCGGATGGGAAACATTATCGTCACGGCGTACGAATGCTAAATTGTGTTTTATGTATAAAGTTTCAACTGGGGTCGTTCCCCAATACATAGACGATTTGATCCCCCCGCTTGTAGGTCAAAGGTCTAATTACGACTTACGCAACAGCCAAGATTACCAAAACATTCAAACGAGAACACGCTTATTGCAAAGGTCGTGTATTCCTTCTTCAATATCACTATGGAACGATGTTAATCAAGATATAAGAGAAAGTTCATCTTTTGGTATTTTTAAATCGACAATTAGAAGAATGAATAGGCCGGCTAGCATTCCTATTTTCTTCTATTTTGGAAACCGATATCTTTCAGTCATACATGCACGAATAAGGAATAATTGTAGTAATCTAAATAATGATCTTTACTTGAATCACTTAAAATCAGATCCTACATGTGCCTGTGGAGATGGTGTGGAAAATGCTGAACATTATTTTCTAAATTGTAACCTGTTTATTGAAAGTAGAAATGTACTGTTCAGATCTACAAGAGCATTTCTACCTCTTAATATCAAAATGTTGATGTTTGGAGACGAAAGATTTAATTATAATGACAACTGCCTTTTAATCGAAGCAATTCACGTATTTATTAAACAATCAAAGCGCTTTCAGTAACCTAAGAGTAATAATAATAATGAAACCAAACTGGTACGGTCTCAGAGCATCATATCTCATTTATCTATCCATCTTTTAATTTCTTTCTTCCCTGATTATAGTTTTATTTTCATTTTTCTTCCAAATTACCTTCCTAATCTCTCTCTCAATTCGAACTTGCCACTATTCTTGTATACATGTATGTTTATTCTATATAGTTGCCATTGTCAATGTTCTTTGTAATGTAGGGGAAGGGCCGATACTAAGTTGTTAGAACTTGTGGTCCAACCCCATTTCATGTTTTATGTGAAATAAAATATGTTTAAACTTGCAAATTAACTTCCGTCTGGGGAGAATTTCGTTTCCAATATAGTGTTAGTCAAATTCAGTAAGTATTGACTCTCAGATTTTTGCTTTTATACCAAACAGCTTTCAAGAATATCTTGTCTTATACATGTGTACAATTACGCTTTAAATGACGCCATTTATGTGGGCGAAACTTCTTAATTCTTTAGGTCTGGGATCCATAGGACACTTTGAAAGTACTACACAATTAATATCTGTTGCTCAGTTTTCTTTGAGACAAGAAGATCTTGACCAAGTTCTGAATAGAAATACTCTTTTATTCTATACCTGGTTAAGATAAGTTTCTGTCAGAAAAACAAGCTGTAAATCTTAAATTTGTTTGGCGTACCTTAGTTCATAGTCACGGACAAAGACTGTAATTTAAATCAAAATATTTCAACAATACATGCTGCAACTGTGTTTTCGATACACTTTGGAACCATCTCGTCCAGATGGTCAGAATGAGTACCAACGATATAGGGTTTTGTTGAGAAAAAAGGATTTTAAGAGTGCCTCCCCCCGATCATGTCTACACCCCTGCTGAGGTACTTCTGTCGTTTAATGTCCGTTTTCAATCAACCTATGTCTGCCGACTATTTCTTGAAACAGAATCTCCCAAAATACTGTGCCAGTTATAATTAACTTTTGCAGGCATAAGTCCTTGTTATAGTTCTGCTAAGAATGAGCTGATAAAAGTGAGCTATTGTGATGGTCAATTTTTTCGTCGTCCACCATTTCTTAAAACACCAATTTCTCTTAGTCAAGAAGGTCAAACTTAACGGGTAAGCATACGTTCCTTAGGATTTAAAATTGAATATCGCCAAATTTTTACAAAAGTAGTGTTTTAAGCTCCACTTACTGAAAGCCAGCGAGCTATTGTCATGGCGCTGTGTCCATCCGAACGTCCGTACGCAAACTTTTACTATTGAAAATCTTATTCTCAGAAAGGACTTGACAGAATTCAACCGAATTTCACACAAAGATCCTTGGGTGACATATTCTTTCAAATAATTCTAATCGGGTGATAAATATGGCTTAAATGGGTGTGCTAATTTCCATATTTGGTGAAATCTTTAAAAAAAATCTCAGAAACAAGTAGATGGATTTCAACCAAGTTTTACTGGAATGTTCCTTGGCGACTCTTTATCAGATTCCTTCAGAGATTTTTGATGGGATGAAAAACCTGGCTTTAATGATCGGACTAATATGGTAATTTCTATATATGGTGAAAGCTTTGAAATCTTCTCAGAAGTAGGTGTAGATTTCAACCAAAATTCAGTGGAAAGATCCCCTGATGACTCTCTCAGATTTCATCAATCGATTTTGATTTGTTGAAATCATGGCTTTTATGGTCGTGGCTTTCGTCCATATTTTATATGGTAACCAGTGTTTTTTATCTCCACTGGCTGAACGCAAGAGGGCTATTGTCATGGCGTTGTATCCGTCGTGCGGGCATCCTTCCGTCCGTAAACTTTTCCTTTAAAAATCCTCAGAAAGTACTGAACAGATTTCAATCAAATTTCACAGAAGTGAATTATAGCTGACCCCTTTTCAGATTCTTTCCGAAAAAAAAAATATCGGATGAAAAAGGTGGCTTTAATAGGCGGGGCTAATTTCCATATGCGAAAAAAAAGCTTTGATTTCCATATACGGAAAAAAGCTTTAAAAATCGTATTCTCAGAAACCAACTGATGGATTTCAACCAAATTTCAGTGTGATCCTTAGGTGACCCTCTATAAGTTCTTTCGAAGAATTTTGATCGGAAGAAAAACATGACTTAATGGGCTAGGCTATTTTTCGTCAATGGTGAAGCTTTGAAAATCGTTTTCTCAGAACCCAATAATGGATTTTTACAAAAAAATTATGGCAATGATCCTTGGCTCACTCGTTATCAGCTTTCTTCAGAGAATTCCGATCGGATGAAAATTGTGGCTTTAATGGGTGGGACTCGTTTCCATAAAAGGTAAAAGCTTTGAAATCTTGTCAGAAACCAGTGAATGTATTTCAATCGAATATGACAGGAATTATCCTTGAGTGACCTTCTATTAGATCCAGCCAAAGAATTTTGATCGGATATAAATCATGGCTTTATTGGGCGGGGCTAATTTCCATATATGGTAAAAGCAGTTATAAATCTCCTGTGGAACCAGAAATTAAATGTTAAGCAAATTTCACAGGAATGATCCTTGGGTAACCCTTTATCAGATTTCTTTAAAGAATTCTGATCGGGTTAAAAACATGGCTTTAATGGGCGAGGCTTATTTCGATATACGGTAAAAGATTCTCAAAAACCAGAAGATGGATTTCAAACAAATTTCACAGAAATTATCCTTTAGTGACCCACTATCAGATTCCTTCAGAGAATTTGAATCGGATGATAATTGTGGCTTTTATGGGCAAGAATCATTTCCACTATGAAAATCTTCTTAGAAAGCCTTTTTATTCCATTTCAACCCGACGGCGGCACTCATCCTTTCCGACTATTTGTCTCTCACCAATGGGTCGATAATCGTAGACCTATGTGGGATAGCAGCTGGAGGCTAGGAAAGGGTGTAATGGTAGTAGTATTGGTGTGAGAAATACCATGAATCCATTGTTAGGTGCTCCAGCCGCCGCGATATAACTGAAAGTTTGTTGAAAGCGGCGTAAAGCCCCATTCAAACAAACAAAACAAGTTCACAGGAATTATCCTCAGATGACTCTTCGTCAGATTCCTTCATGTAATTTTGATTGGTTGAAGAACATGACTATTATGGTGGTGGATTATATCCATACATGGTATACAGGGAAAACTTTGAAATTCTGTTAATACCATTTCATCTGACTGGGTAAATGAATTTTATATATTGTAAACATAATAGTTTGAAATGCTTCTCTAGAACTATTTCAAAAATGTCTGTGACTTAGATTTATTTTCCTGATATTGTAAAGCCGATTCAGTATATATTGAGTTCCTGAAAAAATCGCTTAGTCAGTACATTCATACCTGTAGAGCGATATTGGCGCTCAAGCGCCTCTAGTTTAAAAAAAATCGTTAATACCTCTTTCATTTGATCCAGCAAATAAATTAACCTACGTAAAACGATGAAATGATTGAAGTATTAAACGATTTCATTGACAATATTTATTTGCCACACACGGTGAGAATGATTCGGTTTATATTGAATTCCTGTAAACGCTATTTGCTTAATCAGTACAATCAGTCTGTGGAACGATACAAGCGCTCAAGCGCCTCTAATTTAGCTCCACTGGCTGAAAGCCAGCGAGCTATTGTCATGTTATTGTTTCTGTCGTGCGCCCGTCCGTGCGCACGTCCGTAAACCTTTACTTTAAAAACATTCTCATCATACAGTACAGAACAGAATTCAACCAATCCTTGGGTGACCCATTATCAGATTCCTTCAAAGCATTTTAATGGGATGGAAAACGTGACTTAAATAGGCGGGGCTAATTTCCATATATGGTGAAAGCTTTGAAAATCTTGTCAGAAACCAGATGATAAATTTCAACCAAATTTTACAGGAAGGTCCTTTGGTGGCTCTTATAATTTTGAAAATGTTTCTGTACTAGGTAGGGCTTGTTTCCATATATGGTGTATGCTGAAAACTTTAAAAATATTTTTTCTCAAACATATAGATTGATTTCAACTAAATTTCACAGAAACTATCCTTCGGAGACCCTTTTTCAGATTTCTGCAACGAGTTTGATTGGATGAAAAAATGGTCTTTGTGTCCATATATGATCTATGCTGAAAACTTTTAAAATCTTCTTAGAAAACTGTGTTTCAACCAAATTTTACAGAAATATATGAAGGATTGATTCGAGTGCATAAATAGTTGCTTAATTCTGGCTTGATCTTGTGGGACTCGTTAGACTCGACTCATTGAGATGATTCCAATGAGTTCCAACAACATAGGATCTTGATATGATTTGTTTTAGATATACCCTACCACATATTTATGACAGCGATTTCGATTAAGATCGCTTGGCAGAGGTGTTCGCTCGGGTAAGGTCGACGATGTTTTAGAAATCTATCAGCTGATTAGATCTAAGATCTGTGTGATAAGGAAAGTGACAAGCTGAAGTTTTCTTTGTTATAGATCTTTTATTACAAAATCATTAACAAAAACTCGTTTTGTAGACAAATATTAACGAGACTATATGGACCCGCTAGCAGAAGTGAGTGATCAAAGTTAATTGATGGATTTCTATCTACGCCCCCCCCCCCCCTCGAGCTCTGATATAGTTTGACCGAGGTGCCAATTTATCGTTGCTACCGCAGGACATGCCCATATGATCGACAACCCCAGAGGACAGACAGTTAGTTGTTACAGGGATAGTGCAAGGATAAAGTATGAAATTGCTGAGAATCCTGCTTGATTCCTTAGTGTGCTCGTCAAATGGCACCGTCACAAGGAGCCTCAGTTTAAAGTTTCATTCTAAAAAAAACAATTAGTTTGTTAATTTGGTCAGCCCGGGAAATGAACCCGCGATCTCGAGGTTAGACGTCGAGTGCTCTGCCAAAGAGCTTATCGGGCGAGAGTTATCGAAAATAGTTTGCATGACATATGGGCATAAACCAAAAGACGACATCTGCTTGGGGCGATCTAAGCATCGTAACTATAGCTGGAATAAGTAGTGTGTACAAAGTTTCAGACGCCAACAAACGAAATGTTTTACCTTTACACTGGACTGGTCAAAATCCAAAGAAGATGCAGACGACAATTCATAGATAATGGAATTTTATAAATCCTTGCCATTTGATATAAACATTGTTGATAATGAAGGACTTGCTTGTTACAAGCAATTTTTTTCGTTTTGACATTTTTTCCAAAGCAATTTTTCCTAAGGGTCGTCTAAAAAGCTTGATTGTTTTGGAAGGTTTTAGACATAAATATTAGAGATCAGTATTGCACTTCAGTTATGTATGAATGAAGTTTTTTCAATCGAGTTTTTGATTTCAGTGGTGGTCCGTAAATTATGTCTCTAATTGAATACACAAAATGGGTCCCTGATCACTCACTTCTTCGATTGTTGATCTATACAGTAATAATTTACTAAAAATGTTCGGAAATCTATCAAATAGATATCGGTTAAGATACTTTGCCCAATTATTCCCATTTATAAATAACTTCCGAGTGCAATCGTAACACCTTCTACACAGTATCTAACAAACATTTCCGATTATGGTGGAAAGCTCTCGAAACATAGAAAATAACCATATTTGGGAAAATTTTGTTCGATGATGGGTAACCTTTTTTCTCGTGCATTATGTACACATATACTCACATTATTTTCCCATATACTCGCATTATATACTCTTATACTCGCAGTATGTACACATATACAGTCTCGCTCAAATACAAGTTACATTCAGTTTTGAAATAGTGATCTGTATACTTGTTTGTTTACCTATTTGATTTTGTTTCGACTGTCCGCCTGTTTTATGCACATTATTACTGAATATGTTTTTCACCGTAAGAGTAAGACTTTTTTCAAATATTGTCGCTTAGTGTAAATTTAATGACAGAAATGATGATGACTACAAAAAAAGCGCTAGAACTGCCATTACTGTTCCAAGAGTCAAGCTGATATAAGATACACATAGCTCGTTAGCGCCTGAACCGCCAGATTCTTGTGCCGCGGTCTTTACGCCAGGAATTCTTCTATTTGATGTTTGTCCCATTATACTGAACTCTGGATGTTCTATCGTTCGTCTTCTGGCTTCCTTAAAAATCTGTCTCTCCCAAAGTTTCTCCCAGATTTCATCCCCAATCTGACTGCCGGAAGCCCGTGTGTCATCCGAGTTGAGAATCATCTTGGTTTTATAGCGGACTATAGAGTCGCCTATCTTGGCGGTTATGTAGGCGTCATAATACGAGTTTGTCTTATGGAGCCGCTTTTCGTCATCCATTTCCACCTGGAACATTCGGATATTCATTACAAACATATAATATAGTCAGTCCTCCTTGAGCGAACACTATAAATAAGTCATTTTCATTAACCCATATCAACACAATCCTGCTTTTTGAATCCCTTCCAGTAAAAAGCTTCGGAAAACATTGTGGATAATGAATAAATTTCTTGTATCAAGCAATTCCTTCATTTTTCCATAACGTTTTCTACCCATATAGGCAATTTTCTAACAATTCATTAACTAAAATTGTAGTGTGCTATGTCTTTTAATTTGGACTAGTCTAAAATTCTACCGCATGGTCATGGGTTAACCGACTAGAAAAGAATCATTTTAGATGCAAAATACCTTACATTGCATCTCACAACTCAACCCTATGTCGGTGGTCTCGTGGAGATGGTTCTAATGCGTTCAAAAGCGTAAGATTTAGAATTAATCGGTCACTCGCCCAGTCTATTGACTCCGTTGGCAAAACTCAGTGACTCCGCCGAGAAGTTCCATTTCGATATGAAACTGCGTTACTTTCCAAAAGTTATGGCTAGAAGCATGAAACAAACATGTAAAATTGTTGATTGGCGACCTAAACTTCATTGATAGTCGGAGCTTGAATAGGCTGTTTTTGGGGACTTTTAAGTTGCCAAATCAACAAACACTTGATATAAATGTCGGTCGATATCGTAATTCCAAATTCGGCTCCAGTCTAAATAAATGATTTGATTGGTTGATTGATTCTATAATTGACACTTGCGACCCGTCAAACGTTGGAAATGTTATGAATGATTGAACGATACTCTATATATATATCTGTAAACCATCAGACAAAATGGCACCTACTTATCTGTGTGAAAAGAATCTACCCCGGACAAGCTGCACTGACTGACAAGGAGCGAAATTTCTCGGTCTTTGACAATTGACCAATCTCGTCTGCCAATCAATTAACCCTTCGACAAATGAAATCATTCATTTAGACCGGAACTGAGTGTTGAAACCCAACATTGGCCGCCATTTTTGTTAAGCTTTTCTGTTGGTTTGGCGATTCAAATATTTGGGTTGCACGCCAACTATTCTATTTTTTAGCTCCATTTGCTGAAAGCCAGCGAGCTATTGTCATGGTGATATGTCCGTCTTGCATGTGTGCGTCCGTTCGAAAACGTTTACTTTAAAAATCTTCTCCCCAGAAAGAACTGAAGAATTCAGACAAATTTCACACAGATGATCCTTAGGGGACCCTTTGTCAGATTCCTTCAAGGTCCTTTGATCTGATGAAAAACATTACTTAAATGGACGGAACTAATTCTTATATATGATGAAACCTTTAAAAAGCTTCTTCTGAGAAACCAGTTGATGGATTTCAACGAAATTTTACAGAAATCTCCCCCGAGCGGCCCTATATCAGATTCTTTCAAAGAATTTCGGTCGGATGAAAAACATGGCTAAAAAGGTGGGGGTTAATTCCCACTTTTTGGTGAAAGCTTTGAATTTTTTTTCCCCAACACCAGTTGAAGCGATGAATTTCATTTGACTGTTTTGAATTATAAAATTGCTTTTCATATGAATTATTTGGGTTGAAAATTGAGCATGCTAGCTCCGTTTTATAGTTAGAAAAATTGCCCTATAACTTACCTTTAAAACAAGACGTTCGCCTACTATGAAATCTTCATAAGTCGCAAGATAGCCCTCTACGGATTCATCTAGACGCTTGATCTCGTCTCGGGCTCTTTCAACTCCTTCACCACATACTAAACGAACAAATGAAAAGATATAATTCATACGTCTTTCATAAATTGGACGTGTACGCGTTACATAACGCGTTCGAGGCCAATGTTTGACCGAGCAAGTTTAAAAGTAATATACTTTATTTCATGCATGTACTTGTAATATATGCGCGCAAGCATATTTTATACGCGTGCACGCTACCTTTTTTGAGCGCATACGACTTTATTTTGTGGTTGCACCTGGATGATTTACGCTTGAATACGTTGTTTTTAGCGTGCAAATTTTGGTGTAGACTCTTGATCCATTTAGTGCAACATACTCTCTGTCATTGATTGATTTGTTTGTTTGAATTGGGCTAAACTCCACTTTGAACAATTTTTCAGTTATCACACAGCGAGGTTCACTGTATTCATGTGCTTCCTGTGTACTATGTTGGGGATCTGAAAGTCTTTCCGAATAATAAACCTACGTGACTAGCTGCTTGGCATGGATTAATCTATGTAAAGAATCCTTTGACAGGTCTATGTAAAGTACCCTTAACAGGCGTTTGATGACTTTTGGACCATTCTAGAATACTGGCCTGTTGCCAGGTCCTTGTAAAGCATCCTTTGATAGTTCTTTGTAAAGTACTCTTAACAGGCGTTTGATGACTTTTGATCATTCCAGACTCCTGACCTAATGCCAGGTCCTTGTGAAGTACCTTTTGATAGATCCTTGTTAAGTACCCTTAACAGGCGTTTGATGATTTTTGGACCATTCTAGTCTATTGACCTGTTGGCAGGTCCATGTGAAGTATCCTTTGACAGGTCTATTTAAAGTAGCCTTAATAGACATTTGAAGACTTTTGGACCATTCTAGACTATTACTATAGCATACGTAGCTTCTCCCTCTGGCAGTGAGTAAGTTTACGCAATAGATCGGACAGAATACTATCAACACAGTTAACTTACCTTCAAATCGTAGCCTTTTCTCCAGAGTACAATTGTGACAATGGGACTCGTACTGTTTACAGTACTTTTCTGGGCTGTCTTCAAGCTTTTCACAATCAGCGTCGCTGTGTCGTCGACGTCTACCGGGGATAACGCTGTTCTGATTTTGTTGGAACTGTTGATTTGGCTGGAACTGTCGCTGGAATGTGTTAATTCTATGCACAGATTTCACCTGGTTACGTTGGATATTGGGAATGTTATCTTGACCCTGACCTCCATTGTTTGGTTGACCACCTGATGTCATTGGAGAGGGTGCCGGACCAGGGCCTGTTGGTAAGGTGTTGGACATGACATTCTGTCCGCTGTGATGGTGAGGACTATTAGACTCGTGTAGAAGAGCTGTAGGGATTAGCCGTGGACCTGTTTGTGGTATTTGGTTCGACATATCGCCTTGCGGTTGCCTTTGACGCAAATTTGAAATTGAATTTTGATTTTTGTTTCGTTTATTGGATAGCTGTCTAGTGTTCTGTAAATTTTGAGTTGGTCGCTGTAGTGCTGGTGGTCGTAAATTATCTGCAGCCTGGTTTGTATCACTTGTTTCGATATTTCGGCTTTGTTGTTGAAATCTTGGAGATGATTGACCCTTAATCTGATTTCTAGGTCTGGATGGCTTCAGTCTTTGTTGAACGTTTACTGGTCCTTCGTTCATTATTCTACCTTGGGGATTCGGAAATCGTTGTCGAATCTGGTCTGGTGCTGCCGCAACCGAGTTGACACTTGGATTTATTTGGTTAGGAGTACGTGTATTTATTTTGAGTTGCTGACTTTGTGGTTGGGACTGTGAGTTGCTAAGCGGCCCCGGCTGGGGTACATTTGATGGTAATGGTGGTATCATGTTTGGATTTAAGGGCACTTGTACTGGACGGCTTAACGGCGGTCTGCCTAATGGCATTTGATTGATGTTTGGAACAACTTGGTTCGGTACCCGTTGAACAATTCCTTGTTGACCCTGTAAGGGTAAGAGGTCATTAAGGAAATCAAGATTGGTCATCTGAGCCTGGACTCCTGGTAGAGGACTAGGAAAGGCATCACTCTGTAGCTGGTTAGGGAACTGGCTCTGCATAATTTGTTGTTGGAAGTTCATGTTGACAAAACGCTGACCTTGAGATTGGGGAAATCGTTGAACAACAGGAAAGGCGTTTCTATTGCCAGGAAAATTGTTAGGTATGTTAGGGTTGAAGTTTGGCTGAAAGCCCATCTGACCCCGGATCATCGTGTTGCCGTTGATAACATTGGTATCAGGTTGCTCTAAAAACAAAACGGAAATGCTCTAAACTTTAAATAACATTTTTGGATTACAACACCAACAAAGTTACAGACGGCTGGCGAAACGTCTTCTTCATTTCAGACCATCTGATTTTTCTAATTTTTTCTGTTCGTACCCCTTTTCTTAAGACTGTTCATGGAACTTTTTAATTCACGTTGTGTATACTGACTTGCATTTTTTAAAACCGCCCTAAATATGCCTGATGTTGGCGATATTGTTGAAATATTTATTGTTGAAATATTTAATGAA
This sequence comes from Fragum fragum, assembly GCA_946902895.1. NCBI lineage: Eukaryota > Metazoa > Mollusca > Bivalvia > Cardiida > Cardiidae > Fragum > Fragum fragum. The sequence goes on from OX336377.1 coordinate 53,024,736, forward strand.
ATATTATTTAACAAGAACAACAAAACAAAAAAAAACAATAACAAAAGCATACGATATCGTGCAATCTTTCAAGGACATGTGAAGCTGTTTTTGTCACTAAAAATACTACAAAGTCAAAACTCACCCATTATACGTGAAAATGTGTCGAGAACATTGCCCATGACTCCAACAACTTTATCTTTAAATTCGGAAACCCTCTCCGTCACGTGATCGATAATGGCGGGCATCTGGTCAGCTATTCTGTCTCCGTTATGCTCGATAGATTCGACGAATGGTCGTGACTGCCTCAAACGATTAGCCAACAATTCTGCCAGGTTTACAGCATGGCCTTCATTAGCTGGAAGGTAAATAATTCGATTGTCATCTTTAACCATTGGACAAATCATTCAAAGTCGTATGTCCTTTTTCAAAGGTATCTTTCTGTTTAAAGAGTATGTTTTATTGTGGAGATTTGTAAAGTTTCACGAAGTAATTCGGCAGTGTATCTATACATGATTCAATTGATTGAATGGGGTTTAACGCCACTTTAACAGTATTTCAGTCATATCGCGGCGGCCGATGGCCATTCCTGTGAATTTTCATTTTATCAGATTAAATATTTTCTTAAAAGATATTTGTTTAAGTAATAATAATTACATGTATAATATTAATAATATTAATATGGGCCCACGGACTAGTGCATGGCAGACACAATGCCATGACAATACGCACTCGAGAGCGCTCGACGGGTAAAATGTCATGAAAATATTCTTTTTTGTATTCCACAAATGAAGCTAGAAATAAGATTGAATACGGATTAACTTCACTTTTATCAGTATTTCAGCCACATCGCGGAGCACCTAACTATTGGATTCCTGGTATTTCTCACACCAGTACTACCATTACATCCTTTCCTAGCATCCAGCTGCTATCCCACTTAGGTTTACGATAATTCACCCATTGGTGAGAGACAAATGCTGGAAAGGATATGTGCCGCCGCCGGGGATCGAACCCATGATATCCTATGATTGAAGATTAGGAGTCTGATGCGCAACCGACTGCGCTATGACGGCGGCTATACATAAATTAAAGTATGGCATATGCCTAACCACGGGCTTACATTTAAACGTTAAGCGGAAAGGGGATACATGTATTTAACTCATAACTCAAGGCTTCCTTTTTACGATCCTCAAGAAAAAAGCTTTTGAAAAACTTGTTAAAAATGAATGACTTGCTTGTATCAAGCAATTTCATCATTATCAACAATGTTTCTAAAAAAAAAAAAAAAAAAAGAAGAAATTAAAATTCCGTCTTTTTGAAAATTGTCATCTGCAGCTTCTTTCAATTTGGACTAGTCTAAGATTTTGATGTGTGGGAATGGGATAAATCACTTAGTTTCTTATGGATCAAGTAGATTTTATTGAGTTTCAAACGACTGCAACCAACAGATCTTGAAGATTTCGCACAAAATTTCTTGAAAATAGCCGATTGTGAAAAGATGTGATCAGAGGAGATTGACGATAGCTTAATTGATTGACTAGGCTTTAATGCCGCTTTTAACAGTATTTCATTCATATCAAGGCGGCTGGAGCACCTAACAATGGATTACTGGTATTTCTCACACCAGCACTACCACTACATCATTTTCTAGCCTCCAGCTGCTATCCCACTTAGGTTTACGATTATCTGCCCATTAGTGAGAGACAAATGTCGGAAAGGATATGTGCCGCCGACGAGGATCGAGCCCATGACATCCCATGATTGAAGATTAGGTGTCTGACGCGCTACCGACTGCGCTATGACGGCGGCTTGACGACATTTCTTTTAGTTAGTCCAGTATAAATACGAAACAGTTTGTTATGGTATATGTTTTAATTTTAGGTTGTTTAACCCATTGCCACATGAAATTGTCTGTTTGGGTAGAAAACATAGTGGATAATGAAGAAATTGCCTGTAACAAGCTGTTTCTTCATTTTCACAATGTTTTCCAAAGCCTTTTTTCTTAATGTGTGCCAAAAAAAACGTCATTGTTTGGGAATGGGTTAATTCATTCCAGCACATTGCCGCTTCTCTGTACACCCCCGAAGCAAACGGCTTTAAATACATTGTAGACAAGAAAATATTTTCTACTCCAAAATGACAAAGATTTCATTAGTTTAAATTTGTTCCCTGTTACATATTTCAATGAGAATCAGTCTTAAATATTGTCGTCTGGTATTCAATTATCATCCCCCCTCTCTCTCGTAAGAAAAATCATAAATCATTTTCAAACTTATTCAAAATTTAAAATGCGACTTCAAGTAACCTTGTATTAAACTACATTTGTATTACCAAACAACAAAATTTCAGACTGATCCGATTTCAAAGATGTTGTGGACGAAAACTTTAAAATGACCATGTTTGAAATAAACTTTGTTTTTAGAGGTAGAAGGCATAATGGCAAATGAAGAAATTGCTTTATAAAAATGATTTTTACAAGCAGTTTCTTATTACCCCAATGTTTCCGAAATTCGTTTCCCTATAGGGGTCGTAAAATGGATTGAGTTAGACGGGTTAAAAAATTCAGAAATGATGATATATATGCAATATTACAACAGTGTTTTTTTCTATTTGTTGTTATCGTGTTCGAGAATCGAGTGTGGGTATTTTTATTGGATGAGACCGAAGGTCGAACCCATTTAAAAATACCTACACACGATTCAAGACGGATTTTTGATACACGCCAAATATTGATGTTCTTTCTGTCGAGTTGTATTAGGTAGCCAGATTTTAATCCATATCTTAACCCATGTCATGCTGAATAAATTACCTTACTGAATTGCTGTAAAATCAAAGGACTGAAAGCACTGATAGAACTTGTTAAAAAAATCAATATTTCTTTTAGAAATCAATTTCCTAATCAACTCTGGCAAGAAAAGTACAAGCAGGAGGTGAAGATCAAGATCAGACTGCACTTATGTGCAGGCTGATCTTGGTCTACACCTCCTGCCAAAACCGGAATATTCCGGGTTCAGCATGACAAAGTTAATAAGAAAATTACCATCTTATAACTACATATTCCGTAACCAATCTTGATTCAATTAACGGATCGCGATGTCATTCAAAATATTGATAGACCATTTAGACTTAGATTTTGAAGTCCGATATTTGCCGACGTTTATGTGAAGCATTTTTGTTGATTTGGCGACTTAAACGTCATCAGTACAACTTATTCAAGCTGAGGTTAAGACATTTAGATCGCAAACCAACGATTTCATTTTTGCTACATGTTTCTAACCCTGTAGAATAATGCTGAATATCCAAGTCGAATTAACTGTCGGAGCCCAGAGATCGGGGCCGGCGATCCGTCTATTTCTGTTTAGTTTAATCCATTCATTGACGCATTTTTACGCCTCTCAAAGATAAAAAATCATTGGGAAAACAAAGTGAAAATGAAGAAATTGCTAGAACCAAGAAATTCCTTCATTTTCCACAATGTTTTCTACCCAGAAAGTTGATAAAATCTACAATTATTTAACTTTTAAATTGTCGTAACTGCTCCCATTTTCTTTCAAAGTTTTGCCGTCATGTAATGGTCTGTGTATCAATGTAGGTAGGAAGTCTCGTTATAAATATGCCATTGGTAATCTTAAACCTTTCCTGTACAATCCCTAGTTTTTACGTCCTTTTGAATTTATACTTGAGAAAACATTGTGGAAAAAGAATAAATTGCTTGTTACAGGCAATTTATTCTTTCCCAAAATATTTTCTAACCGGTGTGTTGTTTTCTTTTCAAATTGCACGCACTTTTAATTGTCGTCTGCAACTTCTCTCATATTGGACCAGTCTAAATTTTTGAAAAAAGGGGAAAGAGTTAATTCTCCTTACCGATGATGATAGCCCCGACTCTGGAGCTTAGTTCTGGTATTTTGTGGACATTGTCGGCGGCTTTCTGCATATGTACACTGATTGTTTGTAGAGCCTTGTCCGTGTCTATATTATCACTAAGGTCTTGTAGACTCTGGTCCACTTCTTTGTGTATGATCGTCTCGCTCTCCTGGCGCAGGCTCTCCGGTATACCTAGTTCGTAAAAAATCATATTATAAATGAAAACAACAAAAAAATCGGCAACAACAATTACTTTTAGTGGATACATTGCGAAACAAAAGTTTTTTCGATTAAAAATTAAAAACAAATTCCGAGTTGTCAGATTCTATATATTGTCTTTGCGCTATTTGTCGAATAATTTTACTTACTTGGGGAGGTTGCCTAATGCCCGTTTTATTTAGCATCTTAAGACATAAGAGTGCCATAAGTAACCCATACGACATATCGTACTTGTTACCAGGTACACATATTAATGTCTTGTGACAATAACAAGACAATTTTTGTCGTAAGATGCTTGATAAAAACGGGACCCCAGACTCAAGACAGAGAGAAGTGGAGAGAGTGATTTTCCTCTCAATATAAAATTTCCTTATTGGTCTATCACAATTTGTATTGTGGGTACCCATTGCAATCGTCTCGTCCGTTGAGTACCCATACCACAGTGTATGGAGTATAAATAATCGATTAAGATACCCCTCCATCACTCCCTACTCCCTGTTACATGTATGTAGAGCCCGGGACTAGTTCTTTATGTTTTTATTTGGGCCCACACGCAATAATAGTTTAGTCTAGTTTAGTTTAGTAGAAAATATCCAGAGGGTCTTGGACTCATGAGGATTACACACATATAACACAATAATGCAATATATGTGTACTTAAAGCAACAGGATCTGTTTTGCGAAACAAGAATACCCCTGTAGCAGCATATTTAAGGAAATATGAAATTGATGAAGGACATTGACCTTGCCAGATAGTCCCACACTTGTCAATGGCAAGTGAACGCTGCCCCTCAAATAGTTTTGTAAATATGATAGCATTTATTTCAGTTCAACTTTCTAAGAAAACAAACAGAAGAAACGACAAACTGATAGATATAATGGTAAAATACTGGACTTTAACACTTTCCTAGTTTTCTTTCCTCAAGATTTTACACCTGTCCAAATTCAAAGGTTTTGCACACGACAAATTAAAGTTAATTTTGTGTGAAAAATAATCATTTAGTAGGGTAGAAAATATTTTTGAATAAGCAGAAATTGCTTGTTACAGTATAGAAATACAGAGACGTAATAAAACCAGGGTTTTAACAGGAAACGGTTAAATGACAAATGTAATTAATGCAAAGAAAGTAAACAATACCAATAGTACACAGTACCTTCTAGTATATCTGTTCTAGCCCTCGATGTAAAATCTTTTAGATGTTTTTGAACATCCCTCGGTGTCTGAGAGAGGAACTGGAGACCTGGTATAGGGATCGGATCGTGGTTAATGACCTCTGATAGTGGGGGTGTCTTGATGTTACACTCCGATACTCTGTCAATGGAAGGAATTAGTGAATCTATTTTTGCGTAGGCTGTTGGATGGTAAAATTATTTTTGAAAGTGTTTAGAACCGTACCTCGTGCTTGCATTTTTGTTGATTTGGAAAACTGACCAATCGCTGGTCCAGTCCACTTACTCCGTTGGCCCCCACCCATGACCCATACAACAGTTCCGCTTCGATGGGATTTATTTTGCAAAAATTTATGGCCCGTAGCATGTGACAGAAAGGTAGAATAGTTGATTTGCGACACAAACGTTGTAACTGCAGCTTGGATGAATTGTAGTTATGACGTTTAAGTCGCCAAACAAACAAAAAGGCATAACGAAAATGGCGGCCAATGTCGGAGTTCAAAACTCACTTCTGGTCTAAATGAATGATTTTATAAATCGACTGATTATTTGATTGACATTCGCGATTTGTTGAGAGTAAAGAAATGCTTCTTTAGTCAATTAAGGCTGTACATCATTACTCATGATTTTTCAAACACTCGATTTTTTTCACATCGTCAGTTTGTATACCCCCGTTATGTAGCAATTCATTTCCGTCTCGGTATAAAAAGTGTTACACGGGATTCTATTTCTCGTCGCGGGACTTGATGTCCTTGTTTTCAGATATGACAGCTTTTGCGGGTTACAGATATACAAAGTCAAATAAGTACTGATATTCCAAGGCTCTTGATAGTCGTTTAGATCGAGATTCAAATGAACCTGGTGGTGGATCGCGCTGCAAATCAAAGAATCGAATCACAAATAAAAAAAATCATTCATAGAATGAAGAACTTTGAACTCCGACATGTTTGTTAGGCATTTTGTTGATTTGGCGACTTAAGAGTAATAACTACAACTGGTTTAAGCTGTAGTAACGACGTTTGGGTCGCCAACAAACCATTCACTTTTGTTTGCTTATATGTCACTGGTCATAAAGTTGGCAAACTAACGTAGTTTAATGTCGTAGTCGTACTTCCTATTGGAGTTTAGTGGGCGTGGATAGCGGTAATTTCGCATTTGGATTGAATTCGGGAAAATATCCGAAATTCAACCCTTGTCATACTGAATAAAATCTTTATCTAAATTCGCATTAAGATCAAAGGCCTGAAAGCACTGGGAGCATTAGTAAAGGCTGGAATTTATTTTGATTTTTTTTAACAACTCTCGGTTGAAGTAGACAAATAGGAGGTATAGACTAAGATCAGACTGCACTTATGTGCAGGATGATCTGAATCTATGCCTTCTTCCAAAACATTAATGTTCCGGGTTCAGCATGACATTGGTTATTATTACATTAAAATTCCTCATACAACCTCTTCAATAAAGACGAATTTAAAATTTTGTCGTCTTGAAGCGTGTTCTTATCTTAAATATAAAAAACTATTTTCGCGTCCATATGCATCTAGTAATGGCATTATTAAACAATGTCTTTACAATACTGTTTTATTTTACTTTTAAAGAATGCTAAATATACACACCTATTTTCACATCGTTCCATCATACAATTCAAACAGTGTTTCTCCAGTGCGGTCACATTCTGCACACATTCCTTTGCATACTGTACCAGTAGGGCTCGGATAATCTCGGTCCTCGCTAACTCATTGGCCAGTAACTCAACCACACGTCCCTTAGCCGCTACGTTAAATACTGTACCAAAAATACAAAACTGATGATTAGAATAGGCATTCGACGGACTCTATTATTATTTGTTCATTTATTTTCCGGGCCATTTTACACAACTACAAATATCTGATATTTAGGGACACTATGTCATTGAAACATACATATTGTGTTGTTTTTTTCCTTTGCTTGAAAGTATATCTGAATGCATAATGCCCAAGGGCTGACTCTGAAAACAAAGCGGATGATCAAATAACACCCATATAGAAAAATATATATGAGATCGCATAGCAGCTGGAGGCTATGAAAGGATGTAATGGGTAGCACTTGTGTTAAAAATATCAGGAATCCATTGTTAGATGCTTTGCGATATGGCTGTAATACTGATAAAAGTGAAGATAAGCCCTTTTCAATAAATCAATCTTACTTTTAACTTCATTTGCGGAATTCCAAAAGAAATATTTTCACGACATTTTAGACGTCGAGCGCTCTGGAGTTCGTATTGCGTCTGTATTTAGAACTGGTCGAAGGCAACTGGGGTTATTGTCATGGCATTGTCAACGTCATGCACTAGTCCGTGGGCCCATATTAATAACAACACACAGAAACAACTGGGTGATATTCATATCTTTTTTAACTTCTTTTTCTTCTTTATTTGCGTGTGATAGAATGAGGTATGACTATGTATGTGACTATTTATGTGACTATTTATGTCACAGTATCTCTCATTCGTAACTAACATTCGACATGTAGTTTCATTTGTGTTGGCAAATTATGAACCTAGAAGTCGACCCACTAGTGCCCTAGTGATTATCTAAGAGAGAGAGAGAGAGAGAGAGAGAGAGAGAGAGAGAGAGAGAGAGAGAGAGAGAGAGAGAGAGAGAGAGGGGGAGAGAGAGAGGGGGGGGGGCTTTGACCATGGCTTTGACCACCCAAGGCAAATGTCGAACCATAATATTTGGAGCATTGTTTCTCTTGTAACACCCCGACATACTACAAAGACAGATATCTGACTTACGAATCAACTGATCTTCTTCCATTTCTCTAGGTCGCGGTGCATTTGTCGCTGTTTCTTCCGTAGATGGTATCTGTCCGGAAGCTTTGTGAAACAACCCAACACAGACCATACATACTACCAGGAGGCCCCTTAAAACTGACATCACGTTGTTGTTGGTTGACTGTGATAAAAGAAATTAACCCTTTTGACTGGCCAAATTTGAAAGATGTTGCAGACGACAATTAAAAGTGGGTGCCATCTGCAAAGTAACTAGCCTACATGTAGCCTACATGTTAGAAAACATCCTGAGAAAAGAGGAAATTGTTTGTTACAAGTAATTTCTTCTTTTCCCGCAATGTTTTCTCAAGGATAAATTCACACGGACTTAAGAACAAGGGATTGTGTACGAAAGGTATAAGGGTACTTGCGTACATGTCTCTAGATTATGCTTTGTCAAAATTCATAGGAAATTCATCTTTTATTTACCGTATTGAAATCGAGAGGGGAATTGAGGGATCTCGGATCAGTGGGCGTGGCCAGCGATCCCTCAATTGTCTTAAAAAAGAGAAAGAAAAAAATGTAGATATACATTGTTTGATCAGGGCCTGGTGTGTGATTATATCGTGTGTCATCAAACGATCGTACTACAACTTGGAGTTATCAGGCATTGTTCATGCACCGACTATTGTTCATTTAAGAGATGAAGAGAATATTTTTTGTTTCATGGAGGTCTGAACCGAAAAAACTAATCACACTGTATGAATACGCGAAGCGGATTCATGAATTTTGTGATTAGGTTTTTCGGTTCATTCCTCCATGAAAACAAAAAATATTCTCTTCGTTTCTCATAATTTAATAGCATCGAGCAAAAAATACAAAAGCTTTACAAATGTTGATACCCTTTTGTATGGGACTTGTTTGTGCGGAAGCATACAAATCGCTTCGTGCTCAATTTTTTTGTTTATGGATTTATGAATAGATTTTTTCGACCAATCAGACCGCTCGTTTTTGATAGACGAAACTAAAAGTTAAATTATTAGGAAACTCGTTTTTGATAGACGAAACTAAAAGTTAAATTATTAGGAAACTGAAACTACTGTTGCATGTCATTTAAGTTTGCTCTTATTTCTTATTTTATTCTTCATCATTTCAAATGGCAGTGACCATTTGATCCGTTCCAAAACAACAAAATTTTAGACTGGTCCAAATTGAATGAAGCTGTAGACGACAATTCATTTCATTTCTCATTTTTATTATTTTTTCCTGTCTATTTCGATAGAAAACATTGTGGATAATGAAGAAATTGCTTGATACAAGCAGTTTCTTCATTCTCCACAATGTTTTTCAAAGCCTTTTTCTTGGGGAGCGTAAAAAGGAGGGTCCGTGTGGGAATGTGTTAAGAAATATTAGATGCAACCTTTGCATTTGCATGCCTCGCGTTCCAAAAGGTAGAACAAAGAAGGATGTATCATTTAATTATATAAGAAATAGAGATTCAAGTCAAAAATCTATTCAAAATCGAATTGAAAAGGGAACCAATTCGTTCTTTTGATTTTGTTCAAGTACGGGTTCGATCCCCGACGGCGGCACTCATCCTTTCCGACTATTTGTCTCCCACCAATGGGTCGATAATCGTAGACCTATGTGGGATAGCAGGTGGAGGCTAGGAAAGGATTTAATGGTAGTACTGGTGTGAGAAATATCAGGATTCCATTGTTAGGTGCTCCAGCCACCGCGATATAACTGAAAGATTGTTGAAAGCGGCGTAAAACCCCATTCAATCAAACAATCAAGCCAAAGTAATTTTCAAGACAAACTATGCTAACTTGTTTCTCCTACTTTTAAAGATTTACTCAAAGCATATGCTGCCTACGTGATAGACGATCGCTGCTATTAGTATGTCAATTAATGTAACTTGTAAGTCGGCGTAACAGAATTAACCAAAAAACTCGATTGCTTTGTACTGTGCAAGACGCATAATAATACCTAGAAAATTGTGGCATTTCTTTTTAGCTCTTTGAATCTTTGACATGTACCTTATCCCGTTACAGCACAATCCCCCATTTTTACGCATTGAAAAAATATAGCTATAGAAAACATTGTGAGAAAAGAAGAAGTTGCTTGTCACCAGCGATTTCTTCTTTTCTAACAATGTATTCTACCTCATATGATCCATATTTATTTTTTTTAAACGAATCCATTTTTGTCGTCTGCAGCCTCTTTCATTTCTGACTAGTATAAAATGTTGTCGTTTGGAAACGGGTTAAATGGTGATTCAATACAAGTCATGTGAATGACAAACGATTTCAAAATTTCTAACACGCAGGTTTGTTCGCGCTCTTTTGTAAAGCGGGTTTCAAGAGGGAATCTGTCGCCAGTTAATGCTTTATTACCCTGGTCGAAGGGCAGTATTTAGTTTAGCTTTTCTAGTGAGTCCATCTAAATCACTACCACGCGATACAATTCTAGACTGGCCGAGATTAAAAAAAAATAGTTGCAGACAGTATTTCAAAGTCTGTCAAATTGGAAAATATGTGCCGAAAAAGGTAGACAACGTTGTGAGAAAATGAGAAATGGTCTGTAACAAACGATTTCTCCTTTCCCACATTTTTCAATAACCACATTTGTACGGGGCATCAAAAAGTGAGGATTGTGTGGTAATGGGTTAATTTGCTTGCTGTTCATGTATCATGATTTGTTATTAGCGAGAGGCAAACACAAACCGCCCATCTCTGTACTTACCTTACCGAATTCACAAATAGTCCAGTTTATTATTGTTATTTATAATTGCATCTTTGTCCAATTAGTTTGATCTATATCCGAAGTGAATCCAGAATAGTATACAGAAATATTTGAAATTAATTTACACGCAAAAAATACAATAAACAAAAGATGAGAAAAAATATATATTAACAGGACGAGAATTGAGTTTTCTCCTTATACAGCACACTAAAAATGATTTTTTTTCTATTATCGATAATTAATAAATTGATATGTGTCATAAAATCGTGTATTTCCTTTCAACTTAATTTAATTGGCTTAATAATATGGATACACCAATGACGAGGTAAAGTTGTCAATTATTTAGCCTATAGGCACGGAAACAACAGTACGTCAATCTATTTTAGAAAAGTTGACATTTTCAAAATACGCAAACAAGTTATCCAATACAACTACACGAAAGTTTTTAACCCTACAGGAAAGAAAGACATAACAAGAAAAGGGAGAATTAACCTACCCAAACGTTTGAAAGTTTTAATGGAAAAAAAAAGAGGAGAGAAAATTTTTGATATTCACTTGTAATAAAAGATCAAATAAGTAGATACAAAAATGAATAATGATTATAATGTGTCTTTAGAGCAAAGCGTCGGTGCGCGAGCAAAATGTGTTAACTACAGCTTTAATAAACATGTAGTTACGGCATTTTGCACGCCCATCGACGATAAGTCTGTATGATTAACGTCTTTGAATCATTTGAAAACACGAAAATCTACTTTATCTCCTCTGGCCCTTGTTGGCTATAGCCAATGTGTTTCGTCTACATTTCTTAAAAACATTTTTGGAAACTACAGACTGGAATTCAACCACAGTTCACAGGAACAATCCTTTGGTAGCCCTCTGAAGAATGGGTTAACCGGATAAGCGATAACGAACGGTTCTAGCTATGATGATTTCTTATAACACGGATTTACCAAGAACAAATGCAAGAGCATTTCCAGAGGTCAGCAAGAAAAACCTATTCATTTTAGAAATCAAGCGTTTGCAATAAAAACAGTTGTCCATATCGCATAAGAAGCAATTAATGGATTCTGAAATCCGACTAGAGAAAAAGCGAGGAAAATGATCCTCGTATTATCACCATCTCTATCATCTGTCCCATTGTCTGTCCGTATACTTCAGAATTTTCCTTATCGGTCTCAAGAATAGTTTTAGCTACTTTAAACAGGTGTTGCTTTTATAACAATTAATGGCTATTTGTGGGTCACGTAAAAGTGAAAGAGTTACATCGTGTTCGCCGATACATAGTCGATTCCAAAACTTTTTACAGCCGATTCGAAGTAAATAGGAGCCGACTTATATTATCGTCAGTTAGCCGGTCGGAGACTATTTATCTAGCGGTCACATAAACCCATTCCAACACGATTTCCTACACAATGTTTTACCCAAAAGTAAAATATTTTATCAAATTCAGTCAACTTCAATTTTTTATTTCTAACTTTAATGATCTTGGACCAATCTAATATTTTGTCGTCTGGTAATTGGTTAAACCAACGGCTCGGTGTGTGGTGTCTTATTGGCAAGTCGGTAATCCAGGAGGATATATATGACCGAACAATCAACTGTTGGCGTCCCGTCGATATGCCGGAGTACATTTACCGGCGTATAGTGAAATAAAGAATGACGGCTTAACACCAAAGAGGAGTTTAAATGGTTGTACACCGATCTGCGATCGGGCTTGTAACTTAAGCCTAACTTTTATCATGTTAGTTTGGCGACTTAAACGCCGTAACCATTCCAGTTGAAGGAATAGAGAAACCTCTATTTAAATTGTAGAAAACTCTGTTAAAAGCATGCTATTTAAGCCATTCCCACTCAATTCCGCTTTAAAGCATTTCAAGAAAAAAGCTTTGGAAAACATTGTGGACAATGAAGAAATTGCTTGTAACAAGCAATTTCTTCAATGCCCACAATGCTTTATACCCAACAAGGGAAAGGTTTTCTAAATTCAACCATACTTTGCTATTTTGCATCCATCTGTTTTGCAAAGGAACGCCCTCAAAGATCAATATCGAACTTCCTGTTGGAGCTAACTGTATGGGGGTTGTATAATAAACCCATTATTGTTGAAAACGGATTTTAGTTGATCAAATTTCCATTATACACTAAATGCAAAGACAAATCCCTACAGCAGTAAGAAAAGCAAAGGAATCAAACTATATGTATTTGGGATATTACATATTTTGTTCTCTCCGAAAAACTTCCTTTACATACATATTATTAGCACTTATGTAATAAATTAATATGTTCCCTAATAAGAACCCGACATCTCTAATGTCAGTTTCACCATCATTATTTTCACTGCAAACTAAATATTTTAACATTTGTTTGTTTTAGGAATATTTCTTTAAAAAAAATTAAAAAATAGTGGTGATAATAATAACAATGATGATGATAATGATAATAAAGAGAGCGTGTTGAAAAAATAATCTCGATTGAGATATCAGACAATAGTTTGCAAAATATACGGCCATTGACATAAAACAAAAAGTGAATCTAAACTTCGTTAAATAATAAGCTGTAGCTGAGACACTCAAGACGTCAAACAAATATGTTGGATATAAATTGCGGAGGTCACTATTCACTTCCGTTCTAAATTAATGATTTAATTGGTCAATCGATTTTATTATTGAAAGCAGCTATCCATCAATTGATGACCGTTTTAGCTCTCTTCTTCTTCTTCTTTCTTGACATCTGGTTGATCGAATGTGATGTATTCTGTTGTCGGAGGAGGCATTGTCGGTGGGATTGTAGGGGCATACACGGGACCGGGACCAGCCAGGTTACCCAGACTCTTGAGTCTAGTCGCGGGTCCTGTCGGGGGTACGGGTTTGCTCCTCAGTGGCGGTTGCTGTCGTCTGAAACTCGGAGGTGGTGGACCTCTAACTATGGGCGAGTCTGTCGGCAGGGCAGGCTTCGAACTCATGACAGGCGGAGGATAGTGTCCAGCAGGAGGCGGAGGCGCCATGTTCCTTGTTGGTGGACCAGGTTTCGTCTTGGTTGGTGGTAACGCTGGTGCTCTAGCCTTTGCCGGTGGCGGAACCGGCCGACTGACGGTTGGTGTTGCCGGTAACGGTTTAGCTGGTGGTAATGGTGCTAGTCTCCTACTCGGAGGTGGTGGGCCAACTCTTGATCCCGGTCTCGGAGTTGGTGATCGTGGAGGTGACCCAGCGGCCGGGCTCCTCGCAAGTACGATAGGGACACTATCGCGGGCTGGAGAATTTAGAGGCACCGGGTCCATTGGTGGATTTGGTGGAGGGCCGGATTTGGTCATGGTTGCTGGTACACCGACTAGTGCTGGTAATGTGTTTCCTTGGGGTGCCGGAACAGGAGATACTTTTGGTTTTGGGGCGACAGATAACGCTGGTGCTGGTGGTACTCCTACTGGTGATGATCGTGCGGCTCCTCCGGCTGGAGGAGCGGTCTGACCTACAGGTACACCTCCAGGCATTGCGGCAGGGACCACCGCTCCCGGGACACCAGGTACAGGGTCTGGAAGCTGTATGAGATCGGGATTAGGTCCGGCTATAGTATTTCTTCTCGCCATGTCTGGGCCTGATGGTGACGGCCTTAATGGTCGGCTTCCTGCTTTTGTTCTCGTCGGCGGTAGAACTGGTCCCACAGCCGGTGTAGGAGCGGGTTTTGTAGCCGGGGCTGGTGCTGGGGCTGGAATTGGAGCAGGTGGGGCTTGGTTGTACACAAAAGAGGATTCAGGTCCGGAGTTTCCAGTCGGGACCGGGAGTGACATAGCCCGTCCTCGCTGTCCAAGCGGGGTAAATGATGGCACAGCCGGAACCGCACCGCCAGAGTTATCTGGAACATCTTTACGATCCTGACCCCCGGGTCGAGGTCTCGCCAGTCTTTGTGTTAATACAGGAGGATGTTGAACATTGTAGGCTGGTGGTTGTTGTGCTCGGACAGACCCGATCTGTCCTAGCCTCGTAAAGGTTGTCCTTTGTGCCAAGCACGTGACGGCAAGAAGCAATACAAAAAGTAATGTCTTCATTTTCGAAACGTCACCTGAAGAGAGAAAAACTATCAATGGAAACATAATTTTATGCTGGGAAATGTTTTATAAATGAATCATGTTTGATGTCCCAAGAAAGCATTGGAATCATTGTGTAAAATGAAGAAATCGCTTGTGACAAGCAATTTCTTCATTGTTTACATTGTTTTCTACCCATAAACACAAAGTTACAACAACAACAACAACAAATAATAATAATAATAATAATAATAATAATAATAATAAAAAAAAAAAAAAAAAAAATCAAACTAACATCATCGCTTAATAACATTCGTCTGCAACTTTTTCAAATTGGACCTGTTTAAAAATTTGTCATATGCTAATGGGTTAAAGCTTTTGAACAGCGTTCTACTTTTTTGTCAACGAACAGAAAAAATAAAAATGAAAAAAAGTCAAATAATTTCAAAACATATTAGCAAACAACTGGTTTTCTGGGCGAGGGGTGGGGTTGGGATAGGGGGATTATGGGTGCAACATAAAAAAAATTTGGAATTGATATTGTGACAAGGTTTGAAATGCTTCCCCCCACGATGTTTTATTACCTTAATTCATAAATACCTTAAATAGACTCTTAATATACTTAGGTGAACTGCGATATGTAATTAATGTCGCGGGGGTCTGTTTAGTAGCGTTATTAATGTTGTATGAATGTCATCTCAATAACAAACACAGATTGAGTCTGTTCATACGCCCTCACATCAACAACCTAATGCCTAAACTAAGAATGCTGTTTTTTTCTCTGTTTAGGTCATTTGTTCTTCAATTCATGTTAAAGAGGAGCTCGCCAAATCTCTTCACTTCGTCGTTGCTAAATTACAAGTTCGCTTATTTTTTAACCCATGTAATGCTTACTGAAATACTGTTCAAAATGTGATAAAAAATCAAAACGTTGCCGAATATGATTGCACATGATGCCGTTTCAAAAACATTTATCCCATTACCGGACGAGATCAAATTTAGACCGTACCCGAATTCGAAGAAGATTCAGGAAAACCAAGCCGTGATTTGATAAAAAAAAAGACCTCCCCTCAACTCCCCCCCCCAACAACACAAAATAACAAACAAAAAAACAACAACAACAAAATATTTATTAAAAAAAAAAAACAACAAAAAACAAAACAACCCAAAAAACATAACAACAACAACAACCAAAAAAAAAAAAAAAAAAAAAAAAAAAAAAAACAAAACAAAACAAACAAACAAACAAACGAAAACTTGCCTGTTTCAAGCAATTTTCAGATTTTCTCACAGTGTCTTTTCGATCTATATTTCTTCCATGTCTGAAAATATGGGTTGTGTAGGAAATGTTTAACCCATTTCCGCTCAACAAAATCTTAGACTGGTCTAATTTGGACTTGCAGACGACAATCGATTTCTTTATTGTTCACAATGCTTTCCAGGGCATTTTTCTTAAAGGGCATAAAAGGGAGGATTGTGTGGGAGTGGGTTAAATAGCCGCATACGGAATAATTTGAACTTGGTGCTTAAACTGTGAATAAAAACCAATTTCAGAAAACGTTGATTCACTTTTAACACATTATTGGTTATAATGAAAGTTTAAATTAGATTTGATATGCTTTCGAGCTTTTCAATAAGATGATATGTACTATCTTTTCATAGAAACGATGAGGAATGAAAAAATAAATGATAGATGGAAAGTCTTTAGTCGCCTATTACGACATATCCGTTCTCACGTTTGTTCCGCCAGATGAAATGGCAGATGTGACAGGAGTAGGTCTGGAGTTGTTTATTATTATACCCCGTTTAACCACACATGCTAATGGTTTTCATTCAAAAGCTTATTGCATCGCGATTAAAATCAAAGTAATGAAAGTACTGTTAGCGAGCAAAGCATGGTTTTGTCGTTGTCAAAGGTTATCATGATGAATAAACGAGGCTAAAGTAACTTAGGAGTTAACCCATCACAACATGACAAAATCTTAGACTGGTTCAAATTGAAAAAAAGTTGCAGTGGACAGTTTTAAGCTGGTGTAATTTAGAAAAAAATTCCCTAATATGATAGAAAAAATTGTGGACATTGAAGAAAGATCAGTGGCAGTTTGCACTCATTGAACTCTGAGAAGATCTCAAAATTCTATGTAACTCACTGTGCCCTTAAAACAGAAAAGTAAGAATAAAAAAGGCGATAATTAGAGGTACAAAAAGTTAATCTAAGGTAAAGCAAAAATTTAATAGATACGCAATTCCACATGAAACACATTTAAGCTAAGATGAAACTTTTTCTAATATAAAATATAAAATAAGTAAAAAACAATAGAAAAAAAGGTATAATCGAAGACAGTTTGTTCCAGCTTTAGAGTATACATTATAACTACGACAACAAATAGAATGGATAAATGTTAAACCATTAAAGAAATCAAATAGAAGAAAAGCGAAAAATATCCAATTTTATTATTATAATGAATAAAAATTCTATGCCAATCAAGAAATGAGCGAGGGAGCTAGTGGAATATTGATAAAGGAAACATTATTTGTCGAAGCGCTTTGATTATTTAATGATGCGTTTAACTGTTTAGAAAATTAACCCAATTAAGGGTTTCAGACCCACAATAAAAGAAGATTTAGTGAAAGCAGATGGAAATGGCGTAATTTTCAAAAAATATTGATTCGAGGTACAGCATAATTGGTACACCGAAAAAGATAACGTTCTGCGTCTTCAACTAGACTTCCACAATTGTAAGTAAATGACGCTTATATGGAATTGGAATAAAGATCGAAATTAAGTTAGTACAATTGTTTCGAAACCTTGTATGTATAACAGAAAGTGTCCTAGTTTCTACAATATAATGCCTCGACACAATTGGTGTTACGAAATAATTAAGAATTCTTGATTTAAAAGCTGATAGAGACTGTATATACCTTATTCCGTCTGGTAATTTATTAAATAGTGAAGCAACAGAAGGGGAAAAAACAAAAAACAAAAACAAACAAAAACTTGCAAACAGCTCTGTTCGGCAGTTGATTATAACAAGGTTCTGTGAGTTTCTTAAATTATAAGCGGTTCCAACATTGGTATGTTTAAGAAATATGGAGCTTAGATAATAAGGCGTCAGACCATTTATAATTTTGTAAATACAGATTATTTTTTAAACACATATTTTCGCCGGTCACCAAGAGTCGCCAAGCCGATTTCCTTGTATAGATTGACAAGAGATGCAGATCTGCTGAAATCTGAAACGATTCTTGCGGGCTCATTTTGGATTTTTTCAAGGGTTTTCTTTTCACGAATTTATCCAACCGATATTCAAGAATAATCCCCAGAAATGATGCATAAATGTGTAGAAGATAGCCGTACTTTGAATTTCAAATTTCTTGTGATTCTAAGAAGTTTGCACGCGGATGTAGCGATATTGACAATGTGATCAGCCCATTTTGCATTACTGTTCAGTGTGAGACCTAGATGTTTATGACTACTTACAAACTAAATTTGGACATTAAGTTTGTGGTTCGACAATTGAATTGGAAAGAAGAATAGCAACTGCTTTGAAGGGATTGGATGCTGCAAGCCACTGTTTAGCCCACCGAGAAATAATTTCTAAGTCATGGTTGAGAATATCCTCGATGACAAGATGATGTGCAAAGGGTTTAGAGATACTTAACAAATTAGAAGAAATAAACATCATTAACATTTACTAGAAAAATAGAAGATCGAGAACTAAGCCTTGTGAGACATCCGTATTAATTTGTCTTGACCATTACCTTGCCGTATTTACTATGAACAGTTGTTTACGAGAAGACAGATAATCTGTATACAATGCAAGCAGAGGACCTTTGATTCCTACTTAAAAAAGCCTCTAAAATATCACATAATACCATAATACGATTTCTTGACAATGATTCATCGATCATGTTACAGTAAAATTATTTGGCTTCTTTAATTAAGTTTTTGCTTGATTTCTTACGAGTTTATACTTGCCAGTCTGAATGTCGTCCGTGTCTTGCCATAGGATTCTTTAGCCGGTCATGTTATCTTCGCTTTTGTCTTATTTTTGAGTCATAAAAAGGTTTGTCGAAACTACTATTGGTGGAATGAGCTGGAACATGATTTTCAGATTTTTTCTCGTGAACTGGTCGCATGCATCATCGATGTCAGTAAATAAAGCCCAAATCCTCGGTTTCTATCAGTCGATTTAGTTAGAACGAGTAAGCACATTCGTAATGCCAAATCTTTCTTTCGAACTAGAACCTGAGAGAAGAAATTTAATACAGGTCGCCGTTACTTTGTGGTCAATAATGTTCTGTTCATTGTCATTGCAATAATATGTTGCAGTAATTGTTTTTACTTGTGTGGGGTTTGTGATAACGTTTGTCAAATAACCGATGTACATGAAGGTTTTGAGATGGACAGTGCCAAGGTTCTGTAAAAAAGTAAACCGGAAACATATTTGTTGGCCGCAAACATACCCAGCGTCGAATACAATAACACTACCTCTAAAATTGAGATGTAGTCATACCTTTTTGTTTGCTGAACGATTTATTGACAAATTTTGCTCCCTAGACCAAGACTGAATAATGATTTACCTGAATTACTTATTGTGGACTAAATGGTTGAGTTTTGTTATTTTATGTAGTCGAATATTTCTTTATCAAAACATATCGTCGGTGAAATTCTGAAACCTCGTCACTAGCTGTCGTTACGAGATTTTAGAAATAAACCGACGATATTCTTTCAGCTGACCTTGATTTACAATGCCAATTACATAATAACCTCTCAGCCTCGAAAATGACATGTTATCATTGCGTAATTTACTGAAGGTCATTAGTGCCAAGAAAATGAATTTATTTAACTATTTTTATTGTTTATGTTATGTAAAAGGAAATGTCGTGTGACAATTAAGTCTTTAAGAAGTTGATGTTTCTGTAACTGAAAGGTCTTGAAAGATAAGCAGTTTTCCTTAGGTTTTTAGGTTACCTAACCTAAGATCATGGTTCGGTCAGGTAACCTATTGCGATCGTGTTTCGTCCGTCGCCGTGCGTTAACTTTATATTTTCGACTTCTTCTTAAGAACCCTTGGGAAGAGCCTTCAGATTTGTACACGTTATGGAGTTATCTT
Organism: Fragum fragum; assembly: GCA_946902895.1. Classification (NCBI taxonomy): domain Eukaryota; kingdom Metazoa; phylum Mollusca; class Bivalvia; order Cardiida; family Cardiidae; genus Fragum; species Fragum fragum. The sequence continues at coordinate 53,044,605 of OX336377.1, forward strand.
CCCTGGGGCCCAAATAGGGGAAAAAAAGGGTACATCTTAAAAAGAATATTCTTGTCATTAACCGGCTGTTGGATTGGATTTATATTTGGTATTTAGTGTCTTTAGGCCAAGAACTATAAAGTTTGTATTGGAAAAAAAATCTGTCAAGAAATGGTCGCGCATGGGGTGGGGGTAGGGGGGATGCAAAGGTGTGGTGTGTGTGTGTTGTGGGGGATAAGATTACATAATTTGAACTTTGAAAATCTTTTTCTATCAAAGCAAAAGACCTACAGCTCTGTATTTGGTACGTGGCATTATCTGATGAACCTCTTTCAAGATTGAATAAATTATTGCCCAGGGTCAGAATTAGCCCGTTCCGGGACGTCACAAGTTTAACTTAGGCCAATATAGTGAAAACTTTAAAAATCTTTTCTCCGAAACAGAAAGACCTATTTGGTATGTAGCATCATCTGGTGGACCTCTATCAAAATTGTATAAATTATTGCCCAGGTTCAAAATTAGTCCATCCCCGGACGTCACAAGTTTTACATAGGGCTTATATAATGAACATTTAAAAATCTTCTTCTCTCAAACAGAAGGACCTAGAGCTTTGATATTTGGTATCATAACATCATATGGAAGACCTCTATCAAAATTGTATAAATTATATTTTTAGGTAAAAAAAAACCCCAAAACAAAAACAACAACAACAACAACAACAACAACAACAACAACAACAAAAAAAAAAAAAAAAAAAAAAAAAAAAAAAAACGCGCATGTTATCTCTATGCCACCGTACCGGAGTCCTCTTAAGAATTAGATAATTAGCTAGCAAAGCGTCAGCTTTGATAGCTTAAGTTAACAGACAAAATTTGAGGTCGTCTCAAAGTTCAACAAGTGCAAACCGCCACTGGAGGCTTAACCACTGAAACCATTAAATGTCTACGCCATAAAAAGTAGTTCTTATGTATTTAAGGAATATTGTAGACTCTGCCTGCAAGTTCATCTCCTAGGTATTTTTCGCTCACTTGAGCACACCGTGTTAGAAATGCATCTGATCAGAGTCCTTAAATAAATTGAAAAGGACAATTTCAAATTATTGAAAATTCTATAATATTTATTTCTCTAGATAGAAAACAATGTGGAAAATGAAAAAAATGCTTGTAACAAGCAATTTCTTCATTATCCACATTGTTTTCCACAACCATTTTCTTTAGAGGCGTAAAAAGGAGGGATTGTGTGGGAATGGCTTAACTCCCTGGTTACTTCAACCTTGTTTCTTCATCATGATAACGTTTGACAAAGAAGACTACAAAACAATGCTTTGATAGCTTACAGTACTTTCAGTACTTTGATTTTTATATTTCATCTATCATTCCATCGTTTCACAAGAAGTTTGATCAAAACAATTCAACTCCCGATAGAATTAATGTCAGAAATAAATCACAAGAATCTAATTAAGCACAAGTGGTTCACAGGGAGTGTGGTGTTTTCAAAAGAAGAAACCAAAGTTTTTTTTAAATTATGCTTCATAAACTTCTAATCTCTGAACCCAAAATATCGAGAGATGTAATAAAAATGACGCTTTCTGACGCTCTGAAGAAATATGGCCACGATAATCTTTGTGGGAAACGGAGAATTAGTTTGTAACAAGCATTTTTACCTTTTCTCACAATGTTTAATCCTATTTGGCAATTAAAAGCACAATTTGAAAAATCGTCTGCAACTTCTTTCGATTTGGACCAATCTTAAATTCTGATGTCTGGTAATGTGTTAAATAACACAGTTCGTCTTATTTCAGTGGCTTGACCTTGATTTCCACGAAGAATTCTGACATTCAATGCTAAGATTTGTGATTTTCACCAGAACTACCAAATTTGACAGGCATCCGGAAACATTTGTTTACCCTAGGCTCTAAAAAAAAGCTATAAAGATCTTAGTGTGCAACTCTTAAAGGGGTTTCGAACGTCAGTCTGGTGTGCCCTGAAGCAGGTTTAACCCCTTTTGCATACCCTCGTTAGTAGAAACCGGGATTTGTGATGTAAAAGACAATTTTGATTTTAATAAACAATTTAGAAATGGCATAATAAACAAATTTTAGCAGGAGAAGTACTTGATATATTGTCGTTGGTTGAGCAGAATGTCGTAACTACAGCTTTATCCAGGCTGTAGTAACGATATTTTGCACGCCAAACGACTCTATGTAGATTCTCTTCGTTTCTGATACTTCAGTATTATATATTGGGAATATATTTTGATTGGTGTGTGCTAAGGTTTAATAATGATGATCATTATTAACAATAATGATTATATAACAAAATGATAATGATACGTTCTTGCTTTAAAAAAATCGCTAGTAACCTTTTTAAGTAAACCGCGTGCTTTTAATGGGTTTGGATGGGTTTATGACTAATTTACTTTATTTCTATCTCCTTTGCTTGGATTCATGCAGCTAATACAAAATAAGTTCAATATTAGGCAATCTACTCCTTTTAAGTAATTATTTTGCATCTGTAGGCCCACAATAAGATTTTTATGTAAAAAAATTAAAACGTTTTAAACCGAATGATTTATTACAAATCCAAAAGAGATCTCCTACCGGGTGGCGAGTGAGGAATATTGAATCTTAACCCATCCCCAAACATTCACGCATTTCGCGCCATGAATAAAATAAATGGGAAACACGGTGACAAGAGGAGAAATTAGTTGTTGCAAGAAATTGTCTTTTGCCACCGTATCTTCTATCATGTTTGTAAATTCTAGCGTGAAATGATCTTTCGCCTGCAACGACAATCAATTCGGACCAGTCTAAAATGTTGTTGTATAGTAATGGGTTTGTGATTGATGATCTCTTATTTGACAGTGCTTTTTTTCCTAAGTAACACAGGCTTTACCCTATTACCAGGCAACACTTTACTAAACTGGCCCAAATCAAAATTGCGAGATGAGAAGAAATTGCTTGCAACAAGCAAAATGTTTGCTACAAGTAATTTCTCCTTTTCTCATAATGTTTTTCACAGACTTTCATCTTCAGCGTGTAAAAATGCGGGATTGTGTGGTAATCGGTTAGAATTGCGCTCCGAAACATTTTTCTGCATTGGACCAGCCTAAAATTGTGTAGTCTTTCTTGAATTCAGGATGGTCAGACGAAAGTCTATTAAGCTCCTGCTGAAAATGGATAAGTAAAGGTTAAGTTAACGAAGACCAAGTGATATCCAGCTTTCTGGTAACAATTCGATGGGTCAGCGTGAAACAGTTGTAACTGAAGTTAAACAAATTGGCAGTTATAATTTTTTCGCGCTGACCCATCGATTTGTGGGTTCCATGTTTAGATAGCTTACAGACGATACCTTATAGCTGATTTCATTTTCTATTTTAGGAATCCGAAGTAAACGTGGGGCCTTAGAATTGGAGGGTTCCAAGTTCTAATACCTTCCGAACAGGGGCCTTTTCCAAACTCCGTCCATCTCCATCTGCTTGTATAAATGAGTATGTGTTAAACCCATTATCAGAGAGAAAACAGTGTGAGAAAATGATATATTGCCTGATACAAGTAATATCTAATTAATTCATAATGTTTTCCTCGGCTATTTTTCTTTAGCGCTTGACAGGATTAAGAAGGAATAAGTAAAAATAAGTTAATGAGCCATGTTTAAAGAAGAAGTTATAGAAGAAGTCAATTGTCTTTACTCGAATCGAAACGACGTATATGGCGTAAACGTTACAACCGTTATGTCTGCTTATATTCTTCTTTCCGTCAAATTGGTCTCGTGAGGTCAATTCCAAATTTTGCTTATTGAAAAGGGTTCGGCAAACGGCTGGTTGTTGTTTCTGAGATGACAGTGAAGTTATTTAATAATAGTTTAGTATAAACTATACCTGCATATCATATACGATATAAAAGACGTCGTGGGAAAAAAAGTTCTTAGTAGATTTCTCCTTCCCCCCTTTTAACTTCACATTGAAACAAAAAGAAAATATTTGCTTAACCAATTTCAAGACGGCAAAATTTTAGACTTCTCCAAATCGAAAGGAGTTGCAGTCGAAATTTTAAAGTTTATGAAAAATTAGAATTGTTCAACGTTCTGGGTAGAAAACATTTTGTGAAATGAAGCATTTCACACAACGTTTTCCCAATTGCTTTGAGGGGTGTTTAAAAGCGTTACTGTGTGAGAATGTGTTAAAATGCTGTGTTGTAAATAATAACAAAATGAAACTAAAAAAGAAAGAAAAAACATGTTCTTACCGTAAAATACATGTAATGATATTTATACGGTTTACGTCATCTCACAGCAATTCAATAATGGCGCGTGAACAACGTTAACTTGTTTTATACGTCTGTACATTTTTCGCATCGGTTGACGCGAGAATTGGAGGCCCGTGTTATTCACCAATGATAAATTACTCTGTTACAAAAATACTGTTATTCGTGTTTTTTTAAAAATGTTCATGCAATAAATCTGAATTTTTGACAAATATGCCTCTTCACTTTCTGCTTTTTTTTTGTTTTTTATTCTTTTTGTCGATAAAGGGCGATTATTTTTCGGATATCATCTTTCAAGTAATTCGAATGCAAAATGTGTGACGCCAATTTAAACGCCACATTCAGTCTAAATAGCTCAAAATTTATCATCATTTCATGTATTTCAACCTTTCATATGATAGATGACGATCTTTTCTCGTAGTGATCAATCAGTCAATATTGTGATTCAAGTTTTACTAGGAAGTTGGCCTGAAAGCCGAAATCAGATGTAAAACACAATTTAACATAACAGAAAATCGACATTCCCCCGACGTATTTAAGACACAAGCCATTACAGTTTATGAGCTCAAGTAAATTGACAGATCGCGGCTGTCGATCAAATAAAAGAAACGACTAATCAAATGGTTCATTTAGATCGGGGATGAAGTTTGAACTCATAGGCCGTAGGCCGTAGTTATGACGTTTAGGTCGCTAAACGTTTTACATACAAGTGGCCATAAATTTTGCATAATAACGCCGTTTAAAATCGAAGTGGAACTTCCTGTTGGAGTCAATGGGCAAACGGGCCAAGTTGGCAGGGTCATTGGATAACAAAGTGCAAGATTGCAGCTTTGGTAAGCTACAGTTACTGTGTACTTATTAATACGGACCGACCGTTTGACTATCCTACGGGTTCAACTGACCAAATCTGAATAGTTTTTTGCAAACCTGCCATTGCGGTCATTTTAATGGAAATTTAAGTATTTTTAAACTGGGTTTAACGCCGCTTTTAAAAATATTTCAGTCATACTACGGTGGCTGGAGTACCTAACAATAGATTCCTAGTATATCTCGCACCAGTACTACCATTACATTCTTTTCCCAGCCTCCAGCTGCTATCCTACTTAGGTTTACGATTATCCACCCATTGGTGGGAGACAAATGTCGAAAAGGATATGTGCCGCCACCGGGGATCGAACCCATGACACTCCATTATTGAAGATTGGGAGTCTGATGCGCTACGAAGTGCGCTATTACGGTGGCTTAATGGATATTTAAGACCAAAAAGGCAAATTGAACCAAATGTTCATGGTGATTTCGAGAGTCTTACAAACTTAAAGAATCTCCTCCGGGCTTAAATGCCTCCCCAAATACAATGTTGTTATTAGAAAAGGGGTCCCTTTTTGAGAAAAACAACGGCAATAAAACAAAGGTCGCATTTAACCCCGTGTGTGTCGCCTCCATCAGTTACTCATACAAGTGTACCTAGGAAAGGCTAGAATGCACCCATCGCGTCTGTGCAGTCTGATCATAGTCCTCACTGTAGGGCTTGTATATAGGTTATAGCTACAGTTTCTTTCTACGTTTAACCGCCCTTTTATAAATGTACTTAGAAAACGTCCAGTCCAAATGTTGCCTTCGCTTTACCCTTCATATGTGAACTCGCTAGAAATGTCGTATGCGTGCTTATTCGTTTATTTTCATCGCTACTGTAGCATTTTCCCACATGAGCGGATACGATAAGTTATACGGAGAATACAGGACGAAACTTTTAAGAGTTCCGCATAGTTCTTTAACGTGCTCATTGTACGGCAGTGAATCATGGTGACTCTAATTCGAAAAGACAATTGACGCATTGCTGGTCCCCATCTACCGACCTCCGCTATGTCAATTAAATCGAGGTTAGAATTGACGGATAACGCCGTTTTATTATCCAAGTTGAACTTCCTGTTGAAGCCAGTTGGCATGACCAGCGACCCGCCATTTGTCCATAATTTATTCAACTTAAAATTATTCTTGATCATGTCAGATCGTGTAAGGTATGAAAGCCTTCACTTTGGATTTGCACACACTTATTGAAGATATAGTTGCCAAATGATTGCTTAAAATATCTTTTTAGTAATGAAGCTTTCTTCGTGTTTGTATAACCCGCGCGATAAGTGTTTATCCTATTTTTATTTTTTTCCTCACGTTTTGGCGTCAAACTCTTGTTCGGAAAACATAATCCATCTCCGAAAGCGTAGAAATCCCTTGTATATGGTACGTGAAACTTTTTCTTCGTAGATCAACTAATTCCAAAAAATTTGCTATTCGGTACTTTCAGGACTTTCATTTGATTTATAGGGAACGGATGGTCTGGTTTGTTTTGCATGCTGATAGAACATTTTTCACTCATTCTTATAGTGCAGTGACAAGTGACATTATCCGACACTATATGGCACATACATTAATTTGTTATCATTTTGAACACATTTACAAGGCTATTGTTATTTTAGTAATTATTTCATTCAGAATTCATAAAAAACGCTTTATCAAATCAATGAAATGAAGTCTGCTATGCTGCATTAACTTTCCGTTCCCATCTCGATTTTTTCTCCATTAAACATACATTATCAGCTGGTAGAAATGTGATTTGTTCTCTTAATTTCATAAAGCCTTCCCTTTCTTTTTTATGCATTTGCTGCTAGCAAAATGTTTCGTTGTTTCGATAAAAAGATTTAAGCATTTGATTGATTTAGCCTCCTCGATGTTCATAAAGGCTTGAATTCAGATCAAAGTTATGTATTAATGAAGAAATGCGTCGAAGCAAATACAAATTTAACACCCATTATGACTCAAAAACGCAAAAAATAGGTGATAACTCTTCGTGTTTTTTGTCTCGAACCACTTGAGCGATCTTGCATCACATCCTCCGAAAATGTCAGAATTGACACTTGTACAGTGGACTTTTTTGTTTGTTTGTTTGTTTTAATGCACCATTCATCACACAAAAATAGTGAAGTTGACTCAAAACAACACTGTTCGTCTAAATTTACAAAAACCGGTTTAAACTTTAAAAAAAAGTTAGAATATCTTAATTCGCAAGATATAAAATTTCATTCCATACCTACCAATTTAACTTTTAAGATACATTCTTTGCACGCGGACAAAATCGTAGGCGATAAAAGAAAAGGAGACCGTATTGAAAATGCTCTGAACTGATATGATATGCTTAGATGAAGTCATTTACCGATAAAAATGACGTAAAGATATACTAACATTATTATGATAAAAAAGCTGATTTTAGACAAATTTCCTTTATATTCAAAACTGGTGAGTAAAACTTTGATGTAGCAGTGATACAAAACATTGCATTGGATTCTCCTCTTTCTAGAGAAATATCCAAACGTTAAAACGCGACTCGAGTCCAATATCACAACTATAACATAATATTCCTTATGGAATATGTCGAATTTGGATTGGAGGACGACCAACAATTGATGTTCTCCCAACATTTGAGTTACATGCAAGTATCAGTGGCTTTCGTACTGACCTAAAAGGTGTGTCGTCGGTGAGCGAGCAAATTGTCGTAACTACAGCTTTATTATTTTTCTAGCCCAACGACGGTATGTTTCGCGTTTCTTACTAAAATAGCACAAATCTTCACCGCAATTACCTAAAGAAACGATTCTGTTTCCGAGAATTTAAAGAAATCTCATTCGAAAGGGTTCAACTCGTACCAGTATTTATTTATTCATTTTAGATTTCTATATTATTCAAAATAATATTCTATCTTTATAAATCAATCTACCGTCAAACTAACGAAAAATAAAATCCTACCATGTGTTACATGTATTACAGTAGTTCTGGCTTCCATTTTAATCAAAGTACTGAAAGAACTGTACGCTAGCAAATCATGATTTTTGTCTAGTAATCTTCTTTGTCTTTTGTAGTGTAGAAAACATCGTGGACACTGCAGAAATTGCTTGTGACAAGCAATTTCTCCATTGTCCACAATGTTTTCCAAGGTCCTTTCTTGTGATTCTTTAAAAATCGGGAAAAAAGGGGGATTGTCTTTTTAAAGAAGTTCTTCACATTTTGAATAAAGTAAATTGAAATGGCCATTCATTTTTTAACACAATTTGCTTAAGTGTGCTAAAATTACATAGCCTAAGATAAACTTGCAGGCAGAGTTTGCAATACTCCTGAAAAACACAAGAACTGCTATTTTGGACGTATGCATTCAATCAATTTAGCGGTTGCGCCTCCAGTGGCGGTTTGTTCTCACTGAACTCTGAGAAGACCTCAATTTTTTTCTGTTAATTTAAGCCATCAAAGCTGACACGAGAAGGCCACCGCGTACATAGATCTCAACAGAATGTCATATTGGGCAACAAACAGAGGGCTAACAAAACATCATACCTACAGTTTAATTCAAGATATAGTTTCGAGATATTGGCCGGCCTGTGACGATTTACGAGTTTCATAACGTTACCAGTGGAGTCCAAGTGTACGTGTTAGCAATTGTGTGCATGTGTCAAACTGACCGATCGCTGGCCCCGCACATTGACTCCGTTGGTCATGTCGACTAGCTCCGACAGGAAGGTCTGCTCCGGTATTTAAAGACGTTATTTTACAAATTCATATCCAGAACCATGTAAAAGAAAAGTTAAATGATTGGTTGGCGACCTAAACGTCGTTTCTACAGCATGAATACACTGTAGTTACGACATTTAGGTCTCCAAACCAACAAAAATTTCACATAAATGGCGGCCAATGTCAGAGTTCAAGTGAACATTCTGTTGAAATATATGATTCGGCTTGTCGACTGCTTCATAGATTGACAGTCGCGATTTGTCAATTGTGTTCAACTTTATTCCTACTTGCAGGGCCTCACTCATTCACAAACTCCTGTAAAACATGTCCCGAGTAGTTGAAGGTGTTGTCCGTAATTAGCGTGTCCGGTCACTTTATGACAACAGTTGGTCATTCAGTGACAATTAACCCATAATAACATATCAATAGCTCAGTCATAAACTCATCTCTTTATCCTAATAAATGCCTTCTATACTTTCATATTTGAGTCTGTACGTGACATTTCCGTGCGTGAAGCGCAGACAATGAGCAAAGCTGGATAGTCACATAGACTGGTACCACTGTAGACTTTAAAAAGCCGGCTTTGTTAAAGTCGACGGCGGTTCCGGTCTAGATAGTCACAGTGTATAAAAAGTAAGAGTCGGCGGCTATCCATCGTCGGGTACTTTGATTACATTACGTCACTCCATCAAGTCTGGAGTTTAAATGGCGAGACTATCCGTCGGAGACGACGATGGTGGCTATCTGCAGAGCACATAGTGATGACTCAGACCAGACGTGCGGATGCAAAGGTTGATCTCAGTCTTTACTTTGCGCACATGCTAAATTGGTGAAAATTTTGCATCCGTAAATAAAACCAATCATATGTTATTTCCCTCTCTCAATATACGCCCCCGTACTTTTTTTATATGGTACAAAACTATATCGAAAGCTAAGTGCAGAGAGAGGCGTTAGAGCGCCTTTATCTCTTCACTGGCCTGAATGTACTGATTAAGCAAATATTGTTTTCAGGAAATATCAATTAAGATTGAATCCTCTTTAATATATCTGGCAAATCAATGTAGTCGCTGGAATGTTTGAAAAGGTTCTAGACAAGCATTTCAAACCTTTAATTGTTTTACAAAAGTCAAGTCAAGTTATGAAAAATTCATTTACTAAATGAAAAGGTATTAACAAAATTTTCACTATATACAAAAGATGGACATAAGCCACGACCATAAAAGCCACGTTTTAACCGATCCTATTAAGATGTAAGGGGTAAACTAAGGATCTTTTCTGTGAAATTTGGTTGAAATCCATCAAAAGGTTTCTGAGAAAAGTTTTTAGTATATAGAATGTACTTAAATTAGTCCAATCCCCATCCGCAAAAAAGCCACTTTTTCTTCCAATCGAATTCAATTAAAGAAATCTGATAGATGATTTCCAAGTGATAATTCCCGTGGAATTTGGTTGAAATTAATCTACTGGTTTCTAATTTTTTAATTTGATTTTTGGAAATAAGCCCCATGAATTTTTTTCATCCGATCAAAATTCTTTTAAATAATCTTATAACAAGTCACCAAAGGATCATTCCTGTGATTTTTTTTAAAATCCATCAAGTGAATTCTGAGAAGAAGATTTGCAAAGCTTTAAACATATATGAAAATAAACCACGCCAATTTAAGCCATGTTTTTCAACCGATCTAAGTCTAAGGAGGAATCTCAAAAAGGGTCACAATAGGATCACTCCTGTGAAATAAATTTGATTAAAATTCATCAACTGGATTCTGAAAAAGATTTGCAAAACTTTCGCCATATATTGAAATCATCAACGCCTATTTAAGCCATGTTTTTCATTCGATCAAAATTCTTTGAAGGAATCTGATAAAGGGTCACCAAAGGTTCTTTCCTGTTAAATTCGGTTCAATTTAATCTACTGGTTTCTGAAAAGAAGATTTCAAAGCTTTCACAATACATCAGTGCAAATAAGCCCCACCAATTAAAGCCATGCTTTTCATCCGATCAAAATTCTTTAATAGAATCAGATAAAATGTCAACCAAGGATCATTCCTATGGAATTTGGTTGAAATCTATAAAATTGCTTCTAAAAATAAGATTTTCAAAGCTTTCACCATATATGGAAATTAGCTCCGCCAATTAAAGCCATGTTTTTATACGATCAAAATTCTTTGAAGGAGTCTGATTAAGGGTCACCCAAGGATGAATTCTGTTCAATACTTTCTGTGGACAAGATTTTTAAAGTTCAATTTTACCGACGGACACAAAACGGACAACACCCCATGACAACAGCCCCGCTAGTTTTCAGCCAATGGAGTTACTATCGTAAGTGTATATACATTGTATAGACACTTACGATTTTTCGCAATAAATCATCATATATGTCTGACCAACGCAGTCGGTAGCGCACCAGACTCCAAATTTTCAATCATTGGATGTAAAAGGGTTCGATCCCCGGCGGTGGCACATATTCTTTCCAACATTTGTCTCTCACAAACAGGTGGATAATCGTAAACCTAAGTGCATGGGATAGCAACTGGAGGCTAGGAAAGGGTAGTGAAAGTACTGGTTTGAGGAATACATTGTTAGGTGCTCCAGCCGCCACGAAATGACTGAAATACTGTTCAAAGTGGCGTTAAACCCCATTCAATCAATCAATTATTCAATCAATGTCTGCACTGACAAGCGAAAGGGGTTTAATGACAACACTGTAAAACAAATATTTACATCCCACAGAGGACAATCAAAAGTTACGTTTCGAAAACAAGTCAATAGCAATCAGCACAGTCTGCATAGGGTTAGTAGTTTTCGCACTTCCAACATTGTGCCCTTTCCGTCTGACTGGCTACAAGTCTTAACTGTTTAGACTTGCAGGGTACCGAAAACCGTGTGAACATAGACGTGCTCAATGGAAGCGTCCTGTGTGACCCAATCGTTCAAAATATAGGCAGTACATATAATGCTACGGATGAAAAAAAACAGCAGGCCTATAAAACCCGTAAAAGGTCGATCATTCTTTCGCAGACATGATTACCCGTTCAGTTCGGAGTCCTATCTTCTGATATATTTTGTCCAGGAAATTCTGTTTTAAGATGAAACGCTGGCGCACCGAAGGTTTGCTGAGTACCCGCTGTGCTATCAAAGACACTTTGTTTAAAGACGATTTCATAGATTAGAAACACAAATCTAACATCCTTTATTCGGCTTCAAAAATTCTAGGTTTGTTGAGATCACTAAAATTTAAATTTCAAAGGCCTTCTCTAAATTAAATATACATTTCATTTCTACGCCCAATTCTAGAGTACGCTTCAATAATCTGGGATAACTGCACAGTAAGAGAAAAAGAATCCTTAGAAAAAATTCAAAACGAAGCTGCAAGAATCGTAACAGGCGTCACTAGGTCAACTAGGTTTCACAGGGCTTGGGTCCCGCTGACATTGGATTGGTCTTACTGACTGAATAACTACTGATACGCTCTTCTCCTTCTTTCTTTTCTTCATTTCTTTCTGTTCTTTTTTCTTTCTCTATCAACTTAACCATTATCTTCTTAATTCTTTAAGATTTAATGAAAAATGTAGCCATTTCAAGTAATTCCATAACTGGGACAAAATTGTCTTCAATATTCATATGTATATGTAAAGAATAAATACGAAGAGTTAAGCGTATCGTTAGTGTGCTTTCGAAGCATTTTAACCCCAGCTTGATACAAGATGTGGTTTTAATGATTCCGATGCTCACCGTCGAATCGAAAAGAAACGTGAGGACTTTCAAGTAAGTAGATACAGACACAAGGGAATGGCCTAATCTAAGTTAGAGAACTTGTGGCCAGACCCTTTTGCCCTTTGAAAATTTGTAATGATTAAATTGAATGTATCTGTATAATGTAAAAATGGCAATAAAATATGTTTAAATTAAAACTAAAACACAGAAATTGATTATTGAGTTTTTGTATATTAAAGTATTAAATTTACATAAAATATATAAAAAGTTGAAAAATACTTCCTTTTACGTTAAAACAGTTTTGACCAATATCATTGCAAATTAGTGCCTTAAATAATGAACGAACCAACCAAATGAAACAACCAATCAAGCAAGCCATCAACGAAAAAGCAATCATTGTTTATAATGTTCATGAATGTTATAAGAAAAAAGGATCCCCTCTCCTTTGGTCTAAAATAACAATTTCTAGCAAATTACTACTGAGCTTAGATCTACCTTTATTGTATAGAAAAATAGAGACAATCTAACACCAAAATTGAACAAGCTTACCGAGTCTCTAGTCTAGATATTAAATACTGCCAGTCTATAATTGGGTAGTGATGACTTCCGGCGTCATTGTATCCAGGAAAAGTATTATTAGGTGATTTTTGCCTCTCTGTTTAACAAAGGGAATAGTTAATGAACAATCCTTTCCAACGTGTAGAAAACATAATTTTTCTGCTCTTTATTATGACAATAATCTCCGCTCCCTTGATCTGACCAAGTAATATTGGCTTCTCTATTTTTCACTGAATAGCTACAATCATTCAAGACAAAATAGGTATAAATTACAATGTTAACAACCTGTTAACCCTTGTCATGCTGAACCCGGAATATTCCGGTTTTGGCAGGAGGTGTAGACTAAGATCAGCCTGCATATAAGTGCAGTCTGATCTTGGTCTACATCTCCTGCTTGTACTTTTCCTGCCAGGGAAATTATGAAATTGATTTTCAAAAGAAATATTGATTATTGAACAACAAGTACTTTCAGTGCTCTCGGCCCTTTGATTTTAATGCAATTCCTTCAGGGATTTTATACAGCATGACAAGGGTTAATATGTATATTGTTTATTTTACAACAGATAAGTTAAGAAAATCAAGTGCAGTTAAGAAATGTTCGACTTTGGCAGGAAACAACTTTTTTCAAGCCAGAGCTAACCCTGAATAAGTATGTAAAAGTTCTGTAACTGATTCATACAAGTGAGACAACTCAAATAATATTAGAAGAATTATTTGACTTTTTGGCAGACATCCCCTAAAGTTTTCAGTATTTGAGTAGGCTCTGGTATTTGAGGAAGGTATGGTTGATGGCACTGGAACTAGTCACAATCAATTTTTTTTATACTTTATAGAAAAGGGGTTGAACTTGACAAAAAGTACAAAGAACTTGGACAGAAACTGCCAAACAGCGCGAACATAAACATCCAATAAAATTGATTCTAGGACGAAGGTTAAGAGGTCAATGTGCACAGTTTTGTCTGACTAATGAAAATAGCATTGGTTTGATTGACAATCCTGTCCATAGTAATTCAAGATTGATATAATTGTTGTTTATCCGTGTAGATTATATATACGTACATTTACCTTTACATTCATACATTGCACAGTATAAAATCTCCTAATTTGAAGTCAGAAGGGCAACTTCATTTGTACCAGGTATGTTCATAATTTTTGTCAAGTTCAGTCCCTTTTCTATATATCTACCTGTTTCGTATAAAATTTTCAATTGTGACTATTTTCTGTGTTAAATAGATGGAAGGTCACCTACTGTAAATTTCAAAGTGAAATTTTTGATGCTGCATTTGCAACCTTACCCTCTATACTTGGTTTGACTCCAAAGTTTTGACTGGTCTCCTTAGAGCCATCAGAGCCAACCCAGCATACCCTCAGCTCAGTGTAGGTGTTCCATTTGTTTAATGTTTTTAGATCTCTTTGATCTCATTTTAGACAATGCTTTTGACCTTAACCTTTGATCCATTATATAAAATTTTAACCAATATCTTGAACCTTTTCTATCTAAGTTATTTTTCATCATAAGATGTTTATTTTTCACTCAGGAGATTTGCTATTATTTGAGACAATGACCTTGACCTTGTGACCTTGACCTTCAACAATTTATGAAAACTTTACCAAAAACTGATACCTTTTCTATCTGGGAAGTTTTTTTTTCCTAGGGCACTGATTTTTAACACATTTATTCATCAGGAGATGGGCTTTCATTTGAGACAATGTCCTTGGCCCTGTGACCTTGACTTTCAACCAAGTATATATTTTTACCTGAGCACAAAGTGTTTCCGGTGAGCTACTGTGAACTGTCATCACCTGGTAACCATCCATCTGTCTGTCTGTCTGTTCACAATTACAAAAAAATCTTCTCCTCCTAAGCTTACCATGGATTTCAACCCAAGTTCAATGTAATGACTCAAAGAATTGAAATCCATTGAGAACTTTGGTTGCCATTGCCAATGAGTGAAAAAACTTAAAAATCTTATCCTCACAAACCATAAGGCCTAGAACTTTGATAGTTGGTATAAATCATAATCTGTTGACCTTCTACCAAAAAAACTTCAAAGAATTACCGCATCTCAAAAATTAGCCCTTTTCTGTGCAATCCCTAATTTTACATAGAAATAAAGAAGGAAATCTTTGAAAATCTACCTCCCCCCAAACGAACAGGCTTAGAGCTTTGATATTTGGTATTAATAACCATCTATTGATCCTCTACTGAAATACTTCAAAGAACTACTCTGAAAATTAGCCCTTTTCTGCACAACCCCTGGTTTCACATAGAAATAAGGCATTCTTTGAAAATCTTCCTCTCCCAAACCACAAGGCCTAGAGCTTTGATATTTTGTATGTATCAATGCCTATTGACCCCCAACCAAAATACTTCATAGAATTACCATACTCTGAAAATTAGCTTGTTTCTGTGTGATACCTGGTTTTGCATAGGAATGAAGAGGGAAATCTTTGAAAATCTACTTCTCTTAACCATCAGGCCTAGAGCTTTGATATTTGGTATAAATCACCATCTATTGAACCTCTACCAAAATGCTTCAAAGAGTTACCAAACTCTGAAAAATAGCCCTTTTCTGTATAATCCCTGGTTTTACATAAAAATAAAGAAGGAAACCTTGAAAATCTGCCTCTTCCAAATCATAAAGAGGTTTGATATTTTGAATGCATCTATGTCTATTGACCCTCTACCAAATACTTCAAAGAATTACCATATTCTGTGTGATCCCTGATTTTACATAGAAATTACAAAAAGCTATCTTTGAAAGTCTTCTCCTCCTATACCATAAGGCCGAGAGCTTTAATACTTTGTATGTATCAATGTCTATTGACCCTTTACCAAATTACTTAACCCATTACAACTCAATCCCACATTTTTATGCCCCTCAAGAAAAAAGCTTTTGAAAACATTGTAGAAAATGAAGAAATTGCTTGTATCAAGCAATTTCTTCATTATCCACAATGTTTTCTACCCAAAATGACGAAAAAATTCAAAATTCTATCAACTTGAAATTGTCGTCTGCAGCTTCTTTCAATGTGGACCAGTCTAAAATTCCACTGTGTTGGAATGGGTTGAATGAATTACTGTAATGGTTCCAGGGAAGGTAATTTGCAGTGGTTATGCAAATTAGGGAACTGTCAGAAAGTCAAGTGACTATTTGGAGTTATATATAGACAGGGTCGACCCATTTAGGGTTGAGGATCCTTTTCTCTGAATGGATAGGCTTTGTCTACAGGCTCGGAGCGTTACATTGGTGGCAGGGGTGGGATGATAACAACTGCCAGACTGGAGTTGCCTTACCCACGGATCTCCCAGGCCAAGTCTCGGGATGAGTCTTCTCGGAGGGGAGAGTAGTGTAACGGTTCCAGGGGAGGTAATTTGCAGTGGTTATGCAAATTAGGGAAATGTCAGAAAGTCAAGTGACTATTTGGAGTTATATATAGACAGGGTCAACCCATTTAGGGTTGAGGATCCTTTTCCCTGAATGGATAGGCTTTGTCTACAGGCTCGGAGCGTTACATTACTGTAATCTTGAAATAAGCCATTTTCTGTGTGATTCCTGATTTTACATATGAATAAAGAAGGTTGCTTTTAATTTGTTTGTTTGTTTGAATGGGGTTTTACACCGCTTTCAAAAATCTTTCGGTAATATCGTGGTGGCTGGAGCACCTAACAATGGAATCCTGGTATTTCTCACACCAGTACTACCATTACATCCTATCCTAGCCTCCAGCTGCTATCCCACATAGGTCTACGGTTAACGACCCATTGGTGAGAGACAAATAGTCAGAAAGGATGAGTGCCGCCGTCGGGGATCAAACAGGTTGCTTTTAGAAATCTTCTTTCTCAAATCATAAGGCTTAAAGCTTTGATATTTGGTGTGTATCAAAACCTATTGACCCTTTACCAAGATACGTCATAAAATAACTATATTCTGAAAATAAGCTATTTTCTGTGCTATCAGTGATTTTACATAGGAATAAAGATATAAGGATATCTTTGAAAATCTTCTCCTCCTAAACCATTGATATTTAGTATGTTTCAATGCCTATTGACATTCCACCAAAATACTTCAAAGAATTACCGTACCCTGACAATTAGATCTAAATGGTAGGATCTTCAATATACCTAGGATTAAAGAAGAAAATCTTTAAAAAGAAATTCTCCAAACCAATAATTAGGTGTAGGGCTATAGGGCTATATTTTGTATATATCATAAAGCCTTGAGCCATCATACTAAGGGGAGTGATATAGGTTCATTATGGTCCTCTTGTTTTAACCGAAAGCGTTGATTTAGAATTTTAAGGTTATTTTTCATAATTTGTTGTTTATATTTCACACATGAACTCATCAAGAGATGGGATTCCATTTGGGGCAATGACCTTGACCATGTGACCTGGACCATTCATCCTTCATTTTCAATCCTTGGGCACTTATATTTCACACATGCATTCATCATGGGATGAGGCAAAGACCTTACTCTGAACATGTGCCCTTAATCTTTAACCCTATTGTAAACTTTTAAGTTAATCACCCAGAAAGACAAATTGTGTTGTCCATGGACAACTCTTGTTCCTAGAATGTACCTTAGCTTCTTTTTTTTTAATTATAATGGCAGTTCTATTTATCTTTTTTTTCTGAACATGTTCTTTTTATTTCCTGGTTAATTGGATAGAATGGGATACTGTAGTTTTACCATAGAGCACCTGGAACTTGCATGCTAGTTTCATGACCTTCATCTTCACCTATACTTCTTTATGTTTTTAATGAACTTCTATGTATAGCTTTTTCTTTCAAATGTTGATTTCATAATTAAGCAAGAAACATTCTCCATGATAAATATTATCATGATAGCAGAGCTGGTAATGCACTAAGCTGTCAAACCTGGCTTTGAGATTTCAAACCCAGTCTTATTGAACAATATTTCTAATAACTGACAACATGCATCATTATTCTCAACAATTAGTGATTGATTTGGTGGGCTTGACTGGATGGTGTGATTATAAGAGAAGTAGCAGTGCTATAGACAGGTGAACCAGCTATTGTCATATTGATGAAATACCCTTGAAAGTGGCATGAAACCTCATACAATAAACTTATGTTATAAGATGTTTATAAACAATCATTATTGGAGATTATTTGAAAAGTACTAGCCAACATAAGGTTGAAAGGGTTGAAAAGGACACATTATTTTGTACTGATTCTTATATGAACACTGGGAAAATCTCCTTTTTCCTATGTTAGCTCCCCCATTAATCTTGAAATGCCTTCAGGTTTGCCACCCCAATCTTGAATTGCTTCCAACTGGCTTCTAAAGGATCTTCAGCCTGAATGATGTAAACATAAAGATGTTATTTCCTTTTTCAAAAAGGTTTATCAATTTTTTACCCCCATCTATGAATAGAGTGCTTCTGAGGGGTATATGGGTTTCACCAAGTCTGTCCATTTGTCCGTCTGTGTAGTCCATTTCAAGTCCAGAAAGCATGATTAAAGCACAAAACCCTAATGTTTGATTCGTAGGTGTAATTTATTCTATCATGGACTAACAAAGTGTCACAAATCCCCACTGATATTCATGGGAGTGCGGCATTTTACAAGGAATTTTTAGGGATAAGTAGCAGTAACCCATGTTACAAATCAAACAGCCTCTTTTAATCAAAGGTACATAACTTACTAAGGCAGATCTATAGGTGTAGAAATTAAGGTAAGTGGTGCTTTGTGGCACTTTACCTATGAATACATACTTACAAACCAGTGGCATATGGATTAACTAAATTCTACTGTAAAAACAGCAAAAACAAAAATTGAAATAATTAACCCCGTCGATGTAGCGTAGCAAATAAGGAGACCCCGGGGTATCCGAGGATGGATTTATCCCCCTTGACTCTGCTTTCTGGAGAACACACCAGTACTCATGCTATTTATGTGGACCATTTACAGAACCATGATTTAAAACTGGGAATCAAACTTTGGTTCTCTTCAACAAAAAGACGATGTTCAACCTCTAGACTAGGAACACCTTCGATTGAGTGAATTTGCTGAATGATATGTTTTGTTGTTGTTAGCTGCGATATCGTATCCCTCTTTCTGATAATCTGCTCGCAACAGATTATCAGAAAGAGGGCTACGATATCCCAGCTACATTGCTGCTTGTTAATGCAGGAAAGGTGTCAAGGAACCTAGCAGTCTGGACAGCTACTTAGTACTGTCAGAGTAAATCATCAAAAGAAGCTTTGAGTGAGTATCTAGAGGAAATTGTGAAGACTCTAATCAGTCTGTGTAGAGTTACAAGCTGATCTGATTCTCTAGTCAAAGAAGACAAAGACTCACATCTAGATAAACAGGACATGTGGAAATAAGAATATCCTGCCAGAAAAGTTTAGGATCCCCTTTTTAGTGTTTTTTCAAAGAAATTAACCTATGCTGTAAGTATAGGGCTTTTCAACTATAATTATGTTACTTGCTTGAGTTATCCTAGAACATTGAATGCTAATTCAAAATTTCATAATACTGTATGCCTGACTGCCTAGATAGTGTTGTTGTAAAGGTGCTGACAGATTTAGGTAAATAGAAATTCAAGAATTAAAAAATTGGTTTCAGGATGAATAATAAATAAGCAAGGACAGAACTTCATTTAGACTGGTGTACTTACTGAACCCAGGAAAATTGTTAATGGTGAAATGACATGAGAACCAGACTGTTTTCATACAAGACTGAAATATATGGTTGGACTAACGGACACTGAGGGACCCATACAAAGGTAAATTATATTACATGTTAATTTACTTAACCCATTACCACACAGTGGCGCTTTGTTGACGCCCCTTAAGATAAACAATCAGGAAAACATTGTGTAAAATGAAGAAATTGCTTGTAATACATGCAATTTCTTCATTTTACACAATGTTTTCAACCAGAAAAAGTGAAAAAATCTAAAATTTCATAAACTTCAAGTTGTCGTCTGCAACTCCTTTCAATTTGGACCAGTCTAAAGTTACCTCATCTGGTAATGGGTTAAATCATTCCCAAACAATCCTGCTTTACACTCCCCTAGAAAAGAAGTTAGAAGAACATTGTGAGTGAATGAAGAAATTGCTTATTTCAAGCAATTACTTCATTTCCACAATCTTTTTTCCCAGAGAGACAAAGATTTTATCAACTCAAAATTTTCATCTGCAACTTTTTTTGAATATGGATAAGTCTAAAAATTTTCATCAGGATTGTAAAACTGTTGAAAAATTGTGACCCATTCAAGTTAAAAGGTACCGGTATATAATTGCAAAAAGTATGGACTGTAATTAGGATGGGGAGATTGTGCGCTCTAGCCAGTGTCAAAGATGTTGAAATTCTGTATTTTTCTGTATGAAATTAGTGATATAACCCATTATCAGACAACAAAATTTTAGACTGGACCAAATTCAAAGAAATTGCAGATGACAATTTTAAGTGATAGAATTTTTAATATCTTTGTCTTTTCTTTGTAGAAAAAAGCAATTTCTTCATTTTCCACAATGTTTCTAAAGCTTTTTTATGCAGGGACATAAACAGCAAGATTGTCTGTGAAATGTTTAATATACCTCATTTTTCATTCAAATTTGAATGTGACCTTGGTTTGTTCCCTTTTTAGATATTTCAATTGCAAAATTTTAAGAAAGTCCCCTTTCCCTTGACAGAAATATGGTTTTACAAGACTCTTAGATCAGGAAGTAATGAAAGTGTTAAGATTTTTCTGTATCTGAATTCTTTTGATCTGAAAGAAATAGGACCAAAAGTTTAGTACAACTGTTAAATTATTCTTAACTGGAATGGTTTAGAAATGTCCTTGATGTCTAAATTTATAGTCCTTTTATAAGATGCAGTAATTATGTACCAGTAAATTAAGAATGTATATTCTATAAGCAGTGTTTTAAACTATTCCCACACAATTCTGTTTTTGTTTTACCCATACTCATATGACAAAATCTTAGAATGGTCCAAATTAAAAGGAGTTCCAGACGACAATTTAATGCATATGAAATTTTAGATTTTTTCAACTTTCTGAATAGAAAACATTGTGTAAAATGAAGAAATTGCTTGTTATAAGCGGTTTCTTCATTTTTACACGATGTTTTCCCCAATTGTTTTTCTTCAGAGGTGTCACTAAGTGTCATTGTGTGGGAATAGGTTAAGACTTTAAAGAAAGAAGCTTTTGAATACATGGTGGAAAATGAAGGAAAGCTTGTTAAAAGCAACTTTTTGATTTCTCACAATGTTTTCTTGACTAATAGACCTAAGAAATTAAATTTTGTGAATTTAAAATTGTCTTCCACAACTACCATACTTTCAATCGGAACCAGTCTTAAATTTCGATGGGTATGTGTTACGCTGTATTTTTTTAGCAAGTAATTTACCACTCATTTTGGATTAATATTGAAGTGTATTTTTGACTCTCCTAAAGAAGCAGTTTCTTCACTATCCACAATAACTGTTTTCTACACCAAAAAAACAAAGGGCTTTTAATTCCATCAATTAAGAATTGTTGTCTGCATCACACCCCCCCCCCAAAGAAAAATAATTGGGAATTGGCAATTTCATCATTTTACACAATACCTTTTATCCAGAATGCTAAAAAAATCTAAAATGTCATAGATTTTTAATAATCTTCTGCAACTCCTTTCAATTTGGATTAGTCTAAAATTTTGCCATCTGGTAATGGGTTAAGAATTTGTATGCAACATTGTATTTCTGTTCACATAAATGCTTGGAATATTTTAATGTATTAAACATCATCCTAGAAAGGATTCATTACTTGACGAACATAAGAAGTTGAAGTTAAATGCAAAATCTGCTTGGCACTGTGTAACATCTCTTAAAGACACCGTTATTTGAAATAAATTTCATAATGTTTGTGATTAACTGCAGTATTCCATAATTTCATTTTTTTTATTTATTTATCAATGTTTAAAATCTTAATTAGAAAAAATTGCTGTATTTGCTATTGCTGCAATTAGGAGATTCATTTTGCCATTCATTAACCTATTTGCACTTGACAAACTTTTAGACCAGTCCAAATTGAAAGAAGTTGCAGAAGACAATTTAAAGTTGATGAAATTTTAAAATCTTTGTCTTTTGGGGTAGAAAACATTACAGATAATGAAGAAATTACTTGTAACAAACAATTTCTTCATTTTCCACAATGTTTCCCAAAGCTTTTATATTGAGAGGCATTTAAAAGCGTCATTGTGTCGGAATGGGTAAGCTGTAAATTTTTTGTTATAGAGAACAATGTGCAAGCAGTCCAGCTTTTTAACCTTTCAATGTCTACCTTTTAGGATAAGTAGCCATTAAGGCCATTTACATGCAATCTCTCATAATTGTGTTCACATAAATTTGACCCCAAACATATATTTTTTCTTTGCAGTGCATTCAAGGTGAAAAAAATGTTACACCATAGGTTGTTTACAATGACAAATTGATCTGTGTAGCGAATTAAAGAAGCTTTTGCCTACACTTGATCATGGAGTACCAGGTTCAAATCAATGGACAGATGGCTAGCAAGCCTAGCTCTGGGGATGGTCAAGATGTAAGTATTTAAAAATTCTATGGATTTCAACCAAATTCTACAGAAATGATTCTTGGATAAACATTTATTGGAATTCTTCAAAGAATTTTGATAGAATGAAAAACATGGCTTTAATGGGTGGGATTGATTTTCATATATGGTTAAAGCTTTGAAAATCATCTTCATTTCAACTGAATTTCACAGAAATAATCCTTCAGTGACCATTTATCAGATTCCTTGAGATAATTCAGATCAAATGAAAAACATGGCTTTAATGGATGGGGCTAATTTCCATATTTGGTAAAAGCTTTGAAATTTTTTGTCTCTGAAACCAGTTGAATGGATTTTAACAAAAATTTTACCAAATTAATCGTATAGTGACTCTTTATCAGATTATCAAAAGAACTTTGATTGTAAGAAAAATATTGCTTATATGGGCAGGGCTTATTCCCATATATGGTACCGGTATATACTGAAAATGGACTGTTGATGGATTTCGAGCAAATTTCACAGATGATCCTAGATGACTGTTTGTCGCATTCCTTCATATGATAACATACACTGAAACCTGACCAATGGCAAACCTGTGCGTATAACCAGACAGCCTAGACTGCATAAACAGATAAAGACAATTTCACAGATGAATAAGGTCATAAAACATAACTTACTTGAATACTACTTGAATACTCGTACCTTCCAGCTACCGACACCATCCGAATTTTATTCTATATTCCACAAAATGTATTTATTATCTTGTAAGTTTATCCGATCTACACAAACCACGTTTAATTAGATCCAAATATTCCATTAAATTAAATTAAATTAAATTTTATCTAATCCACTTAAATAATGAACAGATATCCTCACCGAGCACTACTATATCGAGATATCTCAACTTGCACGTGAACTAAAGGTCATGACCGGGGTCTATGTCCACGATCGTGTTTAAAGTTATTTTTTTAAAAAAAAGTTCAAGGATAGATGTACAATATAACTCTTAATAAATTTTGCTATATGATTAACCGCGAAACTATCATTTTGGTAATTAAGTCCTAACTTTAACATTTCTGCTAATTTTTTGATGTAATTTTTGTTGATTGATATGTACCTGTTTCACTACAGATGTCTTGTAACTACAGCCTACAATTAACTGTGGTTACGGGATTTTGGAAATTTATAGTTTACCCGGAACCTGTACTGATTTTCATTATTTTACAATTATTAATGTCGTGTTACCATACAAGTTGATAGAATTAAGATAGCAGATAAATAACAAACTATGTAAACTTTTCTGATTCCTGAGGTTCGTCCATCCTAATATCTTGACTTTCGTTTCGCCAAGGTCTTATTGAGTGGACCGAACCTTCAGGCCTAGTCCTTAAGGCAAATCACCCATTACCAGATGGAAGAATTTAAAACTGAAAGAAATGTGATAGGAGATGAAGACGGAATTTTTGAATTGATAAAGTTTTTTATTTCTTTTTATTACAACTTTTACAGTTGGAGGACGTTGCAGGAAATGAAGAAATTGTTTGGTTTAAGCGGTTTCCTTATTTTCAGCAATGTTTTCCCAATTGTATTCTTGAGAGGAGTCTAAAAGCATCATTGTATGGGAATGGGTTATAAAAATTGATTCGCTTACTTTCAATCTACAAAATAGTTATTTCAAATATCCGGTCAAAACGTAGATAGAAGTCAGTGAGACACTCATGACTTAACGACAATTATCGTCTGCTATCCCATTAAGATCTATATATATATATCAATATCTATTTTAACTTTGAACTATTTTTGACCCCAGTTTATAAAATAAAGGTATTTGTTATTATAATTAAGCAAAAACTTATGAGACTTTTTACCAAGGCAGTTGTACTAGGAGAGGAATAAACATACTAATAGCTGGACCACATCCATGATGACTGTAAATTCTACCACATCTCAAACTAACTGTTTTCACCAACCTTTTTCACTTCCCGACTTTTTTTCTTCTTATATATGCCATATTTTCGATCAAGCTTTGTATTGCATTTCCGCCATTGCCACATGTCACTTTGTAGTTTTATATGTTTTGTATGTAGATTCTCATGTTTTGACGATGAACGATCACGTTCAAGTCAGATGAATAAACTATATGTTATGTTATGTTATGTTATGATTCTACTTGGTTGAAAAGCTTATCTATTATTGTTGTGGCTTGTGTTCATTTATGGTATACAATGAAAATTTTAAATTTTGTTAATACCTTTTCATCTTCCCCAGTGAATGAATTATACATAACTTAACTTGACTTTTGTTAAAACAATGAATAAGTTGTAATACTTCTCTAGAACTTTGTCAGAGATTTTAGTGACTTAGATTTATTTTCCTTTTATCAGTTTATATTGAAATTATGAAAAATTTGCTTAATCAGTACATTCATGCCTGTGGAGCCATACAGGTGCTCAAGCGCTTCTAGTTCCATAATGTTTTCCTAATCTTTTTTCTTGAGGGACATAGAAAAGTGGGATTTAAAGGGAATGGGCTGGAAAGAGTAGTTTGCAAATAATATGGATGAGGACATAAAAAAATGTAAATTGTTGGTTGATGGGTTAGGGTTAGGTAATTACAGCTTCAAAAATCTGAAGTTTTGTCATCCAAAAGTTGAAATGATTTACATTGACTGTCTATTACAGGGAAACAAGGAGCTACCACAGCTCAGTAAGCTACGAGGATTGACAAAAGATGACAAAACAGAAAATGCTATGCTTCGATCGAGAATCGATGAACAGTCCCAGTTAATCATGATCCTGAAGAACAGAGCAGATGAGTCTATTGGAAAAGTTCAGACATTAGAAAGAATCAACAAAGAACTAGAAGAATTCAGGGATGAAGCTAAAGATAACTTAAATCATGAAATAAGAAAGTTTAATTTACTTGATGCAAGATTTAATGACTTGGCCCATAACCATGAAGAACTCATTAAATACAAGGATGAGTATAAAAGAGTGAACGGTGAATTAAGGATAGAAAACGACAGACTACGTGATGAAAATGCGAAATTATTTTCAAAATCTTTACAAGAAAAAGATGACACTATACGAATGTTAGAAGGGAAATTAGTGAATGCAAGGGATAATATATCTTCGTTAGATTCTAAATACAGGTAAGCTGCAAGTCATATTTTCTTACCTGTGAATGAAACTTAATGTCCAATGTCCGACGTCTGTTAGCATATGTCATGTATCTGTACACAATGTCCCATTCCAACACAATTCAATTTGACACCCCTAAAAAAGCAGCTTGTGAAAATATGTTGAGAAATGAAGAAATTGCTTATCCTAAGCAATTTGGACCAGTCTAAATTTTTTTTGAATTGTTTAAAGTCTAAGATTATCTTTGTTTTATGCTCATAGACAAAGTGTTCAAGAAGGTAAAAGTAGAGAGGAAAGTTTACGGAGGGAGATTCAAGAATTACAAGACAGATTGAAGTCGGAGGTGAAAACATTACAGCATAAACTGAATGACACAGAGGAAAGATTGAAAGGTAGATTTAAACTCGTCTGATTTTTTCTGTAAACAATTCAAGCAAATTAACCCATTTCCACATAATTCCACTATTTAAGATCCTCAAGAAAAGCTACTTTTTTATACTCTTGTATAAATTGACTCATTTTTTTCACAGAATTGTTCATATTCTAAGATACTGTTTATTATCAAAGAGTCTTGCATGAGTTGAAACTTAAGTAACCCATCACCAGACGTCAAAATTTTGGACTGGTCCAAATTGAAAGGAGTTGCAGAATACATTTTAAAGTTTATGAAATTTTAGATTTTTTCAACTTTCTAGTTAGAGAACATTGTGTTAATTGGCGGGGCGAATTTCCGTATAGTAAAAAGATTTGAAAATCTTCTTCGTTGATGGATTTCAACCAAATTTACAGAAATAATCCTTCAGTGAACCTTTATCAGATTCCTTCAAGGATTTTGATCCGAAGAAAAACATGGCTTTAATGGGCAGGGCTATTTCCATATATTATAAAATCTTTGAAATTCTTCTTCTCAAAGACCAGTTGATGGATTTCAACCAAATTTGACCAGATTGATCCTTGGGTGACCTTTTATCAGATTATGAAAAAGAATTTTGATTGAATGCAAAATATGGCTTTAATGGGCAGGGCTAAATTCCTTATATTGTATATACTGAAAACTTTGTAAATTTCTCAGAAACCTGTTGATGGATTTAAACCAAATTTCACAAGAATGATAACCAGATGACTGTTTGTCAGATTCCTTCATATAATTTTGATTGGTTGAAATGCATGGCTATATTGGCGGTTGGTTATGTCCATATATGGTATACAGTGAAAATTTTACATTATGAATTTTACATAACTTGACTTGAATTTTCTAAAAACAATGAAAAGTTTGAAATGGTTCTCTAGAACTATTTCAAGGATTTCAATGATTTAGATTCATTTTCATTATATTCAGTTTATTTTAAACTAATGAAAAAATTTGCTTAATCAGTACATTCATGTCTGTGGAGCGATACATGCACTCAAGCGCCTCTAGTTTAAAGTATATTTCATGGTCTTTTTCAAGTATCATTTCATATAGGACTATGAAACTTAATGTAAAAATTGCCCTTGACCTACCAAGGTACAATATTGTTTTGGGGTCACATAGGTAGAAAAAGAAACAATCAAATTTTGTTTGAAAGTTGTTTTTATGCTCTCACTCAAAGCTCATTTGACCTATGACCTTTGCCACTGTACAAATGTCATTCAAAGAGTTACCCTATTATATGTCCTTCAAATGTCAAGTTCACACTTAAATAATTTTCGTGCACTTTCTCAAAAGACATTTAACCTAGGACCTTGAGACTTAATACAAATACTGTCCTTCAGTTAGGGATATTCTCTGATTTCTGTATCATTTTTAAGTCACAGAGGTCAAAAGTCAAGGTCAAAATTAGATTTTTGGAAGATAAGATTCCAGTCTCTACTGTGTACTTGTTTGGGCTAAGTCTCCTCAATGACAGTTTTAGTTGTAGAATTATGCTTCTTTTTCAATTTGAGATTGTTTGTTGACTATTTAGCTCCTGAAAGCTAGGTAACTAACATCTGCTAGAAGTGCTTCAGTATGCCTGTATATACACAGAGTTAATCCATTACCATATGGAACATTTTTTTACTGGTCCAAATTTAAAGGAGTTGAATTTTAGATTATTTCATCATTCTAGATGAAAAAAAAATGTGGAAAATGGAGAAATTGCTTGTTGAATGCAATTCTTGTTTTTACTTACAATTTTTCCCATTGTTTTTCTTGAGGAGTGTCAAAAAGTGTCATTGTGTGGGAATGGGCTAAGCTTTGTCAAGAAATATCAAATATAAATTAACAAATAAAACACATATAAATGAACAAATTGGCCTAGCTGTGCTGTTTCTGCATTTCTGACAACTCCATTACATGATATAGCCAAAAGATATTGGGTAAGTTAGAATCTTAAGTAAAGGTGGTTAATTCCTAGTAGATTTACTCTGAACCCATTTCATTGAACCTTGATTGACATTCAAGTGCCAATTTGCAAAAGCCTTGTTATTAGTAACATTGGATGTGGCCATGTTTCAGGGGCTAATTACAAGTTACAGAACCAGATAGATTCTAGACAAAATGCCATGGAGGAGGCTTCAAGCAAACTCCAACAACTCACCAAAGAGAAAGACGAAATGTTAGAACTGGCTATGCAGAGAGGAAAAATTATCCAGGTAATGGAAAAGATAATTTCATGTATATTTGACACAGCTATCTTAACCTTGATAGCTAGGAATCATGCTTTTGATATTTGTCGAAAAATCTGAAAAAGCTTGAGTATTTGAAAAATATATCAAATAATTTGTTTAACCCTTTCCCACACAATAGAAATTTTAGACTGGTTCATTTTAAAAAAGTTGCAGACACATGCATTCAAAAGGGGATGATATTGACTCTTTGAACATTTTCCCTTAACATGTAACCTTATTTCAAAAAGTACTGCAAAGGTGACAAGCACATTCTAAGGCAAGCTATATTGTCAGCAGACTACTCTTGTCGATTTGGTCTGCTTGCTTGGACAAACAGCTCTGTCAGAGCTCTATTTGAAATAAGTGAGGCTAGTGATATGGTAATTTGACAGTTTAGTGAATCAACATGTTAACCAATCATCAGATGATTATTTTTAGATTGGTCCAAAATCGATGAAGTTGCAGATGACATTTCAAAGTGCCTTGAATTGGAAAAAATGCTACATCCTTTTCAAACAATGTTTTAAAACTTATTTTTAAATGAAATATAAATGAGAGATGGTGTGGTAATTGGTTCCTAAGCAGTCATGGCTAAAAATCTTTTTTTAGAGCTATTACTTGACAAAAATATTCTCCTGCGTGATTTCAGAGGGAACAAACAGACAATAAGAAATTAAAAAAGAGAATAGAAGAAATGGAGAAGGCTGTTAAAGATATGGAGGAAAAATTCCAGTAAGTCTGAGTAATAGCTTTATAAACTGGATGTGGTAGGAGGTTTTCTTTGAACCAAGTTGATATGATCTGAGTTTAGAATTGAAAAGTTATTAATCTCACATAGTATAGTTCTAATCAATTGTTTCTTATCCATAAATCCATTCATATCTATAAATCTGTAATATTATTGCCTTAGATGACATCATCTAAAGGGTAATTCTACACATATGTACAATATTGGTTTTTGATCTAATTTAACAAATAACCACATGATCCAGCTATTTTACATCCTACAAGATAAATTTTGGAAAATGAAAAAAATTGCTTGTTACAAGCAATTTCTTCATTATTCACAATGTTTTCTACCCCAAGAGACAAATGTTTTTTGTATTTCAATTAACCATTGTAAGTTCTTTGAATTTGGGCCAGTCTAAAGTTTTTTTATGTGGGAATGGGTTAAAAAACAAGGGTAGTTATGTGAGAAATATTTGTTTTTATTAACCTTAAAATATAAGGACTAAAAACACTGGAAGCCTTAACTGTGGGTCAATTTTTATCCCCGCCGTTTGATCCGTCCTTCCGTCACTAAACTTGTCCGTAGCATATCTCTGAAAGTATAGTTGCAATAAACTTGAAACTTCATAGGTGGATAGATCTCATTGAGGAGAAGTGCAGTGCATAAGAACCACAACTCTTTCTTGCATAATTTTGGAGTCATTGCCTTTTGTTGTTTTGAAGACTAAGATTTTGCCTGGGGCATATCTCTGAAAGTATAATAGCTATTAACTTGAAACTTCATAGGTGGATAGATCTCATTGAGGAGAAGTGCAGAAATCTTGCCTGCATATTTTTTGAGTTATTGCACTTTGTTCTTTAAAGACTTAGATTTTGTCCTGAGCATATCTCTGAAAGTATAATAACTATTATCGAACTCATTGAGAAGAGATGCAGTGCATAAGAAGCCTAAATATAACTGGCTTCAGTTTACTATCAAGCTTTTACGGCGGGGGATTGCCATGTCTGGCATGGCTCTTGTTCTTTTGAAAACTAATCTCATAAACAACTCTTTTTTAAAAGGGACAAACAGATGGTGTAGACTAAGATCAGACTGCACATATGTGCAGGCTTGTCTTTGACTATACCTCCTGCGTCAACAAGAATATTCTGGGTTTGGCATGACAAAGGTTAATGTATTATTATTTTATAATGAGGCTCTCGCTGAACATACAATCAGGCAGAAACTCTTGCCTTAACATGCTAGTTGCCTGGTAATGTTGTTCAGTATTGCAAACCTTTCAGCAGTTTGAGACATTTTTATGTCCCCTATCCTATCAGTGCAAGGGCTTACTGTTTTACTGATGTCTGCCTGTCTTCAAGCAATGAGCTTGACACTGAAATTTAATATTTTGCTGTTATTCAAGCACTGTTCAAGATAATTGGCTCATATTAGGGACATAGATTTCCTTGCATTAATAGGCATCAGTTGGATTTAAGGTCAAGGTCACCCATTGAGGTCAAGGTCTTATTTCCCCCTTAACCTGTGCTTCCAGTGCTTTCAGGCCTTTGATTTTAATGCAAATTCAGATAAGGATTTTATTCTGCATGACAAGGGTTAAAATTTACCTTCAATTTTAGGCGGGAAGCAGCTGCTGTAAATTCAAACTTACAAGTAAGGAAACTCAAGTCAGAACTAGAAGATGTGGAGTTAAAGGCATCAGAGGTTACAAAGGTAACAAACATTCTCATAGTTTTACCCAATACTAGACTACAAATTATAGGAAACTGGTCCAAATTGAAAGAAGCCGTAGATGACTATTCCAAAGTGAAAGATTTTCAAATATTTCCATCTTTCTTGGTAGAAATAACATAGAAAATGAAGAAATGGCTTTTAACAAGGCATTTCTTCATTTTCTATTGTGCCTTCCCAATCTATTTTCTTTAGTGTCTTAAAAAACGCAGTGTGGTAATGGGTTGAAATCACTATTTTGTGAAGATATTGATGGTCATATTTTGTCATATGATGAAATCAAAGGGTTTAAAGCCCTAGAAGCCCTGATTACGATTCTTTTTAAAGTTCATTTATAAAGACCTCTAGCTTAAAAGATAAGTGGTGTAGCCTGAGATCAGACTGTAGAGTAAAGCTTGATTATTTTTGGAGAAACTAAGGTATTACATTAGCCTAAGTGTTCTGCGTGTCATTCTGGGACTTTATCAGCTCAGCCGTTGTTTTGAGAAAACACATATTGCTATAGCCACGTCCTTGTCTGAGTCCACATCTGCTTCTTCCTCCAAAAAGTTTGATAGTTTGTAATATCTCTGGCATTTATCAACATATTCACTTGAAAATAGAAAATATGTAAACCCATTCCCACACAATAACACATTTGGGTGCTCCTCTAGGAGAAACAATTTGAAAACATTGTGTAAAATGAAGAAATTGCTTGTAACAAGTAATTTTTTCATTTTACACAATGCTTTCTATCCAGAGATTTGAAAAAATCTAGAATTTCATAAATTTAAATTGTAGTCTGCAACTCCTTTCAATTTGGACCACTCTAAAATTTAAAAAAAAAATGGTAAATTGATTACTATCAAAAGAGCAATCTATACCAACTAGAAGAGTAACTGTAAATGAATTTTTGAAAATATTACACCCTGTTGTAATATACAAGTTAAAGCCATTATCAAGCACTTGAATAGTTGAGCATTGGCAACAGCATGTGGTGTTCTAGTTGTGTACTTTATATTACAGGGCTCCCGCTGCCAATCGCCAATGGGGCCAAATGCGACAAAATAAAAATTCTGGCCCCAAAATTGGCGAATTGGCGATTTTACTGGCGACAACTTTCAAAATAAGGCAAAGGGATGTTGTGTCCATTTAAACGATTTCCGACGCGCAACTCTTTCATTCACACATCCACTAATTTGTTTGGGAGACACGCAACCATCAATATCCGCTGCATATCTGTGTCAATCAAGACAGATTAGTTACGCATTGCTGACCTAATTGATTCTGACATCACTCGAGTTATTGGGATTTTCCGAAGCCCGCCGGGAACGATCATGTAAACCAAGATGGCGGAAATTCACATCGCTTGGGCTAAGAAATTGACGATATTTATTCCTCGATCACTTTTTGAGATTCATTAGAGTGCCGAATACAAAAACAAAGACAACATTTTGCTTATCTATTAATGATTTTAGTAACAAAGTCAAGTGAATTTCCGAGAAATGAGAAACATCGGACATTAGTAATCAAAGTACTGCGGGCATTAGTAATCAAAGTACTGTGGGTTACCAAAAATTTGACCTGTCGTCCAGCATAGCTCTAGGTGTTCTTGGAATTTTATTATCAAATGACAATCCTCTCATTTTGTACATTTTAACCCTTTCCCAATTCATTCAACATAATTTATATAGATAACAGGTTATTTGTTTTCAATATAGTAGTTTTCTTTCAATCACTTATTCATACTGGCTCCACCTTTGTCTCCAATTGGCACCAAGTGGCCCCAAATTTTTTTCATTGGCGATTTCATTGGCGCAAGAATAAAATTTCCCAGGGGGAGCCCTGTATTACTAAAGGTATTCACATGAAAAGGGTAAAATATGTTCAATATGAAAACAACAATTTTCAGGCAAATCTTAATGTTTTTTGTATGAATTATTGTCAGTAGGCAACCAAAGCCTTGTAAATACAGATTCATTCACAATGTATTTACAAGGGTTTGCTCGCCCATTGATATTATGCCCTTTTTTTAGCTCACCTGAGCACGAAGTGCTCAAGTGAGCTATTGTGATCACCTTTCGTCCGTTGTGCATCGTGCTTCGTCCGTAAACAATTTCTTTTAATGACATCTCCTCCAAAACCACTGGGCCAATTTGAACCAAATTTGGCAGAAATGTTCCTTATGTTCAGAGTTGCATCCAGGCCGCGCGATTGCGGGATTCCCCCGTGTTTTTTAATCACTCCCGCAACCTCACTAATTTGATGGGGGAGTAATCGCGCAACAATGTTCTGACTCCCGCAGAATCCATAACCAAAGGGGCGGTATAAAAAAAAAAGTGAAAAAAAAGACTAATGACGATTAACTGTTGACAATATCATACTGATAAAAATAGCTCCGATCATCGCTATTTATAACCATTACGACACATCGTAATTAAACTGGTCCCCGAATTCGAATCAATGTGTATAATATAGTCAGGGAACCCAACAGTGGAGCATGCGCAGAAGAATCCTTCCGTTTCCGGCTAAAGACAATCATGTCAAACTTGACAAAAAGAGTTGATTTAAATCAATCTGAATATCACCATCAGGCACCACCGACTTTTTTATGGGCCTCGATATCGGCGCTTTATCATCGTAATCGACAGACTAGAAGAAAGACCACGAAAGCCAATCTTGTCAGCTCTCGGGGCGAAAAATAAACGGACTCTGTTTCATCCAGACGCAAAATTGCAGAAATCATGGTTGAACAATTATAAGAGTTAGAATCACGAGGAAAAAATGAAATCTTGGATGACTGTTATTTGTCTTGTGATAAACCTCGGGTAAGAATTATCCATTTACTGCTGGATGCACAAATTTCTATACTTGCACACATTTAAACATTTAGTCAGACCACATTTACTAAGGACAGTGTGCATCAAAGTGAGTTTGTCAGAGCTACCTCCAATATACATGATAAACTTCAGTTAAAGAATAACTTGTGCTATGAGAACTGCTTATTATATGACTAAGACAGATAAAGCCTTCTGAAATGTTGGCTCTACAAGAATAGAGTGGGTTAGACTTGAAGGATTTAAAAGTGGGTGAAAATGTTTCAACATATACATCAAGAGCTTAGTTTTTTGCTTCAATTTTTCAGTGATATATCTTGAATTGTGGTGAAAACTTATTAGATTCGTTGTTTACTTCATATCTTTATGAAAGATTTATCAATGAATCAACTTATTGCTTAGGGGTTTTGACCCCCCCCCCCTTAGCATTTGTCACTCCCCCCATTTCAGTAATTCAGTGGGGGAGCTCCCCCTCTTGGAAGAAATCCTGGATGCAACACTGATGTTCCATGGCAACAAAAGTGAAATTTTAAAATAATCTTTAAAAATCTTCTACTCCTGACCCAGAAGGCGTAGAGCCTTGAAATTTTGCATGAAGCATCAGTATATTGACCTCTTTCAAAATAGCTGAAATCATGATCCTCAGGTCCCGAGGGGGGTTTATATAGAAATAAAGAATGATTTTTTAAATGACATCTCCTCCCAAACAACTGGGCCAATTTGAACCAAATTTGGCAGAAATGTTCCTTAGGTGGTCCCCCTTAAAAATAGCTAAAAGAATAGAAATCTGTTTAAAAACTCTGGTTGCCATGGCAACAAAAGTGAAATTTCAAAATAATCTTTAAGAATCTTCTCCTCCTGACCCAGAAGGTGTAGAGCCTTGATATTTTGCATGAAATATCAGTATACTGATTTCTTACAAAATAGCTTAAATCATGATCCTCGGGTCTCCAGGGGCAGAGCTAGGGAGTGGGGGGTATATGCATGAAGCATCAGTTCACAGACTTCTTTCTTATTTCTGAAATTATAACCCATGGATTCAGAGGGAGGAAAAACTTTTTTCCTTCTTTCAAATCAGCACCAAAGCCTTGGAATATGTTATTTAGACTTTTGGATCCCCAGGTTCATAGTCTTTATATGTAAGTGTGGCCCACTTGTTTCATAATCCTAACCTTAACATGATATTAGACTGTTGAAAGAAAAAGAGCCTTTATCTCAGGTGAGCGCCCCAGGGCCAAAGGCCCTCTTGTTTACTGTCAAGCATCCCACAGTCAAGTGTAACTAAAGTAATCCATTCCAAACAGCAAAATTTTCACTGATCTTATTATGATCCTGGTCTGTTGTCAGATGTCCATTTCATGGCTTCAACAATTACAGTGTTTACACACTTTTGGCCCAGTCTTCATGAAACTTGGTCAGATTAATTGTAAGGTCATAAGGATGATTCCTATTGAGTATGAGAGGGTTCCATTGGAAAACATTAGGAAAAAGACAATTTCTTTGTTACTCTCTAGAGGCCACAGCTTTGGAATAATCTTCAGCAAACTTGACCAGAATAATTGTTAGGTCCTAAGGATGAATACTATTGATTATGGGACGGTTCTATTGGAAATACAAGAAAAGAGGCCTTAATGGAAATTATGTTGTTTACACTTTACAGACACAGTTTTGAATTGATCTTCATGAAACTTGGTCAGATTAAATCTCAAGACATAAGGATGGGCTCTTTTGAAAATTGGTAGGTTCCAACTGAAAACACAGGAAAATTAGTCTTAATGACAATTTCTTTATTTACACTCTTAAGGTGCCAAAATTTGGGCTCAGGCTATTTGAAAGTTGGCCAGATAGATTGTTAGGTCATAAGGATGAACCCTATTGAAAGTGGGAGAAATTCTATTGCAAAACATCAAAGAAGGGGCCTTAGTGAAAAAATTTTCTGTTTACACTCTAAAGGTCACATGTTTTGCTCAATCTTCATGAAAATTGCTTTAATTTTAGGCTCCAATTGCATTTTTTTTAATATTCAAATGACTGAGCTGAGCAATTTAGGGCCATCATGGTCCTCTTGTTTCCATTTTGTACAAAAGACTTTTACCCTTGTTATGCTGAATCAAATGTTTTTCAGAATATTATTAAAATCAAAGAGCTGAAAGCACTAGTTATAGGTCAATTTTATTTTGTAAATTGATTTTAGAAATAGCTTTTGCTTCAAAGGGACAAACAGGCAATGTGGACTAAGGTCAGACTACACATATATACAGTCTGATCTTTCATCTCTACCTCCTGCCAAAACAGGAATATTCAGGGTTCAGAATGACAAGGGTTAATTGTGATTATCTGTATACTATTTCTTTACGTGAACCTACTTCTATAGTAATTCAGACTTTTAGTGGTTAGTAACATTTAAAGTTGATATATTTGTCAGACTAAAGACTGCATTACAACTTCGGTAATTTTTATCTTGTAAATCTGTGTCACAATGTCATCATCATTTCACTGTCTGTTCATCCTTCACATAGTTGCATGAAAATACCAAGTTGATCTCTTTTATATATCATAACTCATTACAAAATAAGCCTTTTGATGTGCTGCAGAATTACATGTATCTCTTGAAAGTTTTGTGAGAATAGAGAAATTCGATTATTCAGCGCGAAACAGTTGTAACTGCCTATAAACATATTGACAGTTACAATTGTTTTGTGTTGAACAATTGAAATGCTTTTTTGAAGTATTTCTTTTTCTCACAATGCCTTAACCCTATATGGCATTTATCTTAGAAATTCATACAATTTTAACTGTGGTCTAAATCCTCTTTTCAATTAGGATGAGTCTAAATACCCCAGTCCTACACAATGACACTTCTGGGTGACCCTCAAGAAAAGCAATTAGGGAAACATTGTGGAAAATGAAGAAATTGCTTGTAACAAGTAATTTCTTCATTTTACACATTTTTTTTTCTACCCTGTAGAAAAGATATAAAATTTCTAAAACTTTAAGTTGTTGTCTGTAAATCGTTTCAATTTAGACCAGTCTAAAATTTTGCTGTAATGGGTAAATGATAATCAGTAAATTGTGTTTGAATGATATGATATTACTGCATTTCCTCTTTTGCGACTATGTTTAAGAAATGCCCTAACACAGGGTCTGTAACTTTTGGCTTCCAGACCACTGTTCAAGAGTAAAATTATTCAACCTGCTTATGTTTTTCAAACAGTATAAGGGCATTCAATACATTTTGTTCTATTAAACGTATTAGGCCAAAATCCAAGAAAAATTAATAAAACATATATCATTATTTCAAAGCTATTTCCTGTTCAATCACTAGTTTTTATGTCCCCATGATTTTATAATTCAAAACATTGTCCCCCCCCCCCCCCCCCCTAAAAAAAGGGGGGTGAGAAATTGCTTGTATTAAGTAAACTGACCAATTACCGCGTCTTTAACCTGTGTTCAACACTAGGAAAAGATCAGTTTTTTTCAAAGAAAATGGAGTAACATATAAAACTCTTGGAATCCTGTGGATCAAAGAAATACCTCATTATTGTGTGCCTGCAGGACTCTATCCCATTCACACATAGAAACGCAGAACCCCTCAACAAAAAAGCTTGAGAAATCATTGTGGAAATTGAAGAAGTTACTTATAACAAGCAATTTGTTCATTCTCCACAATATTTTCTACCAATGGAGACAAAATTTCATTTGTTTGAAATTGTCATTTGCAACTTCTTTCAATTTAGTTCAGTCTAAAACTTTGTTGTCTGGTAATGTGTTAACAAGTGACTCTACACATGTGCGAGACAAGGATATTCACGATGGCTGTTGCTATAGAAAACAAGATGGTTATGCAAGTAAAAAAAACACTTTGTGTTGAAGAGAAAAAATTGTTCTCATACAATTTCATTCTTACATGATTCCACGTTTTTATGCCCCTCACAGAAAAAACTATGTGTTACAGAAAAAAATGTTATCACACAATTTCATTCCCATACGATCCCACAATTTCACACACCTAATGAAAAATGCTTTGGAAATCATTGTGGTAAATGGAGCAATTACTTGTTGCAGGCAATTTCTTCTTTATCCACAATTTTTTTTTAACCAAAAAGAGATTTTTGAAATTTAGATAACTTAAATTTGTTGTTTGAAACTGCTTTCAATTTGGAAAGGTAAGAAATTTTATCGTGTTTGAATGGGTTTTAGAATATCAGCACTCTATGTAATGTTTAATTTCAGCAAGATAGAGATGATCGTTACAGATTGAATATATTCCTGAAACGTAACCCCAGTACTAGTGGTCATGTTTACGATGTCGTTAAAACTCCCCTGGATAGAACTAATCATAAACTTGTGAAAA
This sequence comes from Fragum fragum, assembly GCA_946902895.1. Classification (NCBI taxonomy): domain Eukaryota; kingdom Metazoa; phylum Mollusca; class Bivalvia; order Cardiida; family Cardiidae; genus Fragum; species Fragum fragum. The sequence continues at coordinate 53,082,609 of OX336377.1, forward strand.
ATAAACTTACCAAATTCTCTTCATAGCACTTGGCCAAGTAACTGATTCCCACAACTACATGTTATGTTGTTGTTTTTTTCGTGCCTCTAAGAAAAACAGGCTTTGGAAAACATTGTAGAAAAAGAAGAAATTGCTTGTTACAAGTTCCTCATTATGCAAAATGCTTTATGCATAAAAGTCAAAGATTTTTAAACATTCATCAATTAAATTTGTAGTGTGAAACTGGGCCAGTCTACAATTTTGTTGTATGTTAAGAAAACTGAGGGAGTGTATGTGACTTGTCCAATAGTTTCAAACATGGATAATGCACACACACTTAAAAGCCTAGGAACGCCATCCAAACAGTGTATTTCGAATATCAGCTGATTGCCTACAGAAAGTTAGTGTCAGTAGCTATTAATCCTTTCCTTTTCAATACCAGGTTTTTATGTCCCTTTGCTTTTATAATTGAGAAAACATTGTAGAAAAAAGAAGAAATTGCTTGTATCAAGCGATTTCATCTTTTTTCCACAATACTTTCTAGTTTCTACCCTACTGAACAGTTATTTTTCAAATGAAAAGCACTTTAAAATTTTGTCTTCAAAACCTTTGAATTTTCTAAATTTTTGCTAAACAGGAAAATGTTAAACATGTTTACTTCAATATTGGTAAACCTGTACTGGATCCAATATTTTTCTTAAATATAATAAAAACCCTGGAATATTCCTGTTTTGGGCAGGAGGTAAAGACAAAGATTAGCCTGCATGAATGTAAACATGCTGTAAGGTAGAATGACATTTTAATTCAAACAGTTTCAACCCTGATCAGTCTGTGCAATACATTCAGTATAGTGAGGGGCAGTACATGATTGTACTTATTTTTGCAGTTTGTAAATAGTCCCTTATTGGTTGACTTTCACATATTAGTTCTAATCCTTGTTAGCTCTGTGAATTAACGTGATTTCTCTCTTCCTTTCATTTTACATTTTCTTATCATTTCTGCTACACTGATAAAAATACAGTTCAGATTGTGCCCAAAATGTGAGTTATATACAAATCAGGTAATGTTATATTGTAAGGCATGAATGTTTGCACTTGTGCACCTGTTTTCAATTTAGACTTGAAAAAATTAAAAGATGTTACAGGTGATTCATTGTGATAGAATTTGAAATACTTTTGTCTTTTTCCTGAAGAAAACAATTTGAAAATAAAGAAATAGCTTAAACAAATGATTTTTCCATTTTTCAGATTGCTTTCTCAAACCCTTTTCTTGGAGTTTTAGAAACTCCAGGCTTTATTCACAATGTAGAATGTATTTGACAATGGTCAAAATAACTTTCTTTGTGAAAATGACACACTATGATTCGATGGTTCAGGGCAAAACAGTTGTAACTGCATATAAACATATAGGCAGTTACAACTGTTTCTCTCTGAACCATCACTATATGTATTTGGTACCCCCATCAACAAAGTAGAGTGGGTGAGTGTTATATTGGTTTCACCATGTCAGTCTGTCGGTTCATTTGTCCATTTGTTTACTTCTTTGTTTCTATGCTCCACCTCTAGAACCATTTGCGTTTCAACAATGAAACTGCATTCAGTTGTTGCCATTGATCCAAATAAATGTTTGGTTGGTGTAGGTCAAAGGTCAACTGTGCCACTCAGGTCACAAAGTGCTGGATAGGGACATTAGTCTGCTTTGCGACATTTCTAGCTGTCCTTAATCCATTCCCACTCAGTGACGCTTTTAGACGTGCCAAGAAAAAGAACTTTGGAAAACATTGTGGAAAATGAAGAAATTGCTTGTTACAAGCAATTTCTTCATTTTCCACAATATTTTCTTCCCCAAAGGTAAGAATACCTAAAGTTTCATAAGCTTTAAATTGGCTAAATTTTGCTCTCTATAAATTGGTTAATTCATGCATATCATTTAACATCCTTTGTAATACATTTTGCTAATAAGCTGTTCACTTCATTTACTCATCATCACATGACAAAATTGAAACGTTGAAACAGGTTACAGACTACATTTGAAAGTGTATCTACAATTAAAATATAAGAATTATAGGGGTGAAAAAAATGAGAAAAAGAATTCTTTGCGATTTCTATGTATACCTTTTTTCAATGGTTAACTCTAGAACTAATTCACCTACAACAATGAAACTTGATATAATTGTTATCAGTGATTCAACCAATGTCCTTTTGCTTTGGGTCATGTAGGTCAAATGTCAAGGTCATGATTATACTTTGATTTAAAACTATTTCCATGCTCTTAGTCATAAGCCAATTGACCTAGGACCTTGAAACTTAATACAAATATTAAGACCAAAGGAGGTGCTCTATTGTTTTGCGGTAGCATAGGTATAAGCTCAGCTGGGCTACATGAGTGACAAGATGGTGAGGGTTATGGGTCTGTTTTGTAAGGGTTCTAGTTTCATTTTGTTTTCTTTTACTTTATTCCTTCAGTGTGCCGAAATGGGGCATTGTGTTGTGGTGGATTAAACCATTCATTATGCTCAAAATTCACTCACACTGCTTATTCAAATCATTTCAAGTTCATTCACTATGTTTATTTCACAATATTTGTAAAATTATTCTTAAATAGGAATTTCAAAATCAGTTATTAATGTAAGTCTGAAGAAGTGAAATCTCTTTAGAATGTTTTTCCATGACATGGAGTTAATTGGGGGAGGGATGTGTATTAATTACATTAGTTAAGTTTTGTATGCTCCTGCCAGGCATGAAAACTACAGACTGGTCAAAATTCAAAGAAGTTGCAGACTGCAATCACAAATTGATGAAATTGTAAAAATCTTTGGTGATTAGAGTAAAATATGTCATGGAAAATGAAGGTATTGGTTTTCCAAAGCAATTTCTTCATTTGAAACAATGTTTTTTTGAAGTTTAATTTCTAGAAGATCATGAAAAAGTAGGATAAATAGAAAAGGGAGGAAATGCAAAATATCTGCTTTACTCATAGTTACAAAAAGTTAAAATAAGAAATGAATTAAAAACCTAAAAAAAACACAGTTTAATAAAAGAGGCAAGATTATGTTTTGCAAGCAGATAGTTTACTGACATTTGGTTCAGCTTTGATTATTTTGACTTGAAGTTTACGGCCAGCATTTCTTTTAAAGGGTTTGTCTGTCTGAAGGTGCATATTGACAGCTTGGTTTTATGAAGAGTTGCTTTTTGTTAATACTTTCTGTCGGATTACATGTATTTGGATATCTCAGTTTATCATCCCTTGGTAATTTTATGGACAAACTAGTATTACATACAAAAAGATTTAGGCTCAGTGAAAAAACAAAGTACAGAAAAAGTATAGACACTTAAGATGTTTTTACACGGTAAGCTATCAATTTGTTCATTTAGTGCTATGGGACCAAGGACATCATTAAGTTGCCATGTCACTCAAATGTCAAATACTGTGTGTCTATGATTTTATCTGAAAAAATTTGGATTTTTTATTTGAACTTTTTAACAATACTGCCATAAATCCTATGCTGTAGGTAATCAAGACAATTTTTCTGAGTACCAACAACATAGGGTTTTGTTTTGATAGGGTTTTAGAATACTGTTACCCACTCTTATCAAGACCTTTGCATTTTGTATCCTTTTGCACAGAGAAACAGAATAATTGCTTGTTTTAACATAGTTTATTTTATAGAGTGAACAATGAAAGCTATATTCTAAAGAATGGAGGAGCTCACACAAATAGTTCTATATTTGCTTCTTTTTCATAAAATATTATTCAAGAAAGGTGAATCAATACATTGCACTTGCTTTGACTATTTATGGGTCAGCACTAAAAACAGTTGGTACTGCCTATAAACATATAGGCAGTTACAACTGTTTTGCACAAACCCTTCGATATAAGGGGATTACAATATGACGGAGTGAAGATAATTCATTTTCTATTTAACAGGAGGTGATTACAATATGACGGAGTGAAGATAATTCATTTTCTATTTAACAGGAGGTGATTACAATATGACAGAGTGAGGATAATTCATTTTCTATTTAACAGGAGGTGATTACAATATGACGGAGTGAAGATAATTCATTTTCTATTTAACAGGAGGTGATTACAATATGACAGAGTGAAGATAATTCATTTTCTATTTAACAGGAGGTGATTACAATATGACAGAGTGAAGATAATTCATTTTCTATTTAACAGGAGGTGATTACAATATGACAGAGTGAAGATAATTCATTTTCTATTTAACAGGAGGTGATTACAATATGACAGAGTGAAGATAATTCATTTTCTATTTCACAGGAGGTGATTACAATATGACAGAGTGAAGATAATTCATTTTCTATTTAACAGGAGGTGATTACAATATGACGGAGTGAAGATAATTCATTTTCTATTTAACAGGAGGTGATTACAATATGACGGAGTGAAGATAATTCATTTTCTATTTAACAGGAGGTGATTACAATATGACGGAGTGAAGATAATTCATTTTCTATTTAACAGGAGGTGATTACAATATGACAGAGTGAAGATAATTCATTTTCTATTTCACAGGAGGGGATTACAATATGACAGAGTGAAGATAATTCATTTTTATTTCACAGGAGGGGATTACAATATGACAGAGTGAAGATAATTCATTTTTATTTCACAGGAGTTTGATGCTTATAAAAAACACACAACAGCATTGTTAAAGAAGGAGAAAGAATTGAACGAGAGACTGCGACATCTTGTTGGGTGAGCAGAGTTAAACAAGGACAATATGTTTATATGTGACCCTTGGTGATAAAGGGAACCATCTTGGAATTGTAAAGGGAACCATCTTGGAATTGTAAAGGGAACCATCTCGGAATCGTAAAAAGTATTGACACTTGTCAATCTGTAGAGATTATTCAGGCTGACAATATAGAATTGTTTTGCTTTTAATAGATTTCTTAATGTGGATGGACGTATTAATTCATAAATAACAACTCGGAATGCTCTGTATAAGTTATTATTTCTTTATAAAATTATCATTACCCTAGTTGTGTCAAGAATTATCATTACCCTAGTTATGTCGTTACCAAAAGGCAAGATTTAAGACTGATCAAATTGGAAACAATTTTAAGTTGTAGATTTTTCAACTTTCTGGATAGAAAATATTGTTGAAAATTAAGAAATTGCTGGTTACACAACGTTTTTCCATTTGTTTTTCCTGAGGGGCATCTAGAAGTGTCACTGTGTTGGAATGAGTTGAATATTATAAACAAATAATGTACATGACTTTGTAATGCACAAATACTATCATGTAAGCAATCAAACTGAATTAGACCATCCAAAACTGTACAACCTTAGAATTTCTTACGACCATAAGATCTTATATAGTTGCTTTTTTTTATATAGGTGAGAACATGTACAGCATAATTATCTAATCAAGGTAACTAAGAATTTCATAATTTATATGAATTTACCTGTTGGCATCAACCATATGGTCAACTCTCAAGGTCACAGTGATGTCTCAAGGTCAACTTTTTGCTTCACCCATTTAAAGACAACAAAATTTTAGACTAGTTACATTTGAAAATTTTTGCAGATGTCATATCAAAGTTTGTTAATCCATTAATAAAGGACAACATTTTGGACTAGTCCAAATTTAAAGGAGCTGCTGACAACAATTTAAAGTTGTTGAAATTTTAGATTTTCAACTTTCTGGGTGGAAAACATTGTGTAAAATGAAGAACAATGTTTGCCCAATTTTTTTTCATAAGGGGCGTCCAAAAGCGTCTATGTGGAAAAGATTAAGGTAAGGGTTGAAAAGGTTATGTGAAAAAGAGGACATTGCTTGTAACTAGAGATTTTTAGTTCAATTGGCTGAAAGCAATTGTCATATCATGCATCCAACCTAAAAAAATCCAAAATTTCATTAACTAAAGATTTGTCATTTGCATCGTCTTTGAATTTTTGACCTGCCCAAAAATGTACTGTCTAATTATGGGTTAACCCATTCCAACTCAATCCCTCCTTTTTACCCCCCTCAATAAAACAGTTTTAGAAAACATTGAGGAAAATGAAGAAATTGCTTGTTACAAGCAATTTCTTCATTATCCACAATGTTTTTTATCCCAAAAGATGAAAAAAATTAAAATTCCACCAACTTCAAATTGTCGTCTGCAGCTTCTTTCAATTTGGACCAGTCTAAAATTTTGTCGTGTGGGAATGGGTTAATCAGAGCTGTGGCATATAGAGGGTATTAAATGAGTAGTCATGGAATAATGAACTCATTAACTCCCTACCAGACAACAATTTTTTTTACTTATCCATTTTAAAGAAGTGGCAGACGACAATTGAAAGCTGATAAAAGTTTAGGAAAGAAAACATAGTGGGAAATGAACAAATTGCTTGTTTACCTAACCATATTTTTCTTGAAGATCTTAAAAAATTTGGATCAGGTGGCTGAGCACTTTCCTGTTTTTAGCTCACCTGAGCACAACGTGCTCAAGGTGAGCTTTTGGTATCACCTTTTGTCCGTCGTGCGTCGTGCGTCGGAAGTCGTCAACAATTCTTTAAACATCTTCTCCTCAGTAACCACTGGGCGGAATTCAACCAAACTTGGTAGGAATGTTCCTTAGGTGACCCTTCTCAAAAGCTGTTCACGGATTTTTGATTGACCCCCAAATATGGGCGTGGCAGGGCGTGGCAGTTTTTAACTTAGAAATCTTTAAACATCTTCTCCTCAATAACCATTGGGCCAATTTCAACCAAATTTGGTATGAATGTTCCTTGGATCACCCTTTTTAAAAGTTGTTCGTGGAATTTTGATTTATGCCCAAATATGGGTGTGGCAGGGCGTGGCAGTTTTTGACTTAGGAATCTTTAAACATCTTCTCCTCAGTAACCATTGGGCCAATTTCAACCAAATTTGGCATGAATGTTCCTTAGGTGACCCTTTTCAAAAGTTGTTTGTGGAATTTTGATTTATGCCCAAATATGGGCGTGGCAGGGCGTGGCAGTTTTTGACTTAGAAATCTTTAAACATCTTCTCCTCAGTAACCATTGGGCCAATTTCAACCAAACTTGGCATGAATGTTCCTTGGGTGACCCTTTTCAAAAGTTGTTCATTGAATTTTGATTTATGCCCAAATATGGGTGTGGCAGGGCATGGCAGTTTTTGACTTAGAAATCTTTAAACATCTTCTCCTCAGTAACCATTTGGCCAATTTCATCCAAACTTGGCATGAATGTTCCTTGGGTGACCCTTCTTAAAAGTTGTTCGCAGAATTTTGATTTATGCCCAAATATGGGCGTGGCCGGGCGTGGCCGTTTTTGACTTTGAAATCTTTAAACATCTTCATCTCAGGAACCATTGGGCCATTTTCAACCAAACTTGGTATGAATGTTCCTTGGGTGACCCTTTTCAAAAGTTGTTCGCAGAATTTCGTTTCACGCCCAAATATGGGCGTGGCAGTTTTTGACTTTGAAATCTTTAAACATCTTCTCCTCAGTAACTATTGGGCCAATTACAACCAAATTTGGTATGAATGTTCCTTGGGTGACCCTTTTCAAAATTGTTTGCAGAATTTTGATTTATGCCAAAATATGGGCTTGGCGGTTTTTTTACTTTGAAATCTTTCAACATCTTATCCTCAGTAACAGTTGGGTCAATTTCAACCAAACTTTGCATGAATCTTCCTTTGGTGACCCTTTTCAAAAGTTGTTCCTGGAATTTTGATTTATGCCCCAATATGGGCGTGGCAGGGTCAGGCACTTTTTGACTTTGAAATCTTTAAACATCTTCTCCTCAGTAAGCATTGGATCAATTTCAACCAAACTTGGCATGAATGTTCTTTGGGTGACCCTTTTCAAAAGTTGTTTGCAGAATTAGGTTTCACACCCAAATATGGGCATGGCAGTTTTTGACTTTGAAATCTTTAAACATCTTCTCCTCAGTAACTATTGGGCCAATTTCAACCAAATTTGGTATGAATGTTCCTTGAGTGACCCTTTTCAAAAGTTGTTCTAGAATTTTGATTGATGACCAAATAAGGGCTTGGAAGGGTAGGGCAGTTTTTGACTTTGAAATCTTTAAACATCTTCTCCTCAGTAACCACTGGGCCAATTTCAACCAAACTTGACATGAATGTTCCTTGGGTGACCCTTTTCAAATCGTGTTTAGGAAATTTGATTGACGCCTAAACATGGGCATGGCCGTTTTTTATTTAGAAATCTTTAAATATCTTCTCCTAAGTAAGCATTGGGCCAATATCAACAAAACTTGGCATGAATGTTCCTTTGGTGAACCTTTTTCAAAAGTTGTTTGTGAAATTTGATTGATGCCCAAATATGGGCGTGGCAGGTTGGGGCAGTTTTTTATTTAGAAATCTTTAAATATCTTCTCCTCAGTAATCATTTGGCCAATTCAACCAAACTTGGCATGAATGTTCCTTTGGTGACCCTATTCAAAAGGTGTTTGCAGAATTTTGATTTACACCCAAATATGGGCGTGACAGGGCGGGGCAGTTTTTTTACTTTGAAATTTTTAAATATCTCCTCAGTAACCATTGGGCCAATTTCAACTCAATTTAAATGAATATTCATTGGGTGACCCTTTTTAAAAGTGTTGGCAAAATTTTGAATCATCTTACATTAGTCAGGTGAGCGATTTTAGGGCCACTCTGGCCCTCTTGTTTGAAATTTTAGACTGGTCCCAATCGAAAGAGGTTGTAGACAACAATGAAAATTGGATGCAATTTGATATGAAATCATCCTATGTGCAGGAAGGGTTAATGAAATTGTGAACAGAGGCTCGTCATTGAGTGGAAATTAAATATCAAGACATCTATAGACAGATTAAAATGAGTCTCTGCCAAGTTTTTTTACTGTTTTTATGACAGATATGATTAACCAATTACCACACAAGAAAAATTTAGACTGGTCCAAACTGAAAGGAGTTGCAGACAACATTTTAAGTTTATGAATTTTTTAGATTTTTCAACTTTCTTGGTAGAAAATATCGTGGAAAAAGAAGAAATTGCTTGTGACATACAATCATATCATTTAAAAAATGTCAAATTTTCATTGTTGTCTGCAACTTCTTTGAATTTGGACCAGTATAAAATATTTAAAAACAGGAAAGGGTTAATTCAGTTTTTGATGAATATCAACTCTGTATTCCATTTATAACATGACCCAATTTTATTTTCATTCCCCCGCATCGATAGATCGGGGCATATTGTTTTACCAGTGTCCGTCTGTCTGTCTGTCTGCAAAACTTAACCTGCCAACTAAACATTTTCCTATAACTTCAACCCTGATTAAGTGACAATGCTAATATTTGGTATGTAGATAGGTCTCAACAGGGCGCGACAGGGGAAAGTCATTTCATCAAGGTCAAGGTCAAAATTTTAACCCTTTTCCCTAAAACGTTACTCAAAAACTTAACCTGCCAACTAAACATTTTCCTATAACTTCATCCCTATTTAAGTTACAATGCTTATATTTGATATGTAGATAGGTCTCAACAAGGCACAACTGGGGAAGGTCATTTCATCAAGGTCAAGGTCAAAATTTTAACCCTTTTCCCTAAAACAAAGAAAAAACCAATAAAAATCACCTGTTTCTAAAGAATTCCTGTCGGGGGCATGGTGTTTCACAAACACATCTTGTTTTTCATAAGTTGATCAAATTCTCAAATATTGATACTATTAGAGAAGGAAAGAAAGTTATAGTCAACTGTCGAACTTCCTGCCTACTTTTATATTCAACAAACATATTTCAAATTTTGTCGAATTGGATTAGGTGTTTCTATTGTATCTTAACCCATTCTTGCTTTATCTCGCTTTTTAGGCCAATCATGAAAAACCTTAGAAAACATTATGGTTAATGAAGAAATGGCTTCTTATAAGCAATTTCTTCATTATTCACAATGTTTTCTTCCCAAAAAGAAAAAAATCAAAATATCATCTGCTTGAAACTTCTTTGAACTTGGACCAGTCTAAAATTTTGTTATGTTAGATTAAGTTAAAGCAATTAATCAATGACACTGTAAATGTAAAATTTTATACTTAATGTTAGATATTCTTTAAGATGATAAATAAAATTGTAGACTTTGACTGACTTATTTCTCCTTATTTTGTTTAACGGTATATGCTGCAAAATGTAGACTGAGATCAGTTTGCATGGTCACGATGAGCTTCTGTGATCATTGAATGTTGTTATCTGTTGTCCATAGTCTGTTGTCAACAATTTCCTTGTAAGCACTTTAGGGAGCACAATTTTGACCCAATCTTCATGAAACTTGCTAAGAATGATTGTCTGGTCATAAGGATGAACCTGTTGGAAAACATAGGAAAAGGGGCCTTAATGACAATTTTGATAGCATTCTTGTGGCCACAATTTTTGCTCAATCTTCTTTTAACATTGGATCCCATGTATGTCATAGAGAAAATGAAAGTCTTTAAATCTTTGTACTCACATATTCAGGTTAGCAATATGGGACCATTATGGTCCTCTTGTATTCTCTCAATGTTCATATGCCTGTCAACATTCTGTTATTATATCCTCCACTCCTGATGAAGTTGGGGTTTTGATGTGAGAGTATACTAGAAACTGCTTTTTTGTCTGAATGTTCATTTGTCTGTCCAGACACGTGTCCACACTATTTCTGCTTCAGTTTTACATGTTCTGTTCTAAAGTAGCTCTCATTGAGTTTTAAATTTTGGCTCATTCATTATGAAACTTGTAAAGAACTCTTTTTAGGTCAAAAGGATGAACCCTATTGAAATTGGAATATTGACTTGGAAAAAACAGGCAAAGAAGTTTTAATAACAAGCTATTTTTCTACGCTCTAGCGGTCCACACATTTTGCTCAGTCTAAATGACTTGATTGGTTGTATACGGCTTTATGCAACTTTCAAAATATTTCAGTTATATTGTGGTGGCTGCTGCACCTGACCATAGCTTCCTATTGTTTCTCACACCAGTGCAACCACAACATTTGAGCTGAGCCAACAGCTGCCCATCCTTCTTGGGTGCAGTACTTATCATTCGCCCATTTGTAAAATGACAAATGTTGCATGTCACAATTACTTTTTTATACACCCCAAGGTATGGTATTACCCCAGTCCTCCGTCCATCTGTCTGTCTGTCTGTTTGTCAGTCTGTCTGTTGGCAATTTTTTGTGTGCACAACTCCTCCTAAACTATCAATGGGAAAGAGCTGAAACTTGGCATGAAAATCACTATGTTTATATTTACACTATTAAAAGTAGCTTTAAACCCCATTCAATTAATCAACCATGACCTTGACCATCAAACTACCATAACCAGTTTTTTTATGGTATACTTATCCATGATGGAAAACAAGTTTACCATTCTGGAAGTAATGGTCCAGATAAATGTTGATCGACTGATGCAATAATGGACTTAACCCTTTCCTGTTTCTTTAAATTTTAGACTGGTCTGAATTGAAAGAGGTTGTAGACAACAATGAAAATTAGATGCAATTTGAAAGTAAACCATCCTATATGGTAGAAATTATTGTGGGAAAGAAGAAATTGCTTGATACAATTACTCAGGTATAAAATCACAGCTACATAAAATCCTATGTTTGTACAGGAAAGAGTTTACCACGATGCCATTTGGACAAAATTCAGCCTGAAAGTATGATCTTGGCCTTCAATACCTGCTTGTTATCATTTGGCTGGAATAGCAGGTTAACCATTTACCAGATGGCAAAATTTTAGACCAGTCCAATTTGTAAGGTGCTGCAGACGACAAATCTAAAGTTAAGAAATTTTGGATTTTTTTATTCACTTTTTGGGTAGAAAACATTTCTCCATTTTTCACAATGTTTTCCATAACCTTTTTTCCTTGGGGGCATCTTAAAGCATCACTGAATAGGAATGGGTTAACATATACTTTCTCTTCAAGATGTGAGTTCTCCAGTTCATAATGGACAAGCTACAATTGTGTTTGTAATTGCACCCCCATCGACAAAGTAGATGGAGAATATTGGTTACATTATGTTTGTCTTACTCAACAATAATTTGACCAAGGACCACATGATAAAACACAGTTATGTGCTACCTTTGACCAACTAGATGGTTGTCCCAGGACAACTGCTGTCGAGCCTGCAAAGTTTTGTAGGCATCATGCTCCGGGCAAGCATAATTTCAGTGTTTGACCTTGAGCTTTGACCTTTAAGCTATCCAAAAAATTCTTTCAATGGCACATCTACTCATGATGGAGAATAATTGTGCCAAGTTATTTTGAAATCCATCAGTAAATGTAGGAGTAATTGTCCGGACAAACACTATTTTAGTGTTTGACCTTGAGCTGTGATCTTGGCATTAGAACTATCCAATTCTTTCAGATGGCACATCTACTCATGATTGAGAATAACAAAATAATAAAAAAACAAGTGCAAAGTTTCAAAGCTTTTGCATTAGTAGGAAGAGAGTTATTAAAGATATTTGACAAGGTTTGACCAAGAAATTCAAAGTCCAAAAAGGTTTTAAATTCACTTAAAATGAATGTCAGAGTAATAAATCTGTCTAGAGGCTGATATTATAGTCACAAAAGCATGTGCAAGGTTTCAGAGCCATAGCATTGGTAGAAACTGAGATATGAAACTTGCATGTAAGGTTTAACCAAAACATTATGCTGAATCCGGCACCACTTGTGACTGGAATAGCCCCCCCCCATTCTTGCAATAGTCGAGCTAAAAAGTCATTTGACCTATGAACTTCAAATTAAATATGATTTTTATCCCATGATTGAGCATACTGCTCTATTGTTTTGGGGTCACATAGGTCAAAGGTGACAAGTTAACTTTATTTTAGAAGCAGTCAAGTCACTTAAGTAGAACGGTTCACCTTTGACCTTCATTACCAAAAACAGAAACAGTTTTCAATCAAAGTTCAATTGACCTTTGACCTTCCTGACCTAAAAATATAGGGCACTTCCTTTGGTCATTAGCAGCAATTCTATTAATTTTCAAGGTTGTAGGTCTAGTGGTTCTTGAGTTTCCAGTTTTCAATCAAAGGGCTATTCCTTCTTGAGTTTCCAGTCTTCAATTAAAGGTCAATTGTGACCATGCCCTTTATGACCTAAATACAGTAGGACACTTCCTTGGGGCACTAGCAAATATTATAGGAAGTTTCAAGGTTGTAGGCTGCCAGCATAGAGCAGAGGTAGCACAAGGACTGCTAGTCAGGGGGTCCTGGGTTAGAGCACAGACATATCATAACATAATCAAAGTAACGTGGGTAACCAATGATGAGGGTAATGGTTTTAGAGGATTTGTAAGAGACAATAATAAATACAAACATTGCTTGATAAAGTAATTACTTTATTTTCATATTCAACTGTAAAAATCAACAAAATTCTTCACATAATTGAGGAATAATAATATATCTATATTATCTAACATTCTATTTTTTAATATAGAATAGTTAACTAACTTTGTCAATATATTCTATAAATTAGTGATAATAAAACAGAGGATTTAACAAATAGAATAATTATTCCTTTACAGATTTTTTTCACCTTAACCCATTTCCAGAAGACCTTTTTGACAGGTCTAAATTGAAAGAAGTTGCAGACGACAATTTTCAAGTTATGAAATATTAAAAATCTTTGTGTTTTGAGTAGAAAGCATGATGAATAATGAAATTTCTTATTGCAAGCAATTTCTTTATTTTCAAATATGTTTTTCAAAACTTTCCAAGAAGCAGGATTGTATTGGTTTCTTTAACTATCATATTTGAAGGAAGAATGATACAATAAGGTAATAATTGTGTAAACTAGCTGAAGCAGATAGTACAACTTTGTAACTCCATATTCAAATAACAACCATTCCATATCCACAACTTTGTAACTCCATATTCAAATAACGACCATTCCATATCCACTAAGAATATGCATATGAACCCCTAGTCTTGATAACTCAATGTTAACCAATTCCCACTCAGTGACGCTTTTAGATGCCTTCAAGAAAAAGAAAAGCTTTGTAAATCATTGTGGGAAATGAAGAAATTGCTTGTTTTCTACCCCAAAAGTGAAAGAAATCCAAAATTTTATAAGTATTAAATTGTCCTCTTCAACTCCTTTCAATTTGGACCAGTCTAAAATATTGCTGTCTGGTAATCGGTGAATCAACTAGCTGAAATACTGTAAACTGAAGAACATTACCACACAATCCAGCTTTTTGACACCCAGAAGAAAAATGGTTATCAAATACCTTTTGGAAAAAGGAGAGATTGCTTGTAACAGGTGATTCTCCTTTTCTCAAAATGTTTTCTACCCTATTTGGAATTAATTTTCAAAATTTAGAATACTTTGAAGTGTTATCCTCGAACTCATTCATCTGTACCAGTCTAAAATTTTGACTTATGCTATTTTTTTATGTTTTCCTTTAATTGGTAGATATTGATTTTTTAGAATAGTTCTAAATTAAAGGAATACAAAATGAAGGATTTAAATTCAAATGAAATTGTCTCATAGAAAATCAAAGTACTGAAAGTACTGTAAGCTAGCAAAGCATGGTTTTGTTAGGTAATCTTCTTTGTCAAAGGTTATCATGATAAATAAATGAGGTTAAATAACTAAAGGGCTAAGCCATTCCAACAAAATCCCTCCTTTTTTTTGTCCCTTAAGAGAACAGCTCTGAAAAACAATGTGTAAAATGAAGGAATTGCTTGTGACAAGCAATTTCTTCATTTTACACATTGTTTTCTTCCTAGAGAGATAAATATTTCAGAATTTTCAACAATTTGAAATTGTTGTCTGCAACTAATTTGAAGACCCTTATCAGAGTCATTTTGAACCTGATGTGCTCAAGTGAGCTAAAATACCTAGGAGATAAACTTGCAGGCAGAGTTTACAATATTCCTGAAATACATAAAAACTACTTTTATGGCGTAGGCATTTAGTTGTTAAACCTCCAGTGGCAGTTTGCACTCGTTGAACTCTAAGAAGGCCTCAAAATTTTGTCTGATAACCTATGCTATATAAGTTGACGTTTTACTCGTTGAACTCTAAGAAGGCCTCAAAATTTTGTCTGATAACCTATGCTATATAAGTTGACGTTTGCTAGTTAAAAAGGTGCAAAAATACATGCTTCCTATCAGAATGTTTTGCCTGGTTCTTGTAAGTTTTTGTTAGAGAAGTATTACAGTAGCATTGGGATACATAATTCTGAGTTACACTCAATAAAAATATTCTCAAGTATGACTAATATTGATGTACAAGATGGATTTACTGAGCTATATATTTATGGACGGACATAGTTTTGTAAAATGAAAAAAGTAAAATAAAGGAATGTACTGACTAAAAACACTGGCTTAAAACATGCACATAAACTACATTTACAAAACAAAATAAAAAAGAGGTGTGTTTATGAAACACTTTGCCCCCTAAAAAGCAGTTTTCAGCAAATATGATATTGATAGTTGATTGATTCTCTGGACCTAACCGTTTTTTTCACACACCACATACACAAGCGAGATAAACATCGGTTTCAAAACCAAAAAAATCTTTTTTCAGCTGAAGCCAAATAATCGTGTCGTAGTGATTTTTTACAATCGATACTCCCTTTCTTACACTGTTTTTGAAATATATGACAATGCCGCCACTATTACGGCGGGCTTTTTATTTTGAAATTTACGGAATAAATTAATACAAGAAAACCCATTTAATTCAACATCAGAGTCCTTTTCACACCATGATTCATATAGGCAAATTATATCATAAGAACTCAAAGACTAATAAACGATGGATCTTCACGCTTTTCTTCAGTTAATCCATTACAGTTCCAGGACAGTATTTTAAGCTGCCCTCCCGCGCAACTCAGAAACATAATTTTATATGTATTTCCAGGTCTTTTCTCAAAGGGTTGTTAACTAATTACCAGATAACAAAATTTAAGCCTAGTCCAAATTTAAAGAAAAAGTGACCAATAATTACAAACAGGTATAACTTGATGGCAAGAGCTCCAAATAAGAGTGTCGCACTGGACTGCATGTACTCGATAGTAAAAATATTATTTGGTAGAGGGAAAATTGCCATTAGAGTTATCTCTCTTCAGAAAATGAATGAAACCCCCTTTTTTAAGAGTGAACATACATACAAAATTTCAAGTGAATACCAGAAGTAATAAAAGAGATGAAAGCATGGCTACAGTTTATCATACAACAACAAGGCCAACAATTCTAGGGTAAAGGCAATTGACCAGTGGCAGCTATCAATCAAAGAATTAATTGACCAATCAAATTATTCATTTAGAGCAGAAGTCAACTTTGAACTCCAACATTGACATTTATGTGATGCTTTTTTGTTGATCTAGCGACCTAAACATAGAAGCTATAGTTGCAAACCAAAAACTTTTTTGCTATGTGGAACCGGCTGTAAATTTTGCAAAATAAGGCGATTTAATATTGAAGTGTAACTTCCTGTATGATTCAGTGGATTGCCAGAAGAGACAGTCTGTGACTTATTCAATAACAGTCAAGCTAAAAATGTCTCTTATGGGGCAGAAAATATTTTGGGGTTTGCTTTTTACAAGAAAATTAATTTTTCTCACAATGTTTCCCAATTTTCCTACCTACAAATTGTCTATAAGTAGAATTGTGCAGTAATTGTCTAAAGAAAATATGATGCCAACTATACAGGGACACTCTGATCCGAGTGTGTGGATGTGTGTTTTAAATTGGCATACAAATGATTTAATTTTTAGTTTCGTCTATCAAAAACGAGCATTCTGATTGGTCAAAAAATATAATTCATAACTCCATGAACAAAATTTTGATCACACAGAGATTTTGTATGCTTCCGCACAAAATAGTCCCATACAAAAAGGAATCAAAATTTGTAAAGCTTTTGTTTTTATTCTCTCGATTCTATTAAATTATAAGAAATGAAGAGAATATTTTTTGTTTTCATGGAGGTATGAACCGAAAAACCTAATCACACAATGTATGAATCCGCTTCACGTATTCATACAGTGTGATTAGTTTTTTCGGTTCATACCTCCATGAAAACAAAAAATATTCTCTTCATCTCTGAAGTGAATTTGATGGACCACATCTGTCAATCAAAATATGGATAGACCAATCAAATTGTTTATTTAGACTTGATAAAAACTTTGAACTTTGACATTGGCCAATATTGATATTAAGTTAGTTTTTTTGTGTGACAACTTAAATAAGGACAGCCTATTTAAGCTTCAGGTTGCCAACCAACCATTGTTTTGGTTACATATTACTGACCATAATTATTTCAAATAAGGCCATTTAATATCAAGTCAAATTTTCTACCGGAAGCAAATGGGCGTGGCTAGCATCTCTGAATTTTTCGAAATTTAGAGTACAGGCTTAATCAAATGCTGGATAAAATGACTGAAAGCAAAAACAATAAAAGAATATCTATTAAAAACACAAAATAAGAAAAAAAATATGGACGGCATAATGCTTGAGAAATTACAGATTTTAATACTAAAAACTTATGGTAAAATAAAATAAAATATTCATGCACTTTAAGAAGCAATTCATGCATTTCATGTGTATGTACAAAAAGTTATATGACATAAATGAAACCTAGACATGAGTCTCTGAATGACATGTCACCTGTTTTGACCAATTCCCACACAGTGACGCTTTTGGATGCCCCTCTAGAAATCATTGTATAAAATGTAGAAATTGCTTGTAAAAGCAATTTCTTCATTTTACACAATATTTCCTTTCTGGAAAGTTGAAAAAATCTAAAATTTGATTAACTTTAAATTGTTGTCTGCAGCTTCTTTCAATTTGGACCAGTCTAAAATTGTGTTGAGTGGGAATGGGTTAATAAGCAATTTCGTCATTTCCTACAATAAAGATAAAATAAAGTTTGTTAACTTTGTAGCTATTTATAGAGTACATAGTGAAGACTCTCATTAGTCAAGCAAGTAGTTTCTTTTTTCATACTTTACTAAACAACTGAACTTGAACTGATCTGCCTTTAATTAATTACTGATAAAATTCTTTGTCTTTCGTGGTAGAAAACATTGGGAGGAGACTTTTAATTAATTACCAGAAGACAATTTTAGACTGGTCAAAATTGAGAGCAGATGCAGACAACAATATTTATTAGAATTCTTTGTCTTTTTGGGTAGAAAACAACGGGGGGAAATGAAGAAATTTCTTCATCTGCCTTTTTTTCCCAAGCACTTTTTTGAGGGGTGCAAAAAAGCATTATTTTGTGTGAATGGTCGAAAGGGATAACAGACCAAAAAATAAAATTAAGAATGAATTAAACATCAAGAATTATACAGTAAACATTGTAAGAAAAGGAGAACTGCTGTATTAGTCTTTACCAAAGTGACTTCGTAGTAGCTGATTAAGAATTGTTCAACCCATAAACATACAAGAAAATTTTGGGTTGGTCCAAATTGAAAGAGATTGCAAATGACACTTACAACAGCTTGTAAAATGAAGACCTTCAATGGTAAAAAACATTGTGAAAAAGGGAAAAATACTTGTAACGATCAATTTTTCATCTCACAGCATTTTTTAATATCCTAATTAACCAGGGATTGAACAGAAAATCATTGATTGTGTGGTAATTAGATAAAGAATGTATCTTTCTTTGGCTATGTGTAAGAAAACTTGAGATATATATTGAAGTACCGGTAAGATACAATGATCACCTTTTTAAGATGAATTCAAATGTACAAAACTGACTCAGTAAACTAACATAAGTTCTGATGAATAAATTACATAAATTATATAACTATTTACAAAAAAACATAAACAATTATAAATAGCTCTAGCACAAATACATAACTTTAATACTGTTGTTAAACAGTAATAATGATCATAATAAATTATTTTAATTTTGTGACTTTACATAACATTGTTAGTGCCTTTAACCCAATACCAGATGACACAATTATAGACTGATCCAAATTAAAAGAAATTTGCAGACAGTTTTTAGCTGAAAAAATTTTAAAAATCTTTATCATTTAGGGTAGAAAATATTGTTGAAAATGAAGAAATTACTTGTAACAAGCTATTTCTTCATTTTCAACAATGTTTTCCAGATTTTTTTTGGGTCATACAAAAAAGGGATTTTATTGTAAAGGGTTCATATGTTTATGCACTTGGAATAACTTAACAGTAATTCAAAAATAATTGTCAAGAAAAAACCACATTTCTCCATCGCATATTGAAGCAGTATAACGATCTTCAATTTCAACCCTTGTCATGCTGAACCCGGAATATTCCGGTTTTGGCACAAGGTGTAGACCAAGATCAGCCTGCACATAAGTGCAGTCTGATCTTGGTCTACACCTCCTGCTTGTACTTTTCCTGCAAGAGTTGTGTATGTAATTGATTTATGAAAGAAATATTGATTTTTGAACAACAAGTTCTGTCAGCACTATCAGCCCTTTGATTTTACAGCAATTCAGTAAGGTAATTTATAAGTAAGGTACAGCATGACAAGGGTTAAGCTCATATTATCTCAAATTTGCCTTGTCAGAGGTCAGTGGGTGTGGTCATATATCCTTTTTTTGTGTGTGAGAATAAAAATAAATCAACAAGCGATAATCATGAACTCATTCCAACCATAAGCAATAAGAGCAATAATAAATTTGCTCATATCCCTAATGCAGATATTAATTTGATAGGTTCCAAAAACTATATCCACGATACAAATATTAAACCCATTCCCACATAACAAGATTTTAAACATGTTCAAAAGGAAAGAAGCAGTAGATGACAATTTTAGTTGACTGAATCTATTTTTTCCCTTCTGTTTGGATAGAAACATTGCCGATAATGAAGAAATTGCTTGATACAAGCAATTTCTTCATTTTCCATAATGTTTTCAAAGCTTTTTTCTTCAGGGGAGTGAGTTAATCACTTCTCCTATATATCACTGACTAACAAAATGTTGTGATGCTAACAGTCTATTTCTCACTGAGTCCATACCAGCTAGAGGAGGAGTTCGTTCTCTCCCTTTCGGAGACACGCTATAATAACCGCATTCTACTAGCACAGTTTCGATCATTGACTGTAACTGTTCATATGTTATTGCATCATCCTGGTCAAGGTTATTCAATCCCATGTCTATATTTAATGTTTGTGGAACGTCCGCCTTTAAAGTCGACCCCATTGAGTTGTCAGAATCTGATCCTGCAGATCCGCCTCTTCGATCTCTTGACTTTGCACGTCTAAGTGCTCGTGAAGACGAAGAACTCCTGTCCTTGATAGCTTCAGCACGTGGAGTTCTGTCATCCCCAGAATTAAACTGAGTGTTTTCTGTTGAACTCAAACTTGAGCTTGATCCCCGTCTGCTCTCTGGACCCAGGCTTGAATCAGAACCAGCTGAGTTTATCCTCAAGTCCAGGGGACCAACATTGAGATCTATTAATTCTCTGGAACCTGTGTTCAGCTAAAAAGTAGGGAAAAAACAAATGAGCTCACAGAGGTTAACATCTCAATGATAACATAATGCAAAATAATTAACCCTTCTCATGCTGAAAAAATTCTTTCAAGAATTGCATTAAAAATCAACAGGCTGAAGGCACTTGGAGGCCTCAGTTGGGCCAATATTTCTTTTGAAATTCAAACTTTTTCACAACTGATTAAAAGGAGTAAACAGGTGGCAATGTCTAAGGATGGATTTAAGAGACAGGCTGATCTTTGTGTATGCCTCTTGACTAAACTAAACTAATATTTTTGGTTCAGCATTATCTGAGATAATTTATTTCATAAAGCACTTGGTGTTTTCTTCATTGCTATTATATTCATAAAATTGTGGCAAAATTAATCTTGAATCTGTTAAAAGTTTAAAGGATTTTACTGTAATTCTAGTAATTTATGTGCCATTATAGAATGTCTATGAAAAAAAAATCATAATTCTGTTATGCCCTGTCGATAAAGTGCAGAGTTCTAAATCGTTAACACAAAATATATCTGTAATTTCCATGATGTTAACAACATTTTAGAGTTAAATAAGAAAAACTGATTCTACAATCTTTAAGCACCCACAAAGATGAGACACAAGGGAATGAATATAAGAATTCAAGTTTTCAGGCAAGAAAAAGTCTCTTGTATTCATACAGTATGATTAAGTTTTTAGATTCATACCTCAATGAATACAACATATATTCTTTTCATTTCTTACTGAAACAAATGTCTGAAAAACTGTTTCTTGAAATTCTAGACTGGTCAAAAATGAAAGAAGTTGCAGACGACAATAAAATTGGATGCGATTTGAAATGAAATCATCCTATGTGGTAGAAAATATTGTGGAAAAAGGAGAAATTGCTTGTTACAAGCAATTTCTTCTTTTTCCACAATGTTTTCTCAAGTATCAAATTGCAGCAACGTAAAATCCTGGGTTTGTACAGGATAGGATTAAAGAATAGAAAAAATCTAAATACCTTATGTAATTCCCCTTTTAGGTTAAATGAAGAACTCTGAGGTCCAAACAGTGCTCGTTTGAACCGCTCAATAATTCTACGTTTTGGGTTCGGGTTCAGCGTTGGAGGTAACTGCGATATGTAAATTATCTTATGTAGCGTGTGTAACATCTGTGTAATTGGGTCACTAATCTGTCGAACCTTCTTATGGGAAATTGTCAGGGTAGCTGTGTTAGCACTTTCTGAAATAGGGCAAAAACATTCAACTTAATGTGAATAGCATGTTCATGCACTCAAATGGGAATTAGTGCTACTTTTATAAAACATTCTAAAGCATCGCATGGCAATACCTAATCCCTACCAAGCCGTATTTTTCTTCTTCTGCAAATCTCTTTAAGGTCAGCATCTGTATTTTTGTCAAAAATCAATGGACTGAATGAAATCTTGACCTTTGTCATGCTGAATTAAACCCTCTACAGTTTTTTATCAAAATCAAAGGGCTAAAAGCACTAGAAGCACCAGTTATAGGTTAATATTTCTTGTAAATTTATCTTACAATTCTGGTGTAAAAGGAACAAGCAGGTGGTGTAGACAAAGATCAGACTGCGCATATATGCAGCTTGATCTTTGTCTATACCTCCTGCAAAAAGGAGGGCAGCATATCAAGGGTTAATTATGGACTCAAACACTGAAAAGAATCATGATTGTGTACTCAACCATCAACAATCAGCTCAATACCTACAGGCATTTTGAAAAAAGTCTGATTAACCAGACATACAGAAATAAGTGGAAAATGATAGTCCTAAATCACTCCCCTGAGTATGATGGTTCATGGCTCTATGATACATACAAAATAGCAAGCCCTCTGTCTAATTATTTTGGAGAAGATGTTTAAGGATTTTCTCTATTAACATAGATGATCCCATCATATAGTGCTAATTTCCTGAATATGGTAATTTTTTGAAGTATAGACATCCATACATACCAAATATCAAAGCTCTAGGCCTAATGGTTTAGGAGAAGAAGGTTTTCAAAGATATCATTCTTTTTTCCTATCAAAAATTGGGGATAGCACAGAAAATGGCTAATTTTCAGAAGACGGCAATTCTTTGAAGTATTTTGGTATAGGGTCAATAGCTGATGATACATACCAAATATCAAAGCTCTAGGCATATTCGTTTGGGAGAAGCCTTTAAGAGATTTCCTTCTTTATTCCTTTGTAAAATCAGGGATCGCACAGACAATGGCTAATTTTCAGAATACAGTTATTCTTTGAAGTATTTTGGTAGAGGGTCAATAGCTGATGATATGTACCAAATATTAAAGCTTTAGGCCTTATCGTTTGGGAGAATATTTTCAAAGATGTCCTTTATTCCTTTGAAAAATCAAGGATCCCACAGAAAATGGCTAATTTTCAGAATACAGTAATTCTTTGAAGTATTTTGGTAGAAGGTCAATAGGTCAATAGGTGATGATATGTACCAAATATCAAAGCTCCATACCTAATCATTTGATAGAAGAAGATTTTCAAATATTTCCTTCTTTATTCCTTTATAAAATCAGGGATAGCACAGAAAAGAGCTAATTTTTAGAGTATGATAATTCTTTGAAGTATTTTGGTAGAGGGTCAATAGGTGATGATATGTACTATGGTTTAGGAAGAGAAGATTTTCAAAGATTTCCTTTGTAAAATCAGGGATCGCACAGAAAAGGGTTAGTTTTAAAAGTACAGTAATTCTTTGAAGAATTTTGGTAGAGGGTGAATAGGTGATGATATGTACCAAATATCAAAGCTCTAGGCTTATGGTTTGGGATGAGAAGATTTTTTAATAAATGTTTACGGACGGACAGATGGACAGACGGACGCCTTAAGCATGTGGTGGATGGACTTTGGGATATGGAACTAATCAAGAATTTATTTCAAGAGGGTGAATGTTTGGACAATGAAAGTTTTCTTTAAGGACATCTGTGCAAAATAAGCATTTAGTACAATCGCACTTTTTGATCCCTCGAAGAAAGAAAAAAATCTTAGAAAACATTGTGTAAAATGAAGGAATTGCTTGTGACTAGCAATTTCTTCATTATCCCCAATGTTTTCTACCACAAAAAACAGTTTTGACATTTCATCACAAAAAAAGTGTATTCTGCAACCTGTTTGATTTTGGACCAGTCTGATATGCAATTGTCTGTTATTGGGATAAAACTTGATGGTGGATAAAAAAATCCAGTGATGTAACATGAAACTTCATAATGTATGTATTTGTTTGACATCACCAGTACTAGATAAAATGCTAAGCCGAGGCTCAATCAAAATGTGTTTTTGTTGGATCTAGTTCACTCCATGCTCTAGGCATTATGGTATGAGGACCACTAGAGAAAAAGAAGCTGATATAAGGAGATCCAGGTTCATATGTCTTCTACTAAGGTAATGGTTATCAAATATTCGCAACAAATCTTGTGTTAATGAAATTACGTAATTGATACTTATATACAGACAATAAATGACATCACATAATCCTGATGTGGTAGAAAACAAAGTTATAATCAGACAGCTTGTCTTGTATAACATAATTACCAGCACTTCTTTAACTCATCCCCACATAGTTATATTTTAGACTGGTCCACCTTTAAAGATGTTGTAATTTTGAAGTTTTTTGTCTTATTGGGTAGAAAACATTATCAATTATGAAGAAATTGCATGTAGCAAGTAATTTCTATATTTCCACAATGTTTTGCGAAGTAAGTAGGAATGGTTTAACAAGTACATGAGTAAACTGACAAAAAGAAACAAATTAGTTAATAACATATTCTAATCATGGCAAACTCTGAATAAACTTGACATCTGAAAATATAATAAAAAAACATGCAAAACAAACACTTACTGGGACGCTTACTTGATTTGGATTTCTTATTTTTTGTGTTTGGACCGCCATTTCCGGCAGGTGTGCTGTTTGAACGTAAATACTGTCTTGTCTCAAAAACATGGTCGGAATGTTCCAAAATGTGTGGAATGCTGGGAGAATGACTGTTGATGGGTGATGGGTCACCGGAACCAAGTCCTGAATCTCTGCTCGCTTTAGCTAGAATTAGATACATTGTGGAAATAATGGGTCTTGCACCATTTTGAACAATCTTACAGCCACATGACAACAAAGTCCATTTATTCATTTGCTATCCAGTAATCAACAGTACGAGACTGAGATACTGAAGTATCTTGCTCAGAGGCATACTAATGTGAAAATAATAAAAAGTCCAAGCTAAAAAGGTATACTAAAATTAGAGCTGTCAAATGATATGAACATTTTACATGAATGGACATATAGAAATTACTTTCTTTGGGCTTATTTTGCCCTGAAATGTCACTCAGCATGTACTGGATAAAACACCTTGAAATACCTTAACCCTTGTTATGCTGAACCCACAATTTTCCTGTTTTGGCATGCGGTATAGACAAAGATCAATCTGCATACAAGTGCAGTCTGATCTTGGTCTATACCCCCCGCTTGTCCCATTTTATGCAGAGTTGTTTTAAATAATCAAATTTCAAAGGGAATATTGACCCTCATTAAGACCTTCTAGTTCTGTCAGTTCTTTGATTTCAAAGCATTTCTGTATGAGATTTTTATTCTCACATTTAACTATAACTGACACTTATCTTTTCAGTTTCTCTGCACCTTGATATTAGTCAGCAACTTCATCATCAAGTCACTGGTTAACCTTTTCCTGTTCTTTGAAATTTTAAACTGGTTAAAATTGAAAGAGGTTGCAGACAACAAGGAAATTGGATACAATGTGAAATGAGACCATCCTTTGTTGTGCGAATAGGAGAAAATGCTAGTTACAAGTAATTTCTTCTTTTTCCACAATGTTTTCTCAAGTATAAAGTCATACTGAACTAAAATCCAGGGTTTGTACAGGAAAGGGTTAAAAAAAGGAAAGAATTAGAAAGAGGCTTACAACTAGGTATATCCACCATTAACTGTTGTGTGTATTGATCTCTCAGATACGCAGTGCGAGGGGTGGGAACTGGGGGTAGATGGGATACATTTCTGTTGCGTCTCATCATGGTATTACTGCCCCGTGAACTGCCGGCACTACTTTCTCTACTTTCACTTTCACTGCTGGGACAACCTTCATCATCATCAGAGGACCAGTCTGAAAGGATAAAGTTAAATTTGAGGGAACAACAAGACATTTTTTTAACCCATTCCCACATAATTCCACTTTCTTCACCCTTTAAGAAAAAAGCTTTTGAAAACTTTGTGGAAAATAAAGAAATTGCTATATTCAAGCAATTTTTTCATTATCCACTGTTTTCTACCCCCCCCAAAAAACAAGATATTTCAAATCCTACCAATTAAAGACTGTCATCTGTGACTTCTTTCAATTTGGACCAGTCTACAATTTTGTCTACTGCTCATGGTTAATTTTCTTCAACCCCAATTGTACCAAAAGTAACTAGACATTTTATTTCAATGTTACAGGACTTATTTCCATAATGTGAAATTCAAATAAGCCATATTGGCTGAATATCAGTCCCATAACTTGAGGCATATCTA
This sequence comes from Fragum fragum, assembly GCA_946902895.1. Lineage (NCBI taxonomy): Eukaryota > Metazoa > Mollusca > Bivalvia > Cardiida > Cardiidae > Fragum > Fragum fragum. Next base: position 53,108,513 of record OX336377.1, read on the forward strand.
TCATATGTCATACACCAAATTTTAGGTTTAATGGCACTTTTACTGAAAATAACTTAATGTCTTATATTATGAATAGACTCAATTTTTTTCCAAGACTTAATCATGTGAATAACATCTACAATAAAAGACTGACCTTGCTCTGTGCTGTCAGGTCCAAACATGGACGGTGATATCTGGGATTCAAACTCATCTGTTATACTACCATCCTTGATACCTGACGCGCCACCACTACCAGCCAGATTGGCAAGCTTATCATAGCGCTCTTGAGATACCAGAAATAGTCGATGATAGTTCTGCATATTCTGGTTGGCTTCTAGGAAGTGTCTGAAAAATGACCAAATGAAGGTGTCATTATACAAACCTGAATTTCAAGGCAGTATATGAGAGCAAATTTTATTTTAACAAAGCTCACCCTTTAACCCTTGACATGCTGAACCCGGTTTTGGCAGGAGGCATAAACAAAGATCTGCCTGCATATAAGTGCAGTCTGATCTTAGTCTACACCTTTATCCCTTTTGCGAAGGAGTTGTTCATAAAATTGTCTCAAGAAATATTAGTCCTCTGTAAGAGCTTCAAGTGCTTACTGTCCTTCCATGTAAATGTATCTGTTTGAAACAGATTTTATTCAGCATGACAAAGGTTAATAAAAAAACAATGAGAAGGTGCTGACAATATTTGCTGAAATTTTAGAAATCTATTCTTCTGTGGTAGAAAACAATGTCTATAATGAAGAAATTGCATATGACAGACAATTACTTCATTTTCCACTTTGTTTTTCAAAGCTTTTCTTCAGGGGCGTCATAGAGTGTGATTGTGTTGGAATTGGTTAACTTACTTCTGCGTTCTCCGTCTCTCTCTGTCTAATTTACGTTCTAGTGTATGCTGGGAAGACTGTAAATTGTCCATATGTTTTAACATGATATCTGACATGTCTGCTGCTATCTGGATTATATCAGGTCGCTCCTTTGCATTGGGACATATACATCTGGAATTCAGATAGAGAGTAGCCTTCAGCAAGATGAATACTAAAGAAACTTTGTTCAAAGATGATAGGTCAAATAGAACATTCAAAATGATAAAAGAGAGGAAGAAAATCAAGGTCATATTGTCTCCAAGTTTACATGAACATTATGCACCAAGATCAAACTTATTTTCATCTTTTGATTTATAAAGATGATTAATTTTTAACATAGAAAAAATGTGACCTAAGCAAAATTTTGAGAAAATTCTTCAAATAATTGAAAAGGAATTCAACTTAAAAAATTATATACACTCACCCATTGACCTAAAGTTTGACAAGGGTAAAATGGAGTTTGAGTGTTACAAACCTTTTCACTGTGCGTACAAGTCTGTCAGAGTACAACCCATCTGGTATAGCCTTGTATTTCCCTTCTACAATCTGTAATATACATTATAAAATATTGTACATTGTTTATGACAAGAATAAGTAAATACTTTGTAAGAAATTCTAATACCACCCTATGGCATGATTATTTTAACCCCTTCCTGTTCAGTCCCTGTTTTTTTTATGGCCTCTTGGTTTTATACTGAAGAAAAAATTGTGGAAACAGAAGAAATTGATTGTAACAAGCAATTTCTTCTTTTTCCAAAATTTGTCTACCCAACAGAACAATTGTTTTTTAGATTAAATCAACTTTGATTTGTCGTCTGCAAAACCCTTGAATTTGGACAGATCCAAACTTTTGAAAAACAGGCAAGGTTAAAAATGGAACAAACTATAGAAATCTTTCTCTGCCAAGCAATGATTTATTTCTTTAAGTGTATTCAGAGCTCAAGACGAGGGGGTTAGTTGATTTCAATGTGTAACACTTTATTTTCTAACAGATGAAGAGAATATTTTTGTTGTCTGGTAATGGGTTAAATAATCTTCCAAACAAAGTTAGGGCACTACAATTCCAATACTCACACTTTTCACCAAGGTCAACATGTTTGTGTTAAAGAAGGGAGGATCTAGAGCACACATCTGATATAGTATACACCCTAGAGCCCATATATCTGCCTTCTCTCCATACGGGTGACCTTCCACCATTTCTGGGCTACAAATAAAGATATATTGGATACATTAGAGATGAAAAACTAAGAGACGAGATTACTGTTGTTTTTATTCAATTTGGAATGATATCTCAATTTCATTATTTCATTTCCATTTCAACAAATTTTATTGTACTACTATATAATTTAGGGTCATTTTCACAACAACAACACCCCTCAAGAAAAACAGTTGGTAAAACATAGTGTAAAATGAAGAAATTGCTTGTAACAAGCAATTTCTTCAATTCTCACAATGTTTTCTCTTCAAAGTTGAAAAAATCCAAAATTTCATAACCTTGGCAATGTCGTTTGCAACTCCTTCCAGTTTGGACTGGTCTAATATTTTGCTGTTTGGTAATGGGTTAACCTTCTGCTACAATGCCTTCCCCCTACACACAACTTGCTTATAAACTTTGATCAATTCCCACACAATCCCTCCTTTTTACGACCCTCAAGAAGAACGCATTGGGAAATATTCCACAATATTTTATGCCACATTGGTTGGTTTCATTTCAAATTGCATCCTATTTTCATTGTTGTCTGCAATCTCTTTCAATTTGGACCAGTCTAAAATTTTGCTGTCTGGTAATAGGTTAGACACTTACCAAGAATACAGAATTGTACCACACACAGAGGTCATCTTACTGGTATCTGTACCTTTAACCTTGGCAAGACCAAAATCAGCTGAAATAAGTGAATTGCAAAATTATAAGAAAATACAAAAGAAAACATTGAGAAGTTGTAACCTTATTCCAAGTAATTATTTTCAAACACAAATTTTCAAAACCAGAAGTGGCTTTAAACATATGAATCAACTATTTTTTGTCTGTTTATCATATCATTCAACTGTCTTCATTATCTGTCTTCATTAGAATACAATATTTGAATTTAATATTCTGGTCAAAGCAGCATGATATGTCTTCAATATGCCATCACCTGGATGATCTATTGCAATTTTGAACTGTAATGATTTGATTGGACAAGTTTGCAATGAAAGGTAAAAACAAGATACAAGATTAGCATCTCAACATGCTGTCAAATGTTACAATCTGACTGCATAGTAAGGAAGATATTTAAACCATAAAAGTAAAATCCTACTTACTGATGGTAACTTTGTCATTTTCTCCAAGCATTATGTTATTGGGAGTGAGATCACGGTGTACAATGCCTTTATCTTTATGGAGGTAACGGAGAGCAAGAACCATCTGAAAATGAAATGCTACTTTTTAACCCATTCCCAAACAGTGACACTTTTAGAGGCCCCCCCCCCCCAGAAAAAAATTTGGGAAAACATTGTGCAAAATGAAGAAATTGCTTGTAACAAGCAATTTCTTCATTTAACACAATGTTTTTTATCCAGAAAGTTGAAAAATTCTAAAAAAATTTATAGCTTTTAAACTGTCGTCTGCAAATCCTTTCAATCTAGACCACTTTAAAATTTTGTCATCTGGTAATGGGTTATTATCCTGTATGTTGAAATATCAAGATTTTCAAGTGGATTATGGATATATGGATACAGGGCTTAAGTATACAAATTAGGGTCTCAGGGACTCAAAAGTTGCAGTCCTAGGGCACTGAAGGTTTGAGGGTCCCTGACTTAGACATAGACTCTTAACCCTTTCCTGTCCAAACCCTGGATTTTACGTTGCTGCAATTTTATACTTCAGAAAACATTGAGGGAAAATATCTCCTTTCCCCGCAATATTTTCTACCACATTGGATGGTTTCATTGTAAATTGCATTAAATTTTCAATGTTATCTGCAACCTCTTCACTATGGACCAGTCTATTTTCAAAAAACGGAAAAGGATTACTATCATATAAATACAAAAGTATAATGTTTTCAAAAATTTCCTTTTGAGTGGTGCAAAAGGAGGTATTGTGTGTGAATGGGTTAAAGGTTAGCTTATGCATATGCAACTGATGATTTCATTGAATTTGTCAAATCTTACACATTGCAAAAATGATGCAATGTTCTTGAAATTCTTAGTTGTATGTACTCTATGGTTTTTCTTAAAAGACAATTTTAATGATCACCACTATTGAAATTTTAATAATTGAACTTTAATTATTTATGCATATCTTGTTTCTTTTTCTGTGTAATATGATGGCAAGTCAACTAATATCAATAATAAGCTTTTGCTTCAATGCAGAAAAAATAAAACATTACAAAGTAAAAAAAAAAAAAATAAAGTAAAAAATTAGATTTACCTGAATTAATATATTCCAAATTCGTCTTTCAGAAAATTTGTCTTTCTTTTCTTTGAGGGAATTAAAGTGTTCATTGAGAGGAGCACCCTCTATGAGGTCCATGATGATAAACAATGTATTTCCTAAAAATAGAAACACGCATAATGCAAGTTAACCAAGTATCAGACAGCAAAATTTAAGACTGGTGCAAATTCAAAGGAGTTGCAGATGACAATTTTAAGTTGATGTAATTTTAGATTTTTCAACTTTCTGGATAGTAAACATTGTGTAAAGCCTGTTAAAAGAAATTTCTTCTTGTTACACAATGTTTTCCCAACTGTTTTCAAATTTCCAATTGTGTCCAAAAGCATCATTGTGTGGGAATGGGTTAATACTTAACCCATTACCACAATTGTCCATTTTTTACCAGTGAAATAGCTTATAAAATTTATGAGAAAAGAAATCGAAAGTGGCAAGCAAATCTCTCCTTTTCTCACAAAGTCTTCTACCTCTTATGACCCTTTCTTTCAATCTAAACCCATTTTATTTTGTCGTCTGCAACCTATTTCAATTTTGATAAGTCTACAATTTTGTTGTTTGGGAAGGGCTAAAGTACAAAATTGAAGTATTAGCAATAATACAAGAAAATTATTAGTTCTTAACCCATTACCATACAACAAAATTTGTAATAGTCCAAATTCAACGAAATTACAGACAACAATTTTTAGTTGATGGAATTTTGAAAATCTTTGTCTATTTGGAGAGAAACAATTTTGAGTAACGAAGAAACTGCTTGCATCGAGCATTTTCTTCATTTTCCACAATGTTTTCCAAAGCTTTTGTCATAAGGGGCATAAAAAATGCTGGATTGGGCTTGAATGGGTTAATAAGTGTTTTGATGTCAACAAATTATATAACTATAAAGTCTCAGTTTAGGAAAAGAAGATGAATAAATATTCTAACCCAGACTCACATAATCACCCTTTGACGCCCCTTGAGAAAAAAGTATTGTGGAAATGAAGAAATTATTTTTAACAAGCCATTTCTTCATTATCCACAATATTTTACACCCAAAAGGACAAGGTTTTTTTTAATCTCGTTATCTAAAAATTGTTGTATGCAACTTCTTTCAATTTGGACAAGTCTAGAATTTTGTAATTTTGTAAAGAGAAATTTTAACATACCTTCTCTGAATGTTTTATGATATTTGACGATGTTTGGATGACGAATGCCCTGTCGCATTATCTGTAACTCATTGATCATCTCCCCGACACTCTGATCTCGATCATTGGTGGTTTTACCGAAAGCAGGGTTGAGAAGATCAATCTGTCAATAACAAAATCATTCAATATTAACCTTTGTCATGCTGAACCTGGAATGTTCTGTTTTGGCAGGAGGTATAGACAAAGATCAGCCTACACATAAGTGCAGTTTGATCTTTGTCTACACCTCTTGATTGACGCTTTAAACACTGAGATGTTTATAGATTTTTCAAAATAATTTTTGACCCTTAACTAGTACTTCCAGTGCTTTCATGCCTTGGATTTTAATGTGCATTTAGATAAAGATTATATTCAGCATGACAAGGGATAAATGTAAATGGAAAAACATAAAACCCTTTAACCCATTCCCACGACAGAAAATTTAGACTTGTTCGAATTGAAAGAAGTTGCAGACGACAATTAAAAGTTCATGAAATTTTAAAAATCTTTATTTTTGGGGGTAGAAAACATTGCGCATAATGACAAAATTGCTTGTAACAAGCATTTTTTAAATTTTCCACGATGTTTTCCAGAGCTTTTTCCTATAGGGGCGTCTAAAGGTGCCTTTGTTTTTGGAATGGGTTAACACTTTACCCATTCCAACTCGATCCCACCTTTTTACGCCCCCAGGAAAAAAGCTATGGAAAACAACTGGATAATGAAGAAATTGCTTGTATCAAGCAATTTCTTCATTATCCACAATGTTTTCTATCCAAAAAGGTGAAAAAAATTAAAATTCCATCAACTTGAAATTGTCGTCTGCATCTTCTTTCAATTTGGATCAGTCTAAAATTTTGTCAAGTGGGAATGGGTTAAGCATCTCTGTATGACAGTGATGGTTACATATTTTTTTTTTCATTATATTTATATTCTATCAAGTGGCACCTGACCACCTGATTCCCTCCACCAACCTGAAATAATTAATCATAAAGGAATTTTCCAGGAACAAGATATTCAAAATTTTCACAATATGCCATATATGGACCCAAGCTCCATCCATAAAAGCAATGTTTTTAACTGAGCCAATTTCTATGAAGGAATCTGACAAATTTCATTGAAATCCATTGTCTTGTCTCTGAGAAGAATTTTTCAATGTTTACAGTTTATACCATATATGGAAATAGGGCCCCTTTATATAAGTTATGTTTTCATCCAACCCAATTTTTTAAGAGACTGGATAAAGGGTATACAAAGATTGATTCCTGTGAAATTTGGTTGAAATCCATCCCATGATTTCTGAGATTTTTTTCAAAATTTCACATTTTATGGAAATAAGGTCCCAATATAAGCCATGTTTTCCATCCAATCAAAATTCTTTGAAGGATCTGATAAAGACTCACCAATAGATCATTCTGTGAAATTTAAATGAAATCTCATGTCTTGTTTATGAGAAAAAGATTTCGCAAAATATAGAAATTAGCCTTGCCCATAAAACCCATGTTTTCTATCTGATCAATTTTGTTTGAAAAATATATGAAAATGGGTCATCAAAGGATCATTACTGTGAGATTTGGTTGAATTCTGTTTAATACTTTCTAAGTAGATTGGTTTTAAATTAAAAGTTTTCAGATGCAAGATCCAGACTCTCACAGGCACAATGGACATAATGCCATGACAATAGCTCATTTGCTTTCTGCCAGCAGAGCTAAGAATCACAACTATTAACCCATTCCCACTCAATCCCTCCTTTTTACGCCCCTCAAGAAAAAAGCTTCGGAAAACATTGTGGAAAATGAAGAAATTGCTTGTATCAAGCAATTTCTTCATTATCCACATTGTTTTCTATCCAAAAAGACAAAGAAAATTTAAATTCCACCAACTTGAAAATATCGTCTGCAGCTTCTTTCAATTTGGATCAGTCTAAAATTTTGTTGAGTTGGAGTGGGTTAAATTAGTGAGAAAGCAAACACATAATGACAAACTATGGCTGTACTTCAAGCTACAAATGTGATTATGTTTGAATATTTCTTTCACAAGGAGACTCGTTAAATAAGTATATGTATACAAACCTCTTTAAGGGCAAGAAAGGACTGTCCGGCACGTTTTCTCACTTTATACACACTTCCAAACGCGCCACGGCCTAAATGTTCAAACACTGCATATTCTTGAATATAATGTGTAGGCGTCCGATTTTGATTCAATTCCAAAATATTTTCATGAATAGAGGTCACTTCATCACTTGTTAATCCAATAATTAACTGTACGAGAGGTTTATATGCTGAAAGATCACGGTTGTAATGTCCCACATCAATAAACGCTGTGTATAAACTTGGAGGGAATAGTTTTTTAAACAGTCTTCTATTTCTTTCCATACTGAACAGGAATCTTAAAGCTCGGAATGCAAATCTCTGAAATAAAAAGGGAAATATTATTAGCCTGAGTTCATGGTGAGAAAAATCCTCTATATAATTAACCTATTCCCACACAATAACGCTTTTTGACACACCTCCAGACAAACAACTGGGAAAACATTGTGAAAAGTTAAGAAATTGCTTGTAACAAGATCGTTGAAAAAATCTAAGGTAATTTTGAAATACTATCTGATCTATATAGTTCATAGTGAAGACTCAAAACAGACTGCGTTGATGCACAGGCTGATCCGAGTCTTGACTTGGCGCACACATGAAGTAGCTGAAAATATTTCACACATGTTAATACCTTAACCCTTGTCATGCTGAACCCAGAATATTCCTGTTTCGGCAGGAGGTATAGACAAATATTAGCCTGCACATATGTACAGTGTGATCTTAGTCTACACCACCTACTTGTCCTTTTTAAGCTAGAATTGTTTATAAGATATGTATTCAAAAGAATTATTAAGCCGCAATGTTTGCATCCAGTACTGTCAACCCTTTGATTTTAATGCAGTTCTAAAGGGGGTTTTTATTCAGCATGACAAGGGTTAAATTCAAGATCTATTTTTACAATAAATATCATGCCAAATTTAACCTATGTGTACTGTATAAGAGTCTAAAAATATATCTTCTAAGATTCAAGCAAAATTATTTGATTATAGCCTATTTGTTAATAGGCAAAACTGTATCAATTTTATTTTTGATATTGACTCATTCCCCCACACAAAATTTTAGACTGGTAATTTCAAGATGATTGAATTTTTATTTCACCTTTTTGGATAGAAAACATTCTGGATAATGAAGATATTGCTTGAAACAAGCAATTTCTTCATTTTTCCTGAAGTTTTTCAAAGATTTTTTCTTGGGGGGGGGGGATAAAAAGAAGGGGATAAGTGGGAATGAGTTAATAGCACAACATATGAGAAAATCAAATTCTAGATCAAAGAAACTATATGTTGTATGAACTAATTTGAATTTTTCCTAAACCTTTTAATGCCTAATAAAATCCTTGTTTAGAATTGCATTCAAATCAAGGGGCTGAAATGACTGAAAGTCCCTTATTGTGAGTATGTGTTTCCTTTACTGATAAATTGTATAAACAACTCTAGCTTAAAATGTCCAACAGGTGGTGTAGACTAAGATCAGAATGCACAAATGTGCACTCTATAACTCCTATCAAAGCAGAAATATTCTGGGTTCAGTATGAGAAGACTTAAAAGGGCAGTGTAGTGTAGATTTTCTTTTATCTGAACAGCTTTCTATATGAAGATCTGGTCTAAGGAAATGTCAGGTGATCACATACTTGTGTAAGTTGAGCAGCTTTTCTCTCCCGACTTGAGCACTCTGGACAGGGAGGAAGTATGAGCAATCCAATAGTGTAGATACCATTTGCCTGCGCTATCTGTTGGGCATTGGTATCATTCAGCACAAGTTCTGCCAGGGCACCACAGCAAGCTGTATCAATTGATAAATTAACCCATTAACAGATGACAAAATTTTAGACTGGTCCAAATTGAAAGGAGTTACAGACGATAATTAAAAGTTTATGGAATTTTAGTTTTTTTTCAACTCTCTAGGTAGGAAACATTGTGGAAAATGAAGAAAATGCTTGTTACAAGCAATTTCATCATTTTTACACAGTATTTTCCCAATTGTTTTCCTTGGGGGCGTCAAAAGGCGTCAGTGTGTGGGAATGGGTTAATTAACTGTATTATCATGGCATATCAGAAGGTATAACTTTTTAACCTGCATTGATCTGCAAAGGTTTTGGAAGCAAGGAGAAAATGTCCCCATGCTGTAAAAAATTGGGCACATTTTAGAAAAATGATGGGTCACTCCAATGAAATACCAACCAGAGTTTTGGAATCCTGGAGAACAGTGTCCCAATGGGTCTTTAAAGTTTGGGGACATTTATGACTTGTTGGAAACAATGGAGCAAAAGTGAAGGCTTGGCAGATCAATGAATCTGTAAAACATGATTTTGATCAGATATAAAGAATAAAGAGACATTTCTCCTAATCTTCATTCTTCAATCATGGGATGTCATTGGTTTGATCCCCGGCAGCGGCACATATTCTTTCCGACATTTGTCTCTCACCAATGGGTGTATAACCGTAAACCTAAGTGGGATAGCAGCTGTAGGCTAGGAAGGATGTAGTGGTAGTACTGGTGTGACAAATACCAGGAATCCATTGTTAGGTGCTCCAGCGGCCGCGATATGACTGAAATACTGTTACAGCGGCGTAAGATCCCATTCAATCAATCAATCAATAAAGAGACATTTAACTAAAAATGAATTTACCTAACAGATGGAACACAGGTCCCATCCACTGAGATTTGACTGGAAGTTCCAGTTCAAAAAATACTAAACAGCCTCATTTTTTTGAAAAGTTTTGCCAGTAATTGTAATATAAAACAACAAGAATACCACCTACAGGTGCCTATGCTCAGCTGTTGGGTGCTGGATAGTGAACAAAATGCATCTAGAGTTGATAGTATAGATTGCTCTTTTGATAGTGAACAAGTGTCCCAAGTTTCAAGTGAATGGCTTTAGTAGAACCAGAGATATCACAAAATGTCAAAATTTTCACACGCTGATGACAACAACAATGAGGACAACAACGAAACCAAGGCTATAGCAATACCTCAGGTTTTCCTCGAAAACAGCTGAACTAAAAAAGTAAAATTGTTTGTTGGAAATGTAAATGTTACAAATACAGCTTGAATAAGCTGTAGTTATGACGTTTTAGATGACAAACCAATCACATAAATGGTGAACAAAGTTTTAAATTCAAAATGAACTATTTGATTGGTTGAATGATTCATTAATTGACAGCCACGATTGGTCAGCTATACAATACCCAAAACATTTGTCTTTTTTTTCCCCTATAAGAATTTAACATATCTTTTATGAATAGGAATGCATATACTCTATCAATTGTATAAGGGACCTCCGATGGGTTTGGAAAAACAAATGATTGAAAAAAGAAAGGATCCAGCAGAGGTCAATTAGGAATGGTTTTCAAAATTTTACATACATTTGGGTTTCTTGATGTTTTTTGCAATACCAAGAAGGTCCCTTTCTGCAGATCCAAAACTCTTCTGCATTTTGACATGCCAAAGAAAATATGTTTAGAAAATAATGTGGAAAATGTGCTTGTAACAAGCAACTTCCACTTTTCTTTAAATATTTTTTTCTTCAAAATATGGTACCTAATTCTAATTATACACAAACCTTAAACATTTGTCTTTCTATTCTTTGAATTCAGTCTAAAAAAATTTTGACGTCAGACTTTTTTACAAAGTCAATATTTCCATTTTGGGGTCTAATACTGTATCACATCTAACTACAGTACATACCTTGCTTTAGTTTATGCTGTAGTTCTGTCACTTCCTCAGCCTATAAAACAAACACATTTAATGGCATTTGTATCAACACTCTAAATAGAACTAGACTTCTTTGATAATCTGACAATCATTTTGAAAATGTATCTCTTCTTGAGTAAGTATTTTTTGCATTAAAAAATCTAAATTATTCTGTGTGGCATCTTAACCCATGTCATGCTCTTTCTGGAATATTCCTGTTTTGACAATAGCTATGGCAGGTGTTCAGACTAAGATCAGCCTGCACAGATGTACAGTCTGATCTTATTCTATACTACCTGCTTGTTCTTTTAGTGTTGAGGAAATATTTGAACACAAAGTAGATCTAAATTTCACAAAAGTTTGAAATTATGTGAAGAAAGGATAAATATTCAGCTGGACAAGGTTTAAACTGGGATGTGGATTTTTCTCACAAGTCCATGGGTTAAGTTGAGTTCAAAATTTTACCTATCAGAGTTGGAAAAATATGGCCAAAATTTTTAAAAATGTCTATCAAATAACATCATTTTTTATTGAAGATGGAGACTCAATAAAAACCTCTTGCCAGACAACAAAATTTTAGACTGGTCCAATTTGAAAGGAGTTGCAGACCACAATTTAAAGTTGATGGAGTTTTAGATTTTTTCAACGTTAAGGATAGAAAACATTTTGTAAAAATGAAGAAATTGCTTGTTACAAACAATTTCTTCATTTACACAATGTTTTCTGAATTGTTTTCTTAAGGGCATCCAAAAAGCTTCACTGTGTGGGAATGGGCTAAAACATTCTCCAAACAACCACTCAATTATGCTTGATAAAAAAGTTTGAAAACATTGACAGACATGAAATGAGTCAGACACTGATGTCCCCACTTAACCTATCACCAGATGGTAAAATTCTAGTCTGGCCTAAATTGAAAGGAGTAACAGATGACAATTCAAAGTTTATGAAATGTTGATTTTTTACAACTTTCTGTAGAGAAAACATTGTGTAAAAAGAAGAAAATGCTTAATACAAGCAGTTTCTACATTTTACATGTTTTCTGTTGTTTTTCTTGAGGGGCATCACTGTGTGGGAATGGGAATGGGATAAGTGCTTGTCAAATGACCTTCATTGTGACCTTGAAATTGGGTGTATTAAACAGAGTGTTACACATGACACTACGACTCATCAAGGGAAACAACTGTGCCTATTCCAACCAATTAACCCATTTCCACATGATGACACTTTTTGATGTCCCATAATGAAAAAACAATGGAAAAACATTGTGTAAAATGAAGAGCTTGTTATAAGCACTTTCTTCATTTCCACATTGTTTTCTACCCAGATAGCTGAAAAAATCTAAAAATCATAAACTTTGAAAAGTTGTCTGCAAATCCTTTCATGAACCAATCTAACAATTTCGACAATGTTTTCCACAATTGAAGTTGAAAAAAATCTAAAATTTCATTAACTTCTGCAACTCCTTTTAATTTTGATCTGTCTGAAATTTTGCTGTCCGGTAATTGCCTATTGTAGAAGATATGCTCCAGAAAAGAATTCAACATACATCCCCCCAAAACCTACCTATATTGATAATTGATGGGAAAATATTATGGAAATACCATCTTAATTTCTTTTATACCCACACTCTGCAATCTCAACACTGCATTAACCCATTACCAGAAGACAGAATTTTAGACCTTGCAGAAGAAAACTTTGAGTTTATGAAATTTTGGAATTTTTGCATTTTAGGTTAAAAAAAATGGATATTTCACAAGCAATTTCTTCATTTTCCACCATGTTTTCCAAAGCTCCTTTTCTTGCGGGCATCAAAAGGCATCATTATTTGGAAATGGGTAATGGATTTTTAGATTTGTTCATTAATATTTTTTTTTCAACTGTAAAATCCATTTGTTTAGAAAAAAGAAGTATTATTTACTGGTTTATAACAACAAAATAGTTTGTTATGAGATGACAAGAAAGTTACAAGTCACACCAATGATATAAATGAATGATCAAGTGCCCACATGACTGATGTGTTAGGAAATCAGCACCACAAACAAGATACCTTTATCTTTGTATCCTTTGTTGTAATACCAAAGTCAAAGAACCGCTGAAGGCAGAATTTCAACTGTTCAATACATGCAGGTTATTATTGCTTAGACTGCTTGCCAGATGAAAAGTTTTAGACTTGTCTAATTTGGAACCAGTTGCAGACAACAATTCAAAAAGAATTTATATGTATAAAAAAAGATCTAAGGTAGGTTGAAACATTGTGATAAAAAGAGAAAATTGCTTGTTACAAGCAAATTTTCTTTTTATCACAATATTTCAACAACCATTTTTTCTTCATTGCAGCAAAATGTGGAATTGCATGGTAATAGGTTAAAATATTACTCATGTTGTACACATTTTGTCTAACTCATATTTTTCGTTCTTCATGCATGTTAATGCTTTGCTAACACTAATTACCAGAAGATAAAACTTCATACCAATCCAAATTGAAAGAAGTTACAGTTTTTAATTTTTAGTTGATGAATTTTAAAAATCTTTGACTTTTATTGTAGAAAACACTGAGAATAATGAAGAAATTGAATGTAAAATGATTTCCAAAGCTTTTTTCTTGAGGCACATAACAAAGCAGGATTGGGTGGGAATGGGTTAAATGATGGGCAAATCTAATGTAACTAACTAACTTTTTGTTTATTATATCGCTTTGAAGTAAGCTCTTGAAATAAATTAAATGATTATAACATACAAATAAATTAAAACAATGTATGTAGCCAATATTTTGGTTCAACCCAATTCCCACATGATCCTGAGTTTTTACGCGCTGTGGGAAGTTGACATTGAAAGCATTATTAGTAAAGGAGAAATTGATTGTAACAAGGCATTTCTGCTTCTTACACAGTATTTTCTACACTATCTATATCTATATTTCTACAAGGTTTGAAATGTCAACCACAACCTCTATGAATTTGGACCGGTCTAAAATACTGTAATTTGGTAATGGGTTAGACTACGACTATTACCTTACACAAGTCTACTGCTTGTCACAAGCAATTTCTTCTTTTATCACCATGTTTTCTAGATCTTATAGCCCTTATTTTTCAATTCAAACCAACTTTGTTTTGTGGTCTGCAACCTCTTTGAATTTGGACCAGTCTAAAATTATGCAGTCTGGCAATGGGTAAACCCATTACCAGACAAAATAACTCTAAACTGGTTAAGATTGAAAGAAGTTGAAGACAACCTTTCAAATGAAGGCAAATGTTTTAATGCTGTAAAAAAAATACAGTGGTTATCAACATTTTCTTCTTTTTCCTCAATGTTTCCTTTGTTAAGCCGGTAGAAATGTGTGATTGAGTAGTAATGGGTTCAAATAGCAATGACTAATGTAGTTGCTTTTTATTGATAAAATTGCTTTGCACTTAGTCCTTGAAATTTACTGAATTATTTTGAAATATGAATATTATAAAACAATAGGGAATAGACAACCATTGTTTCTTTATTATCTCTTTGTTCATGATAAAACAAGGTTTCGAAGCTATTTATAATTGAAATAATATCTCAGTAAAATCATTGTTCTTGAACTAATTACAAATTGAGTGTTCAGTGCAAGTTCTCATATATATACAGAAACTTACTGTATGACTTGACCAACCAAAATTTTGAGTACAAATACTTACATCATCAGTTGCAGGAGACCGTCCATGAATACTAGCACTTGCACAGCCACTTGCTTCATTTCTCTCACTAACATAGGTTCTATCACTGAAATTAGCACAAATTAGTTAATTAACTTTTGTACATACAGACCTGTCTTGCATTGCTATTTTTGGCATGAGGTGTCAACAAAGGTCAGATTGAATGTATATGCATTCTGATCTTAGGCTACACCACAATCAATAGAATTGATTTTTTTTCTCAGTATGAAATTTGCTGTAATAAGTTTGATTGTTGGAAATATTATTTTGTATTCATCATTAATGAAAATGTACTAAATAGGTACAAGTATTTCTATCACATAATGATTCTGTCCTCTGGTCAGTAATGGCAAAATGTAGAACTAATTATGAGGATTTTTGTCGAATTTGAACCAAAATATGTCTTATTCTTTTTACAAATGAACATGTTGTTATCTCATTGTTTTTTTTACCCTTTACTGTTTTGTGTAATTTTAGACCTATCTGAATCCAAAGGATTTGTAGAAAACAATTTAAAGTTGATTTTATTTGAAAAACATTCACTCAGAAGGGTAGAAAACATTGTGGAAAAAAGGAAGAAATTGCTTGTAATAAGCAATTTCTTCTTTTTCCACTATGTTTTCTCAAGTATAAAACACATGGAAGTTACCACCACGGATTGAACAGGAAAGGTTTAAGTTAACTGTAAATTTACTTTTTGTACAGACAAACTGATAGACAGTAATGACATGCTTAACCCAACCCACTCAGTGATGCTTTCAAATGCCCCCTCAATATAGAACTTTGGAAAACCTTGTGGAAAATGAAGAAATTGCTTGTAAAAAGCAATTTCTTCATTATCCACGATGTTTTCCATCCAAAAAGACAAAAAAATTTAAGATTCCTATATAATTAAAATTGTTGTGTGCGACTTCTTTGAATTTGGAATGGTCTAAAATTCTATTGTGTGAGAATGGGTTAAGTTTGCATAACTTGTTACAAGTAACTTACTGTAACAAGGACAATAACAATGGTATCCCTCCAGTCTGTCGTACATCCTTGCTGATTTCTGGGTCGACACATAGTGTGGCTAAACACCAGACCACCTGACATAACATGTTAGCATTGTCCGACACAAGCTGACTAAGCAGGATAGGAACACCGTCATGTTGTTTGACAAGTTCTCGTGTCTGGGAATCTTGACACAACAAACCAAGTAACCTTGCTGCATGTCTGGAAATAAATATGGGAATTATGCTTAACTCATCAGCACGCATTCTATCATTTTATTCTCCTGAAGGGAAACATTGTTGGAATTGTGACAAGCAATTTCTGCTTTTCTTGCAATGTTTTTTTTTACTATCTGACACTCATATTTTGGTCTAAAATCATTGATAATTATAGTCTGCAGCTTTTTCAATTAACAGAATCAGTCAAAAAAATTGTTTGTTAATGGTTGAGATAGCATTTCAAAATTACCTTCAACAAATGTCAAAATTTAAGACTCAATCAAATTGAAAGTGTTTTCAGTCAACAAAAAAGAGTGTGTCTAAATTTCTTCTTTTCCCACAATGTTTCAGTATGTGTTGGCTATCTATTTAATTACAATCACTTTGATATTTTTGATATGTTATCTGTTAACTCTTTCAATATGGATAAGTTTCTGCTCTTTGTCTGGTAATGGTCAAAATGGTCAAACTGAGAGAAAATGCTGATGCCATTCACAGAAAAGACTGTTCAAAAAGGAAAATCTGTTTAAGCATTTCCTCTTTTTCCCTGAATCCTTTCTTAACTATTATATTTCAGGAGCATGAAAAACATGGAGTGACAATAGGTTGATTTTTTGGTCCTGAACTAAAGTGGCCAATTTAACCCAACCCCACTCCATTCAAACTTTTTTCTAACCCTTAAGAAAAAAGTTGGAAAAAACAAAAAGCTACTTATTTGAATTTGGATCAGTCCAAAATTTTTGTCATCTAGTATTGGGTAAAAGGACTGTGCTCTTCATTCAATTTCCTTGCATACAAAATATATTCACATACAGCTGCTTGCATTACAGTTAAGATCAGCAATATTTATGTCTGCAATAAATTGTTTAGTAAATATTTGATTAACCTCTCCCAGATGTTTGCCAAATAAATGTAATCGAAGTCAGTATGACCAGAATATTGAGCATAAAACTGTCCCCGACAGACTTGAAAAGCTTTCGGAACCTTAACACATACCCAAAAAATGACTCTTTTTGATGTCCCTCAAGAAAAACATTGTGGAAAATGAAGAAATTGCTTGTAACAAGCAATTTCTTCATTTTCCACAATGTTTTCTACCAAGAAAGTTGAAAAAAATCCAAATTTACATAACCTTTAAGTTGTCATCTTCAACTCCTTTTAATTTGGACCAGTCTAAATTTTTGTTGTCTGGTAATGGATTAAGTTGTATACCTAAGTTCTCTCTGCATTTGTTAAGCAGTTATTCCTTGCTGAAACATACTGTTGTATCACCTATTGAACTTTCATACTTGTAAACTATCCTAACCCATCCCCACTCTATGACATTTTTAGACACCAACAAGAAAAAAAATCTTTGGAAAACATAGTGCAAAATGAAGAAAATGCTTATGACAAGCAATGTCTTCAGTATCCACAGTTATTTCTATGAAAGATAAAAAAAATCCAAGGTTTCATAAGCTTGAAACTGCCTCCTGCAACTCCTTTCAACTTGGACTGGTCTAACATTATGCTGTCTGGAAATGTGTTCATCTTCAAATATTTAGACCCAAATTCTTTCCAATGTCCCTTTTTGCAGTTGCTTTAAATTTTTACAAGTCAAGATCTTTTTTTCAATAATGATGTCAGTTTCCATACTTACTTTTTGGAGACATTATCATATTCCTGGATAATCCTGAGAAGTTGTTCAACACAATTTAACTCTCCAATCATTAGCCGTGGTTGGGAACTGAAAAAGAACAGATGATAATGTAACAAAATTGTAAACTGGTCCAAACTGAAAAAAATCAAAAAGTGTGAGTAAATTGAAAAATATGTGCCATTCATGGTAGAAAACATTGTGAGAAAAACAGAAATTTCTTGTCACAGGCAAATTTCTTCTTTTTCAACAATGCTTCCAACATATTCATTAGGGTATGGATTGGGGGTGATAAATGTAGAAATTTGAATCTCAACTGGTTGTAAAAATAACTTCAAAAACCATAACTTTGTACTTGATAAACTTTCATAAAAATGACAATTTGACCAACATTTACTAAAGACCTAGACCAGGCTGCATGGTCATGCAGAAATAACCTTGAATCAGCAAGGGGTAATCTATTGCCACACAATGACGTTTTTTGATGCTCCTCAAGAAAAACAATTGGGAAAACATTGTCTAAAATGATGAAATGGCTTGTTACAAGCCATTTCTTCATTATCCACAATGTTTTCAACCCCAAAAGATAACAATTTTTTAATTTTCATCAACTAAAAATTGTTGGCTGCAACATCTATGAATTCGGACAAGTAAAAAAGTTGGCCATCATTTAATGGTTTGAAAATGAAGAACAAAGATGCCTAACTGATAGATCACTGGATCACCATTGAATCTGATAAAAAATCCAACTTAGATATGAAAGAGCATCATTTTTCAAAATCCATGTCAGGAACACTTGTAACAAAAAAAAAAAAGAACTGTTTGTTGGTAACATCATTGTTGTAACTCTGGCTTAAATAAGCTTTAGTAATGATTTTTAAGTGGCCAAACCAACAAAAGTGCTTCAAAAAAATGTCAACCAAATTGCCGCAGTTCAAAGTTCATTTCAAGTCTTAATGTGTGATTTAATAGGTCGATTTTTTTCGATTGACAGACGCAATTCATTATTTGTCAATTCACACACAAACAATGGCATTTCATCCTCAAAACAAGATGCGTTTGTGAAACACAATGCCCCACAACAAGACTAAATGTTTGACCTTGGTATGTGACCTTGACCTTAACATGAGGAGATGCGCATTATGGAGATGTATCATCATGCCAAATATCAGCATTGTATCTTGAAGAGGCTGGTAGTTATTGGCAATGTTAAGTTTTATGGTTAAGGTTCGCAGACAGACCAACAGTTGGAAAGACTGAATGACAGACAGACAGATGGACAGACAGACTGCGGTAAACAATATGCACCCGATCTTTCGATGCGGGGGCATAAAAATTCTGATTGCCCTTCCTACAATTATCCAGGTATAAGGCTTCAGTATAGAATTTAATCATGGCTTCCTGTCAGCTGACAGATTGCAGGATCCCAGCATTGAATTTTCAGAACTTACCTTTGAGCAAGGCACACTAGGGCGAGCAATGAGCAGTGAAGTACTATAACATCATTTGAAGACAGCAGTAACACCAAAGACTGAAATTACACAAAAAACAGAGAATAAACATTGAGCAAGGCACACTAGGGTGATTCATACACATTGAAAGAAGTTTCAGACAACAATTTTCAGTTAATGGAATTTAAAAGATTTTTGTCTTATTGGGTAGAAAAGATCGTAGATAATGAAGAAATTGCTTTAAAAGCAAATTTCTTTTTTGTCCATAATTTTTTCCAAAGTTTTAAGCTAGCAAAGCGTCAGCTCTAAATCCAGTGAAAGCCTAGGCCATAAGAGGTAGTCTAATGTATATCAGGAATATTGCAAACTCTGTCTGCAAGTTCATCTCCAAGGGTATTTTTTCTCACTTGAGCATATTGTGCTCAAAATGAGTCTCAGTTTTGACTTTGAGCACTTGTATGGCCACATGCTACAACTTTATTCAAATTGTACAGAACTCCTTTAAAAGCATGTTATCTAACCCAATACCAGACAACCAATTGAATGGAGTTGCAGACAACAATTTTAAGATTTTGAAATTTTAGATTTTTCATTTTCTGATAAGAAAACATTGTGGATTATGAAGAAATTCTTCATTTTATACAATATTTTCTCTTTTTTTGTGTGAGGGGTGTCAAAAAGCGTCATTGTGTAGGAATGGGTTAATTTGGAGTGTTGTTTGCAACTTGTTTCACTTTGGACTTTGGTAGTCCAATACTTGTCATCTGGTAAAGGGTTAATGAATCTATCATTCTAGATTCTGATTGGTGCTAGAATATCATAAAACAGTCCATCATTCATTTGAAAGAAATTTTTTTCACCTTTAACCCATTCCCACTTGACAAAATTTTAGACTGGTCCAAATTGAAAGAAGATGCAGACGACAATTTCAAGTTGATGGAATTTTAAATTTTTTCACCTTTTTGGATAGAAAACAATGTGGATAATGAAGAAATTGCTTGATACAAGCAATTTCTTCATTTTCCACAATGTTTTCCAAAGCTTTTTTCTTGAAGGGCGTAAAAAGGAGGGATTGAGTTGGAATGGGTTAACCTTTTACCATTGTGTATAAGTTTTCAAATAAAGTGTCATATAGGGTAAAATCATAGATAAGAAAAGGTGATATTACTTATGTGGAGAAATTTCTCCTTTTCCCACAATGTTTTCCATAAAACACTTATCTAGGAGGAATTGTGTTGTATTTCATTATTACCACACAGTGAAACATTTCCAATTATAGAGATAATCAAAACATAGCCTTTGATGGATCATGGAAATCAGAATCAATTATACAACCAATTAAAATGCCTTTTAATCATTCAATCTTTCCCCGTTAATAGACATAGAGACATTATTTTAACCCTTTCCTGGACAATCACGGGATTTTACGTTACTGTGATTTTATACTTGGGAAAATATTGTGGAAAAAGAAGAAATTGCTTGTTACAAGCAATTTCTTCTATCCCACAATATTTTCTACCACATAGGATGGTTTCATTTGAATTGCATCCAATTTTCATTTGCGTCTGCAAACTCTTTCAATTTGGACCAGTCTAAAATTTCCCAAAACGGGAAAGGGTTAAAGAGGGCTAAGTTACCTTCCTTTACTTGCTTTTCCTTATTTTTTCTGCAAAGTAGCATGTATTACAGGGTAAAAAGCTGATAAAATCACAAAATATTATATAGTAAATTCAGTTTAATCCATTCCCACTCAATCTCTCCTTTCTACGCCCTTCAAGAAAAAAGCTTTGGAAATAATTGTGGAAAATGAAGAAATTGCTGGTAATAATGTTTTCTATCCAAAAAGTTGAAAAATTAAAAATCAATAAACCTTCAATTGTCGTCTGCAACTTCTCTCAATTTTGACCATTTTGAAATTTTGTTCTGTGGGTTAAGGGTAATCTCTTATGGACGATTTTTGTCAATTTAAAAAATTGCCAAAACTCAATAGTAAATGGTTGAACTTCATTAACATGATATAGACTAAGGGAAAAAAAAAACAACCACATTAATTTCAAGCCTTTCATGGACTGAATAGGTCTAAATAGTTTATGGCTTTATTTACTTATCGCAAGTTCATGTGGGTTCAAACTGCACTAGAATGAATTTGCATATTTATAGATCTACTTGAGAGCTCTCCTTTTCAGCTTACATCTTGCAAACCCTTAGCTTTTATATACCTTTTACCAAATGATTCCCCATTTTGAAGAATTGAAAAAAAAGAGAAACATTTTCACAAGTTTAACCCTTTCTGGTACAAACCTAGGATTTTAAGTCACAGTGATTTTATACTTGAGAAAACATTGTGGAAAAAGAAGAAATTGCTTGTGACAAGCAATTTCTCCTTTTTCCACTATATTTACAACCACATAGGAAAGTTTAATTTCCAATTGCATCAAATTTTCATTGTTGTATACAACCTCCTTCAATCTGGACCAGTCTAAAATTTCTAAAGACGGGAAAGGGTTAATGATGCTATTGGACTTGTATAGTATTTTCTTACAATGCTTTCTGTAGCCCAGAGTGTGACATCTACATGCGTAAATTTGCACTTGTTACTTTTTTTAATTTCCAAATGATAAATTAACCCTTTTCATGCTGAACCCGAAATATTCCTGCTTTGGCAGGACAACTAAACAAAGATCAGCTTGCACAAATTGCAGTATGCACTATGGCTATCGCCCATGGTATGACCAGACCCATACAGCCTTTCCAAATAGGGTAGATAATGGGCAATAAGTCCTTGTTTACAAGTACAGTCGAATCTGTGTACAGCAGCCAGTCAAGGGAGAGGGCCAAATTGGCTGCTGTACACAGATTGGCTGCTGTTCACAGTATCAATTGGGCGGCCATTTGGCATACCATTTTGGGTTAGCTCATTAACAGATCACAAAACTTTAGACTACTCCAAATTCTAGGAAATTCTAAACTTACATTTCAAGTGTCTTTTAAAATAAGAAAAGGCACTTTGTACCATTTAAGCTAGGAAATATTGTGACAGAAGTGAAAATATCCTGAGAAATTCTCGTTTACGTTTAGCAACATTTTGGACCTGGGTACGACCTACACCAAACTCACTAGCAATAATCCTAGAAGAACGTTCAGAGTCAAGCATACGAACCACTTTCACACGATCCTCTAGAGAGAGGAACTTACGTTTAGAGAGCGACATGATAGCAAGATTTGACAGCAAAAGCAAGTTTTCGTCCATTTTAAAGACCTCAAGAAATCGGTTTTCTAAATGTGTAAACAACCTATAATGCTCAAGTTCATTTTATTTAAAGAGACCCGACAACTTAAAAAATTCCGTCTTCTCTGATCAATAATCATCGCTCAAATAGATCAAATCGACCAAATAAATATTAATGGCTAATTACACGTCAATTAATCAACTACACGAGATTAAGTCAATAATTGATTGTTTATATCTTGTACATTACGACAAGGCGATTTCGGCAGTTACTATAGTAGTGATTATCGATTTTTCGAACACGACTAATTAAGTCGCGTGTTCTGTTAGATGACCGTTGTTTAGGTGCGATATACTGTTGACAAAAGACTAATTAAGGTGACCGCTGGCCGCATTTCAGGAGATCACGCTATTTACAGTGCAATTAAAGAAGGAATTTGCACGGGGGGAACTCGAGTGGCCGCTGTCGGCAGATTGGCCGCTGTGCATAGTTGGCCGCTAACACAGATTTGACTGTATCTCCTAAATGTCCCCTGTGACCTGAGTATGTAACAGTTCCGTTCATCAATAAATCAATGATAAAGAAAGGTAATCAACACCTCAAGATCAATACTCTCAAGGTTTATACAGGTATATCTCCATTCAAATATCAGGTCAAAAGAAATCTACAAGTACCCATTCCCAAACCACAAATTTTAGACTTATCTAAACTGAATGAGGTTGCAGATGACAAAAAAAAGTTTGTTTGAATGGAAAAAAAAAAAGAGTATATGAGTAAGAAAAAAACTCAGGGAATATATAAGTTTTTCTAACAATATTTTCAATAGCTATATTTCTTTCAAAAACAATGTGGTAATGTGTATTATAATGAGCTAGTTTGATGAATTTATTGATAGAAATCTGATAAACCATTGGCAAACAACAAAATCTTAGTCTGGTTCAAGAGAAAAGAGGTTGCAGGTGACGAAACAAAGTTTGTTTAGATTGAAAAGTAAGGGCCATATGAGGTAAAATAAATTGTGAGGAAAAAAGAAATTGCTTGTTACAAGCAATTTCATCTTTTCTCACAATGTTTTCCACAGCTATATTTCAATGGAGCGCAAAAATGAGGGACTGGGTGGTAATAGGTTAATGTTTTCCTCTTTTTATTTCAAGACAGGAATAACATTGTAACCTTTTAGTCTATTACCAAACTTCAAGACAGGAATAACATTGTAACCTTTTAGTCTATTACCAAACTTCAAGACAGGAATAACATTGTAACCTTTTAGTCTATTACCAAACTTCAAGACAGGAATAACATTGTAACCTTTTAGTCTATTACCAAACTTCAAGACAGGAATAACATTGTAACCTTTTAGTTTATTACCAAACTTCAAGACAGGAATAACATTGTAACCATTTAGTTTATTACCAAACTTCAAGACAGGAATAACATTGTAACCTTTTAGTCTATTACCAAACTTCAAGACAGGAATAACATTGTAACCATTTAGTTTATTACCAAACTTCAAGACAGGAATAACATTGTAACCATTTAGTTTATTACCAAACAATCACTTTTTGATAAGCTGAAAATAGCTTTGGAAAACATTCCAAGGAAACAAAAATTGAGTTGCTGAAGCAATTTCTCCTTTTTTTTCCCCTTTATTATTTTCTACCCTATATGATATTCATAATATAATTTCTTTTTAGATCTTTTTTCAATGCCTTCCATTGCCTAGGAATGGGCTAATGGCATTTTTCAAGCTATCTATTGGATAAACTTTTCTCCATTTACAGGATTCCCTAGGAAAATTATTGTTTTATAATGTCCTGCTTCCCTTTCCTATTCAATAACTGGTTTTTAACTCCCTGTCAATTTATAAATGAGAAAATATTGTAGAAAAAGAAGAAAATGCTTGTAATAAGCAATTTCTTCTTTTCAACAATCTTTTTTCTAACCAACTGAATGGTTATTTTTCAAATTCATTCCACTTTAAATTTTCATTTGCAAAACTTTTGAATTTTCAAAACAGGAAAGAGTCAATAAGATGAGTAGACAAAGATGAAGCTGTATGTGTATGTAGATAATGCTTATGTTGCCTGTCAATTCAGGAATATTCAGGGATAAAGACTAAGGATGAAAAAGGTCAGATTAAAAGCCACAAAACCACACAAAGAGAAAAAAATAAATAAGCTATTCAATTCTGAAGTGCTATGAATATTAAATTTTCAAGTCTTAAATGTTACCAGATGACAAATTTTTACTCTGGTTAATGCATGTTTTGACCTTTTTTCTGACTAAGCAAGGGGAGGGAATTTTTCGTTCGGGTAATTTCTTGAAAATATAAAATTTGTTTGTTTGTATGTATGATACTTTAACGCATTTCCACATAACAAAATTTTAGATAGGCCCAACTTGAAGAAGCTGCAGATGACAATTTCTTGTTCATGGAATTTTAATTTTTTCAACTTTCTTGGTAGAAAAAATTGAGGAAAATGAAGAAATTGCTTGATACAAGTAATTTCTTCATTTTCCTCAATGTTTTCTAAGGCTTTTTTCTTGAGAAGTGTAGATGGGTAAAAAGGAGGGATTGTATGGGAATGGGTTAAGTTATATAACAGTATTTATATGCTTGCTATATGCAGTACTTTGGTTGGGGCTCTGAATGCCTTGCACAAGGATGACGCCCTCATGACCAGCGGTGCTGCCAGGTTTCAAACAAGCAACCTTCAACTTCTCTCAGATTATAAGTCAGCTACCCTAACTGCAGCAAGAGATTCTAAGCAACGACCAAAGTGTGTTACAAAATCACAAAAAAAGGGGCAATAAATTCTTTGCTCAAAATGGTTACATTAGCATCTTATTAGAGACCAATGAAAAAATATTGTTTATTAATCCATTCCCACACAATGACCCTTTATGAGGCTCCTCCAGAAAATCAGAGAAAATATTGTGTTAAATTGAGAAATTCTTCATTTTCTTAAATGTTTTCTACGAAGAAAATTGGAAATATCTAAAATTTCATAAGCTCTAAATTGTCGTCTGCATGTCCTTTCAATTTGGACCAGTCTACAATTTGGTTGTGTGAGAATCAGTTAAAGTACACAACTCATCGGTTTCTTGTAAAAAACTTCTTTCTATGCTTTATTCAAGAGAACCAAATCAATACCAGGGTAATTAATTGGCCGTTTTTATATCTCAGCATAAAAAACTAATAAACCTGGCAATAAATAAGCTGTTAACTATTCAATTAAGTATCTAATGAAACAGGACACTAAATTTGACATTTATGGTACTGAGGCCTCAAATCTGAACCAGTACATGTATAATATCAAATAGCTTACAAACAATTCCAAATTTAGTTCATTTGAGAAATAGGCATCCTTTAAAGTATTCCCACATAAAGACGCTTTTTGACACCCTCAAAACAGAGATTTTGAAAACATTGTTGAAAATGAAGAAATTGCTTATACAAGCAATTTCTTCATTCTCAACTATTGTTTTCGACCCAGGAAGACTCCATCAACTTAAAATTCTCATTTGCAACAGCTTTCAATTTAGACCAGAGTAAAAATTTGTCATCTGGTAATTGGTTAACCCTTTCCTGTTTAATCCCTGGTTTTCACATCCCTGTCATTTTATAATTGAGAAAACATTGTGGAAATAGAAGAAATTGCTTGTAACAAATAATACCCCAAAGGCACAACCAATTATATAATAATGGCTCCTACGACTGTACCATTAGACATACAATACATCATTAAACTTAAAATGATATTTTTTCAACAAGGATTCTTTTTAACAATGTTTTCAAGATTGATTCATCTTTTCAATTTACCGATTTAATTTACCGATTTACATCCAATTCATGTACTAATCTTTTGCATCCTCTTAGGATGGGACAAGTCTAAATATTGTCTTCTGGTAAAATTAAACTCTTTGCCAGGTGGTAAACATAAGGCTGTTCGAATTTGATACATTAACATATTACAAGACAACAAAATTTTAGACTGAACCAAATTGAAAGAGGTTGCAGGTGACAAAACAGAGGGTTTAAATTGAAAATTAAGGGCTATATGAGTAAAAAATCATTGTGAGAAAAGGAGAAATTGCTTGTTACAATCAAATTTCTCCTTTTCTCACAATGTTTTCAATAGCTGCATTTCTTTGATGTGAAATAATGTGTTTTGTTTGGTAATGGGTTATAACAAGTATAATTTGACAAATTAGTCTTTTAGGATAAAAAAAAACAATATTTTTCAAAATACAAAATCTAGGGGTAGAAAATAAAACAATAATAGTATGGTAAAGGATTAATTTAATCTTGCATAGTAAGGGAGATTCAATGGACCCCTATTGATCACTCCTACACACTTGTCAATATTTACAAATGTTTTCTTTCAAACTATCGATCATTACAGCATTCCATAATGGGGCCAAATATCGATTATAGCAATCAGTTAGAGGCAATCCCCTCTTCTAAGTTTGTCAGGTACTTCAATGACGGGACATTTTGATGAGTAAGGGAAAACTAGCGTAAGTGTATATACAATGTTTTTGCAATAAAAATTGTTTTGCACCAATTTATGGACTTATTCCCCCTCTAAATGAGCCTTAACCCATTCCTACTCAACAAAATTTTAGACAAAATTTTTGTAACAAGCAATTTCTTCATTTTCTACAATGTAATCCAAAGATTTCATACTAAGGGGTATTTAAAAGCATCCTTGTGCGGGAATGGATTCATCAAATTCTAGGCAACAAAATGTCAGACTAATCAAAATTGAATGAATAAGACAACAATAAACCCATTACCAGATAGCTACATTTTAGACTGGTCCAAATTAAAAGGACTTGCAGACAACAATTTGAAGTGTATTAATATTTCTATTTTTTTAATTTTCTGGGTAGAAAACATTGTGTGAAACTAAGAAATTACTTGCAACAAGCAATTTCTTCATTTTTTCTTTAGGGTTATCTAATAGCTTCATTGTGTGGGGTTGGGTTAAATAATAAATGGAAATTAAAAACTAAGTTCTACATGGGGTAGAAAACATTAGAATAAAAGAAGACATAGTTTGTTTCTAGCAATTTTTCCTTTTCTAAAATAGTTTTCCTCAATATACATGACTATGAAATAATGAATTAATACCTATGAAATTTACCCATTTCCAGCTTACATAACTTTAGTCTGGTCAAAATTGAAAGAAGTTGCAAATGACAAATTTAATTTGATGAATTTAAAAAATCTTTGCATTTTTTGGTAGTAAACATTACAGACAATGATAACATTATTTGCCACACGCAATGCTTTATTTTTGACATTTTGACAACTTTTAAAAACAGGATTGTGTGATAAGGAGTTAAAAAATTAAAAAATCTTTGCATTTTTTGGTAGAAAACATGATAGACAATGATAACATTATTTGCCACACGCAATGCTTTATTTTTGACATTTTGACAACTTTTAAAAAACAGGATTGTGTGATAAGGAGTTAAAAATTTTGTTTCAACTGAAAGACAAATTAAACAAATAATGTCAACAAATAGATCTTATCATAGATAGGGTGCAAAAGGTGAAAGAAAAGGAGAAAATGATGGTAGAATTCTAAAAGAATGATGTATTTACCTTATGAGCTGCACAGGCTATCAACCACTCTTGTTGTTCTATTATTGAAGACAATTTCTGGAAAATATCTGAAAAGGAAGGAAAATAGGAAATCATCAGACACAGGGAGAATACTACAAACTTATGATTAATGAATTGAACTAGGTTGTAAATATTACAATTAGACACAGGTTGGGGAGTTTTGATGCACATCCATACATTTATAATGCTTGAGAATTGAAAGGCCACACCTGTGTCTAATTGCAAAAAGAAAACCTTGTTACGACCATTATTTAATTCTTACATGAAGAACAAGCGCATACTTATTAACAGTGTGTCAGCAGTGTAAATCAAACAAAAAAGGGCCATACAGCATAGTTTTAACCCCCCTTCTTTTTACGCCTTCAAAAAAAAGGCTTTGGAAAACATTGTGGAAAATGATAGATTGATTGATTGGGGTCTAGCACCACTTTTAACAGTATTTCCGTTATATCACAGCAGCTGGAGCACCTAGCAATGGATTCCTGGTATTATTCACACCAGTACTACCAATACATCCTTTCCTAGCCTCCAGCTGCTATCCCACTTAGGTTTAGGATTATCCACCCATTGGTGAGAGACAAATGTCGGAAAGGATATGTGCCCCCTCCAGGGATTGAACTCATGACATCCCATGATAGAAAATTGGGAGTCTGATGCACTACTGTCTGGGCTATGACGACTGCATGTGGAAAATGAAGAAATTGCTTGTATCAAGCATTTTCTTCATTATCCACAAAGTTTTCTATCCCAAAAGAAGAACACAAGATGTGTTTGTGAAACACAATTCCCCCGCCGTACAAGAGGGGGTTTTTGGTGTGTGACCATGGTATGTGACCTTGACCTTATCACATGACCTTGACATGAGGAGATATGTATTATGGAAATGCACCATCATGCCAAATATGAGCATTGTATCTTGATGAGGCTGGTAGTAATTGGCAATGTTAAGTTTTTGGTTAAGTTTTGCAGACAGATCGACAGATGGACAATCAGAACAGTCGGACAGACAGACAATGGTAAAATAATATGCCCCAGGTCTTGCGATGTGGGGGCACGAAAATCCATCAACCTGAAATTGTGGTATGCAACTTCTTTCAACATGGACTTGTCTAGAATTTTGTTGTGTGGGGATGGGTTAACAGCTGTTGGTTAACAAATATATAGGCTTGCGAGCATGTGAAAAGTGAAGAACATTATTAAGCCTGTAACCAGATCTGATGCTAAATTGTAGGCTGGTGAAAAGATGCAGACAGTAATTAAGTGAGTGAAATTTGAAAATCTTTGTCTTTTGGGCTGAAAACATAGTGGAAAATAATGACTGTATCAATGTAGGGGCATAAAAATATGTATATACTGGCTTGTGAATATTCGGAAAAAGGACTTGTTACTAACTCTATTTTTTGTAAAGTAATTTACTTTGATTTTACCTTACAGGGTGCATCGAAATAAACAACTATCTGGTGATTTAGTACAAATAAGAATTCACACAATTCCTGATACATTGTATTGTTATTTGTTGATTAACTCTAGGCTGTGGGTACTCATTGGAATTGTCTCGTACATGTAGGGTTTGGAAGAGAAATGGCTGATTTTCATTGTCATCAGGCCTTCTATGAATAACCCTTTCCTGTTTTGAAAAATTTTAGACCAGTTATAAGCAGTTTCTTCTTTTTCTACAATGTTTCTCCAGTATAAAATTACAGTGATGTAAAATCATGGGTTTGTACAAGTTGTTATGACTTACTGGTCATTTCTTTAAGAATATCCACAACATAGGGTCCGTCTCCATATTCCAGATAGCTAGCTGTTGCGGTCGTAAAATGATCAGACAGATGTTTAACACCACTAAGATCAAAGAAATGTTTCTGATATTCTGGGTCTCGCAATAATATTCTTAAACACATGAGAACACGGAGGATGTTTTCTGGAGAGGCCCGAGACATCCATTCACTGAAACAATCAAATATAGTTATATGATTCGCAAACAAAAAGAAGCCATCTCCGTACAAAAACTAGATGGTTGTCCGAGGACTACTGCTGTCGAGCCCGCAAAGTTTTGTAGGCATCATGCTATGAACAAGCACAATTTTAATGTTTGACCTTGACCTTTGACCTTGAAGCTCTCCAAAAGATTCTACTCATGATGGAGAATAATTGTGCCAATCTGATTTAAAATCTATCCATAATTGTAGGAGAAATGCTCTTGACAATCAGAATTTTAGTATTTGACCTTGAGTTGTGACCTTGACATTGAAACTATCCCAAAAATTCTTTCAAATGGCACATCTACTCATGATGGAGAATAATTGTGCCAAGTTATTCTGAAATCCATCCATAAATGTATGAGAAATTGTCCAGACAAATTTGGACAGACGAACTGACTAACGCATATATAATGCATATACACTGACTTGTTATAGTGACAACTATGACTCGCTCACTGCAAGTGGCTTTGACAAAAAGTAATTAGACTAGTCAGGCAGGTCAAAATGCATAAACTGGCCAGGAGGGGAGAACTTTTAATTTCTTGAAGACTTTATGACAGTAAGACGGTCATCCGGGAATATTCCTGTTTGGGTAGGAGCTATAGACTAAGATCAGGGCCCGTATTCACCAACGTATTCTAAATTGATTTAGCCTACTAAATCCAAAGAATAGACTAAATTGAATTTAGTACGTATTCACCAACCTATTCTAAACTTAAAATGAACTAAATTTAGGGAAAATTCTTCATTATTCCAAGTCTAATACCTACCGTACTAAATACGCATTATCAATGCAAAAAATGGCCCCCGTTCTCTGCATTATAGTCCTAAAACATTTTTGTAGACAGAATAATGTAAAATAACACAAAAAGAGGAAAATTAGTTCCCTTTTGGATAAAATAAAGGTTGTCGGTCGCATCTGACATGTATGACGTCACTGATATTTCTGACGTAATATAAGATAGTGTTTACATTGGTGACAGAAAGTTCACTCTTGCAGCTCTTCTTCTTGGTAATATTTTACCGATGATTTAAATTTTAAGTAAAAAGGATGCTAAACGAGGAAAGTCTTCGCCGCATTTTCAGATTTTCAGGTGTTCTTCAATGAACTCGGAACCGAAAATGCCGGGAAGGACGTTCGAAGAAAAAGGCAGATTGTCATTTCATCTCAAGCAGTGGAAAGCTTGGTGCATTTTCAATCAAGATTTTTTTGCTTGGGTGCTGATACTTTCTGCAATGCAACACGGATTTTAGTCAAGTTACAATCAACATCCTCAAAAATATCTATATCATCTGGAATATTTGGAAAGAGTTCGACAGAAGATTGAGGTGGGTCATGTTGAATTTTGAGTTAAAGTTTTGTTCATCTTATTGTTT
The DNA here is from genome assembly GCA_946902895.1 of Fragum fragum. Lineage (NCBI taxonomy): Eukaryota > Metazoa > Mollusca > Bivalvia > Cardiida > Cardiidae > Fragum > Fragum fragum. The sequence goes on from OX336377.1 coordinate 53,139,944, forward strand.
TTTGGTCTTTTTTTCGACTCAAATAAAAAAATTGTCGGAATTAATGCTAGCATTGCACAACCGCTGCTTGTTTTTCCATCGCCGTCATCAATTCGAACGGCTGGGCCGCGGCAGGTTTATGATTGATGATAATGATAAAAGTAATAAAAAGCCAACAAAATATTTTACGTAGTCATAGACAAATATCAATAATCAACAAACTTAGAGATGCTATTTCATTTTTTCATGTTATTTTTAATCACTGTAGTGTAACCCTTTCGTTTTGCCGATTGACTTAACCCCCAAAATCTTCAAAATAAATTTTGACCCTTGAACATTGCATAAAGATTTTGTTCAAGGTTTTTGGGAAGCCAGATGTGAACAGCAACCATCTTGAATATCATTTTTTATTCTTCAGGTGATATATGATATCAGACTACAGAATCTGTAGACATGTAGACAATTTCTGTTATATAAGTATTAATAATTCAAATCACAACAAGAATTGATAATATATTGTCTATGTTTGTTTTTATCATTCAGTTTATATACATAAGTATATATCCTACCTGTTAGATAGTCTATGTTTTATCACAGCTTTAAAAAGTTCTAAAAATCTAGCATGGTTTGGGTGTTTGCTGAAGTTTCTCTCTGCATGGTACTTTGTACTGAAAAATACAAACAATAAATAGCTGATTCTCCAAGTGTCAGTCACAGCATTGCAGATGAGTTCTGTATCAGGTCAGAGAAATCTTTTGTTGGAACAGTTTAATGAAATAATACACAGAAAGCCAAAAGGTCTAGACAAACAATAAAACTCAAATTTTCTTTAATCCATTCCCAAACAATGAGACTTTTTGATGCCTCCCAGAAGAACAATTTTTGAAATGTGGTAAATGAAGAAATTGCTTGTTCCCCAAAAGTAAAAAAAGTCTTAAATTTCATCAACTAGAATTTGTTGTCTGCAAAATATTTATATTTGGACCAGTTTAAAATTTGGTGTGTGATAATGGTTTTATGCTTTCCCAAGAATCATCAAGATTTCTCATATGACACATAAGTGCAGGCTAATCTTCGTCTATACCATCTGCCAAACAAAAAAACTGAAGGTTCAGCATAGCAAAAGTTAATATATCTACCTTAATACAATGAAAAAAACTTGTATACCTAAACTGTTGTAGGCAGAAAACTTCTGAACTTTGAGTCTGATTGGTCCCTGATTTAGTCTGTGGGAGGGGCCATTGTCGGCTTGTACCGCCCTCATTTTTGTCACACTTAATGGACGGAAGCTGAAACACAAGACAGACGTAAAAAGACCATAAAATTTTAGAATGCAAGCATTTAAGACAGCAATTCAAAATGTGTTTCTAATTGAAATATAAGAAAGATATCCCCATTCTTCGACCAAAACCTCTTGAATACAGTTTATTCCAAGCAATAGTAATAAGGTTTTTTTGATCATGGTTGATATAGGTAAGAATATAATGTATGAAAAAGAAATTTCATTTGTTACTAGAAATCCATCCAAAAATTGCCATGTAGTCTATTCTCAATTTGCATGTAAATAAAGTACAAAAAGGGAGGATTTGTTATCAATGACTTGGATAGAAATTTTAAGTCAAACTTCTTTTCTATCTGTCTGAAAATTTCAACTGATATTATGGCTTTGATTTGGTTATCTCAGGACATACCATTATTCAAGCTATACAACTACTTGTACTTTTGTAAACACTCTTATCTTTGCAAGATATAATAATTTGAGTTTTTCAAGGTTTATACAAAATAACAAGACTTTTGTTCTTTCTTTTTTTCCAAGGAATTTATCCTCTTATTCCAACAGACACAGACTTATGTTTTGTACTTCTAATCTCTGAGCCAGTTTTATCATTATACCAGCAAATATTCTTGCAGTATTAGAAAGATATCATTTTATATCTACAAGGAATAAAACAAGCAAGTCATTCACTCAAATTTTGGAAGAAGTCTTGTAAAAAGTCTAGCAAAAAGTCATACAAATATAACTTTTGCAAAAAGTTCTTTATAAAACTCTTTGCATAACTCCTACAAAAAGGTCATTCACATAATCTTAGCAAAGAGCCAATCACAGAGCCTTTGCAAGAGTCATTTATAAAACTCTGGTAAAGAGACATTGAAAAAACTCTTACAAATCATTTACATAACTCTGGAAAGAGTTGTACAGAAAATTGATCAAAATTCTTATATATTTAGACAATTACCTGCTGTTTACTTGTTTGTAACTTTACAAGTCCTAGTAATTGCTGTAAGTCTTTGTTTTCCCTGAAAAGTAAATAAAAATAGACAATTATACATTTTATTTCAACAACTTAACTACAAGAGTTTGTCCTAACCCTTGTCATGCTAAATAAAATCCCCTCAAAAATTACAGTAAAATAGATAGACTGAAAGCACAGAAAACATTGATTTTGGGTAGGTAATTATTTAGAAATGAATGGTATAAACAAAGCTAGCTTTAGGGACAAGCAGGATATCTAGACAAAGATCAGACTTACATATGTGAAGCCTGATCTTTGTCTAGACCTCCTGCGAAAACAGGAATATTCCAGGTTCAGTATGACAATAGGTAACATAAATGAAAACAGATAAACATGCATATTTTACTCATTACCACATTATCTCCCATTGTATTTTTTTGTTGAATTTAATTCAAATTGTTGTCTGCAACATTTTTCGATTGAGTTCAGATTAAGATTTATTGTAAGGTATTTGGTTGACCCATTCCCAAACAATCACGTTTTTAATGCCCCTCAAGATAGAAGCTTTGGAAAGATTTGTGTAAAATGAAAAAATTGCTTGTAACATGTAATTACTTCATTAAGAACTTGCTTATTACAAGCAACTTCCACATTATCCACAATGTTTTCAACCTCAAAAGACGAAAAAATTGAATCAACTAAAATTATCATCTGCAATTCGTTTCAATTTTGACCAGTCTAAAATTCTGCTGTGTGATAATGGGTTAAAGACTTCAATTGAGCTGTAAAAGTATCTTACACAAAACTATGGTTATTGAATTTTGCATACCTTAGAAAATTCATCAAACCAAATCTCCGGATAGAAGCAGGCAGCAACCAAATCCTCCCTCACAAACAAATAGTTCCTTTTATTGCAATATTTCTATGCTATATTCCAAATCAATAAACACAATTTGATAATCATGGCTACTCTTAACTCATTAACAGATGAAAAATCTTTTAAACTCGTCCAAATCAAAAGAGGTTGCCACGCTAACATTTCAAAGTATGATCAAATTTCGAAAATAAGTGTCATATTGGGGAGAAAAGAAAAAAAAAAATGCTTGATTTTTTTTTGCATGTACAAAGTAGGTCTGTATGGGATTGGATTAAATTTGTGATTATCTTGATTAATAATATTTCCAACATCTGTAAAAAGTTTTTTTACAAAATGTGAACATGTTATTTCATCACCAGGGTATTTTATTTCAGATGAATTAACACTTCATACCCAACAAGACTATAAAATTTCAAACCAAAACCGCTCTTAAATCCAGAACAAAGTCACAATTTATTAACGGCTACTCCTTGATTATAGAAGTTCTATTTTAGACTAGCTAATTAACCACTGCAGGAGTCTAGATCTGAGGAGATAGTGCCAGTCTAAAATTATTAATTCACAACAAAACCATATGTTGTAGGTACTCATTGTAATTTTCTTGACATGATGGTTCCAATGAGTACCAATAACACAGGGGTTTCAGCAGTTTTCATGTAATACAAAAATCCAAAATACAAATTTCTCCCTTTATCTGAATCTCTTCCATGGTTAATCCTCTTTAATTCATGATTTATTGAAAGCGAAACAAACACATGGTATTAAGAATTAAATCGTCAAATTTTAATCCATAATTTCAGGTGAGTAATCAAATAATAACTCTTCAAATGGTGTATGGATACCAAGAGGTTAATGTTCTTTTCTCTGACATAATAACTTCATCATTTGCCAAAACTATGAGAGTTAAATTTTACACAGTTTAAGAGGTTTAATATTTGAGTAAACCCATTATCAGACAACAAAATTTTAGATTAGTCCAATTTGAAGGTTGCAAACGACAAAATTTAGTTTAGAATTCTTTATCTTATGGGGTAGAAAACATAGTGGATAATGAAGAAATTGCTTGTAAAAAGCAATTTCTTCATTTTCTCCAATGCTTTCCAAAGCCTTTTTAGCTAGCAAAGCACCAGCTTTGATAGCTTAAGTTAATAATTAATTTCGAGGGACTTCTAGGAGTTCAATGAGTGCAAACTGCCACTGGAAGGTTAACCGCTTAATCCGTATTGCTACTGTATAAAAAGGTCTTATGTAGTTCGGAAACTCTGCAAACTCTGCCCACAAGTTTATATCCTAGGTATTTTAGCTCTTTCTGATGGTGTTCAAAACTGATAAGTCTGATAAGTATCTTTGCTGTCCCCGCTGCTTTGTATGGCTACATGAATTCACTTTATTCAAATTGTAGACCTCCTTCAAAAACATGCTATTTAACTCTTGGGTTACTTTAACATTGTTTGTCTCTCAGTTCTTTGATTACTTAGGGGCATTAAAAACATTGTTGTGTAGAAATAGGGTAAACAGTTCTCTACAGTTTGCCCCACAGCAATTGGTTTCAGGGGAGATACACCACAATTGCAAATAAGTCATGTGATCACTGATGATCAGTTGTATAATAATAAAATTGTGTCAAAATGATTCGTCAAGAAAGATCATAAAATAAAATGGTCAAATTTAAATAGGAAAGAAAAATGTACTCTCTAGCCCCCAAGAAAAAGGTTTGGAAAAATTGTGGGAAATGAAGAATTGCTTGCAAAGGCAAAAAAATAAGATTCTATCAACTAAAATTTGTTGTCTACAATTTCTTTAAATTTGGACCAGTCTAAAATTTTGTCGTGTTGGAATGGATTAATTATGCACTTATCTACTTCTGCCTTAACCAACTCACACACAATTCTCAATTCCCATGCACTAAAAAAAAGAATAGATTGAAAAAGAAAAAAAAAATCGGAGAGGAGAAATTATCTGTGACAAGCAAATTCTCCCTTTCTCAATATTTTCTACCCAATTAAATTGACACTTAGTGGGTAGTTTCCAAATTTGTCAGAAACTTCTTTAAATACAATGTATTGATCAATCTAAAATAATGTCATCTGGTAATGGGTTGAATTAATTTCATTTGGAACAGGTCAATCTAAACTAAGGCTCGGGGGTAACGCTCTGTGTGACCAAAATACGTAAAAGCAAGTATCGATAAGTCTTACAAGTATGTAATTTTGCATTATGCCAAATTCTATAGAGAATGTGTAATGAGCCGTATACAATGTCAACAATAAAAGTTCAAATAGATAGTCCTATAATCTGTCACGATTTATTAAAGAAAACTTTAACCCATTCCAACTCAATCCCTTCTTTTTACGCCCCTCAATAAAACAGTTTTAGAAAACATTGTGGAAAATTAAGAAATTGCTTGTTACAAGCAATTTCTTCATTATCCACAATGTTTTCTATCCCAAAAGATGAAAAAAAAAAAATTTGTCGTCTGCAGCTTCTTTCAATTTGGACCACTCTAAAATTTTCTTGTGTGGGAATGGATTAACTCTTGGTTCATGTCACTCTTATTATTAGCAGAGATTGTCTAGAGGTAACTTGCTAGACAATATTGTCAGAGGCCCTAAGTTCTCAGGTCCCTTTGATGTGACTTTCAACCGAGACCTGTCTTAATAAGATCATACATAATTGTTTAGTGAGATATGTAAGACAATCAATAAGACTTGTATAAACCGGTGTGAGAAAAGGAGAAATTACTATGCACAAGCAAACTATCTTTTTCCAACTAAGTTTTCCTTCAAATTATCCATCAAGCCATTTTGTCTAGTATTAAGTTATGTTGGGCAAACTTGCAATACATGTTGATTTGAGAGATATTCAGGGGATAATTTTACAAACATTGCAGAGTTCCAGAAAATCTAACTGTCTGCAACAATATAATCACTGGATGTTTAATCCATTCCCACACTGTGATGCTTTTTGACACTTTGTGAGAAAAACATTTAGGAAAACATTGTCATTTCTTCATTTTCCACATTCTTTTCTACAAAGAAGGTTTAAAAAAATCGATACACTTTGAATTGTCGTCTGCAACTTCTTTCAACTTAGATCAGTCTAAAATTTTGTCATCTGGAAATTGGTTAATAACTTACTGTTTTGAGACTGTGGGTAATTCCATACTTCTTGCTATAGGTGGTAGAACAAGAGGTTTATAACACATACACTGCTGTTGTTTGTTAGTCCAGTATTTGTCATAACGTAATGTCTGCATAACCATGTTTCATCAAGGTGTGTTTTTTTTTCAATTTTTTCACTTTAGCACAGTTTATTTTCTATAAATTTCATTATTTGTATACTAAGCTTTAAAGCAAGAGATCTGTAATATGGTGAGAGAGGTACATGTAATTATTAATAAGGATTAAGTTGATTCTTGATAATTTATTAATAAACTTCATTTCAACTTATGGCTTGAAAAAAATTCATTGCAACTTATATGGCTTAAAAAAAATTCACTTGAATTCTAATCATCCTCTTCCTAAAGCACTGTAAATGTATCTAGCTTAAAAAAATGAGATACAATTGCCTTTCAGATCTTATCTGAATAACATATTTCAAGAGAAGTATTGAACTAAAGTCCACAAAAGCACATTCCAGGCTTGCATCTGACAGTTGCATCATATAATTAATCCATAAATACAGTTTGATATGAGAATACTAAATCATAGATATCAGTTGGTTGTTGAGCAAGATTAACATTAAATTTTCATGACCCATAATTGGTGTTAATATCACACAAATAATACATCTCATTATTCTTGCAGAAGGTACCATTGCCAGCGTGCTGATTAATTGCTTGACCAATTTGATCTTCAGATCAATATCAGCTAAAGGTAATCAAAAAAAGGTAACTATTGCTTCTTTGGTCTGAAACCGATGATGTATTTGACCACTGTAAGAATGAACAAGTAACATTTTTTTTAAATTTTTTATTTTGAACTCATTAAAAAAATTTCATGCATTTCAACATGTTCATAAGAAGGTTATTATGCATTTACTTTGGATGTAAAAACAGATAAAAAAAAAATAATAGCTTTTCATAGTTTGTTATGATAGCTTGTTACAGAGATTCTACTATAGATTCTTCTTAACTTATTCTCACATAATCTTTCATGTTTTACGCCCTTCAAGAAAAAAAGGTTTGGAAAAAATTGTGGGGAATGAAGAAATTGCTTGTGACATGCAATTTCTTCATTATTCACAATTATTTTTTACCCTTAAAGACAAGGAATTTCAAAATCTCATCAACTAAAACTTGTCATCTTCAACATTTTAGCATTTCACTAGTCTGAAATTCTATTGTTTGGGAATGAGTTAAATTGTCACAATGCGAAATACCTCAAATAACAATTCATTAATCACTTCTAAATGGCTTTCTATCATTCATTTTGAATTCATACCCACATAGAAAACTGTTTATTTTTTCAAAGCTTAAAACAAGTATCCGAGTGAAATGTAAATGAACTAAAGAATATTTTTAATCAATCCCCCACCCGTCATATCCTGTATGATAAGATAAAACCGTTGCTTTCTGACATAATTTATTCTGATTAAATCACTCCAAAAAGAGATAGTTTAAATGCTCAAGTATCTGTACCAAAGTTCTTCAGATATGGATTATTTAAACCCATTCCTACATAGTGACGCTTTTAGACGCCTCTCTCAGCCGCAGTCATAGCGCAGTTGGTAGCGCTTCAGACTGTCAATCTAGAGGTCCCGGGTTCGATCCCCGACGGCGGCACATCGTAGATCTATGTGGGATAGCAGCTGGAGGCTAGGAAAGGATGTAATGGTAGTACTGGTGTGAGAAATACCAGGATTCCATTGTTAGGTGCTCCAGCCGCCGCGATATAACTGAAAGATTGTTGAAAGCTGCATAAAACCCCATTCAAACAAACAAATTTAGACGCCTCTCTAGAAAAATAATTGAGAAAACATTGTATAAAATGAAGAAATTGCTTGAACCAAGCAATTTCTTCATTTGACACAATGATTTCTACCCAATAAATGTGAAAATATCTAAAATTTCATGAACTGTAAAATGTCGTCCGCACCTTCTTTGGATATGGACCAGTCTAAAATTTTGTTGTGTGGTAATGGGTTAAGGAGCTTGCTTTGATTATAGCTTCATGTATATAATGATGTTGTTTTTGGACATATTTCGAAAGTTTAATTCCAGATACAGAAACCCATTACCCATAACAAAATTTTAGACTGGTCCAAATTGAAAGAAGTTGCAGACATCAATTTCAAGATGATAAAATTATTTAAAAAATCTCTCTTAGTGGAAAGCATTGTGGATAATAGAGAAATTGCTTGGTTCAATGTTTTCCCACACTTTAATGGGATTAATTCAAAATTGTTTGGGAATGGGTTAACCAAATGATAAGAAATTTCATAGATAACTTAGACACCTTTACAGTTTCTTAACTAACGATTTCTTAAAATGTGTCTCCATTTTAAGAGGAATTACAAATACTCAACCATTTGTTCGATCTGCTACAAAAGTTCACACCTGAACGAACATTACACTTTAATACCATTAATTCCAGTCATTTTCACAGCAAAAATATCAACCTTATAACCAGATTGTGTCAAATGTTAAAAGCCATACACAAACAATCCCAAACAATTATCAATTGTCAACCATTATCCTGTCAAATTATCAGAAAAACAGGCGACTGTGGACAATTGATTCCATGTTTTCACTTAACTTTTTTTCCTCTATCGACTTCAAGTCAGGCAATGCTAAATTTTCATATTTATGCTTGAGATCAGCTTAAAGGTCCAATAAAACTTTTTAATCCGGGTCATCATTTGCATAATTAACAATTAGATTATTGACCTGCCTTTTTTTCTCAAGCTATTCATAAACAGAGCTCCAACATGAGTACCATTTATTACAATCTTGAGATTCTAATCTTACACCGCAATAAGCAGACTGCACTTATGTGTAGTCTGATCTTAGTCTAAACATTTACTTCCTGCCAAAACTTCCAGGTTCAGCATGACAAGGGTTCTTGGAAGCACCTGTTATATTGGACATTATATCGTTCTGCTCTATCCCTGATTGATCAATTTACCAATAGCACTTGGGTACTTGACCAAGTAAGGAAAATAAGCAGTTTATTGACTGAAAATTGTTTTTCTCCTACATTCATCCAACCTGGTTAATTTCCCTAATGCATTTCCCTTTAAAAAATGTTTCTATAAACAAAAAACTGAGTAGCAAAAACTGCATGATGATTGAATTGGGTTATTTTGTCCTAGAAAACCAATTCCGTACAGCCTTAAAGGGTTATATTAGTTTAGTAATGCATAGTTAATGAACCATGTAAATGCTGATAGTTCAGTAATTAAGACACAAATACTGGAGCCTGCCTTTCACAGGAACAACATTTCAATATTGTTTTATTCTGGGGTAGTTTAACCTATTGTTACCAGACTGGGCCTAAATTAAAGAAATTTCAAAATTGATTGAATCTCAAATTTTATTTTGAAGGGCAGAAAACATTGTGGATACAAATATAAAACTGAATCCAAATTCATAAAATAAATGATCACCTTAAATTTTCATAATTACATTTTAGTCACTAAGTAATTGAATGAACAAGAATAAAATAAGGCAGGGCTATATTTGCAACTTTCTTCTTTTTAATCCTTGTCATGCTGAAAAAAACCCATACAGAATTACTTTCAAATAAAAGGGCTGTGAGCACTGGTAGTAATTGTTGTTCACTTGTCAATACTTCCTTAGAAAATTAATATCATAAACAACTCTGGTTTCAGAAGGACAGACAGGAGGTGAAGACCATGGTCATACTGCACTTGTGTGCAGTCTGATCTTTGTCTATACCTCCTGATAAAACCAGACATGACAAGGGTTAAGATAAAAAGTATATATTTTACAAAGGGTTCCTGAACACATTCATAATTCATCACTCTAGCACTGTCAAGAATGTCAGAAAAGTACACCAGTCTACCTTGTAATCAATAGGTAAATCAGGTGAGAACCAGTCACATTCTACTGGCAACTTCCTGTAAACAGATGTGTCCTGATGCAACACTTAAATATTACTAATTTCTCTCTTAACCAGACCCACTCTGTCGCTCACTCTCTCTTAATTTCTCTCTCTTTATTCTTCTACAGTATAATATACACTCAGAAAAGAATGGATGGTATTTCGCAAAAAGGATTTTAAAGTTCCATAAAACTCTAGAAACATGTAGGACAATGTGACCTAATTTTCATATGACCCGAATGAAACGTAAGAAAACAAAGTAGTAAGGGCAACAACCAACAACATGAAATACATGTATGTCATATGACCAATATGGTAAAGCAAAACTGTTGTTAGTTTGTTAGATAGTTTTGAACTGAGCAATGAAAAGTGGCCCAGCAAATATAACGCCAGATGACATCACAGTGCAAATAGTTTAAACTGCAATTTTTAATACAGTACATGTATAATGGAAATAAAATCTTGTTACAAAAATACCGCGTTTTTGTTATTAACCCATTCCCACACTATGACGCTTTTTGACGCCCCTCATGAAAAACAATTGGGTAAAACATAGTGTAAGCTGAAGAAATTGCTTGTAACAAGCAATTTCTGCATTTAAAACAATGTTTTCTACCCAGAAAGTTGAAAAAATCTAGAATTTCATAAACTTAAAATTGTCATCTTTAATTCCTTTCAATTTGGACCTGGGTAAAATAAAATTTGCTTTGTGGAAATGGGTTAAATCAATTTCTGAATTTTTCATATTGACTTGTTCTATTATTGCATTTATATAATATATGTTGTAAAAAAAACAGCAACTCTAATGTCTTTGACATGTAAAAAATGTTGATACCCCACTTGAATCCATTCAAACACAAAGATGATTTTAGACATCCCTCTGAATGTTCAAAGTGTTGGAAAACTACACTTTCTACCCCAAAGCAACAAAAGTTTTAAAGATTTCATCAACTTAAAACTGTCATGTTCACCTTCTATGAATTTAGACCAGTCAAAAATTTTGTCATATGGTATAGGGTTTATGTCTCAGAGTAATGAGGAAAATCCTGTATGTTATAAACAGTATGTGAAAAACTTGGCTTTCATCAAACCAATCATTCTGTCATCAATAAAGCTATTATCCTGCAGTTTGTTGGCTAATATCCTCATGATATATTAAATGTCATGCACAAACTGAGAGAAATATGTTTATATTTGTTTTCCTTATCCAATACTACTACCCCTTTACCAAATGACTCATGTTTAGACTGGTCTAAGTTTGCAGTTGACAATGCAAAAGAGATGAAATTTTAAAAGTCTTTCATTTTTTAGGGTAGACAACATTGTGGACAATGAAGAAATTACTTTCTATAAGCAATTTCTTATTATCCACAAAGTTTTTCAAAGTTTTTTCTTGTGGGGCTTAAAAAGTGGGACAGTGTCACAAGGAATAGGCTGCTTTATGACAGAAATTTACAATATTAAGACTTAATCCATTCCAAAATGACAATATAATTTTCTTTACCTTTGTGATAGAAACATTGTGGATAATGAAGAAATTGCTTGTAGAAAGTTTTTCTTTGGGCGTCTAAAATCTCCACTGTATGTGAATGGGTTGATTTGTTCTATCAATGAAGGAAATTTTTTTGCAATATACAATGTATGTGGCCATATTTGTAAGTATTCATTTAAAGCTTTACATACACGAGCCCAGAATAAACCTTATTTTGCAGGAGGTACAGACAACAAGTGCAAGAAGAAATATTAACCCTTTCTTGTACAAACCCGGATTTTTAAGTTACTGTGATTTTATTTTTGGGAACATATTGTAGAAAAAGGAGAAAATGCTTGTTAAAAGCAATTTCTCCTTTTTCCACAATATTTTCAACCACATAGGATTGTTTTATTTCAAATTGCATCGACTTTTCATTGCCATCTGCAACCTCTTTCAATTTGGACCAGTCTAAAATTTCAAAAACCAGGAAACGGTTAATATAAAACTAGAGCTTTCAGATCTTTGATTTAAGTCTAAGTTTTTAAAGAATTTTATTCACCATGACAAGGGTAAAACATTATTCAAACACAAACTTTATTTCTTAAAACATAAATGTTATTTCATTACTTTTCTGCTTGTGTCTCATTAATTTTTTCTTTTCTAATGATTAACCCTTTAACCCAAAATCTTCATTTTCAGGTAATTAAAATGTTGTTTAGAAAAACATGAAGGGAAAACTTATTGATTGATTGAATGAGGTTAAACGCCACTTTTAACCCATTACCAGACAGCAAAATTTTAGACTGGCTCAAATTCAAAGAAATTGCAGACGACAGTATAAAGTGTATGAAATTTTGGATTTTTTCAACTTTCTGGGTAGAAAACATTGTGGAAAATGAAGAAATTGCTTAGTTCAAGCAATTTCTTCATTTTCCACAATGTTTTCTAAAGATTTTTACCTTGGGGACGTCTTAAAGCGTCACTGAGTGGGAATGGGTTAACAGTATTTCAGTCATATTGCAACAACTAGAGCACCTAACCATGGATTCTTGGTTTTTCATTCACCAGTACTACCACTATATCCTTTCCAAGCCTCAAGCTGCTCATCCCACTTAGGTTAACTATTATCTTATGACAAATGTCGGAAAGGATATTTGCCGCGACTGGGGTTCAATTACGAGACCTCATGATTGAAAGTCCAATGGCTATAAACTGCACTGTGACCGTGACATTAACCCTTTTCAGTTCAGACACGGGATTTTACGTTGCTGCAATTTTATACTTGAGAAAACATTGTGGAAAAAGAAGACATTGCTTGTAACAAGCAATTTCTCCTTTTTCCACAAAATTTTCTACAACATGGGATGGTTTCATTTCAATTTGTATTTGATAGTCAATGTCGTCTGCAACCTCTTTCAATTTGGACCAGTCTAAAACTTCCCAAAATAGGAAAGGGTTAAGGGAAAGAGACACTTCTTGTAACAAGTAATTTTAATATTTTCTACTCTATATGAAATGTAGATTTGTTGTCAAGTTAAATGCACTTTCAATATTGATATCTGCAAACCTTTTTCACCTAATACTAGACAACAAAATTTAGACTGTAATGGTCCAAATTGAAAGGAGATGCAGATGGAAATTAACAGTTTATGAATTTTAAGTGTTTTTTCTTTTTTTCAAATTACTGCGTTGAAATCTTCGTGAAAAACCAAGAATTCATGGTTAGGTGCTCTTGGTTCAAGCAATTTCTTCATTTAATGGAATGTTTTCCTAATCTTTTTTTTTTTAGGCAAGTCAAAAAGCCTATCTGTGTTGGAATGGTTTAATAATGTTTGCAGGGTTTTCAGTTATGTTTACCTTATACTTCATAAAATAGTAAACCTAAGATTGTATTCCAACAATTTTGTTAGATATATAGATTTGAAGAAACAGAATGATAAAGAATACAATTTCCTAAACTTTATTTGAAATAACCCTTCCCCCTACCCTCCTTTTTTTCTCAGAAGGCTTTTGTGTTTATTGAGGCAAAATTAAGAAATAATAAGAATTCAGTGAAACATATTTTGGAAAACAGTGCTCAAAAAGAAAAAAAAACATCTTCAAGATCATTTTCTTTTTTTCACATTGTTGTCTATCAATTATATCCTTATATTTCGAATGAAAACCACTGTAAACTGAGTGTCCATTTTCCAAAATTGCTTAATAATTGTGTATTTTTGTATTTCAAACAGCTAAAACTAGTAATATTCCAAATGATGCACCATTTCACATTTAACACCAAGATCAATTGGATCAGCTGACTGACACAGTTCTTACTTGTTTATGACAGATTAGTCTTATTGAAATGTCCTCCCCCTCAATAAACATGATTGGGCACATTTTCTGTTAAAATCCATTTATCCACTTTAAACACCCTTTATTACCATCTACCCTTTTAAAAAAGTTCTGAGACATTTTTTTTTAATGTTCTTTTGATAATCATGTGATAACCCATTCCAACACAATGTCACCTTTTGATGACCCAAAAGTAAACAAATGTGAAAATATTGTGCTAAATGAGGAATTTATTGCTTGCATCAAAAAAATTCTTCATTTTAGACTTGTTCAAATTCAAATAAATCACAGACAACATTTCAACCTGTGCTATAATTGGGAAATAAGTGCCAAATAGGTTAGAAAAAAAGTGATTAAAGGAGAAATTAATTTCCCCCTTCCCCACATTTTTTTTCACAATTGTATTTCTTTAGGGCATCAGAAAGAGTCACTGTGTTGTAATGGGTAAAATTGGTCTAAGTTCTGAGATGTTTTCCTTATTTACCTTGTCTCAAAATTTTGAATGTATGATGTATAATAATATTTCAAAACTTGTTGGGAGACAGGGGGAAACATACTCTAGACTTTTGAGGGCACAGTTTAAAAGTAGCTACCAGTTTTCCCCCCAACAGAATTGAGACTACATTTAATTTTGTCCTGTTCTATTCATAATATTTTAAATGGTAAGCAGGTTTGCATAAAGCTAATCAATAAAACTGTTAACATTGAATTGTAGCACAACAATGAAAGTCCCGTAAATTCCCTTTGAGCTGATTAACCTTTACCTGAGAAAACTAATAATGTTATAAACACTTTCCTGTTTAGCAAAATGTACGACCTGTCCAAATTCAAAGGTTTTGCAGACGAATATCTTAAGTGGATTGAATTTAAAAAATAACCATTCAATTGGGTAGAAAATATTGTAGAAATAGAAGAAATTGCTTGCTACTAACAATTTCTTCTTTTTCCACAACGTTTTCTCCATTTTAAAATCACAGGGACATAAAAGCCTAAAGATTGAACAGGAAAGGGTTAACACTTAACGAGACAAGAGGCACTACAACAGGTTATAATCTAACAAATTTGTGGATCCTAAATGGCAAGTTCTCTTAAAAATCTTTGAAAAAGGGGGAAAATTAAATTACGATTAAAGGAGAAACTTCATTGTCTCTGAATTATTTATTTCACAAATATTCCTAGGTGCCAAAAGTATACAATAATGACTTTATTCCTGGAGGCTACACATTTGGTCACTCTATCTTCCATATGGGCTTCTAGCAATTTATTTCCCACTATTTTTCCTAAGTTTTTTTCAAAAGGGGCACCAAAAAGCCGGACTGTGTTGGAATGTGTTAAACAGTAAACAAAATTTAATGCTGTTGTAAGGCATCAGGGACTTTCAATTTACATGTAAATTTAAAGTCCATTAACCCATTCCCACACAACAAAGTTTAAGACTAGTCCAATTTCAAAAACATTGCAGACAACAATTTCAAGTTGATGAAATCTTCAAAATCTTTGTCTATTAGGGTAGAAAACATTGTGGATAATGAAGAAATTGCTTATAACAAGCAATTTCTTCATTCATCACAATGTTTTCAAAAGCTTTCAGATTGAGGGGCATTTAAAAGTTAACCTATTCCCACACAATGACACCTTTTGATGACCCTCAAGAAAAGCAATTGGGAAAAAGGAAGAAATTTTGTACTACCCAGAAAGGTGAAAAAATCTTAAATTTTTTAGACTTTAAATTGTTGTCTAAAACTCCTTTCAATTTAGACTAGTCTACCATTTGGTCGTCTGGTAATGAGTTAAGGCATGTAAATCACATCAGTTCATTAACCCAAGAATATGATAACATTTTAGACTAGACCAAATGGAATGAAATTGCAAATGAGCCTATGCGTGACATTTCCAACAATTTCGCATGTGCGAGACTCGCACACGTTGAGCACCCTGGACAGCCATTCGGGGCAATTAGAATATTCGCTGAATGTTTAAAGAAGATTTGGGTCAGTATCTATCTACAGAGCGCAGAGTGAAGACTCTGATCAGACTGTGCGGATGCACAGGCTGATCCGAGTCTTTACTTGTCGCACATGTGTAATGGTTGGAAATGTCATGCACGCGCTCATATGACAATTCAAGGTGTGTTTCCTCATCATAGAAAATAGATGGTCTTAGGAAGAAGACAGTATCTGAAATTTGGACAAATGTAATTTGACGTCAACTTTGTCCAAGGACAAGAAAGAAAAGTAATTAGCAAAGAAAAAGTCTAAGCCAGGGGTTCTGTCATTGTTATTATAAGGTGGAAAGGGTTCAATATTGAACAAATTTGACAATGTGGTTAAATTCCTTTGAGGTAAATATTGAGTTAGGGAATTATGGGCCCATGACTTATTGTGATCATGAACAGATAAAGCAGATAACGGGTCAAACAAATCGTTCTCTACTGGAATTTCAAAAACTTCATGTGATTGAAAAAGGAGTCAAATACATGACCTAGCATTTTCATTACATGAGAAAGAGACTTTATCCATGGGTGTGGAATTCTCATGCCCGACTTTTTCGACAAGGGCTTTTCTACCCGCGGACAAGTACATTTTCGAGGCTACTTGTCCGTGGACAAGTAAATATCAGGGCAAATCTTGGAATGGTACTAGATAGAATGAAGAGATTTATGAGCGTAATGTTTGTATCTAAGGCCAGAAAATATTGTTTTTAATGAAGAAAATGCTGAGATCCAGCATTTTCTTCTTTAAAAATAATGTTTTCTCAAAATGTATCTGTTCTTCATCTTTTCACGGGCAAGTCCATTTTGATCCTGGACAAGTAGAAAATCACATTTTACTTGTCCATGGACAAGTAGAGAAAATCCGTATTTCCACATTCCTGCTTTATCCTTAACATGCTTAACTGTTTATATTTCTGCTTTGGCAGGAGATATAGACTAAGATCAGCCTACACAAAGGTGCAATCTGATCTTAGTCTATATCACCTGTTTGACATTCGAACCCAGGATTGTTTACAAGAGGACCATGATGATCCTATATCACTCACCAGAGTATGATTGCTTTATGATATATACAAAATATCAAAGCTCACTCCCTAACTGTTTGTAGAAGAAGATTTTTAAAGATTGTCTTCTTTAATCCTAGGTGTATTGAAGATCCCACAACATAGGTCTAAATTTCAGAGTACATTAATCCTTTCAAGTATTTTGGTAGAGGGTCAATAAGAGCTGATACATGCCAATATAAAAGCTCTAGGCCTTATGGTTTAGGAGAAGATTTTCAAAGATTTCCTTTGTTATTTCTATCTGCACAGAAAAGGGCTACCTTTCAGAGTATGGCAATCCACTGAAGTAGGTATTGATACATACCAAATATCAAAGGCCTTATAGTTTGGGAAGAAGGTTTTCAAAGATTTCCTTCTTTATTCCCATGTAAACTCAGGGATTGCACAGAAAAGGGCTAATTTTCAGAGTAATGTACCATAATATTTTGAAGTAATTCAGTAGAGGGTCAATAGATCATGATATATACCAAGCATCAAAGTTTGAGGCCTCATTGGTTGGGAGGATAAGAATTTTCACTTGGTTACCATCCTTTAACCCTTTCCTGTTTTTTGGAAATTTTAGACTGGTCCAAATTGAAATAGGTTGCAGATGACAATGACAACTGGATGCTATTTGAAATGAACCAATCCTATGTGGTAGGAAATATTGTGGAAAACGGAGACATTGCTTGTTACAAGCAATTTCTTCTTTTTCCACAATGTTTTCTTAAGTATAAAACTCACAGGAACGTAAAATCCCGTATTTGAACCAGAAAGGGTTAAAGAATTCCATGGTAAGTTTAGGATGAGAAGTTTTATTGTAATTGTTAACGACGGACTGACGGACACCAGACAGTGACTGATCACAATAGCTCACTTAAAGCACTTTGTGCTGAATTGAGCTAATAAATAAAAAATTATAATAATTAAAGAAAAAGATAATATTGACCCCAAATCAGTGTTTCAGTACTTTCAGTACTTTTATTATAATTTAACTCTTAATCCTTATCATGCTGAATAAATAACTTTATCAGAATTCCATCAAATTCAAAGGGCTGACAGTAGTGGATGGCTTTATTGTGATTTTCTTTTGAAAATTAATTTCTATTAACAATTTTGGATTAAAGGGTACAAACAGGTGGTGTGGACAAAGATCAGACTGCACATATGTGCAGGCTGATCTTTGTCTACACATCCTGTCAGCATGATAAGGGTTAATAAGGCTTATATTCAGTATGACAAGGGTGAAAATCATTCTAAAATCTGATATTCATTATATTCAGCCAATTTAATATTTCACTGATGATAGCAATTACAGTAAAACCCCACTACCACCCCGGAAATACGGGCACCCCGCTATTACGACCAAAATTTTACAGAACAGATTTTTTTTTCTTTATTTCAATGGTCGCGAAGCCCTCTAAAACGGGCACCCCTCTATTTCAAATTATGACCACTAAATTTAGTACCAACTATAGCTGATACACTATTTTGAACCCCTCTTAAACGACCAGTAACTTCACACATTGAGACCGACCACCCGAATTTCACACTTGATAAGAGCGTCACTAATTGGGTACGAATGCATTGTCAATACATTATCGGATTTTGATTATGTGATATCGAACCCTTATTATAATAGGTGTTATTTCTATCAAAAAGATTAAAGTGGCCGATCACTTTTAGAAATTATAGCTTGTATTATTTTTAATTGTTATTTGAATGAGTCTCAGGTTTTGACTTGAGTAATAAAGTCGAAAGTGAAAAAGTATTCGAGAAGTTACGATTACTTTGTTTACGGCTTTCAGCTTTTTTTTTCTCTTAATTTCAACGTAATTGATGTTTGGTATTCCCATTAAAGAAGATGTGATATCGACAGTTTGACACTTTAAACCTGTACTTACGAATAAATAATTTGAAGTCTGACTTTTGAATCAGATCCAAATGGAGAATAGAGAGAGTAGAACTTATCAAAAATTGCAAATTTAAAAATGACATAAAATTCCGTTGTAATACATGTTTTTATAGTTTTATTTTTGTATGTATAGTATCAATATATCAAAAAAACGAAAATAAAATAAACATGAGTTACTTGACAACAAAAAACCAAACCTCAGTATAACGACCACCCTGCTATTACAACCACTTCTAGTAAGTACTGCAAGTGGTCGTAATAGAGGGGTTTTACTGTATTAAAAGACACAAGGATGTATCAAATACTATGTCTACAATATCAAATCTGTAAAGATAAATGCAGCAAGAACAGTATAAGGACCTCTGCTGTGTTATAGCAAGAGAGCAAAACTTCCCCAGCAATAAAGTTCAAGAGACAGTTTTCTAGTTCTAGAACTTAATCTTGAGGTTATAGAACTTTTGTTGAACTTCTAGAACTTGAATTCTAGAACTTGTCAAAGGTTTGAGGACTTAAGTTCTAGAACTTTGAAGTTCTTGATTTTTGATTCAAGAATCTATAACCTATAAAGAACTTGGTTCAAGAAATTAGAAAGTTCTAGAACTTTCTAGTTTTGTAACTTTAGATGAAAAACCTAAAAAATTCAAGAACTTCATTCAAAAACATTGCAACTACAAATTACAAATTGAACATAAACCATTTCTCATGCAACAAAACTTGAGATTGGGTTTACTTGGGAGATATGCAGAAAATGATTCAAAGATAGTGAAAAATGAGAAAAATATGCCTTTTAGAACAGAAAACAAGGAGGTCTACAGAAGGAATGGCTTGTTACAAGCAATTTCTTATTTTCAGCTATGTTTTCTGAAAGTTTTAATTCTTAGGGTTGTGGAAACAAATGATTGTTCAAAAGAGAATCATCCAGAAATAAAACTTACAAGTCTGGTTCTCTGTTTTTTCTTTGTTTTGCAGTAGATGAGGACGGCATACCGCAGAAAGGGTACCAGACCCAGACTGGGACTATGTTATCTCTCTGTAACTGTGATTGTATTATTTGTTCTTTTTCACATTCTGGTACCAGTCTTTTTCTTGGCCTCTGAAAATGAAGTAAAATGTTAAAGACTGTCTTCAGTATCATGTCAATGTGTCACGTCTATTGAAAGGGCCGGCCATTTAACCCATTCCCAATCAACAAAATTTTGGACTGGTCCGAAATTGAAAGAAGTTGCAGAACACATTTCAAAGTGTGAGTAATTTGAAAAATAATGCCTAAATATTGTAGAAAATCTTATGGGGAAAGTGGAAAATGTTTCCTTAGTATTGTTTTAACACATTTCCAGACGACAGAATTTTAGACCAGTTCAAATTGAAAGGAGTTGCCGACAACAATTTCAAGCTTATGATATTATGGATTTTTTTAACCTTTAGGGCAGAAAATATTGTGGATAATGAAGAAATTTTCCAAAGCTTTTTTTCTTGGGGGGCGTCTAAAAGTGTCATTGAGTGGGAATGGGTTAAAAGGGCATCAAAAGGCATTATTGAGTAGTAATGGGTTAAGGTATATTGGGTACTTAACCTGTTACATGACAACAAAATTTCAAACTGGTCCAAATTCAAAGAAAATGCAGATTACAATTATTCTTGGTTCATGAAATTTTGAAAATCTTTGTCTTTCAAGGTAGAAAATATTGTAGATAATGAAGAACTAATGCTTGTGACAAGCAATTTCTTTATTTTCCACATTGTTTCCAATACTTTTTTTTAAGATGGTCAAAAAGCAAAAAAGAAATTATAACTATTTTGTAAGCCTGTTTTGTGAATGCAGTTATACATCATTTGATATTTCTCGAAAATAACAAAGGATAGTATAGGGTTTAACCCTTTCCCGCTTATTGAAATTTTAGACTGGTCCAAATTGAATGAGGTTGCAGACAACAATGAAAACTGGATGTCATTTGAATTGAAACCATCCTATGTGGTAGAAAATATTGTGGAAAAAGTAGAAATTGCTTGTTACAAGCAATTTCTTCTTTTTCCACGATGTTTTCTCTAATATAAAATCACAGGAACATAAAATCCCGTATTTGAACGGGAAAGGGTTAAAAAGGTCAGTTTCAAGAATAAGAAATACATCACTGATTAATCATAGCAAGGGGATTTTTGTATTGTAAGGGGAAAAACTGAAATGTATTGGATTACAATAAATTGGTTTTTGATAACAAAGATTATACTTTCTAATACATGTATTCAATTCAAATTAAACAACTGATAAGAACAATTATTTTAAATGTAACTTGATAAAACAAGAGGCCCATGAGAGCCAGAGATGCTCTACTGGCTATCAAGTTTTCTCTTAAAGTAATCTGATATTTAAGGAAGATAATTGCTTAAAAAGGAACGCATAAAATGAAAATAACAAATTAGACTTAATCCCCTTTATTATTTTGAGCAACAATCCTTAAGGCCTCTTTTCCTGCGTTTCATGACGGATCCACGCCATTTCCAAAAAGAAGTTTCCTTATGACCCTACTGTCATCCTGTGAAATTTTCAACAGAATCAAATAATAATTGTTGACTTATCACGTAAACAGAAATGTTTTGAGTGATAATCCATACGACCCCTTGTTCTGTGTTTTCTGATGGATCCACATCATTTCCGAAAGGAACTTTCCCTACGACCCTACAATCGTCCCAAATAATTGTGGACTTCATCACATAAACAAGAGTGTTCTGAATGATAACCAGTAAGGCTCCTTCTCCTATGTTTCCAATGCATTTTCCATGCATCTGTAACAGTCCACAAAAAGGTGAAATTATGTGTTGCACCATTTGGCACGATCTTTGGTATTTTTCTATAAAAAGAATTTAAATACATTCTATATGGTTTCATTGTTTAGATTTTACTTGTGAAAAGATTATATTCTTTCCAACAACATTAATCTAAATATGAGAATTAAAACTTTTGGCTGAGCTGACCAAATCCTGTTAAATAGATGGCTACTTGATAACTGTTATTCATTGTCAAAGCAAACTTATCCTAACCATGATAAGGTGTCAAAGTTTGACATTCCAAATTGATAAGAATCCTCTTGTTTATCTTTGATGTAGATTGATTTTCAAGTCTCAAATTTTCATTGGTCAAAATGTATAATCTTTGGATCTTGAATTCCATTGGTTAATCTAATTATATTCTTTTATCATGTTTTACTTAAATGCTTGTGTCTAGTTAGTCAAAGATGTTAAATTAGATATTAGAAATTATGATTTTTGGAACTAGAATTTAGAAATTGTCAGTTGAAATCAGTGCTTGTCTTACTGTTAATATCTTATGCAATATTGAAGTGTCTACTTGATTAAAGAAATACAGAAATGAACTTTGGACTTTATTGTTTAATTTGTTAAAAACCAATACTCACGCCAAGCGAGTTAGGAAACATTGAGACAAAAAGACAAATTCCCCAAACAAATGCCTCAAAAGCGTGATCGGGGAAAGAACCCTCGGTCACAGCTTTTATTGTGGTGGTAGAATCCGCGAGTAGATGAACCGGAACTTTGTGAAAATGAATAAGTGCATTGAGTGACATATTGTGAAATGAAATTAGCTAGTGCTATTGGTAAATTATGGAAAATTGAGCTTAACAAAAATATAACTGAAGGCAGTGATTCTTATTTGAAAGCAGTTGTGATTAGATAAACATTGTGAGAAAATGTGTCTATGACCATACTATTGATAGCAATTGTAAAATCTAATGCTGAAAAGAAAGAACAAAGACATAATGACATTATAACATTGTCTTGCCGAGACCAAATACTATCTAAAGTACTAAAAGTGACAATTGCGTACCAAGCCAGTGCCACATACATGAGGAGATCAAAACCAGAGAGCTAGATGAGATGAAATCTATACCAGGAGCCAAAGATATCATTATACCAATTTTTAATAGAAATTCAGACTTTTGTGTGTAATTTTGTCTTAATTGTGACTACAACCAAAATTAAAGTGCTACCAAATGACATAAAAAGGGGTAAGTGAAATTTCAACATCTTAGTGCTATACTATTTCCTGTTTGTATTGAAACAGTCCATATATTGTTATATTTATTTTTCCTTGTTATACTTTTACTCAGAGCATTTAAATTATTTTCTATGCCTTTTCAAATATTGACATCAGAATTTTTTCTAGTTTTCGCTTTAGTACAACTTAGAATTGAAACTTAAGATTGAAAAGCTTGAATTAAAGGCCAATTGTTGTTATATTCACTTACCAGTCTAAACTATTTCTTATAGATTATCTTCATTTGTTATACTTTTACACAAAATTTTTGTTAATAATAAAATCGATTTTATTAAAGTTAAAATGGCTAAACAATATAAGGCTCCCTGGCAATGTTCAAAACAAACTTGTGCTAAAAATAATGATTCAGATTCTTGCAATGTCACACCCACCATTTCTTTGATAACATCACTAGACAAAACATGCAAAGCATACATTCAGATTGAATCAAAGCAATTTTCTGCACTTTTCGACTCAGGAGCAAGTGTTTCATGCATAAACCAACATGTTGTACAGAAATTATTTACTAAACCACAATATCAGAGTGCTAAAATTACACATGTATATGGTGTATGTGGTGAGATCCACACTGTTCTAGGAACATTAACACTCTCTTTTCTTTTAGACGGCTATCCTTTTGAGCACACTTTTCATGTCTTCCCTAACCTACATGAACCTGTAATCTTAGGTCGTGATTTCATGGCAAAAGAAGGAATACAGCTCAATTTCCATTCCAATACCATTTCTATGTCTAAACCAAATTCTGAAACAGTTAATCTCTGTCATATCTCTCATGAGCATTCAAAAACTGGCTTTGGCAAAACTTTTAGCTCGCACATAATTCCGCCTCACTCTGAATATATTCTACCTCTCAAAACTAACAAGTTCTGTGATGGTGATGTTGTATTATGTGAACCGCCTCAATCTCTTGTGAAGGATGAGCTTGTTGGAGGCAAGTGTCTTACCAGAGTTTCTGATGGCAAAATACACTACCGTCTCATGAACCCTACTGCCTTACCCATCTTTCTGAAACCTAACACTAGAGTCTCTATACTAACTGATGCTAACAGTGCTGAAATAACGCAAATTTCTGATCTTGATAGCTTGATGGATGAAAATTACGAAACTTTGAACTCTATGGAAACTAACACACTAACAGATGATGAGTATATAACTATAGCTGAGGATCTCGGGATAAACCTAACTGACTCTGATCTCACCACTACCCAAAAACGCAACTTAATGATCTTCATAGGTAAAAACAGACAAACATTTGCAAAAGATTTTTCTGAATTAGGTCTCACAAACTTATTTTCTCACAGAATAGAAACAGGCAATGCAAAACCCATTAAGAAAGCACCATATAGGCAAAATCCTGAAATGCGACGTGAAACCGAGCGTCAGGTTAAGGAAATGTTAGAGAATGGCTTTATTACTGAGTCCGACTCCCCTTGGAATAGCCCCATAGTGCTTGTGAAAAAGAAATCAGGTGAATATCGATTTGCAGTAGATTATCGAGAACTGAATAAGGTTACAGAACCCATGTCCTTCCCTATTCCCCATATAGCGGATGTGTTTGACACTATTGCCGATGCCAAGGCAGAAGTCTTCTCAGTTCTAGACCTCAAATCAGGGTTTTGGCAAGTTCCTCTTGACCCGGAAACTGCACATAAAGCCGCATTTGTCACCCACCAATCTGTTTATTCTTGGTCCAGGTTACCGTTTGGTTTAATGAATTCACCGATCACCTTCCAAAGTCTCATGAGCAAAGTACTCAAAAATCTCAATTGGAAAATTGCCCTTGTCTACATTGATGACATCTTAGTTTTCAGTAGAAATTTTGATGACCACTTAGACCATCTTGCCCAGGTCTTTGCAAATCTAAGATCAGCAAATTTGACCCTGCAACCTTCAAAATGTAGATTTGCTGCTAAAGAAATTGAGTACTTGGGTCATATAATTTCAAAACATGGCATTAAGGTCAATCCCGCTAAAACCAAAGCAATTGATGAGTACCCACAACCCAAAACAGCCAAACAAGTTAAGTCATTTCTCGGCATGACCTCGTATTATAGAAAATTCATAAAATCATATGCTAAGATAGCTAATCCATTAAATTCACTACTTAAGAAAGACACTAAATTCAAGTGGACACCGGAATGTGAAAATGCATTTCAAACATTGAAAAGAGCACTTGCATCTCCGCCAATATTAGCATTTCCTAATTTTGATCGCCCTTTTATGTTAGCAACAGACAGTTCTGACTATTCAATGGGCTATGTTTTATCACAGTGTGATGAAAAAGGTTTGGAACATCCAATTGCATATGGCGGAAGAACTTTGCATGGCCATGAATTAAAATGGCATATAACAGATAAGGAAGGGTTAGCATTGGTAGAAGCTGTAAATCATTTCAGACCCTACCTTGCTAACAATTTCTTTACAGTGTTTACAGATAATGTTTCTGTAAAGTGGTTAAAGCATATAAAAAATTGCCAAGGTCGTCTCGGAAGATGGGCTCTAACCTTACAAGGTTACAATTTCGAGATTGTCCATAAGGCATCTAGTGCAAATAGTAATGCAGATGGTCTCTCACGACGTGTCTACCAACAGGTAGAAAGTGAGAAATGTGATCTAGGTGTAGATGAATCTGCACAAGTCTGTCAGATCTCAGACAACAGCTCTAAGCAACTGACAGCTGTGACTTTGGTTTATAGTCATGGGCAGGATCACAATCCATCTGTAGCTCCAGCCACTACCAGCACTGAGACAGCACTGATAATAAATGATAATGTAAATGAAAATACTGACATACATAATGATGAAAATACTGACAATAATGATAATATTCCCATTAAACCAGACATGGACTTGATATTTTTACAAAGAGATGATAAATTTTACAAAGACATAATAAAATACAAACTTCAAAATGAATTACCAGATGACCTTAAACAATCGAAATTAATAGTTGCAGAATCTGATCAATATGAATTATCTGAACATGGCATACTTTTACACATATACACACCTAGAACAAAAGGCATCCCAAAAGAACAGAAGATAATAACCCAGATTTGTGTTCCTTCAATACTGCGTGATGATGTTCTAAAATCTTATCATGACAGTTTAGCAGGTGGTATGCACCAAGGCTTTGAGCGCACTTATGCGGCCTTAAGACAAAAGTACTACTGGCCATCAATGTTTCGAGATTGTGAAACATACATTAGATCATGCGATCAATGTCAAAGGGTGAAGCGTGACGTGCATGGTAAGCCACCTCCTCTTCAACCTTTACCAGTAGTTGACATCTTTCAAAGATGGCATATTGACATTTTAGGAGGACTGCCGACAACCAAAGACAAATTTAAGTATGTACTTCTTGTTGTAGACAGCTATTCTAAATGGTGTGAAGCTTTCCCTCTACG
The DNA here is from genome assembly GCA_946902895.1 of Fragum fragum. Taxonomy (NCBI): domain Eukaryota; kingdom Metazoa; phylum Mollusca; class Bivalvia; order Cardiida; family Cardiidae; genus Fragum; species Fragum fragum. The sequence goes on from OX336377.1 coordinate 53,166,336, forward strand.
AACCCAAGAAGCTACAGAAGTAGCAGCTGTGCTATTTAAGGAAGTCATTTGTCGGTATGGTGCCCCTAATGTACTTGTTTCTGACAGAGGACAGCAATTTCTATCTAAACTAGTCAAAGCCCTCTGTGAACTCTTTCAGATAACACGGTTCTATACAAGTTCCTACAGGCCATTACTGAATGGAGCTGTAGAGCGTATGAACAGTGTTATCCTTCAATCTTTGCGTCTTTACTGTAAAGGAAAGCAGGACGATTGGCCAGATCTTCTTCCTTCTATCATGATGGCTTATAGAATGACCCCTGCAACCCAGTCCACTCAGCACTCTCCATTCTTCTTACTGTTTGGACGAGAAATGAGACTGCCTATTGACACTTCTTTGACCCCTAAATCTACTTTATCTGCAAACTTTAAAACCCATCTATCAAATGTACTGCAAAATCTTGAAACAGCCAGAAAGATAGCTGCTGATAATATTAAACAGGCACAAGAAAAATACAAAGAACAGTATGATAAAAGAACCCAGAACCCAAATTATCGACCTGCAGACCGTGTTTGGCTTTATTGTACAAAAGTTCCAGTAGGTATGGCCCCTAAATTGCATAGAAAATGGGTAGGACCATATTACATTGTCTATCTTGGACCTCATAACACTTATAAATTGAGAAGATGTGGTGACAATAAAGAAGTTAAAGTCCTTGTCAATGCAACTAGATTAAAACCCTTTTTTGATCACAATGAAAGACCAACAAATCCACCACCTGGTTATGAACATTTGACTCAACCACTAAATGCTGAGCACATACCAGATGAATCACAAACGCAAAACACACAATATAAGCAAGCAAATACAAATACTCAAACACAGTCTCAACCACAAAACAAAGGCAAACATCCTAAAAATCCGAAATACAAAGCAAGAATCAAGCAATCAAAAGCACAAAATCAAGATAAAGGAGATCATACACATTCTCAAACTAGAATACCACAAAATATAGGAATTGAACCTGTTCAAAATAAAACACAAGAAAATAAATCAGAAATTCCAAACTCACTACAAAACTCACAAGTACAAGACAAACAAAACACTCAAAATCAAAACCCAAATCCTGAAATGTCAGCATCTAAACTTCAAAAATTTGCAGAAAAAGACATAGATAGAATAATTGAATCAAAACGCAGCAATAACATCATGTATTATAGAATTAAATGGAAAGAACACAAAAAACCTAGCACTTGGGAATACGCAAGCACTATACCAGAAATCTTCATAAGGGAATATCATGTTCACAAAACAATGAGTGGTAGGAAAAGAAGAAAGCCACTTAATCCTAGTCACAAATTTTTCAACAGCAGCACTAAAAATGAAAATCCACAAAGCACCAACACTAAGAATCATGAATCACCAAACACATCAATAGTGCAAAATGTGCAAAATGTGCAAAACATGCAAATTACTAAGAATACAGACATAGGAACAAATTGTGCAATTGCAGCAAAAATGGAATCAAGTTATACTCAACCAGAAAAAGAACACTTAGTTGGAATGAAATTTATTGGTGAAACAGCATATATGATAACACAATTTAGACAGAACCCTTTTCAATTTAAGACTTTAACAGCAGGTTATGAGTTTGCACAGTTTCTTATTTTGAACCTCCAAGAAAAATTTGATAAAATGAGCAGACAAATGAAAATTGATGCAATTAAAAACAAAAACCTCCCCAATCCCACCAGAATTGAGACTGATATACAAATTCAAGCGAATGCAATCCATGAACTGACCATTGACCAAAATGGAAAAATCAAATTTTTAATGGATTATGAAAATCCCTGGCTTTCTCCAGAATGGAATGAATTTGATGATACACCACCTGGATTGATCAATAACCTAATACGCAAACTTACAGCTCAATTCTCAAAATTTGTAGGCAGAAAAAACTTTAAAAGAAAATAAAAGACTATGGTCTTTAAAGTTAACGAATTAATTGATTTTAAATTCGTTTAGAGAATTTAATCTGTAAAAATAGAAAAACCAAAGGGTAACTGTATACCTTTTCAGTCAGTTGGCTAAGTAATTAACTTTAGTAAGGCTTTCAATAATGTGTTATTTTGATTTGTGCTCGAACAAAAGAAAAGAAGGGTTTGTGATGAAATTATTATGTTTGCTTTTTATACTGTTTCAATACAAATGATGGAATGAGTATCATGAAAGACGTTGAAAATTTCAGCTTGCAAAATAATAATAAAAAAGAAAAAGGAATAGTTAAATGAACATATACAGTAATTAAAAAAAAAAATACAATGTGTAGAAGGATGGAATTAATTGTAACAAATTGTACATGTTTGATAATTTGCTGTTTAATATAATGATTACAAGTACTGTAATATTGTTGAATTATAAATGAAATTCATAAAATGAAATAGTTGAAATGTATTAAAATTATTCTGAACAAATGTTAAATCCGAATGAATTCTTGTAGCACTATATCTTGAAGAAAAGTAATTTCTCGAATAAAATGTATTAGACATTGTTTAATGAAAAGCTTAAGAAAAAAGAGAATCTGTTTGAAAAGAACTTGAAGCTCAGTAAAGCAAATTGTGTTTGTTGGCAATTATAATATTATGAAATGATAGCTGAAAAAAGCATGAAAGATTTCATGACTCAAAGAGCACATGAATTAGTATTATTGCTCAAAGGAGCGTTTTAAATGTAATTGCTCACAGGAGCATGTGAAATGTATTTGCTCACAGGAGCATGTGAAATGTATTTGCTCACAGGAGCATGTAAAATGTAATTGCTCAAAGGAGCATGTTAAATGTAACTGCTCACAGGAGCATGTAACATGTATTTGCTCACAGGAGCATGTAAAATGTAATTGCTCACAGGAGCATGTATGATATAAGATGTAATTGCTCATAGGAGCACATGAATATAGTGATTGTCAAAAGTGGCAAAATTTGGTAGACTATTTACTTTGATTTATGTTGGTGAATTACTAAAAGCCTACTTTCTATACATATGTTTTATGAGGATATCAATTCACTGAAATTGATAATTGCATTTTTCTTTCTTCTTGCATCTATAATGTTGTTATGTTCAGACAACTGCAATGTTTCTTAATATATTTGTACTAATTATCAACAAGATATAAGTCAATTTATAGGAAACTGAAAGTAAATGCTTTGCCTCATATGCATATAATTTATTACTGTTCGTTGATATGTATGAGTGTCATAAAGTATGATCAAACCCTGCAGGTAGAGTGAAGAGATGTATGAAAGAAATAATTTTGTATGAATGGTTTGATTTGATTAATTGTATATTTCATTTGTTGTTATTCTGTATTTCCTTTTATTAGTATATGATTGAGGACAATCATTTTTCAAGGCAGTGGAAAGTGTAACAGTCCACAAAAAGGTGAAATTATGTGTTGCACCATTTGGCACGATCTTTGGTATTTTTCTATAAAAAGAATTTAAATACATTCTATATGGTTTCATTGTTTAGATTTTACTTGTGAAAAGATTATATTCTTTCCAACAACATTAATCTAAATATGAGAATTAAAACTTTTGGCTGAGCTGACCAAATCCTGTTAAATAGATGGTTACTTGATAACTGTTATTCATTGTCAAAGCAAACTTATCCTAACCATGATAAGGTGTCAAAGTTTGACATTCCAAATTGATAAGAATCCTCTTGTTTATCTTTGATGTAGATTGATTTTCAAGTCTCAAATTTTCATTGGTCAAAATGTATAATCTTTGGATCTTGAATTACATTGGTTAATCTAATTATATTCTTTTATCATGTTTTACTTAAATGCTTGTGTCTAGTTAGTCAAAGATGTTAAATTAGATATTAGAAATTATGATTTTTGGAACTAGAATTTAGAAATTGTCAGTTGAAATCAGTGCTTGTCTTACTGTTAATATCTTATGCAATATTGAAGTGTCTACTTGATTAAAGAAATACAGAAATGAACTTTGGACTTCATCGTTTAATGTGTTGAAAACAAATACTCACGCCAAGCGAGTTAGGAAACATTGAGATAAAAGACAAATTCCCCAAGCAAATTCCTCAAAAGCGTGATCGGGGAAAGAACCCTCGGTCACACATCTTTGAAGTGAATGCGATAAAAACTGTTGAAGAAGATATTTCAATCAAGTTCTCATAAGGCCCCTTTTCCAAAAATACCTTAATAACCTTACTTTAAAAAGAATCAATCCTTAGGATCATACAATCATTCTGTGAAAGTTTGTAGAGAATTTGATGAAAACTATGGACTTTATTTTGTAATAGAATTCCAATAAGGTCCTTTTTCCAATGATTCTTGACTGATCAGATCAAATTTCAAGAAGAACCATCCTAATGATGGTTTAAAGATCTGTGAAAGTTTAAAGTGAATCTGATGAAATCTGTGGATTTTAGAGTGTTTATGAGGATTTTTAATTAAATTTAAATTATACCCCTTTTCCCGTGTTTCTTGACGGATCTGACCCAATTTCAAAAGGAATGATACTTATGATGGTATAATCAATCTGAAGAAGTTTGAAGAGAATCAGATAAAAAAAATCACCAGTATCATACAAATACCAATATAACAATATGTCATGTATTTTGTTTAACTTATTCCAAATTGACAATTTCTTTTTACTTCTCTAAATTGAAAGCAGTTGCAGAAAACAATTATTCATTGATGGAATCTAAATTTTCTTCATCTTTCAAGATTGAAAAATTATGGATCATGAAGAAATTGCTTGTAACAAGCAATTTCTTCTTTTTCCAAAGCTTTTAATATTTGGGGCATTAAGAAGCGTTTCGGAGTTGGAATGGGTTAAGATGAATAAAGATATAAACCTAAATTTTATCTGAGCCAAGCTTTTTAAAAGTTTGCAATTAGTGTATTAACAATTCAAAGGTTGATATTTAACCTGGAATAACTCATAAAAGCTAGCATGATAAGCTTATTTCCTATAGGGTCCTGGTAGAGACTAATTCCTCCCCGTTTCCTTAATATTTTTATTGCAGTCAGGATGCTGACTGTAATCTGACTGTAATCTAGGAATCGTCCAAACTTGCTCTTTGCTTCTAGGAAACTGACAACGACCTAAAAAATTTTTCCTTGCTCGTGAATTAATTCATAATTTCTTGTAGTACACTATCTGATAATGTAAGCCCATTCATAAAGAATTACCGTGCTAAGCCTAATCACTGAATGTGCGCAATGATTAAGGTCACAACCTCTACAGATACTTTATTTTTACCATCTTTAACAGTGTTCCATCTAGGCCAATCGATAGAGTTAATCCTAAGGGTTTGTCATTATGTCAAAAGTTAACATCAATTTAATGAACTGCCTAAACTTACCATCATTATGGATTTCATTTAACAAACAAGAGGCCCATGAGGGCCTGAGACACTCTACTGGTTATCAAGTTTTCTGTTAAAGTAATCTGATATTTAAGGAAGTTAATTACTCAAAGAAGAATGCATAAAGGAAAAAAAGGGGCTTTATGCCCTTTATTATTTTAAGCAACAATCCTCAAAGCCCCTTTTCCCCTGTTTCAGAACTTTATTGTAATAAAGATGTTTTGTAATAAAATTTTTATAAGGTCCCTTTTCTTGGGTCACTTAACCAATCAGACCTAATTTACAAAGGAACAATCAAATGATGGTACAATCATTCTATTAAAGTTTGAAGAGGTTATGATAAAGACTGAGGACATTGTTGTGTTTATGAGGATTTGGTAATAATTTTTCATACAGCCCCTTTCCTATGATACTAGACAGATCAGGCCCAATTTGGAAAGAAACAATCCTAATGATGGTACAAACATTCTGTGAAAGTTTGAACAGAATCTGATGAAAACTGCAGACTTTATCTTGGTGTCAAATTTTTAAAATAAAATTTTCATAAGGGCTAGGCTCCTTTTCCTGTGATACTTGAAGGATCAGGTCTCATGTCAGCATCAACAATCGTGATTATTGTACAATGATTCTGTGAAGGTTTGAATCTTTATCATTTTCTTCAAACTATCATTAGGATTGTTCCTTTGTACATTTGGTCTGATTTGTTAAGTTTCACGGAAAAAGGGGCCTTATGAAAATTTTGTTACAAAAATTCTTGACACAATTCAGTTCACTGTTTTCATTGATTCTCTTTAACTTTTAAAGAATGATTCTACCTTCATTAGAATTGTTCCTTTTGAAATTTGGTTTGTTCTGTAAAGTATCATGAGAAAAGGGGCCCTATGAAGATTTCACTATAAACTCATTAATACAATAAATTCCATAGATTAAATAGATTGATTGTACCATAATTCCAATTGTTGATTTTGACAGTGGATCTGACTATAGCATGGCTCACATAAAAAGGGGCCTTATGAAAAACTCTCTTAAATATTCTGATTAACACAATGATGTCCCTTGATTTCACCGGATTCACTTCAAAATTTCACAGAATGATTGTACAAATACTTAGATGGTTCTTTTCAGAACTGGGTACAATCCATCAAGTATCATGTAAAAAGGGGACATATGATTTTTTTTTAAATATTCTAGTAAACATAATGAATTCCCAATATTTCATCGGATTCACTTTTAACTTTCATAGAATGATAAAACCAACAGTAAAATATCACGGGAAAAGGGGCCTTATGAGAACTTGAATTTAATATCTTTGTTAACACAATAAAGTCAACAGTTTTATTGGATTCTCTTCAAAGATGCATGGAATAATTGTGGCATTCGAAATACAGGAAAAGGGGCCTTACAGATTATCATTCAAAACATTCTTGTGTATGTGATGACAGTCATTATCAAGTTGTCTTTTAAATTTCATAGGACAATTGTCGGGTTGTAAGGAAAGTTCCTTTTGGAATGAAATTGATCCGTCAGAATAAACAGGAAAAGGGGCCTTATTGATTTTCATTCAAAACAATCCTGTTTATGTGATAAAGTCCGAAATTATTGTCAGATTCTGATGAAATATTCACAGAATGATTGTAGGGTCATAAGGTAACTTTCTTTTGGAAATGGAGTGGATCCGTCATGAAACATGGGAAAAGGGGCCTTGAGGATTGTTGCTTAAAATGATAAAGGGGATAAAGCCCCTTTTTTTCTTTTATGCATTCTTCTAAACTTTGAGCAATTAACTTCCTTAAATATCAGATTTCTTTAACGGAAAACTTGATAACCAGTAGAGCGTCTCAGGCCCTCATGGGCCTCTTGTTCTAATCTATTCTCATAGTATAATGATTTCTCTTCTGAAATTGTTCTAAGATCGCAAATTATGCATTCAGGTTTAATTTAATTTTGGAAAGAGATGAAAAAGAGGTTTAATGTATAAAATGCATACCTTAAAGCACTGACCCATCAAATTATGAATACAATAATAGTCTTACCAAACTGTCATAGGCGAAATAATCATATCATGTGTTATAATAGTTTTTAATTGATTTATTTCTCATCGTCTGCTTTCAATTAATTGTAGGGTTCTAAGAGTGTATGCAATAAAGAGTAAGTTGCAACTTTTTAGCTCTTTGTTGTCGGCAAATAGAATCTTATCACCTTGTCTACTTTTGTTATTACTAGTATTTTTGTGGTTGTATAGCTGTGTTTAATAAACTATGTGGTCTAATTTGGCAGGTTATGTTGTCATTTTTTACGCTGAGAAGCTGATAATCCCCATTTGAATGAAATAAAGTGTGATGATGCTGAAAAAGATATGTTCTAATTTAAGCGAGAGTCTTGAATTCGCACGTTTGCTGTCTCGCAAATATTAGCAAAAATAAACCACTCGCAAATAAAACCCAATCAACAGTATTATAATCTCCATTCTTACGATTTTAAAAGATAACCCGCCACAAAATTTAATCCAGTTTTGTACACATGCATCTGTTCGGTGTAAATTCCCAATTCGTAAAGTAGAGTTCTTTGTTAATTTATTTTTACCGATTTTTTAACAATGGTAAAGATATTAGACCAAGTCCATTACTGTGGTCGATCCAAGTGACATTTTCTCAACGCGACAGTAACCCCAGGTGTTCGCAACTTCGTCAAGGAGACGTCTCTATGCGGGATACTTAGACGTTATCCCTTTTGTCTAAGGATGAAAATATTTACGTCAGTGTAAAGCTAAATTCAATTCCGACAACTATCAATAATAATAAAACATGTCTCAGGTGAAAATTCTAGCTTTTTTAATATAGGTGGACTGAAAGAGAACCACAATCTGTAGACCTGCACAAATTTACAGATTATTCAATTCTGATAGACCGGGAAGGTAAGGGTAGAATCTAATAATTCTCCGCAATCTGAATTTCAGCATTGAGGCTGTGCAAGCCTTTGATTATTTAGGGTGTAAAGTGAATGATATATTGGCAATTTTTGAATTTGCAAACAGTTTTTTTTTTTTTGTTATTAAAAAAATAACAATTAATTTCTTCTCGCAATATTTTGCATATTTTTGGCTCACTTTGAATAGTTAGCTTCAATTGTTTTACAATTTTGATTAGACTGAATTTTGTTTTCTGGTAATGAGTTGAAATGATCAAGTAATTTGAGAAGAGATTAAATTTAATCCTTTCCTGTTCAATTCCTGGTTTTTACATCCCTGTGAATTTATAATTAAGAAAATATTGTATTTGTCCACGATATTTACTACCCTACTGAATGTACCTTTTTCAAATAAGATCCACTTTAAATTTTCGTCTGCAAAATCTTTGAATTTGGACAGATCTAAAATTTTACAAAACAAGAAAAGGTTGAGGAAACCTTATTAGGTCAATGTTTCAAAACCATTGGACAAAATTATAACTGATTTAATTCAGAGGACATATGCAAATTAAAGAAATATATAGCTCTCATAGGCATTTTGCGGCACTCATCCTTTCCGACTATCTGTCTCTCACAAATGGGTCTATAATCGTAGATCTATGTGGGATAGCAGCTGGAGGCTAGGAAAGAATGTAATGGTAGTACTGGTGTGAGAAATACCAGGAATCTATTGTTAGGTGCTCCAGCCGCTGCGATATAACTGAAAGATTGTTGAAAGCAGCGTAAAACCCCATTCAAACAAACAAACTCATCAGCATTTTGTTCACTTTCTTCAGTATTTCAGCTACTGGTCATTAATTACATACACACCAAGCTTATTCGTAAAGTCTGATTTTCATTTTGATGTGGAATGTCATACTTAGATAAATTAAACTTAACATTTTAGTAAAACAAAACAATCAGGGGTGTGGTGGAATCCTGTGCTGACTAGTCCAACAAGGGTTTTTCTGCATGTGGACAAATACATTTTTCATAGCCACCTCTCGAGGTACTAGTGAATACCAGGGAAATATTGGAATTGTAAAAAAAGATCTCAAAGATAACTGATTATATTTTGGAAATTATCATGTACATAGAAGGGTAGAAAATATTATGGCCAGTAATGAAAATACTGGGTTCCAGCATCTTCTTCTTTAGCAACAATGTTTCACTTTTCTTGTGGACAACAGTCCCTCCTTTTTACATCCCTCAAGTTAAAAGCTATGGAAAACATTGTTTCAAGCAATTTTTGTTTCAAGCAATTTCTTCATTATCCACAATGTTTTCTATTAAAAAAAGAAAAAAAAAGCATCAAGTTTAAATTGTCGTCTGCAGGTTCTTTGAATTTGGACCAGTCTAAATCTTAATTGTGTGGGAATGGTTTAATTCTGGACAAGTCATGTGGAGAAAGTCTGTATACTCTTCACCTCAATTATCGTGCATTTAAGGAACCTAGGGTATACTACCAATCAAAAAGTGTTTTTTATCTGATGAAATATGTTTAATATATCTTACATACATTTAATTTATCTTTTAGTAAATATTTTGTCCAGTTCTTTTCTGAAATTCTACATGAAATTTATGTCGAAAGTTGCCTTGTTGACCCTTCAGAAATTTTGGATTGCTTCTGCAGTTATCATGCATCTTACAAAAGAGAGTATCTATGACAACCAAAAAGAAGCAAATTTATTGTTTCAATTTTTGTCATCCATCTTTTCTTTTAAACAATTAATATAGAAGATTTATTTGATGTAAGTTTTAGTTTAGAGTTATGAAACTCATGTTAAATTTATCCCCTGTTCCCTAATTTGCGAAATGTATTATTTGGGGGTCAATTTTGCATCTCCTTGGGTTTAAGTTAAGTGTGCTGTACTGTATGGTATGGGTGTTTCTAACAGCAACAGTTACGGGCCCCAAAAACTAAACATCCCGTGAAAAAATAAGGTCACCAAAGTTCACTGGGGCTCCTTAGGGGCCATGCACGATAACATAGGTATGCATGATAATCGAGTTTTGACAATATTTCCAAGCCACAGATAACTTGGGCAGTAATCCAGCTTGATATATCTTTAAATTAGTTTAAAAGACTGATTGCAAAGGCTTTGATACCAAGTATATATTTCCTTTGGGTATTCTTTATACTAGAATCAGTTATAACGAGACAGGATTCCTTCGTGAAAGTTTCGCATAACCAGCCTTCGTCCGATAAGTAGAACTATCCGGTTGTGTAGCCACTTAGCTGTCAACTGATTTTATTTATGTTCCAGTCCAATATTTCTATTCTAGTCAGTAATTCGTTTGTTTGTTTAATCTGTATGCCGCATGCAAAATTCATGTCTTTCATAAACCATACAGAAAAGAGAAAGAGTCCAGAGAAAAATATATAAATTTACCTGTGTAAGCAGGAATTTCTTGTCCACAGAGCTGTCATTCGATTGACCAATCGGAATTAAGGTTAGAGCGGCTGTGGCAACCGAATGGCTGGATAGGGGAGGGAATTCGTAACGCCGAAAGCCGATTTATGAATTGGAGTGATATACCTTGGCCTGTCAGTCAATCAATCGATCCGATCGACCAATCAATAAATCAACCAACAAATCAATTAATCTAAAAAGCTGTCAACTGAATAGAGTTAAACCCCGTTCCATCTACGATGATATCAGATAGATAAAGACAGATTAGTTAATCAATAAAAAGTAGTAGTCAATCAACCCCGGCCTGCCGGAATCAATCAATCAGTTAACGTCGACATATAGTCAAAATAATTGTGAGGAAAAATCCTTGTCACCAATACCCTCACTCCTTTCATATCAAATAACGTACATTTGTATAAAAATCATACCGGCGTTGTTTGGTTAGATCACCAGACCACCAGGAGAAATGTTAATAGTTGGTGCATGCCAAGAAAAGTAAGTACCAAAAGTCCACTTTAAGAAACTGCAGCCAAAAGATCTTATCTAGCTATTTGTCCGTTAACATCTCATTAAAAGTCGGCAGCGAATAGCTAGATGCCTTCTCGAAATAATTGATTCAATTTTAATTACCTGCAGGGTCGAAAAAGGGCCGTTAACCGAAGTCTGGTTCTAAGTCAGGTATGTAGCACTTTCGACTAAGATAATTTCTCTACCATAACCCATCTCAATCCAGGTCTAGCGCGATAAACATTATTATAATGATTGTTACAATATTTGCCTTATTATTACTATTATTATTAGTTTATTTTGATTATCGATGTGGTCTGTAACTAAGCTCAAACAAAAAATATGATAGAGACAGACAGACAGGGATTTGAACTAAGACGAGTTTATTATCAGACTGCACTTATTATGAACCTAATTGACCTCTGCTGAATATGACATATCTTAAATATTTGTCTCATAGGGCTTTCGGGTGGTCCTTTTCTACAGAACTGTCACAAGAAGTTTTAAATCTGGCCACCCTGCACATTCTGTGTCAATCGTAAGATTTCTTGTGAAATCTTCAAACCAAGGTTGGTTGACTATTTTCACCAAAATACTCATTTGAAAGCTATTGAAATGGTCTACTATACTTCTATTAAAAAGTTCAGAGTTTCGTAACATTTTGTCGAATTAAATCAGGGAGACATAAAAATAATAGGACAAAAATGATCAAAGAACTTTTGATACGCAATACACACGCAATCAAAGATGAATTTCATAATCTATCTATTTATGATACATATTCAAATATCCGGAAAAAACCCCGACCCCCATAAAAGAAATATTTCATTAGAACTAGTTCAATGAATGCATTAACTTATTCCTATGCTTAGAATTGATTGAAAGATCAATTTAGTGAAGAATACATAAAAGAAGTTATCATACTGAGGACAAATATAGTACAAGATGGATATTTTTATAGGTTCAGGTGAAATGTGAGTTGCTCAAGTTGATAGTTAACGATGAAAAGCTTCATTTGTTATAAATAATAACGACAGTCCTTCTGTTTCGTCGTTTGGCAACCAAAACCTCGTATCCACAGCTTGATCATTGATCGCCCAACGACGATATATGAAAGTGTTGAAAGCAAAGAAATCACGATTTGGCCCGTGTATACAATAGACGAGATATATCCTCTATTATAATATCTATCTTAACCATCATACCAAAGAAGTTTTTTTTTATTCAAATGTAGTTCTGTAGGAATACACAGGTTTAAGATAGAAAATCTAGGGCCATTAGGTTTTGCAAACAACTCACTTGAGGTTCTTCATCCCTCGGGCTAAAACAAGTAAGTGTCGTAAGTCTGGTACCTGCTTATATAACCCACCATCTTATCGTACAAAGGGCAGCGAACGTTCTACTTATCTATATTTCAGAAAAAGGTGATCTCGATATCCCTTCACTCGTAAGGATGATAATCCACCGACAATAATTTTATTGACCGTTCAGTGGGGCATCGAATATCAGCTCTAATTTCCTAAATCAATTTGTCGTATATAGTTTATGTGAGTCTGCGCGTTGCCTTTCCACCCATTTCCCATGAACGCCAAATAAAGGCTCGGATAATCATGTGCATCCACACCGTCATCCTCATTAGTGAAGGGATATCGAGATCATCTTTTCCTCTAATATTTTAGATATTTTTTAGAAAAATAGAACGTTCGACGCTATTGGTACGATAAGATGCCGCATCGTCTGACCAGAGCCCTCACTATTCGCTTTGTAGATAGCTAATGATTCAAGTTCCTTTAGAAAACCAGCAGTTTTATTCAAGTTACTCAACATTACATCATGGGCCACGAAGAAACTATCTTGTACCATTGGGTGAATTGAGGGCAAGTTTGTATAAATGAACATAGAAAATTCATTTACAGCTACTTATCTTCGGGAAATTTCTGGTTGGAAGTGACTGATATGAAAATAGCCGAACTATTTTAAAAGAAAGACATTTCCCGCTTTTTTAATACCGGGTAGTTTAATGAGAAATAGCCAGAAAACAGGGATTGGTCATAGATGAACAAAGAAATTTCATTTACAATTACTTTCTTCGTGAAATTTCTGGTTGGAAGTGACTGGTATGAAAATAGCCGAAATATTTTCTTTGAACAAGCACACTTTAAAGAAAAACATATCCGATTGTTTTCTTTTCCTTTTTTATATTAATATTTTTAATAGATTCAATAACAAAGGTAAATTAATGAGATATTGCCAGAAAACATAGATTGGTCTATCGCATAAATCAGTTTTTGAGAGAATGCATTTAGTTTTCGTCATATTGGTCAAAGAGGATATGTGCTAGCTACAAACAAGCCTGTCTTCCAGACTGTCAGTAAGTGCTTAGGTTTGAAAGTAACTAAGATACATCAATCATGCAAATACATTTCATTCCTTTAAATTACCCCCTTACGTCTCACAAACTGATCAGCAAAACAGAAAAAGATAACAGCTAGAGAAAAGAAACTTTTCAACTAAAATATAAGTATCAGTGAGACTGGGAGCGGGTCTAGCTACAATCCTTCATCATCATTTCTATGTATTGGCTTTTCCCAAAATAAATGCTAACACTTTCTTATAAATCCTTTGTTGTCACTTCCATTTAATAAATCACTTAAGATGGTAAGACAAAGTATTGTAATTGTCATTTTATTTGAATTTATTACGCTTTGTTATATATTACATGTTATTGTACTAATTTGTACAGTTGTTTGTCTGCAGATCAATTCTAAAGTATTAAGAACGCAATAAACGTGGAACAAATGTGGAACACTTAAATCCGATTTGCCATGAAAACCCAATGCGCCATCTGTGACGACACGGCTAAAAAGATTGCTATTTTCTGATTATGTAAATCTATTACATGTGCAAACAGAGATATTTTTGTAGAACTTATGGAAAGAAAACAACAAAAGAAACATGTTACTATTCGTTCCCACGAGAGAGAGAGAGAGAGAGAGAGAGAGAGAGAGAGAGAGAGAGAGAGAGAGAGAGAGAGAGAGAGAGAGAGAGAGAGAGAGAGAGAGAGAGAGAGAGAGAGAGAGTATTTTGTGACATTTATTTCAGTGGCATGTTGTATTTCTATAAAGAATATATAATTCAATGGCAAGTATCTTGATTTTTCTGTTAAGACAGATAAAGATACAGATAGACAGATTAAAAAATATATTAGAGAAAACGAGAATATTTAGTTTTGCGATCAAGGAATGTTACCATAGAAACTCATCTTGGACTGGCACTTTACACTGATATACACAAAAATAATTGCCAGTAATTACCAATTTTCCAGGCAGCTGGAAGTTGGAACATTCACAGAGAATGACTGGGGTATGGGGATATAGTGGAACCTAGAGAAAATGTGTTTGGGTTTCAAGCTCTTATTTCAGTCTTGAACAAGTACGGCACATATTGTGAATTTTGCGATATTGCGAATGTATCATTCATAAATATAGTACTTCAAACTATAAACATCCGGCGTGCAATTCTTTTACTAAATAGTTTTCATCCTACCTTTGAAAGATGAGGGGACATATAATAAATCAGGGTTAAAGAAGACAACCATCAGCCGTCATAGTTCGCTCAGTCTGATCAGATCGTAAACTTTCGCAACTACTTTTCTCCCGTGACGATTCAGACATCTCTATATTTTCTTATAATGAAGTCCAAATGTAAAATGAGTTCGTGAGGTTTAACAACAACAACAACAATTAAAGAAACACGGCGAAAGTTAAATGTTTTCACCTCCGGTCAGTCTGCGCAGGGAGACCATACACGAAACTTCAAATTCGTCGTGAGTCCTGAGATCCGCCGCCGGCAAATTCACGCTGGTTTGATGAATTTTGAAGACAAAAATGGATAATCTCGCAAACAGTTTCTATAGCATTAAGAGGTACTGTGCGGAGTGAGCAGGCTTACCAAAATCGAGACTACTCCCTATCGCCTAATTACAATTGTAGATTGGTTATTCTACCTTGATATACACTCAATTTTGAAATACCACCTATGTGGATGGTTTGTGCTGGATCCGATCTATTTTTCTAACCGTCTGTCTCTCTCTCTAACTGTGTCTCAGAGCAGCTGTAGTTACATTGTTAAGTTGGCTGAAGAGGATATATGCTAGTTACGATTTAACTTGGTCAAAGAGGATACATGCTAGTTAAAATGCAGATCAAACAGATTCAAGGACATCCATGCGAAAAAAGTTATGCTTTTACATGGTTAGGAAAAAATGTGTAAATATCTCCACTAGCTTGGTAATCAAAGAATGCTACCATAGAGCCCCGTTACCATGGAAACACCTCTAAGACTGTC
Source organism: Fragum fragum (assembly GCA_946902895.1). Taxonomy (NCBI): domain Eukaryota; kingdom Metazoa; phylum Mollusca; class Bivalvia; order Cardiida; family Cardiidae; genus Fragum; species Fragum fragum. The sequence continues at coordinate 53,181,924 of OX336377.1, forward strand.
CTACTGCACTGGCATACGCTAAATTAATGAGTGTCTGACCATTAAATACCCATTTTCTAGGCACCTGGAAGTTGGGGCAATGTACATTGATAATCAAACTGAGTAAAATTTGAAAAAATGTGTTTCGTTTTCACGCTCTTATGTATATCATGAATGAGTATATCATAAATTACTTCCAATCATAACAACCCGGTTAGTATAAAGTCCAAGTAACTTTTAGTTTGGCCCGAATATTTAATGCCTATTTGCCGTTCAGCATATTTCATGTTATATTTCAAAGTTTTTGAATTCAAAATTAAACTTGTAGATACTTTTTTTTATCTAATGCTGGGATAAGACGTTAAAATATGAAGCATTTTTCAAATTATACCGTTCGAGCCATAATGTCACCGGGGCTTTAAAAGATTGGGGGACGAAAAAAAATGCATGGACAAAAAGACAATTATTTTTCTTAGATAAAACTTACACTGCTTCGAAAATTTCTCGCTGCATCTAGGATCGAACCAGAACAAAGTTTGGTCGTCCTCAAACGATTAATATCATAAGTTTATTTCTTTGCTTTTCTCTCTCTCTCTCTCTCTCTCTCTCTCTCTCTCTCTCTCTCTCTCTCTCTCTCTCTCTCTCTCTCTCTCTCTCTCTCTCCCTCTCTCTCCCCCCCTCTCTCTATCTCTGATTTTGAAGTGAGTTTCCCTACGATAGTTCAAAGCTATATTAAGCCCCGTCACTAACACATACTCTCAGCCTGCTATCTCTTACACCAAATCCACTTCTTCTTTTTTGATCACGTCCATAGGGCAGTGTTAGCGCGTATGACTCCTAGTCAAGGGGTCCCGGGTTCGATCCCTTGTCGCGGCGAATATCCCTTCCGACATTAGTCTCCCACCAATGGTTGATTGATCGTAAACCTAAATGGGATGATCAGCTGGAGGCTCAGAAAGGATTTAGTATTAGTACTGGTGTGAGAAATATCAGGAATCTATGGTTAGGTGCTTCAGCCGCCTCGACATGGCTGAAATACTATCAAAATTGGCGTTCACCCCCCCCCCCCAACAACAATAATAATAACTTTCTCTGAGGCATTTCATCTCTCATGGCCGATATTCACCATTAAATGATTGGACGATTACACCAAAGAACTACAACCGGAAATTGTTGGAAATAGTTTTTTAAATCAAAGGATTTTAGTTTGAGATTAAAATAAGAACGCGAAATGAACGACTTTCGCTAAGTAACATGCATTAGAACTATCTCTGCACTCTGTGCATACAAAACCAGATGCTTTAGACATTAGAATTTAATGATCGTACAAACATACATCACTATCAAAATGACAGTCGTATTTGAGTTACCATGGGAACCAACTATGCTGTCCGAAACAACTAGGTCCCTTCTCGATTCTTTCTCAATGTTTTACATCTTCAAGTGTTCGCCTGTCTTAGTCGACATATCGAGATAGTTATTCTTACATGATATATTCATGTACTGCCTACAACTTCTTTCAATGACATCTGGTAAAGGGTTTAAAGAGGCATGGAAAACCAATTCAGTACAAGGAGGGTTGTAAAGTGACGGACCACGTCTGACAATCAAATATGGATTACCGATAAAATCGTCCATTTATGCCGGGTGTGAATTGGTTTGACGACCTAAACGTTTTAACTTCAGTACATTTAACCCGCAGATACGACTTTAAGATCTTCATCCAAAAATGTTGCCTGTTCATAATTCATGTCCAAGACAACATATATTACAAAGTAACGCACTTGAAATAACCTTCCTTGCATTATTACTACGATTTAAATTATATGTAGGCCCTACATGTTCACAAACTATTATTCTTTAGCTATTATCTCTCTGTTTTGTCTGATTTTGTCAATTCGCTCATCTATCTAACTGCGAAGACAATTAAACAATATTGATTTCAGTTAAAAGTAAGGTGATTTTGAATCACAATTAGGAAGTAGATATACATATATAGCTTACCCGTGAACTATAACTAGGCCTCGAAATCTTCCACAAGCCAATCATAATTGTTTCCTTTTCAAAATTTAATGTATATCAAGGTAGAATGCCCTTTCTATGACTGAAATATTGAAAAGAGAAAAGTCTGCACTTTTTGCTCTTCCGAGATGATCCGTTTTTGTGATCCGCCAAACTGACATATCGGGACTTCGCCCTTTAAACGTCGTCCATGGTCACACTGCGCCGGCTTTCCGGCATCAAAAATTTATATTTTTTGCCAAGTTTTTCCACCTACCTGACTATGCAGACTATGCTTTCAGTTTGGATTGCATTTCCTCTTTCACGTGCGCAAGACCAAACTTTTTTCTTCTTATTATTATTATCTTTATTTTCAAAATAGAATAAGTAAAGTTCAAAGTGTTCAGTTGTCCCGTAATTTCAGATAATATGGAGAAATGTGAATCGTTCCGGAAAAAAAGATACAAGAAATAAGTTGCTAAATGTTTCGATCTGGTCAGACTGTGCCAACTATAAAGGTTGACCGTGGTCGAATCTTTGTTCTTTTTTCAGATTCTATGTTGATCGCTAATCCTACCTCTATCTAAGATCTGGATCTCGGAGCTTATGCAGCCCATTTCACCTCCAATGAGTTCTTTTCTTTATGCACAAGTAAACAGTTACTTTTTTGTCAAGGAGGATATGATATTGTCAGAATGCGACCAAAATATAGTAAACACAGGTTGACATTTTGGTTGCACAACTACGATATTCGATACACTTTTGAATAGAATCAATCAGAATTAATAAGATCCATCCTTACTATAAATAAACCAAGACCAAAAAGTATGAACTACAATTTGAATTTGACTATTTGAGGGTTACGAGGAACCAGTTAATTAGCAACTCACACTTCTCCATCTCCTTTGGGACTCATTTTAAACATCCTAATAAGTAAAGCCACTATTTACACAGAACCTTCAAATTGTCAAATAGCCCGCCGTGCACAATTACAAACAATTATTAATTTACCATTGAGTATAAATAAATATTTTACATTCTTATTTATTCATTTTCCTCATGAATTTCAGACGATATGTTTTACTTTTATTATCATTTTTATTTTACGTTGGCTCAAAATCCGTGATTAAGCCATTGGCATTTTTTTTAGATAGAAAAAAACTCGTTTTTATCTAACATTCATTCCATATCCATTTGATGGGCTGATGAAACCACGTAACTACAGCTGAGCAGAAATTGGATAAGAATTTAACCTATTATTTTACATCGAGTGGGAAACAAGCTTTTCAAGCCTCGATTCTGCTTCCTGGAGAAACAACAGTACCCGCACCATTTATGTGGGCAAATAACAGACTTAATGTCGACAGATGCTCAAAAGAATCGAACTCTGGACCTTTTGATCGTGAAGCCAATACTTTACCTTTTAACCACGCGTTAAAATTCCCCTTAGTTAATACGTTTCGGAGGCTCGTTGACCGTTGGTGTACTAAATAATTCCCTTTTTCTGATCATGTTTATGTTTTATCATTAGTCCGATTTTGAAAAAAAGTATGTTAAGTAATGTCGGCATACATATTCCAATCATAGCTAAAAAATAATTCTGATAAAAAAAGAAAAAAATGTGATTTATGATGTCGTTAATTATTTTGTAAAACAGTCAAAAGTCTGCGAGGCTTAATTCACTCCCACACAATCCCGCCTTTTTACACCCGTGAAAATTTAAATTCAGGAAAAATGTGAAAAAGGAGAATTTGCTGTAATCAGGCGATTTCTTCTTCTTTCACAATATTTGTACGGTGTTTATCCCCTTCTTTGCAGCTCCAAAACAATTTGAATTTATATATGTTGCTTCTTTCAATTTAAATGTATCAGTCCAAACTTTTGTCGTCTGGTAATTGGTTCACCCGGGTCAAAATTGTTTGAGAATTACAGATGAAAACGGAATCATCCATCGATTAAAACTACAGACGGCATATTTCTACCCCTATATTGAGGTGGTCGTCTACTGACCGTTAATTAAAAATTAATGTGTGTCTGGTTTATTTCACATTGACCGGCCGCTGCAAGAAAGGTGTATCGATAACGCTAAGTCCGTTAGCCAATGCAAACTTAAAGTGGAGGAGATTTCTTCGCATGGTATGAAAGCCTCACCACGAGGTATTGCAGGTGGTCTTTTAGATATACAGCAGCAGTTACACGGAATTCTGCTCTTCCTGACCGGCAGTTTAACCCATTACCAAACGACAAAATTTTAGACAGGTCCGAAATCAAGGAAACTTCAGACGACATTTTTTGCTGATATTTTTTTTCTTTTGGGGATGAAAACTGACATTGAAGGAAAGGAAGACTGGATTGCTTGTAACAAGTAGTTTCTTCCGCTCTGAATAAGATATATCTCTGGCGATTTTTTTTTTCTTTTTTTGAATGAAAATATTTATTATAATATTACTAGGATGGGGATAATGTCTGTGGTTTTTATCATTGTAGATTAAGTCCTCCAAGAAAGAAAGGAATGTGCATTTTATACATATATTTGTCTTAAGTATACGAAGTGTGACTGTCTTGATGTATAACACCCTCTGTGATTCCCCTTTTTGTAGAGTATATTGGTTTAACATTTACCCTTTTCATTTATTCTAAACAATTCCCACACAATCCCGACTTCTAATGCCCCTAAACAAAAAGCTTAGGAAAACATTACGAAAAATGAAGAAATTGCTAGTATCAAGCAATTTCTTCATTACCCACAAGGTTTTCAATCCGAAAGACGAAAAAGAAAAAAAAAATAAAACTCCGTCAACTTTAATTTGTCCTCTTCTTTAAATTTTGACCAGTCTATAATTTTGTTTTGTGGGAATGAGTTAACCGAGATTTACCTTCACTGTAGGGGTGGAAATAAATTGCCTTTTTTCGGCACATATTCTTTCCGACATTTGTCTCTCACCAATGGGTGGGTAATCGTAAACCTAAATAGGATAGCAGCTAGACGCTAGGAAAGGATGTAGTGGTGTTCCAGCCGCCGCGATGTGACTGAAATACTGTTAAAACTGGCGTTAAACCCCATTCAATCAGTCGAAAAACTTAGGCATGTGTGGTCTCCCCTACACCATCACCTTTAAATTCCCATTTCTAACTGTATTTTTTGCATGTCAGCCCGATTAGCTTAGTTGGTAGAGAACTTGACTTCAAACCTCAAGATCACGTGTTCGAGCCCTGGGCTGACCATATCACAACGCAAACCGCGGAGCTCTCAGCAGTTATCCTTGCACTGTCCTCCGTAACAACTAACCGTCTTCTGGGGGCGTCGCTCATATGGGCATGTGCTACGGTAGCGACGATAAATAATTGAAAAAATAAATATTTCTTGCATCGATATTTATTGATTTTGTATATACAATGTCACTATTATCTGTATTGATAAGTCAGTGGAGACATTGCAGATAAATTTTACTTAAATTGAACTTTCGTGATGTTACATCTCATCAAAAATAAAATTGCCTTAATTGTTGAACACTTCTGTTAAATTTAATACGCGTATCCTCTTTTTTAACGACAAATCAACAAGTTTGACCGAAGATTTTTCAGCTCTCGTGAGTTTTTTATTTAGCATATCTTGTCCAATATTGCGTGATGAACCTGGAATAAACTTTTTTTTTAAAAAAGAAGTCCTGTTCTAGCATAATGCACTGTTCGTAATGGTTGCGTTTTTCGAAGCTAGTGCTTATTTTATGATCAAACGTAAGGCGCATTTACGTGTGAAAGGTTATTGAGATCGTCTTCTCGAATCATAGACAAGAAGGTTGTTCGCAACGCCTGGTAGAACAAGATGAGACATAGACTGGTACCAAGGTCGACTAGTAAGTTAAGCGTATTGAAGTCGACGGCAGTACCAATCTAAATGAGTGTGTACAAACTGCCTAATGCTTTCGGTACTAGTATTTCTAATAAAGTTGAAACCATGTTAATTGAAGGATCGCGGATTTCAATTATTGAATCAATAGACCAATCAAGTCTTTCATTTAGACCGGAAGTGAACTTCGAACTATGACTTTGACCGACCTTTATGTGAAACATTTATGTTGGTATGGCGACGGCTTGAATATAGGCTTACATATTAAAATTTTAAAAAATTTTCTTCTCCCAAACGAGAGGGTCTAAAGCTTTGATATCTGGTATGTATCATCATCTGGTGGACCTTATCAAGATTGTATATAAATCATGGCTTCAAGATCATAATTAGCCCATTTCAAATTGGTCACAAGTTTAACATGGGCTTGTTTAGTGAAATTAAAAAAAAAAAAAAAAAAAAAAAACACTTCTTCTCCCAAACTAAAAGGCATAGAGCTTTGATATTGGTTTGTAGCATAATCTGGCGGGACCAGTGGTCCGACAATTGGCTGATCGCTTTATGAATAAAAACAACTCGATAGACCAATCAAATCATTTGTCAAGGTCGAAAATGAACTTCAAACTCCAATATTTACGGGAAATGATTTTGGTTTAAGGACTTAAAAGTCGTAACTGCAGCTTATACATTACGACATTTGGTCACCAACCAACTATTTAACTTTTTTGTTACATGGTACAAAGTCGTTTAATATATAATTAGAACTTCCTGTCGGAGGCAGTAGGCGTGACAAGCGATCCGTCAATGTTATTGCGACTTTTCTTTGTCAGTTTTAACTCATTCCCACCCAATGACGCTTTTAGACGCCATAAGGAAAAAAGTTTGGAAAGCATTGTGGAAAATGAAGAAATTGCTTGTTACAAGCATTTTTCATTTTCAACAATGTTTTTTACCCCACCCCCCAAAAAATGCAAGCTTTGAATTGTCGTCTGCAACTCCTTTTAATTTGGACCAGTCTTAAATTTTGCTATCTGGTAATGGGTTAAGAGAATTCCACCGACTTAATGTGATAAAATAATAAACTGATAAACATATATTGTTAATTTATTTTTCTTTTCTCGAAAAAAGTTCATGTACTTATTTGCGACATCGACCAGCGACTTACGTATATAAATAAACTTGAAAAGGGATCTTGAACAAGAAACTGCCTGTTTCGAAAAGTCTTTTTTCCCTCACGTATTTATGTACCGTGTGTTTTTCCAATTAAGACTACGGATATTGAGTTCACTTTATGTTTACAACTCTAATGTATATCATCGAATTTCTTTCAAATTATACATTTATACCATTTAAAATATATTTTATCTCGAAATGAGTTAAATCAGTCTTTCTGCCCCAGCCCTCTTTTTCACTCGTTTCAATTTGATAGCTTCCGTTATATTTCAAGTCTGTCCTTTCCCGTTCGCACTATTTCAATTCTATTCCTTCGTATCTGGTTGTTCGAAGTCACGTAAGAGGGCAAATATGCTAACGAAATAGTCAACAAAAAAACGAGAAAGCAAGGTTGTGACGTTGATAAGACGAGAGACAAATGTACATCTGATATCTCTGTGAAGAGCGCATTTAGGTTACATAAAATATGGTGTACCGTTTGGGTAAAAAGTCCCTTTTAAGTAGTCTCAGCACAAAAAATGCATGCACGCGTAAATAATATAGGCAAACCCGTTTAATCTAAGCGTGCGCACTTATATTTTGAAAGTGCATGCGTTATCCAACTCGTGCACTTTAAAAATATAATCGTGCACGCGTGAACAGTAAACACATTCATATTGTGCGCGCACTTGTAATTTAGGCGTACGCGCATATTTGATACCCTTTATCGCTCCTGCAGAGATTATGCGCACATTTTGTGAGTGCACCTGAATTAATTACGCGTGTATTTTAGCGTGTACTGCCTAAAGTCGATTTTTGACCCATTTGGTGCGCCATACAAATGATGAATATGTGACCCGTCCTGAGAAAAAATATCACTTTAGGAGTACGAAACATGTCGACCCTATTTAGCCTGCACAGAATACTCAGTCTCACAAGGGCCAAACAAGGCAAATTTTATGATTTGAGAGTAGCCGTTCGAAATTGCATTGGGTTATCATTAATTTCCGTATATAATGCATAGATATGGACCTTTCCGTTGAATTTGATACCATTTTTCCATTTTTCCAAAGATATTTGTTTTATTTGGCCGCAAAATAGTTCTTGTAGGTACGAAGGATAGGGTATACTTAGAGAGAAAACACACGGTCATATTAAGGTCACGGAGTGCAATGGTCTTTCAAAGAATTAATAAAACAAATCATTAATTTAAACCGGAACTAGACTTTGAACTCCAATATTGATTTTGAGCAGTTTTGTTCGGTTGAGCGACTCAAACGTCGTGAAACCAGACTATTTAACCAATCGTTTTACTGTTGTTGTTTTTTTTTTGTTTTGTTTTTGTTTTTGTTTTTATTTTTCGCTTCATGGAACTGACCTTAAATTTTGCAAAATAGTACTGTTTGATCTTCTAGTCGGAGTCAGTGGGCATTGTCAGCTATGTATTTAGTAACAATTAGTCAGCAATATCAGGAGTATCCGGTGTATCTATTCCGTCGATATCTTCAGTTATAGAGTCTGGTAGATCGACTGAACCGTCGTCACCTGTTGTTGAAGAACTAGTAAGTGTTGTAGGGGTTTCACTTGTGTTTGTGGATGTAATGGCAGGCTCTTTATTAATACCTCGTAGAATCTTCGTCTGTTCAACGATAGGACCGATTGTTGACTTGGTAATGTCCTTTGAATTAACTTGCGTAATAGAAGATGAAGAAGGAGTTCTTGTAGAAGTTGTCTGCCCTTCGTGTATATAAGACATGGAAGTATGGACGTTGTTCTCATTTCCCTTCGTTTCTTGATTTACAGTCTTGTTTCTCACCAAAGAAACGGTGCTGTCTAGTGTAGTACTGGTATTAATGGATGGGCTAACGGTGTTGTTTGTCATTGAACTAATAATATTGGCTGTTTGTTCTATAGCTGGTAAGCTCACTTTCTCAGGATTATTTATTTCGTTCAAAACTTTCATGTCGGCGATAGAATCTGCGGTAATTTTGTATTCAATAATTTGTTTTGTTTGTTTTGGACCATGTAGAACAGGGCTTATCGTCTCATTCCAAACTTTGTAAGTGTCCTTCTCAGTATCAACCAGGGGAGAAACGACCCGATTATTCAGCGTCCTATAGGAGCCACTTATGCGCTTCCTTTGATCTAGTGGGTATTTCAAGTAAGATGGTGGGTTTTGTTTGCTGATAGAATCTGTATTGAGAACTATATTGGTTCTACCCAGTGAGTGAGAAATCCTGATCTGTCTACCAGTTTTTGTCCTAATAAAGATATTATGCATGGGTTTCCTATATCGGCGAACCAGTTTATTTGAGGATTGATATTGTTGTCTTGATACTGGTCTTCGAGCGAGTTGTTGATGGTTTCGGACACGCAACCTCCGTCTGTGTGCCATTCCAGTACCGAGAGAGAGTCTCATAGCCCGATCGTCTTCTTCTTTCGTGATCAAAACTCTCGGCAGCGTATTTTGCGTGATTTTTGATATTCTTGGCTCTTGTTGGCGTGTGGCTGGGTCACTGATCTGTTGGCGATGTGTTCTGTATGACATACGTTGGTGCCGGTTACTGTGCGGAGACACCGTGTTTCTCCGTGCATAAATTGATTGTCGCTGTTGGTTTACGGAAGTTTGTCCACGAAGTCTGTCTCCGTAGAATGTAGATCTTGGCCTTGAAATATGGGACTGAAAAACACATTAACAATAATTCAGTTGGGGCTAAAGGTTTGATATTTCCTGCAACTGACGGATCGCTGACCACGCCTATTGAGCTCCAACAGAAAATTTCAATTCGATATCAAACAGCTTTAATTTGCAACATTTATGGCAAGTAACATGTGACATAAAAAGTAATATGGTTTGTTGGTAATCTAAACGTCGTAACTACAGCTTGAATAAGCTGTAGTTACGACGTTTATGTTGCCAAACAAACAAATAGGTACATACAACTGTCGGCCATTGTCGGAGCTCAAAGTCCAATTCCGTTCTAAATGAATGATGTAATTTGATAGTAACACGTAGTAGAAAAGTAAAATGGTTTGGTTTGCAACCTAAATGTCGTAACTTCAGGTTGAACAAGTTGTAGTTACGACGTTTAAGTTGCCAAACCAACAAATAACTTAACATAAATGTCGGCCAATGTTGGAGTTCAAAGTTCACTTCCGTGAAAAATGAATCTTTTTATTGGTCTTTGACAGTCGCGATCCGACAAATGCGCAAAGTAAAGGCTCGGATCGGCCTGTGCATCTACACAGTCTTACCACGTGTTCTGTAGATAGATAGATTCTTTAGACTTTGTTCTAGCATTCTTAATGAACTATGTAGACGTCTTTAATGCTCAGTGAAATTAATTGATAGCTAATGTCGGTCAAAATATTGACTGACCAATCAAATTATTCCATTACATCGGAAATAAATTTACGTTTATGTAAAGATTTTTTGTTAAAACATTTCCCGCATACGTTTATTTAAGTTCTTGCAAAATCTCGTCTTATTTCCAAACGGTTTCAAACTAGTAAAATATTCAACATCTTTGTTTAGTACTTGGAATATTAACTCAATTTCTTTTTCGTCTATCAAGATTCAAGCGTTTTGATATTCCGAATCCTTCTTTTCAGGCTTCCATGAACAAAAATTTTGAGCACGCAACTGTTTTGTATGCTCGGTAGGTCCATAGAATTTCAATAGCCAAATATTTGCTTTGTTGCTTAAATCTAGCCATATATTTGCTTTGTTGCTTAAATCTAGCTAAATATTTGCTTTGTTGCTTTGATGGCATTTAATAAAAAGAAATCAAGAGAAAATAATTTGTTTGAGCTATGAACCTAAAACTTTCACCACAATTATGTATATTAATACGGTGATTAAGTTTTCACGTATTTCAGAAATATTGCAAAATCTGTCTACAAGTTCATCTTCTAGGTATTTTAGCTCACTTGAGCACATCAGGTTAAAAATGACTCTGATCAGGGTCTTCAAAATAGTTGCAGACGACAATTTCAAATTGTTGAAAATTCTAAAATATTTATCTCTCTAGGTAGAAAACAGTCTTGAAAATATCGAATTTTCTTGTTACAATTCCTTCATTTTCCACATTGTTTTCCAGAACTATTTTCTAAAGGGGAGTAAAAAAGAGGAATTGTGTGGGAATGGGTTAATTTATCAAGATTATCTTTGAAACAAAGAAGATTATTCAATAAATCCATGTTTTGCTAGCTTGCAGTACTTCCAGTACTTTGATTATAATCAGGGCGAAAAATATTGTCGTGTGATAAAATAAATTCCGAAACAAAAATGGTTTACGTGTATGTTCATGTGAGTGCGTTTCTATATGTTTATTACCGGGTTTATATATATATCGATGGTTCAGCGTGAAACAGTTGTAACTGCCTATAAACATATAGGCAGTTACAACTGTTTCGCGTTGAACCAACGATATATTTAATTTTTTTTTTTCAAAGAACCCTCGAATTACATCCATTGTTTGAATAGTTTCTTTAAACGGTTATCAGATTTATTTGACGAAAGTGAATTTTATTTTTGTTTTGCTTATTATTATTATTACCATCACTATTAGAATTTAGTGGACAACTTGACACAATAGTGAGATTGAAACAGACAAACAAGAATGAGTTAGTTTAAATAATAAATGAATAAAGATCTACGCTACAATAGATTCTTTTGGTACTTAACTAATCAAAGTACTGATCAAAGTACTGAAAGTACTGTAAGCTAGCACAGCATGGTTTTGTTAAGTAATCTACTTTGTCAAACGTTATTATGATACAGAAACGAGCTTAAAGTTACCAATGAGCTAACACACACACAATCCCTCCTTTTTAAGCCCCCAAGAAAATAGTTGTAGAAAACAATGTTGAAAATGAGGAAAAATGCATGTTTCCAGCAATTTCTTCATTTTCCACATTTCTTTCTACCAAAAGAGATAAATGTTTGAGAATTTTCAACAATTTGAAATAGTCGTCTGCAACTTCTTTGAAGACTCTGAACACGATGTGCTCAAGTGAGCTAAAATACCTATGAAATGATCTTGCATGCAGAGTTTGCAATGAACTTGAAATACATAAGAACTAATTTTTATGGCGCAGGCATTTAATAGATTTAGTGGTTAAACCTCCAGTGGCAGTTTGCACCCGTTAAACTTTTGAGACGACTTCAAAATTTTGTCTGTTAACTTAAGCTATCAAAGCTGACACTTTGCTAACTAAAAACAGATAGTCTCTAAACCAAAATACAATCAGTCCGGACCTGAGCTTTCAACTCCAACATTGGTTGCCATTTTTGATTACCGTTATTGTTGGTTTGGCGACTTAAACGTAACTTCAGCTTATTTAAGCTGTGGTTACGACATTCAGGTCGCCAACCAACCATTCTACTTTCTTTTTACATTCTTCTGGCCATAAATTTTGCAAAATAACGCCGTTAAAAATCGAAGCGGAATTTCCTGTTGGAGTTAATGGGTGGACCTAGGAAGGCAGTGGGAGAGATCAGCGATTGGTCAATTATATTACAATAGCAACATTAACAACAAGCTGTTGTTACGATTGATAGTTTGAAAAAGAAGAAGAAGAAATATCTAAATTACAACACAGGAAATCATTCAATAGATAAAATATGCGACAAAAAAGAAAAAAAAAGTTAACCCTTGTCATGCTGAACAACTATCCTGTTTTGAATTGTACCAAATTAAGGAATGAAATCACTGGTAACACAAAATGCATGTCAATGTTTAATTTGAAAACTGATTTTCTGGTTTAAATGGAATGTGTGCAGGCTGACCTTAGTCTACACTTCCTTCTCAAAGAAGAATAATTAGGGCTCAGCATGACAAGGGTAAAAATATTGAGTATGTTTGTGTACGAATGTTAGCTGCGATGAGTAGGTACCGACTAAGCAGATCTCATTCTAATGGCAGATTTTTATAATATTTTTCTCCTATGGTTTTATCATTTTTAACCCACTTCCACACATCGCTCAATTTTGACGCGCAGACCCCCCCCCCCCCGAAAAAAAAAAAAAAAAAAAAAAAAAAATTTGGTCGCCAATGATAAACTGCCTGTTGCACACACGTTTTTGTTTTCATACAATGTTTTCCACTCTTTATGGCACTTTCCCCTCAGTTAGTTGTACCCCGAATTGATGTCCTATGATGGACCCTTTTTTTAAAAACAAATTACCAGACGGCAAAATTTAGACAGGTCCAAATTAAAAGAAGTTTCAGGCGACAATTCTTAGTTGATGAAATCATTAAAGATCTTTTTTTAAGGTTGAAAACATTTGGGAAATGAAGGAATTGCTTGTTGCAACCAGTTTTTTCATTGTCAACAATGTTTTCCGAAGCTTTTTCTTAAGGGGCGTAAATGCGGGATCGTTTTGGAATGGGTTAATTGAATGTTAATAGATAATTACCCCATTCAAACTTAATTACGCTTTTTGACGTCCCCAAAGAAAAATAATTCAGGAAACATTGTGTAAAATGAAGAAATTGCTTGAAACAAGCAATTTCTTCATTTTACACAATGATTTCTGCACAGAAAGTTGAAAAATAGAATATAAAAATCATAAAGATGCAACTCCTTCCAATTTTGACAAATCTAAAATTTTGCCCCCTGGTAACATAATATAGAGTACTTACCGATGGTGATAGATACCTGGTACTTGCGCATTTCCATTGAATTAGAACCACAGTTACAGCGAACAACAAATAGATGAATTTCATGATTCTTTTTTTTCGTTTCCTTCCTTTTTTATAAGTATTTTTCCTTTATTATTCCTAACAAATTTGTTAGTTTTAAACATATACGTTTTTTCGATTTTTTTCTTTTTATGCCTTATTAATTTTTGGTTTCTTTTTTAAATTATTTCTTTTTTTATTTTTTTTTAAACGTTTTAATTTTTGTATATGATGAAATTTTGCAGTTTCAAATCAAAATATTTCTAGCCAAAGATGAATAAATCGTTTGTTAATTGTATAAAATGTTTGTGTTCTTGATGACAGTTCAGTCGGTGATTCTTTATATATTGACAGATTTATACAGTCCTGGATATTTGGACAACTACAATCTTTACCGTTGACCTCGCTGTGAGGCGCGCATTTCAGTAACATAAAATGTGTGGTGCATCGGAGAAATATCTTGGCCAAAAAACTACTTACATCTTTTCTCTCTTGCTTGCTTAAAGCCGCTTTAAACATCTTTCAGTCATGTCACGGCGACTGGAGCACCTAACAATGGATCTCGCACCAGTACTACAATTACATCCTTTAATGATAATAAATATATTAGGTTTATTTAGTGAAGGTAACTTATTAAGACATCACCATACATATCAAAATAATGGCATAATGATTAACTTATTTACAATAAGAGCTTCAAATAACAATCAATCAATTAACAAATTACATTTAAACATCACACACGAGCGCACGTAGATATTACACACTTGCAACTAGTATCGGAAAAAAGATATCAAAAAATAAAAAAATAAATAAAACATATGTATGCACAATGAATATCTAGACATGAATGATCCGTGCTGCGCTTTTTTGAATTTTGATTATTCTTTTTACAAATTCAGACGTGCATTGACTCCAAGTTATACACCCATAGTCAAACCATGGCGATATATATGAACTATAAAAGATTTGTCGCATGTCAGGCGTTAGGAAGTAGTTTATCCTTTTTATCAAATATAATTTAGATGACAATTTTGCGCATGCCTTATCAACATGGATTTTCCAAGAAAGAGCGTTATCAATACAAATGCCTAAAAGTTTCTGTCTTACGTCGGAAACAATTGTTCCTTTCTTATCCCCCAACTACTATCCCACATAGGTTTACGATTATCCACCCATTGGTGAGAAACAAATGTCGGAAAGGATGTGTGCCGCCGATGGGGATCGAACCCATGACACCCAATGATTGTAGATTGGAGGTATGATGCGCTACCAACTGCGCTATGAAGGCAACACCACTTCTATCTTCCCGTTCTGAGAAAAAAGTTACGAGCGAACAACGTTAGCAAAAGGTAGAAGTATTTTTTTTCATTTTATAATTGAAGACTTTTTGTCTGTAAATTGAAAGATTTTTTTTATTTTTGCAAACGAAAAAGCAAATTTGACCACGAAATTTGCGAAATGAAAAATATCAGCCGAAAAAATAGGATACGATATTCTTTATTTGCCCACTTGAAATATTTTCTGAAACTTTTATCAATAAATAACAAGTCTATAATTTTTTATTAATTGAAAATGAAACAAACATTCACGATCAATTATTAAATCGCAAAAAAATGCGTCGGACTTCTAAGAAAAATATTAATGAAAGCAAATAATGAAAGATAATATATATATATATATATATATATATATATATATATATATATATAAATGTGGGATAAATTGTATTCAAACAGTGTAAAATATATGGATTATCAAGTTATAACCCTAGCGCTTTCGAAACTAAAAGTTTCTTCATCAGGGGTTCAATGACAACTGACAGAATGGATGAAAAATCTTATTTTGGTGGGCTGGCGGAAAATTGCAGGTCAACCTATGGGTTGATGTGCGGATCTAATTTGCCCTAGATGATTATATGTCGTATATATATATATATATATATACCCAGAAAATTTATCGAGCTGCTTATGGCACAAGCCTGTAGCTTTACCATCTCCTGTTCAACCCCTGATTTTTACGTCCTTTTGATTTTTAAACTTTGGAAACAACTTGGAAAAAGTAGAAATTACTTGTAACAAGCAACTTCTTCTTTTTCACAATATTTTCTACTCTATTGAATGATAATTTTTCAGAGACCGAAAATAAACATGTTACGTTTTTAACTCGACGTACTGTACTTCCATATTTTCAAACAACAACGTTACGTAACACACGTTTAATGACGTAAATAAATAGAAAGGATATTAAATTGATAGTTTCATTAGTTATTGATTTCAATTAACAGTCAATTATGTGTGACCATATCTTTGAATCGTACCTGTATTAAGTACATTCGAAAGTTTGATACCTTTTCTCTCTATTTCGAGATCAAATATGGCTCGGTAAACAAAAAAGGACCTCCCGGGGGTTCCGTAAATAGATAATTGAAAAATCCAAGCAAAGGTCAATTAGGGACGGTCTTCAGATTTACAGAACGATCATTTTACATTTAGAAAGCCTCCTTACTTCGGAAAATGTCAACCCTAGTTAGACTGTGCAGTAGGCTCGATTTGACTCGGGGTCTTAATATTTCGTACCAATTGGTTCCCACTTTAGCTTGATATTTTATTTCGTCTAAGCTGTAAAATACCGCTCATCAGAATTAAAATCTAATTAGAATAAGAATTCTACGTTGTTCAGGTTGGCGAGATAGGAAAGACAGATATACATACGATCGTATAATCTTAATTAAATGAAGCTGTAGTTACGACATTTTGCTCGCGGAACGACAAACTCTCTATTTTCATAATGCATTACCAATAACCCTGGGAAGAAATTGATCACAGTCTTTTTAAAGATTTAAGGTATTTGTCTTGACTCATTTCTGAATGATAACTTTTAGACTGGTCAAAATTGAAAGAAGGTTTAGACAACAATTTCAAGGGGACGGATCTCGATTTATTTTGTCTTTGGATATAAAACATTATGGAATATGAAATTGATGCTTGTAACAAACACTTTCTTGATTTTTTACAATGTTTTCAAAATCCGTTTTTCTTTGGGGCGCCTAAAAGCGTCACTGAGTGGGAAAGAACAACGACACGCAGAGCAGTTTTAATGGACGAAAGGAATACTTATGGCTTTGACTATCAGATCGGTCGTTTCGTTTTTTCTTTTTTTTTTGCAGAAGCAAAAAGTTGAATGAAGGAACGTATAAGAGAAAATGTATGAAATAAATGGGTTTAAAAAGATGTAAAAGTGGGCCAAGTACAACCACCACCAATTCTTTTATTTTTTCTATAGCCGATACCATTAGGTCTACACGTTAACGTAATATTGACGTGAGTACGTCAAGAGAACGGGTACACATTTTATGGATTTTTTATGGACCAGTTAATTGATACAAAAATAGTAAGTATCTGTCATTATGTTAAAATGATTGACTTGTTTTTGTGAAGATACAGGAGAGTTAGTTTATCAGTCAAATGCAATAATTCGTCTAAATTCTGTTATGTTATGTGATAAGTTCATACTGCAGTGACGATTGTTTGTTTGTTTTTTGAATGGGGTTTTACGCCGCTTTCAACAATCTTTCAGTAATATCGCGGCGACTGGAGCACCTAACAATGGAATCCTGGTATTTCTCACACCAGTACAACCATAACATCCTTTCCTAGCCTCCGGCTGCTATCCCACATAGGTCTACGATTATCGACCCATTGGTGAGAGACAAATAGTCGGATAGGATGAGTGCCGCCGTCGGGGATCGAACCCGGGACCTCTAGATTGACAGTCCGACGCGCTACCAACTGCGCTATGACGACGGCCCTGCAGTGACGAAGGATTTTGAAATTAACCAACATAATAAACAAGAAGACATTTCTTCGTTTCCCGTATTTTTACCTTCACTGGCTGAAAGATATTGGGCTATTGTCATGGCGTCGTGCGTCCGTCCGTCCGGTCGTCCCTCTGTCCGTAAACTTTTACTTTTAAAATTTTCTCCTCAGACAGTATTGAACAGAATTCGGCCGAATTTCACAGAAATAATCCTTGTGTGACCTTTTATAATATTCATTCAAAGAATTTCGATCGGATGATTAACATGGCTTTATTTGGCGGTGCTACTTCTAAATATTGTAAACGCTTTAGAAATCTTCTTCCCAGAAAGCGGTGTATGGATTTCAACCAAAATGATACTTCGGTGACCCTTTATCATATTCCTTCAAAGAATTTTGAACGGATGAAAAACATTGCTTTAATCGGCGGGACTAATTCCATATATGACGAAAGCTTTGAAAATCTTCTTCTCGGAAAGCAGTTGGTGGATTTTAACCAATTTTACAGAAATGGTAGTTTGGTGACTTTTTATCAGATCATTTAAAAGAATTTTGATCGGGTGAAAATACGTCTAAAATAGGAGGGGCTTATTTCCCTATATGGTATATGGTGAAAACTTCAAAAATATTTTTTCTAAGAAGCTAGTAAATTTTAACCAAATTTTACAAGAATTATCCTTTGGATGCCCTTTATCAAATTTCTTCATTGAATTTGATTGGATGAAAAACATGATGGGGGCCGCTAATTTCCATATTTCCGTTTTGCATGCTGAAATATCTAGATAATGATGGACATATTCCTTTTCTCTACTCCCTTTTTCTCTTTCAGATATTTTTTCAGTTGATTCTAAAATAATTTGTTCTTAAGGAGCTTTTGAACTCCTTCCTATAAGATCAGCGGATCTAAGGCCCCTGAGATCTTATACGGTGGGTTCCTGTTAATTGCAACACCATTTTGCCGAAGCTTTTGTTGCAATTAACCCGAAGTTGGTATTGAAAGGAGCTATTTGTTCTATAAATCTAATGTTTGTGTAAATGTTATTTGTAGTTAGGCAGTGAATTGCCATTATCAGGGTTGCGATTGGGAGGATTCCGCTTTAGTAGGAAAAACATCGAGAAAAAAAGAGAGGTTGTTTTTAAGTAGTAGTTAATTCCTTACCAAAATATTTTATGTTCTGTGCGGTAACAACGAGATCGCTCAATTAACTGACAGTTGGTCACCTCACTGACCTCCGACATGGGAGTATCAAACGATATAAGATTGCAAAAAAATAATTACAAAAAAATGGTCAGGGCATAATATGTAAACAAAATCGTAAATTGATGACAAAACGTCGCAACTAAAGCTGTGATTATGATATGTATCATCGCCAAGAAAAAAAAATGAATGCTGGACCTATATGTTGGAGTTCATCGCTCATTTCCTAGCAAAATGGATCTTTTAAATGGTTAATCTTCTCGATATAACACCCGTCAAGCAAAAAAGGACCTTCTGAAAAATACGAACCTGTGCATGCTGACCACAGAAGTTGTTACGGCAAAATCATTGAAATCAAAAGCAGAAATATTAAGAAAATATTGAAGTAAAAGGAGAAAACGATGAGTATCGACATTTCTTCCCCTTTTCTATATTCGCCCAAGCCTTTTCTGTTAGGGACGTCAATACGGTTTTAAAAAGTAGGGAAAAAAATATTATCTAGACGAATCGCTTTTGATTTTCATTATAGTAGAGGTATGTATTGATACTTTTCTCACTGTTACAATGTTTTCAGATGTTAACAATCTTTGGAAACTGTTGATGTCATTTCTACCGGAATACCACGTATAAGAAGTGTTTGCCTTTCAGCTAAATATTTTTCACAATGAAAGAAAGCATGATCTTCATCTTCGACTACTGAGACATCTACTAAGACGAAATTTAAATGAAGTATTTTTGTTGGTTTGGCGACTTAACCGTCATTTAATCAGGCTGTGGTTACGACGTTTAGGTCGAAAACCAACAAATTTTCAGTATATAGTGGCTATAAATTTTGCAATCGCCGATTAACCCATTCCAACATAGTGACGCTTTTTGACACCCATCAAGAACAACAATCGTGAAAACATCTTCATTTTACACAATGTTTAGTACCCAGAAACTTGAAAATGTCTAAAATTTCTTAAACATTGTCGGCTGCATCTCCTTTCAAATTGGGCCAGTCTATATACCGTCTAGTAAAGACTTAACATTGAAGTTGGAATCAGTGGTCAGTAGGCGGGGTCAGCTATCCGTCATTTTCTAGCAATCTACGTCTAGTATGATTGGAAACAGTAACAAGCCAAATAAATGTTATCCTGTTACGTAGACACGATCAAGGATTTTTCTGATTTTAAACGGAAAGTCAGAACACGCAAAATCAAAACACATTTATTTACTTTCGTGTCAGTTAAAATGCCCGAAAATGTGAACTTCAATCGAAATGAAGAAAAATGTTTCAATGTTAAAAGTTTTGAATCATTAGAAATTGAAATGAGTAATTCGAATAAAATGATGACTTTATCTAATGATTAACGTTCATGTATAACTTTATAACAGCTAGTCAATCTTAGAGAACCATTTGTCACTCGCCATCATTTAAATCACAGATGAAATTGTTCTTCAATTGACAAATTTCGGCTGGCAATGAAGAAATCAACCGACCAATCAAATCATTTATTCAGCCCGGACCTGAGCTTTCAACTCCAACATTGGTCACCATTTTTGTAAATATTTCTTGTTGATTTGGAGATTAAATATCGTAACTACATCGTCACAGGGTCAATGTCATTACCTCATCCCCTCATGAATGCTTGTGGGAAATACGAGCACCCTGGGATGGAAAAATGACCAAGATTTGTTATAAGTTATACGGTTTCTGGCCAATATATACGATTATTTATTCCAATGCTGGAGAAAATGATGTCACCCGAGCCGCAGGCGAGGGTTAACATCGTTTTAAAGGCGGGAATAAATCGTCATTAACGTAAGCAAGAAACTGTATAAAGAATTATCATACTGCAAAGTTTGTAAACCAAAAGTTCACCCCTTTGCCCACATAGGGCTTCCACAGTTATCTATTTAAAGCAAAATACCCATTCAGCCTAAGGCGCTTCTTTTGAAAGTTTGTGACGTTATGTATTCCACGAAAAAGGTTGACAGTTTCGGGGGTGGAGAAAGATGGACTTATATGAAAGGCTTCTTGTGGCATAGGACCTTCAATATAATCACACACCACATTCATTCAAAATCGAACTTTTACATGCTTTAAATGTGAAAAACATGTCTAAATTGAAGTCTTATATCCTGAGCAGTGTACATATGTGATATGCGAGCACCCAGGGATGAAAATATGATACTTAAGATAAAAAACAAAGGTTTTGAGATTTTGGTTAAAGTTTTTTCAATAACAAGCTAATGCTTACTGTCAGTAGGTAAATGGGAAATGGTCATTGTCTCAATGAAAACCCATCTCCTGATGAGTGCATGTATGAAAATGAGTACCTTAAAATGGAAAATAACCATGCTAGAAAAACTTTCAAGTTTAAGGTAAAATAAACTAGAACTTGTCACAGTATGTGACTTAATACCCCCACAAGTGTTTTCACTGTAATGAGAGCTTTAACAACACAAGGGCATAGCTACTGTATTTGCTTTTCTAGAAAGGAGGAGTTTGCGACATAAAATTGGTAGTATAATTAGCTGTATATGTATACAAAGCATTAATAATGTCTAAATTCAAGGGGAGATAATTCTTGAACCGGGGGGGGGGGGGATTAAGACTTCAAAATTGCGTCTTGCAAAACTTCAACATGTGGTAAATGTTTGTATAAAGTTTTAATGGTATTGAAGCAAAACTGAAGGAGGTGTTCGCGACACAAAATTGGTAGTATTTTGTACACAGACACACGGACTCATGGACAGACGGACAGACAGGCTGATTCCAATATACCCCCGAAAACATTCGTTTTGCGGGGTATAATGACGATGAATTCCCGGCTGAAGTAAATGTTGTCAACCAAGCCACAGGCGAGGGAATCAATCGTCATTTCTACCGGCAAGAAACCGTATTTATTTATTTTACTACAAAGTTTGAAAACTAAATTTTCACCGCGTTACCCGTATAGGGCTTTTAAACCACCCAAAGGCGCTCCTTATTAAAGTTTGTGACGTTATGTATTCAACGAAAAGGGTTGGCTGTTTCGGGAATAAAGAAAAGATCGACCAAAATGAAAGTTAATCATTTTTATTTGTGTTGAAAAGTTGAGCGTAATTCAGCAATGATTTGAATTATGTTTGCTAAACTATATGTGTATGACAAATATTAGGTGAAAGATATATCTAGATACTTTGAAAGCACACGCAAATTAATTCCAAATGCACTTTTAAAACCTAGCGGTTTATACCGTTCTATTTTTGTCATCTTAGTTTTATTGTTCATTGATTTCCGCCTAGTTTCGAAACAAAATGGGGCCGTATTGGTGGTCTATAACATGTTTACATAATTATTCAATGGGCCAGAAGAATTTCTTAATTGAGAGCTAAATGCTTTCATAGAGATCAGATTTTTGTTTTTTTTTTTCTATATTTGGCATTTTCAGTAATTTTCCTATCAATATGAGTCCAATATCGGCTAAACTTCCAATATAGGACACGCAACGGTCCCATGTAGGTATTTTGTCCAGTTTCTGTACACATGGGACCCATATTCCCATTTTCCTGGGTAACTTGTATTAAACGTTTCGCAGTCTCTGTACGAAAAAAACTTCATTCAAGCATATATTATTTCTCTTAGCTAACCATTGTATATAACGTGTGTCTGGATCTAAATCTCTTTCATTCATTTAACCTATTACCAGACAAAACAATTTTAGACTAATCCAAATTGAAAGGAGCTGCAGACGAAAATTTAAAACTTATGAAATTTTAGATTTTTTCAATTTCTTCAACATCCACAATGTTCTCTGACCCTAAAGACGAGACGAAGCTCTCTATAATTCCATCTACTTGAAATTGTTGTCTGCAGCTGCTTTGAATTTGGACCAGTCTAAAAATTTCTTGTGAGGTAATGGGTTAACTCTAACACATCGTTTAATCGTCTATACGTCGACCACATTTAGTCACTATTGAATCTTTTTCAAAGCCTTTACTAGTATACAAAGTTTCATCGGCCCTACATCACTGGAAAACAGTTTTGAGAAAGTTACTTGTATAAACGTTTCCCTGCCTATACATCACCCGCCATGCAGTCACCTACATTTAGTTTATTTACTTTTATTATATTCCTAGCTGTGAAATCTTGGGATTTCCCAGTGTAATAAGTTTTGATATCATCACTAGTGATGATATCAACTTTCACTCCGAAAATTTGGAACTACTTATATTTTCAAAGGGCCAGCTCGCTCGGTGACCTGACATTCAATTTCTTAGGCTAAAAATCAATTAAAAAACAGTAGAATAAGAAGAAATTAACGAACATAACTACAACACCAAAATAACCGTTTTGTTAACAACTGGTTTGAAACAATAACGAACCTTGATGTTTGTGTTATCACAGATGACTCAAACAAATGCATAATTTTCCGTAATGACCAAAATTATTCCTCGAATACTGATGATATTGGAGTTAAAGTGATAGACACTCAAACCTAACCCACATGAGCTTGTTTTGTACGCCCAAGTCAGGAGACTAAGTGATCACAGACTGCCTATCCTATAATTCTGTCCAAGTCCAAGTCATGAATCGTCGATCGATGTTCGAAATATCCCGGGGCCTTTAGATCGGCGATCAGATTGTCGCCCTTAGATACAGTATATGTTTCGCCCAAATTATTTTTGTGTCTGACACTGCAAATCTCTAAGTGTCTTAAATTACGGACTTATCCTCAAAAATGCCCTTGAAAAACTCGCCCGCTTCGAAAGAAAATCCAAGATGGCGAAATTACAAAATCCTTTGATATTAATGCGCACGGTT
This sequence comes from Fragum fragum, assembly GCA_946902895.1. NCBI lineage: Eukaryota > Metazoa > Mollusca > Bivalvia > Cardiida > Cardiidae > Fragum > Fragum fragum. The sequence goes on from OX336377.1 coordinate 53,205,397, forward strand.
TCTAGGGCCGATGATGTCGAATATGATTGAAATAAATCTGCAAATATTGAAAAATAAAACTATTTCGAATATGATAAATAGAATAATCAACTGTTTATTTTTGATATGAAAAATCTCTCGACTCGAATACGTTGTTATGCGTTAGAAAAACTCGTCCTTCGGACTCGTTTTTCAACGCCCAACAACGCATTCTCGTGAGAGATTTTTCATATCAAAAATAACCAGTTGATTATCCTCTATGTATTGAACATTTTCCCGCCCCTACGAGACCCCGTCTGCAGTCGAGTACAACTTGTTTCTCTTAACTTATATATAAAAAATAGATGGTTGGTGTCTTGCTATGGAAAAGTTAATTGGGCAAGGCGTAGGAATTTATCTGGTAATCCGAATTTTATTTCCAAAGCCCGAATCATAGATAAAAGTCCTACCTTGGTTATCAAAAATCATATGCCTAGCTTCATCATCGATATCTCGACTAAAGTGTCGAACGTTTTCTGGCAAGTTCGTTGTTATGCAGCTTAAAAACAAACCCAAAGTCAATGTCATCCTCATCAAATATCACAGGATGGATAGACCTTAAAATTAGATGCCGAGCCGCGATTTCTTAAAAGTCTCCTCACTCAACTAATATCCATGCTAAATCCTCAGATCTATATCTATAATATTTTAAATTATGCTTTTCTGAAGTTGTGTGTATGCAACCATGCAATAAACAACGCCTGCGTAATATATTACGTCATCTCTATGTCACTGATTTATCATTCGAACGATGAAAGTTTAGAGTCGAGTATAATTTTTTTATTTGGACATAAATTCCAGCTGAATATGTAAACATTTATTTTTTAAAGGCAAGATTTGAAAGCACCCCAGCCAGTGTAAAAGTCGCTCCGGTCGGTCACGTGATCAAGTGACATGATAAAACTAATCACGTGACCACGTGACCCAATATCAACAAGTTAATCATACCCTACCCCCTTCATTAGGCAGTATTTATGGTAGGTGACAGGATAAGATTTTCTCGCCTTTACAGCTTTACAGCAACCAACTCTACAACTACCCTGCCTTAAGTCACAAGCAACTTCGCCCTTGCGTGAAGCGAAGGCACTTGATAGCCAAGACTACAAAAGAGAGCAATAGATTATACCTTGACCGATAAATGAAACTTTTCGTCAGTAACTATCTACATAGCCCATTCTTATCTCCATTGTTATCAAACTAAGTAGCTCAGGTCAACAGACCGATGTGAAATTGATGGAAATATCATGAATAGGCTCGTATGACATACCGACTCAAAGTACAAATACAAAATTTGTCATGTACAGTCATCTACTTCTTCAAGAACTCCAACACATAATGTCGTCGTTGGACGAGCAAAATGTCGTAACTACAGCTTTATTCAAGCTGTAATTACGCCATTTTGCACGGCCAGTGAGAATATAACACATCACCATCAATTACAAGATCAAAATTCACGGCACCACCCGCTTAGGGTCATAAACAGCCACAGTTGGAGGTCATAAACTTTAACCTATGCATAACGTACTAGCATCGAGTCCATGGACATATTTCCCCGCCAACAGCAATTCACGGGTGTCACAGGAGGGCCAAATGACATACCAGCTCCGAGTACAGGAACAGATTTTTCTCTCCACTACACAACCCCGCCTGGATGCAGTCGAGTACGGCTCTATGAACGCGTTTTCTTCGTTTGCTTCATTATCTCATCAATGTTCAAATTTTGTAGACTGAAAAAGACGATATTCAGCCTAATTGCAGTTCAAAATGAATTTCATGAATTGCAATATTTAAGAGATGAAGAAAATATTTTTTGTTTTCATTGAGGTATGAACCGAAAAAACTTCGCGTATTCATACAGTGTGATAAGGTTTTCGGTTCATACCCCCATGAAAACAAGAAAAACTTTCTTCATCTCTTAAAGTTTAATAGCATCGAGCGAAAAAATAAAAAAAAAACTTAACACATTTTGATACCTTTTTTATGGGACTATTTTGTGCGGAAGCATACAAAATAACTGCGTGCTCAAAACTTTGTTAACGGAGTTATGAATATTTTTTTCGACCAATCAGAACGCCCGTTTTTGATAGACGAAACTAAAGATAAATTTTTAGTCCTTAAATTTATGGATCCCTTGACCCGTCCACTGAGCTTCAACAAGAAGTTTCACTTCAATATTCAACGGCGTTCATTTGCAAAATTTATTGCCAATAACATGTTACAAAAAAATAAGATGGTTGACTGCAAGCTACCTAAACTATAGATTGAACAAGCTGTAGTTACGACGTTTACGCCACCTTACATACAAAAAAAGATTCACATAAATGTTGGCGAATGTTGGAGTTCAAAGTTCACTTCCGGCTAAACATATGATTTGATTGGTTGAATGGTTCTTTGATTTACACGCGCGTCAATTAACCCATTCCAACACAAGCCCTCCTTTTACGCCTCTCGATGTAAAGGCTTTTGAAATTATTGTGGTTAGTAAAGAAATTGCTTGTATTGAGCAACTTATTTATTTTCCTCAATATTTTCCATCCAAAAAGACAATAAATAAATAAATAAATGAAATGAAATTCCATCACTTTGAAATTGTCGTCTGCAGCGTCTGTCAATTTGGACCAGTCTAAAATTTTGTTGTTTGGGAATGGGTTAAAATACCCTAACACGGATCTTTGTTACCACAATAACACACTGTCTATTTACGTAGAATCACTTGTCTCTTGAACCGGAACAATGGACGTGCTCTACCTCGATTTGGAAATCTGTCAAAAATATCAATCAAAAGTAGTTTGAGAAATACTTGGATGTGAACATAAAACAAAGTGCAAATCGTTGGTTGGTGATCTTAACGTCAAACAGAATAAGCTGCAGTTTCAACATTTCAGTCGCCTACAAATAAAAATGTATTACATTTTCTTCTATATCTGAGGTTAACATTGAACTACCGGTCTAAAGGAATTATTTCATTTGTCAACCAGACAACCTATTGAACAGTCGTATAATTCATTAAACATTTCCTCTTTCAAAAAACGCTCGTTTCCCTTTCAGGTTCCTTCTGGACCATTTTCTCCATTGTCTCTTTCTGTCCATATATAACCTTACCTTTAAAAAGTTCGAGATGATTTTATCTCTGGCATCCATGTAATCTGTCTTTCAAGAACAGAGAATTCGGCACAACTTGATTTGGTAGATCGCAGATGTCTATCAAAATATCGATTGACCAAATATGTCATTCCTTGAAACTGGAGTGATTTTTTGAACTCCGTCATTTATTTTTAGCATTGCTTATTTTGATATTGGTTTGACGAATTAAACGTCGTAATACAGCTTATAGATCTAAGCTGTGACAACGATGTTAAAATTTCTCTTACCAAGCATTTTGATTTTTGTTATATGTTACTGATCACCAATTTTACCAAATACCGTCAGGGGTAAGTGTGTGTGGAAAGCGATCCCCCATTTTACTTCAGACTTGAAAACATCCATTATTTGCTTCCATTTTTTTCCAGGCTTATTGACTGTTTTAACCATTCCCACACAATCCCTCATAAAAATAACGACCCTCAGAGAAAAGGTCTTGGACAATATTTTAGAAAATGAGGAAATTGCTTGGATCAAGCAATTTCTTCATTATCTGTTATGTGCAAAAAGACAGCAAAATCTGCAATTACTTCAACTTGAAATTGTCGTCTGCAGCTTCTAAAATTAGCATTATAAGTACTTACTTGAATAATATGTTGTTATTTAATTTTCAGTTTCGTCTATCATCGGGCGTTCTGATTGGTCGAAAAAAATATTCATTACTCAATGAACAAAATTTTGAGCACACAGCGATTTTGAATGCTTCCGCGCAAAATAGTTCCATACAAATTGTAAAGTTTTTGTTCTTTTTCGCTCGATACTATTAAATTATAACAAACGAAGAAAATATTTTTTGTTTTCATGGAGGTATGAACCGAAAAACCTAATCACACTTATGTATGAATCCGCTTCGCGTATTCATACAGTGTGATTAGTTTTTGCGGTTCATACCTCCATGAAAACAAAAAATACTCTCTTCATCTCTTAACCCATTCCAATATAATTGGAATTTTTGACCGGTCCAAATTGGAAAAAGTTGCAGACAAGAATTTGAAGTTAATGAAATCTTTTAAATATATATCTTTTTTGGTAGAAAACATTGTGGATAATGAAGAAATTGCTTGATACAAGCAATTTCCTCATTTTCCACAATGTTTTCCAAAGCCTCTTCCTTGAGGGGCGTAAAAAGGTAAGCTTGTGTGGGAATGGGTTAAGTTAATACGCTTAAGTCTCCAAACAACCAAAATGGTTTATATAAAAAGCGGGGAGTGTTGGAGATCAAAGGTCACATCCCGTCTAAATGAATGATTTGATTGGTTTGTTCGGTTGATTCTTTGATTGACAGCCGCGATTGGTAAATAATGTGGCCTGATTTTAGAAAAATGGGCAAACACAGGAGTTCAATACAACCCAGACTGCGCGCATGTTACAAGAGGTAAGGGGTTGAACTAGCTAAACCATTCGAAATAATATCTCTAGTTGACCTCTACTATGTCTGGTATGTTTTCTAAATGTTTATTTCACTTTATATCAAAAGTTCCCAGTATATTTCCTTTTTCGACTGACCGATTACAAATATTCTTTTTCACGCCCATGCACCGTTTTAGTATTTTAACAGACATCTATGGATATTCCCCATCACCCACTTACTTCAGATAAACTTCTTTAAATTATATCGTCTTAACGAAATTTTAGCTTATATTAAATGAAATTTTGCAAATATTAATCATTCCCTACCGCAAATGAAAATGTCAAATGATTTATTAAATGTTAACATGCAATGAATTATTCAAAGTTGTGACAATTATAATTATAGATTTGACAATCTTAATGATTAATTAAAAGCCTGCCCTTTCGAAAGGAAGCGAGAAACTTTGAATGACATACATAATTCAGATTATCACCTGTTAGTTTGAGAGGTAAAATGAAATAAGATAATGAAATATCAAAGCGCTAAAAGCGCCGAAGGTCTGAGATATAAATACACGAGAACCTGGATAGAAATGTTGAGGTTCGGATTATCAGTCGTGTCAATTTCTGCCTAGATGTATTGTTGATTATGGATAGATTGGCCAATTTGTGTGCTAAAGAACACAAGCTGCCCACAAGAAGTCTATTGTTTTTCCACCGTGTAGATATTGTAACGAGATGTATATCGATCTATATGTATATCGATACATATTTTTTATTTGATCGAAATTCTTTGAAAGAAACTTGTAAAGGGCCACAAAAGGACTATTTCTGTAAAATTCGGTTGAATCCCTTTCTGTACTTTCTGATGAGAATATTTGAAAGTTACAGACGAACACACGAACACACGGACGGACACTCCACAAACACGCTGCCATAGAAGTGGCTCCTGGCTTTGAGTCAGTGGAACTAATAATAAGGCTTGATACAGACAGACAGATAAACAGAGACAGAAGGACAGAGAGCGACATACGACAGAAACAGACACACAGATACAGAGAGAGAAACAGAAAGTGAGAGGGGCAGAGAGGGAGATTGATTGAGATAGATAGATAGAGAGAGAAAGAGAGGGGGAGAGAGACGCACACAGAGAGACAGAGAGAAAGAAAGAGAGAGAGAGACAGAGAGAGAGACAGAGAGAAAGACAAGCAGAGAGACAGACAGACAGAGACAGTCAGAGAAAGACAGAGATATAAAAAGAGAGAGAGAAAGATAGGAGAGAGAAGGAAGAGAGACAGAGAGAGAATGAGAAAGGGGGAGACAGAGACAGATATTAATTCTGTCGTTTGTATTCACATTTCTACGTGGGTCTAAATGTACTTTTGTTAACTTTGGCTTTCAGATTGCAGGCCCAAATACGGTTATTATTGCTGGGATTCTTGCCTCTTGTAAGACTAACGCAATTTACGCTACGTTCAGAAAAAGGCCCAATCGGGGCTTTGAAGGAATTTCTTTGTCCTGATCAGTCTTCATAGATCCCACAGGCTAATAATGGACGATGCTTTTCATAAAGTGTGAATTTTTGTCACACGGTTTGTTATCAAATAATAACAGAGCGCATGCGTGACATTTCAAACCATTACATGTGTGCGCCAAGTAAAGACTCAGATCAGCCTGTGCTTCCGCACAGTCTGATTAGAGTCTTCACTCAGCGCTCTGTAGAAAGATACTGACCTAAAGCTTCTTTAAACAATCAGCGAATATTCTAATTGCCTCGAATTGCTGTCAGGGGTGCTCAATGTGTGCGAGTCATACACCTGTGAAATGGTTGGAAATGTCACGCATAGGCTATTCTTCTTCCTATATAAATTTTCTTCCTATATAAATTTTGTTCAACAAACTGTCAAATTGTAAATCTCCGACAACGGCCACTGTCCTACGACAGGGCAGTTCATCTCAGACGTTAAAAAGAGCCTTATAGTTTGCACAACTTATGGCGAGGAACACAAAACGATAAGACAAATCGTTGGTTTAAGACATATATGTAGTAATTGTAGCTTGAATAAGCTGTAGTTCCTACGTTTAAATAACAACACCAACAGAATTCGTCAACATAAATGTTGGAGTTCAAAGTTTACTTCCGAAGTAAATGAACGATTTAATTGGTCAATAAATGTTTTGTTTTGAAAGTTGTAATCCGTCAATCGGCGATCGCTACTTATAGAACACGTTTTCCCTTAGTAATATATATACTCCTCAAAATTAAATGCGGATAACTTTCAGGATTTTTATTGTTTCTTTCGTTTGAATATCAACTGTGAGCCAGGTATTAAATGATAATTTAGAGGAAGTATCTGGGCTGGGGCGACAGAAAAAAACACAAAAAAGGAACATGTAATGTTTGTCTTTCATCGGTGCAAGTGTGACGAAAAATGCGGTTAATAAAAGAGGTTGATTACAAAATTATCATAAACGATCAGATTTCGTAGAACCTCTTATTCCCTTAAAATAGACGCTCTTTTCACCTTGACCCGGATCTGACACCTATTGTGAATGAAATACACAATTACCAAGTTAATTAAAAGGTAGATATGCCTACAAAAATAGGGAAATTTAATTCGAAACTTCATTTCAAGATGTCCAATATCATTCATGACTGTAGGCAACTACCGTTAAGTCACTAAGATGGGAA